>CM022297.1:105787036-106387036 GCA_011799875.1 Thinopyrum elongatum | reverse complement strand
CCCTTGGAACGCGCAAACAAAATACTTGTGATTGTCATTCCCCCCGTCTTCCTGATTCCAAAACCAACATGTCTGGCATATCTGTTATAAAATTCCCTTGCTTTCTCTACATCTTGGAATCGCATCTTTAGTCTTGGTATTAGATAATCCGGGAGATCCGGCATCTGCAGAAAAAGAAAAAAATAATCCAAATGGCACGTTAAAATGCAGTTTATGAACTTGTTATCCTGGAGGGAGCAGAAAATTTGCAGATAATACAAGATGCATATATAAATACCTAAACATTTGTTTCACTTACGTGCGTGTATGATCGCAACTCCATCGGAGTCTGCTGCTGTCCCTCTGGGATGGGGCACGGCGGAGTAATCATAGCAGGATGCAGGAGTGGATCACGAGGAGGAAGGAGGGCTGAAGATGGCCTCTCTCTTGTTTGCGTCCTTTTTGCTTGAGGTGGTTGTGGAGGTATTGCGATCCTGGTTTTGGTTTGCTCTTTTGTTTTGTGAAGCAATCCATCTACCTTATGTCCCATACAATTCTGACTTGTAGCAGCAGCAGCAGCAGGATCCAACGGTGGTAGTGTGTAGAGCACTCTCCTCCGTGTGTGTGTTCCTGTTGGATTTGTCCTGGGATCCGGTTTAGTTGCTTCCCTTTGGCATTAACGAGGCACACCAGGATAACCTCCAGAGTTACACGCAGGACTTGAGCTAACCCCCTCCTCCATCGGCATGCTTGGGAGTCTGCTGGTGGATACAAAGAATCCGCGGGGGATTTCCGGCGTCACCCAATTAGGTGGAGGCGCAAAGTTGTGCGGATAGGGCTGTGACCCAGCATCTTGGAAGTCTCCATGTGTTTCGGGTGTCATCCATTTTTTGTCTGGAGCAGGTTGGTAATGCTGTTGGGGCGTTTGAGGTGTGACCCATTGAGGGGGTGGTGCAACGCGTACAGGCTTAGGATTGTGTACTTGCTGCTGGGAACTTCTAAGCTTCTTCATGCGTCTCTCGTCTTGCTGACATAAAGGAAAAAATGTTTATTAGCACACAAGTTACATCTGCCTATACCTTTGTAACTGAACTGAGCATTATTCATAGCCTGAACTTCTCATATAAAAGTGGTGTTCATGTACATATTTTTTTCCCTAGGACAGGCATCACACTCTGCACTGAGCTGAGCATCTGCCAATACTTTTGTACCTGAACTGAGCACCCCTCACAGAATGAACCTCACATTCTGTTAATTCTACACTATTTGATTACTTATATGTACCTGAACTGAGCACTCTCCACAACCTAAACTTCTTGTTTGCAAAGGGGAAATACTGTCTACAGTTAAAAAACCTGAACCTTCATGAGTTTGAATGGTTGAACCACTAGTGCATACCAACCTGACCTTCATGTGATCCCATGTATGTTTTATTTTCCTTTTATTTTTTGCACACAACCAGATACATACCAACCTGAACTCTAGCATACTTAATAGTTGAACTTCACATGGCTTTTCACATGTGAATACAGGCAGATTTCCAAATGTTTTGTAGCCTGGACTGAGGCTCACAAACTACCTGAACTTCACATGTGAATGCAGGCAGATTTCCAAATGTTTTGCAGCCTGGACTGAGGCTCACAAACTACCTGAACTTCACATTGCTTTTTCACATGTGAATCCAGGCAGATTTCTAAATGTTTTGCAGCCTGGACTAAGGCTCACAAACTACCTGAACTTCACATGGCTTTTTCACATGTGAATGCAGGCAGATTTCCAAATGTTTTGCAGCCTGGACTGAGGCTCACAAACTACCTGAACTTCACATGGCTTTTTCACATGTGAATGCAAGCAGATTTCCAAATGTTTTGCAGCCTGGACTGAGGCTCATAAACTACCTGAACTTCACATGGCTTTTTCACATGTGAATGCAGGCAGATTTCCAAATGTTTTGCAGCCTGGACTGAGGATCACAAACTACCTGAACTTCACATGGCTTTTTCACATGTGAATGCAGGCAGATTTCCAAATGTTTTGCAGCCTGGACTGAGGCTCACAAACTACCTGAACTTCACATGGCTTTTTCACATGTGAATGCAGGCAGATTTCCAAATGTTTTGAGCCTGGACTGAGGCTCACAAACTACCTGAACTTCACATGGCTGTAAGAAAATAGCAAACAGAAGGAAGTTCAACCATACCCTGGCTGGAAGTTCGGCCAACCTTTTTCCAGCAGTAGATAGGCCACCTTGAGAGCAATTCGTCGGGGAGGTAGGAGAGGAATTCCATGGCAATCCATGTCTTGCAGAGGGCGTGAAGTTCATCTGCACGAAGCAAGAAGGTCATGCAAGGCAAGATTGAAGAAGAAGGCAACAAGTGGGAGGAAGTTCATCTACCGTTGCTGGATTTGAAGGCGCCGCCGATGCCGCCTCCGCCGTGGAGTTGCTCCGTTGGCCGCGCCATTCGCCGTAGCTTGCGTCGAGGCCGTCATCTGCTCTGCCAAGGCGTCGGGCGGTGAGGATGGAAGGAGGATGAGGCTTCCGGAAGTCCATGGCGGCTTCACCGCATCCAGGCGACGCGGGCTCCCTCGCGCCGGCGTCCGCCGTCGCTCGCTCGCCCGCACCGGTGGTCGGCCAGGAGGTGGCGACGGAGGGGTGGCGCCGGATCCGGTCGACCAGGAGCTGGAGACGGAGGGGAGGCGCCGGATCCGGTCGGCCAGGAGCTGGAGACGGAGGGGAGGCGCCGGATCCGGCGAAGATCGGCGGCGAACCACGGGGGGAGGTCGGGGACCAAGGGGAGGAGCGGCGAGGAGGGGGTTGGTCGGCTCGGGATCGGGATCGGGGGATCAGGTGGATCCTGTCGGGGCGGCCTCGGGATTCTGTGGGTTGGGCTGGCAGTTCAGAAGTTCGGGAGGGGTTCTGTTTGGCCCTTATAGGGGCTGCTGTGATCCAAATAACTATTCTAATCCTGGGATTAGAATAGTGCTGTCCCATATATATATCATATATTTGCTGTGAAAATGCTTGGATATAAGAAAAAACAGAAAAAAGAGGCAATGCAGACTCTTTGCCGTCTGCCACCGATAGCAAAGGGGTCTTTGCCGTCTGCCACAGACGGCAAAGAGGCCACATGGCAGCAACCTGTGCAACCTGGGAGCTGACCCATTTGGTCACTTTGCCGTCTATGGCAGACGGCAAAGGATGGGGCGGTTTGCCATCTGTGGCCGGTGGCAAAGGCTGGGGCGGTTTGCCGTCTATGGCAGACGGCAAAGAACGGGGAGGGCATGACGCCTCTGCTGACGTCAGATGGCAGACGACAAAGGGGAGGGCATGTTTGCCGTCTGCTGGCAAACGACAAAGCCTCCCATTAGCCACCTAACATGGCTAACGTCAGTTCTTTGCCATCCACCTTCTTTGCCGTCTGCCACCTACGGCAAAGGGGTCTTTGCTGTCCGCTGGCAAATGGCAGACGGCAAATCAGCTGTTTATTGTTACTTACTGTGCCGGGCATGTTTGCCGTCCGCGGCTGACGGTAAAGACCTTTGCCGTTAGCTTTCTGGTCCTTTGTCGTCTGCCATGGCAGACGGCAAATCAGCTGATTCCTGTAGTGTATGATATAGAGTTTGATTATAAAAGGTCAAATGCTCGAGAAAGGGAGGACCAGTGTAATCACGAATTTTACCTTGATCCATTATGCACCGGAAATCTTCATCAGAAGTTGCATCAATGTTGTGAACTCGAATTTCCGTCTTGCCATGTTCGAACTGAGGGAAATGAAAATGAGACACAAAGTGCATAGCAGAGCACTTTATTCTTTTCCCTTCGGTCATCCATTCCATAATCCACTTTGTGCTATCAGATTCTTCACCAGAGATGTACAGAGTGGCATAGAATTGAAGGATTATCACTTTGTTCCATGGATGCTGGAATGCAAAGACATGCATGAGGCCAAAGTCTTCGATGTCTTGTGAAACTTGATTAAAGCAGCCAATGTTCTTCATCGCAGCGATATCCAGGAACTCATGAGGAAAAAAATTCCGGCTGTCATAAAGGATCGGAGAATAATATATAGCCTATTCTTGAGTCCAGAACCGAGGCGATTCAGAAGTTTGAGGCTTGCTGTATGGACTCTCTTGAAAGAACTGAGGATGTGTGTTCCGATTGAAAAGTGGCCCTTTGACGCCAATGCCGATAGAGAATAACACAGTTGCTCACGAGGATATGGGTATTTGAGCTCATCTTCAACGGAAATCACTTCATCACCATAAATTACTGAATCTGAGTGACGAGCAGAAACTGACTTTACTGCAGAGGGACCAACATCTGAAGTTCTCTTCGTGGTGTTGAGTGAAATTCGAAGTGGAGAGGGAGCAGTTACTTTATCAGGCACTGAAGCTTTATCAGGCACTAAGGACTGAGTAGGATGCTCTTCGGCAGTCGGTTGAGGTTCCATGGGAGGAACAAATTCATTTGTCTCAACATGAACTGGAGAGGCTTGGTGCTCAGACTGAGGAATTTCACCTTCTTCTGATACATTTTGCCGAGAAGGATTTGCTACATGAACAGGAGAGGCCACAGGCACTGGTTCAGTTTTCCTTGACTACGTAGGAGCATCGATAACTGGTTCATGAGCTTGAGAGGGAATAGCAGGCTCCGGAGAGTTTTACTTCTGTAGCACGACATTTGATGATTTTTCTTTCGTAGGAGGAGGAGGAGTATTCCTTGTTGCAATTTTCTTCTTCTTCTTCTTTTGCTTTTGTCAAGAAGATTGATCAATATGCCCTTTGACAAGATCATTGTATCCAGTGGCTTGAGCTTGATGATTGAGGCAAATTTTGTGAAACAATCTGATCCAAATCAGAATGAAATCCCAATCTTCTGTGCCGAAGGATAGTTAAAGCCTTATTGACATCCACATAGGATTCTTCAAGTTGCTTGATGACAAACTTGGATTTCGTATATTTCATATGGCTGTCAAGCTCCTTGAGCTAGGCAGTGAGGTCATTGATCTCAACAGAATCATTTCTCATGTCCTGGACCAGAGCAGAAGCTTGAGTAATTACTTCAGAGGGAATGGGCAAAGATGCCACTTCTCCATCAAACATGTTCTCCACAAATCTGTCAAGCTGCTCCATAATGAACACTTGATTTAAATAATACGGTGCATCAGAAACATAGTGAGGCTGTGCAACAGGAGCAGTTTGTGCTACAATTTGATCGGTCGGAGGCATAGAAGCCAATGGTTGAGTCATTTTCAGAGCAAATTTAGCAGCTTTTTCCTTCACAACTTCAGCACTTGGAGCATTCTGCTCGGCAGAAGGAGCTTTGATTTGCTTCACCTTTTGCTTCGGGAGCTTTTCTCCTGGCTTGACTATGCCTAATAGGGCATCAACCACCAAATCGTGTAGATCTATTGCATCAGGATGAGGTGTTGTATTTACTTGATCAACCATTGTGACAGTGGTAGGAGGTGTTTTCTCTTCAGAGTAACCTTCTTTGGAGGTGCTATTGGAACTGCACTCGCTCAAAGATCAGGCAATATGGTGGAGGTAGTGACGTTCACTTGCTCAAAAAGAGTTGCTTCAACTTCTTCCCTTGTGAGAGGAGGATCATCTTGATCGGAGGAATCACTTTCATCATTTCTAGCAATTGGTTTGGCTGGCCTTCTTCTCGGCGCGCTCTTTTTCTTCAGACCAGCAGATCTGGGATCATGTTTGTGCTTTGAACGGCGTTTTACTTTTCCATCAGCCTTTTTCTTCTCGACATCTGATTTAATGAGACGACGATTTTCTTCTTCTCTTTCTCTTTCCTTTTCAGCCTTCTTGGCTCTCTTTTTGGTGTTCTTCAGGCGCTTGGCCAATTCATCAGGATAAGATTCGGGAGTCTTGAGAGATGACTCATGAGCCTCTGGTGGAGGTGGTGGTCTTTCCTGGGGATCACTTGCACGGACAAGACCAATCTCATGACAGTCACCCCACGGAGGATGGAAAGCAAAGTTCTTGGCAAACCGGGATGAACCATTTTGTAGTTAAACCACTTCTGCACCCAGTAGCGTCGAATCCTTTGCAGACGCTTTCTTCTCTGTGATGAATCTTCTCCTGGAACTGTGTTGTAGTCATCATGAGAGATATATTGAGCTGAATTTGTGTAAGGTTGCATGCCACCTTTCCTTTTTCTTCGGAGCATTTTCTTCTTGCTCATCAAGATTTTTCTCATGCCTTTTCCTTTTGCTGGTGGATGGGCCTACCATTGGGCCCTTTGCATTTGGTGCCTTAGATTCATCCGTTGTACCCATGATTACTTCATCTTCATCCACCATGCTCATTGGTCGAGCAGAATCCTCAACAAAATGCATACACCTGTGAATTAGAATAGATATGAGGGAAAATGGGGACAGGGTTACAAATGCTCACTAATAATTTTCCGAACAAAAACATTTTGAGGAAGAAATAGATTCAGACTTTGAGATATGTTTCGAATGAAAGAAACGCATAGAACGAGCTAGTAGCTTCAAAGAATATACTAGACAGCGTGCTAGGCATTCCATTCGAGCTAAACATAAAACAAACCCTAGATCTGAAGGATTCGGATGCGATGAACAACTACAAACCACATCCACACTAGTAAGGATAAAAACCTAGATCTAAGATATGCGGTAAAATCAGAGAAAATTAACGGGGGACGAACTCGAATCGTGAAGGATGGAGGTCCGAGTTCGAACCACACGTACCCTAGCTCAGTGACGTGTAGCAGCTATAGCGGCAAGGGGAAGAAGATGTCCCGCGGCGGCGTGGAATGACTCCAGTGACCACTTTCCGGCAGTGAAGTGGAGAAGAGGTCATCGGCATCGAGTTTAAAGAGGAGCGCTGCAGCGAGTGTTTTGGCGGAGAGGAGGCGAGGAAAATGAGAAGTGAACTGGAAGAAGGGGAGTGGTGCGGATTTTATATGCGAATGGAAATAACCGCACGCCTCTATACAGGGACGCTTGCGATTCAACGGACAAGATGGAATGGCAGATGGTGTATTGCATGTGGCAACCATCATAAAAGATCATGGTCCTGACTTGGGCGGGAAACCCCAAATTTTGAACAGCTTTCGCCAAAACAGATTAAAGTTTAGACCGAATCTTAATCGTGGTAAAGGACACCAGATAAAGTTTCATTCCAGATGAAATTTGAGCATTTGTAACGGAACAACACAGACTGGAAGAGATAGAACAGAGGGAAAACAGGGTCCTAGGCATTTCACTCAGGCAAATAAACACAAATACTCGAGCAAATAGCTATGAGATAAATGCATTTGGACAAAAACAAAATCTATCGATCGGAGAGAGAACCAACAAAAGAAAATTGTGGTGGCATGACCCACCGTATAAGAACTATATGACCCCGAGCATCACACAATTATCGTGGCACCCGGTTAGTCTAGTTCTTCGTTAATGTATTCACTCTCATAAAGAAAATTTCACTTTGTCGAAATTTTCAAACTCTTCAAGTGTTATGCACCCATTCCTTCAAAGATGTGGAAGTGTTAGCACGGGTGCCGAGTCCAGCTTACTACACATTTGTGAAGTCTAGGATATTTAGCTCACACCATAACGCACAAAATCTTTTCTCATCGAGAGGCTTGGTGAAAATATCAGCGAGATTGTCTTCGGTCTTGACATGATTGATGACAATATCCTCTCGAGCAACATGATCGCAAATGAAATGGTGTCTGATGGAAATATGCTTCGTGCGAGAATGCTGCACAGGATAATGTGCAATTTTGATGGAACTTTCATTGTCACAATATAGAGGGATATGCTTGAGCTTGATGCCATAATCCTTCAGTGTCTGCTTCATCCACAATAACCGAGTGCAACAAGCATCAGCAGCAATATATTCGGCCTCAGCCGTGGAGAGAGATACACAATTCTGCTTCCTTGATGACCAACAGACCAATGATCTACCGAGGAAATGACATGTCCCCAAAGTAGATTTCCTATCAACCAAGTCACCAGCCCAATCTGAGTCTGAATATCCAACGAGATCAAACTGTGCTCCCTTAGGATACCATAAACCTAAGGTGGGGGTGTGAGCCAAATATGTCAGAATGCGTTTGACCGCTTGGTGATGCAATTCTTTCAGTGCAACTTGATAGTGGGCACACATGCAAACACTCAACATAATATCAGGTCTGGATCCACATAGATAAAGAAGAGAACCAATCATAGAACGATAGACCTTCTGGTCATAATCCTTACCATACACATCTGCATCCAGCTTACCATTCGTGGGCATAGGAGTTTTATAGCCCTTCATTTTGGAATCTTGCATTTTGAACTTTTTCAGGCATTCTTTCAGATATTTCTCCTGAGAAATGAAAATGTCATTTGATTGTTGATGAATTTGCAGTCCGAGAATGAACTTGAGTTCACCCATCATAGACATTTGATATTTGTCGGACATCATTTTCCCGAACTCTAAGCTGCAAGCATTGTTAGTACAGCCGAAGATAATATCATCCACATAGATTTGACATACGAATAGATCATTATCAACAGCATGAGTGAAAAGTGTGAGATCAGTGGATCCTGGCTTGAACCCTTTATCAAGCAAAAACTTCTTCAAGGTGTCATACCAAGCTCGAGGGGCTTGCTTCAGCCCATAAAAAGCCTTTTTCAACCTGAAAACTTTTTTAGGAAACTCAGGGTGTTCAAAGCCAGGTGGCTGTCTAACATAAACTTCCTCATCAATTTCACCATTGAGGAAAGCACTTTTCACATCCATTTGATAAAGCAAGATATTATTGTAATTTGCATAAGCGAGAAGAATGCGATTAGCCTCAAGGCGTGCAACAGGAGCATATGTTTCACCGAAATCAATACCTTCTACCTGTGTGTACCCTTGAGCAAAAAGTCGTGCTTTGTTTCTCAACACAATGCCATTTTCATCTTGCTTATTACAGAAAATCCATTTGTGCCGATGATATTGTGCTTCTTGGGATTCGGTTTGTCAACCAATTCCCACACATCATTTAATTTGAATTGCACCAACTCCTCTTGAATGGCATTCATCCAATCTGGATCATTCATGGCTTCTTCATACTTGGTAGGTTCTACCAATGAGACAAAGGAGAAGCTGCCACAGTAGTTAGCCAAATGAGTGCGTGAACGAGTTGTGGGCCGATAACCTGGATTCTCAATTTCATCGAGAATTAATGAAGGATCAACTCGATTTGCCACTCGAGGATGAGAATTTTCTTCATGATGATCATTGTCATTCTCATCAGCATCAGTATTTGTATCATTATTCCCTTCAGGATTGCCATTTTGATCGACATTTGGATTTTGATTGCCATTTCCATTTGGAGGAGCATTTGCTTCGGTAGTGACTTGACGAGTTCTGCTTCAAGTCATAGGAGCATCATCATCTGAGGATTCTGATGCATTTCCTTCAACAGGCTTGACACTCCCAATAGCCATTCGCCGAATAGCATCCGATATCAGTGGTTCATCTATCACATTTGGCAGGTGCTCCTTTTGGGAGTCGATAGATTCATCAAACCGCACATTTACCGTTTCCATAACTTTCATGTGGTGAGAGTTATAGACACGATACATAGCGAGTTTGAGCCATAACCGAGAAGAAAACCTTCATGTGCCTTAGGTGCAAACTTGGAAGAATGATTCATATCAAGAATGTAACAAGGTGCACCAAAAACACGTAGATAAGAAACATTCGGTTTCTTGCCAGTGATAAGCTCATATGAAGTTTTCTTAAGGAACTTGTGAAGATAAACACGATTGATAACATGACAAGTAGTGTTAATAGCATCAGCCAAGAAGCGAATGGAATTTTCATGGTTTTGAGGGGGAAATCAGCAAGATTGAAGGGGCGGGGAATCCAAATTTCCTTCCTAGCTTGTCATTCAGTTTTTTCTACAATCAACATACCCCCTCGAATGCAACAAGTTCAAATTTGGCATTTTTCCGGGCTCATTTACCATATTAGGGGATTATGTGCATTTTCTAGGCATTAATCCACATAATTCAAATTCGAACAATCGGTGCATGAAAAGGTGCACAAGAACGGTATGGAAAAACCATACTCATGGTATTTAGTAAATTCTCAAGCCTTTTACAAGGAATGGGCAGAGATTTCAAGGGAATGCATGGCAATAGTCAACCACAAACGCGTCATTTACTGGGTTATCAACTATAGAAAAATGAAATACGTGCTTGAAAAACATGACGCCTGGCATGGTGCCATGGTATGGCCTCACTGTGCCCTGGTAAAAAGCTGAGAAGGTTTGATTTATGTCGTCATGCACGTCCTTCATAAATCGAACCATCACCGAGGAAGTCCCATGCTTTCAAGAGGGTAATCACCAAGACTGAAGGGGAATCCAAATTTCCGTCCTAGTTTGTCATTCAATTTTTTCCAACGATCAACATACCGCCTCCAATGCAACGTGTTCAAATTTGACATTTTCCCGGCTCATTTACCATATTTAGGGGATTATGTGCATTTTCTAGGCATTAATGCACATAATTCAAATTCGAACAATCGGTGCATGAAAAGGTGCACAAGAACGGTCTGGAAAACCATGCTCGTGCTATTTAGTAAATTCTCATACCTTTTACAAGGAATGGGCAGATATTTCAAGGAAATGTGTCGCAATAGTCAACCACAAACGCGTCGTTCATTGGGTTAACAACTATACAAAAATGAAATACATGCTTGGAAAACATGACGCCTGGCGTGGTACCATGGTATGGCCTCACCGTGCCCTGGTAAAAATTTGAGAATGTTTGCCTTATGTCGTCATGCACGCCTTTCATAAATCGAACCATCACCGAGGAAGTTTCATGGTTTCGAGGGGGAAATCACCAAGATTGAAGGGGATCCAAATTTCCTTTGTCCTTTGTCCATGAGTTTTTTTCTACGATGAACATACTCCCTGCAAATCACCGTGTTCAAATTTGGCACTTTTCCGGGTTCATTTACCATATTTAGGGGATTATGTGCATTTTCTAGGCATTAATGCACATAATTCAAGTTCAAACAATCGGTGCATGAAAGCGTGCACAAGAACGGCCTGGAAAACCATGCTCGTGCCATTTAGTAAATTCTCATGCCTTTTACAAGGAATGGGTAGATATTTCGATGAAATGTGTGGCAATAGTCAACCACAAACGTTTGTTTATTGGGTTTTCAACTATAGAAAAAATGAAATAAATGCTTGAAAAACATGACGCCTGGCATGGTGCCATGGTATGGCCTCACCATGCCCTGGTAAAAATTTGAGAAGGTTTGGCTTATGTCGTCATGCACGCCCTTCATAAATCGAACCATCACCGAGGAAGTTCCATGCTTTCGAGAGGGAAATCACCAAGATTGAAGGGGCATCCAAATTTTCTTCGATCTTTGCCCTGGAGTTTTTTTTTCTACGATGAACATACACCCTGCAAATCACCATGTTCAAATTTGGCATTTTTTTGGGCTCACTTACCATATTTAGGGGATTATGTGCATATTCTAGGCATTTAGCGCATATAAATCCAATCCAGCTACAGCTGCACGGGTGTGATGTGAGGCACGTGGATTGCCGTTCGATAGCGGCGCATCCTACGATGCACACACGCGATTCGCATGGCTGGGGTTCCGGCCAATCATAACGCAATACACAATAGGCTCAGTGCACACTATTTCCGAAGGCGACCGAGATGAACCGTGTGTGATAATGAACGAGCAAAATTGTAAGGGAAGCCAAATTTCCTTCATCGTTTGTCGTTGAGCTCTTAAAAACCACCGCACTGTACGGCTGCCCGGCCCCTCTGTCCCAGAGCTCTCTCCAAGCATCGTTCATGGCACCGCGGCGCACAGTAACTGGTAAGGAAGCGATGGCATCCCGCCGCGCCACGTTCCTCACCGCCCGTGATTGCACACATGATAAGGAAGCGATGGCATCTCGCCGCGCCGAGTTCATCGCCGCCGACGGCCACACAGTTACGTGGGCAGACTTTGAGGCTGCCATGGCCGAATGGGCTATGGATCTAGAGTCGGCCAAAGCCGCACAGAAGGAGCGGAAAAGGCAGAAAGCAGTCAAGAAAAGAGAGTCCCGCCGCCGCAAGAAAGAAGAGGCCGAACGCTGTGCTGAGGAGAGCTTGGCAGAGATCGAAGCATGGTGGGCTGCCGCCTACGAGGCCAGGAAGGAGAACGCCGGCGTCTGGTGAGTGTGTGTTTTTTTGCGTTAATGATCCATAAGTCAATTACCTGTGCGATGTTTCCTAATAAACCAGGCGTACCATTGACCAAAAAAATCAACTACACGTGTACATTTTTTTGGAGACGTGATCTGCCAATTTTCTCTTTTCTCGCACACGAGTATTTTACACGCTTCGTTTGTGTTGTGTGTTTCCCCTGCCCAAGTGTCATGTTTCGCAGCGAAATTTTCATTAGGCACGTGATTTTAGAATTTATTCCTCCAACCACATCCCCACCCATCAAATTTCCTCAGTATCTCCCCGCTCCCCCCTCCCCCTACCGGCAGCTCAAACCGCCGCCGCCGCAACCACAGCTTCAACCACATCTATGTTCTGCTCGGATCCAGTCAGATAACCCACCGATCTCTATCACGGCCCCAGCCTGATTGCTTAAATGGCACCTGCAAAACATCCTCATGCCTCCAAATCCCCACCACCCTACCTCCAGAGCATCGCCGCGCAAGCCCAACCACATATCACGTGGAGGTCGAGGAGCTGATGGTGGTCCATGGCGCGATAGCCGCTGTGCGTGTTGACCCGGAGGAACACCTCGCCTCCACCGCGTCGACATGGTGCAGGCTCTGGCCCAGATGAAGTGCCCTAGCGACTACCCCCAGGACTTAACAGGTATGATCTGACCAGCTCAATCTTACCAATACCACTTGCAATGGCTATGTTTTGTACAGTTGATGTATTAAGCATGTTCGTGCCTTGTTTATTTCAGTACTGCACACTGTGTGATGTTCAAGTATTAACTATCCAGCTCAATTTCACCAATACCAGCAACAAACTTACAATACATGACTCAGGATATCACTAGAGATGCTGCCCATTTGCTATTTTTGGTGGATGCTAACCCTGTTGTACTTAACATTCCTGTCCATGTACTTACGCAGGGTCATAATAGCCGATGCTGTTGTTTGCCATCGAGGTTAACTGCATCCCATGTCTTACAGTATTTCACATCATTTGTGCAATTGCAGTTTAACTTCTAACATTTACTTGTTACCTGTAGGTACACATGTCAGTGGCACTGATGCACGCTTCGACCCGGAGGAACAGCTCACCTCCGCCGCCGCTGACTTTGGGCGGGCTCCGACCAAGATGAAGTGCCCCAGCAACTACCTCTTAGGACTTACCAAGTATGTACTCACCAGTTCAATCTTACCAATACCAGTTGCAATTAATGGCTATGTTTTGTACGGTCGATGTATTAAGCATGTTGTAGTAAACATGCCTAACATGTTTTAGCTACTTTCCCTACCTTTTTATAGACAACTGGGTCATTCTCTGCTCTGGCAGCACCTGCCTTGTGATGTTTAACTCTGCCAATTGCATTTTTACCAGTACCGGTTTCAATGGCTATTAAGCCTGTTGCAATTAACAGTTGTATCCATTTTTAAACAGTTGTATTTCAATGGCTACAAACTTACAAAACATGACTTAGGATGCTGTTAAGCCTGTTGCAATTAACAGTTGTCTCCATTTTTTAATCTGTCCCTTTGCTACCGTGCTACTCTCTACAATGAAGATATACTAGAGATGTTGCCCATTTGCTATTTTTGTTGGATGCTAACCCTATTGTACTTAACATGCCTTTCCATGTACTTACACATGGCCATAACGGGCGACGCTGTTGTTTGCTGTCGAGGTTAGCTGCATCCCATGTCTTACAGTATTTTACATCATTTGTGCAATTGCAGTTTGGCTTATAACATTTACTTGCTTCTTGTAGGTACACATGTCGTCGGCACTGATCCACGCTTCGACCCAGAGGAAGAGCTCGCCTCCGCCGCCGCTGACTTTGGGCGGGCTCTGGCCAAGATGAAGTGCCCCAGCAACTACCTCTCAGGACTTACCAAGTATGAACTCACCAGTTCAATCTTACCAATACCAGTTGCAATTAATGGCTATGTTTTGTACGGTCGATGTATTAAGCATGTTGTAGTAAACATGCCTAACACATTTTAGCTATTTTCCCTACCTTTTTATAGACAACTGGGCCATTCTCTACTCTGGCAACACCTGCCTTGTGATGTTTAACTCTGCCAATTGCATTTTTATCAGTACCGGTTTCAATGGCTATTAAGCCTGTTGCAATTAACAGTTGTATCCATTTTTAAACAGTTGTATTTCAATGGCTACAAACTTACAAAACATGACTTAGGATGCTGTTAAGCCTGTTGCAATTAACAGTTGTATCCATTTTTAAACAGTTGTATTTCAATGGCTACAAACTTACAAAACATGACTTAGGATGCTGTTAAGCCTGTTGCAATTAACAGTTGTATCCATTTTTTAATCCATCCCTTTGCTACTGTGCTACTCTTTCGCAATGAAGATATCACTACAGATGCTGCCGTTTTATTACCATTTGCTATTTTTGGTGGATGTTAACCCTGTTGTAGTTAACATTGGCTTTCCATGTACTTAAATAGGGCTACAATGGGTGATGCTGTTGTTTGCCGTCGAGGTTAGCTGCATCCCATGTCTTATACACCATCTATTCCGAAATATAAGTATTTTTAGAGATTCCAATATAGACTACATAAGGAGCAAAATGAGTGAATCTAGATTCTAATCTAAACTATATCTATAATTCTATATGCATCCGTATGTAGTTCATATTCAAATCTATAAAAATACTTGTACTTAGGAACGTAGGTAGTTGTATTTTACATCATTTGTGCAATCTCAGTTTAGCTTCTAACATTTACTGGTTGCTTGTAGGTACATATGTGAGCGGTACTGATCCACGTTTCTATCCCTTTTGCGTATGGGGCAATGAGATATTCATGAACAAGCGTCAAGTGAGGAAACTAAGAAAGATTGTTAGGCAAAAGAAACGGGTGATGGGAATTAAGCTCTTTATTTACACTTTGTCCAAGACAACATTGAACTTTAGGATGGTAAGTAATGTGTTGCCTTTTCCCCCTGCCCACAACAAGTTACTCTATTAGACCTCAGTATCTGATATTTTTCTCTTTTAAGTGGTTTCCGAAGCTATTTACTGATGATTACCTTGCAAACTACATGACCGGAGTGGAGGCAACTAAGGTTAAAATATATAATTCATGCTACCATGATAATGCTCTAGAAGTCTTCCTGAAGGCGGTGAAGGATGGGCGGGCGATCGTCACAAGGGGTTGGACAAAAGTTGTTCGTGCCTATGGCATGCAGGAAGGCACATTATGGGCATTCCGCTTCTTCAACACCATCGGCAGTCAAAATGATTTACACTTGTCTCTTCACCTTTACCGCCTCTAAATATTGTGGTTCATCATAGTTAATTGCTGTCTAATCCTGTAATTACTGAACATATTGTATTGACAATTTTATTTATGGATTCGTTGTTGAACCATTGTGCTGAGAATTTGAATTCCACATTTCATATTTCAAAATTTCCAATTCGAATAATAAATTACAGGTAAAAATAAAATTATACAGGAGCGAATAAAATAATGTGCACACGGTTAGAAAGAAAACAACGTGTGCGATGAAAAATAGAAAACAGACGGTTCTTTGATGTGAAACATTTGCGATGCCTGACGGACACACACACGGTTTCGTCTCATATGCTTGTGCGATTCATGGTAATATGGCAAACGTTTCAAACCAGTGTGCATGTGTGATAGGAATACCAATCACACACAGTTATGAAAATGGACACGTTGGCGTTAGTAGAGGCACCGCACACATTTTACATTCTTGAGCCGTGTGCGATAACGTACCTATCACAAACATATAAGTAGATTAAATGTTGGTGTCCACCGTTTTCACACGACTATAGCGGCGTAATCGTTTGGGATGTCTCTCTGATCAGAAACGTAACGTCGAGATGTAACATGTGGGACTGGGGCGGCTTCTCATACGTTTATTCTATGGCGATCGTCAGTAGCCGCTCGCCTATCCCTGACGGTTTCTGGGTCGTGTGGGAAGGACCCCCCTATCGCAGTCACTCACTAGGCAACGGTTCCAAATGCCGTCACGGAAAGGGGTTAAAAACCGTTTGTATAGCATGATACGGTACCAGTGTATATTCATTCTGGGCCTTCTTAGCGAAGCTTTTGAAGATATCTTGAGTGCAGGTCTTGTCTTCGAGAAAGAATACCCAAGTGTATCGAGAGAAATCATCAACAATAACCAGACCATAATGACTGCCACCAAAGCTTGCATAATTTTGAGGACCGAATAAATCCATATGAAGAATTTCCAGTGGTCTTGTAGTGGTCATAACTGTCTTGGATGAGTGATGCTTCTTGGCTAATTTACCAGCCTCACATGCAGCACAGAGACGATTCTTGTCGAATTTTACATCAGGAATGCCACGGAGATGATTTTTCTTCACCAGGGTCTGCAAATTTCTCATACCTGCATGACCAAGTCTTCGGTGCCACAGCCAACCTTCGGTTGCTTTTGCAAGCAAACAAGTTTGGACTGAGGGACCCTTAGATAAATCCACAATATAAAGATCACCCTTTCTAATTCCCTCAAAGACGAAGGAATTGTCAGAGGCCATGAAGACAATGCATTTGGATATAGAAAATAGAACTAGCATGCCTAAATCACATAGCTTGACAATTGACATAAGATTGAGTCCGAGAGACTGAACAAGTAAAACATCATCAATGGATTTGTCCTTGGATATAGCAATTTTACCTTGTCCAATTACCTTTACTTTGTTGTTGTCGCCAAAAGTGATATACTTCAGTGGAGAAGTAGTTAAGTTGGGGTCGACAAACAACGACTTGTCTCCGGTCATATGACTAGTGCATCCACTATCCATTATCCATTCTGTACACCCGGAGACATAGTCCTGCAGAAGAATTTGGCTTATTTAACCACCCACATCTTTGTAGGTGGCTTCGAAACAGTAGAGTGAGCAGGATACGATTTCTTTCGGTAAGCATAGTTTTTGCTCGATGAGGTGCGAGTATAATCAAAAGAATAAGCATTGAAAGTCCTTCCAGATGAATGAGCATAGTGATTGAATGATGTATGCATGTATTCATTCTGTCAAACTTTCTCAAGGAAATATCGAGCATTTTGAGCCTGCATGGTTAGTGAAGTGGTAATAGGTAATGCTTCGATAGTTTTCTTAGGCACCCAAATAGCTTTCTTTGGGGGGCCATTTCTGCTGTTTGGTCCAACATAGTGAGCAACAGCCTCACCATGTTGATTTTTGAACAACTTATAGTTGTCCAGAGAGTCATCATCAGGATATTCAGGTATGGGAGAGTTGTATCCCGAAAGCAATGCTGGATCGAGCATTTTGCTCTTAGCAGGTACCCACACAGTTTGAGGATATTGATGTGGTTCCCAGTAGGTGCCATTTTCATTCAGTTTCCTTTCGAAACCGATACCTTCCTTCCTGGGATTTTTGTGAAGAATGGATTTCTTCAAAACATCACAAAGGGTTTGATGTCCTTTGAGAGATTTGAACATTCCTGTCTGAAGAAGATCCTTCAACCTAGCATTTTCATCAGAAACAGAACCACTTTCCTCATCCGAGGGGTTAGCATTCACAGATGATTCAACATTTGATTCACCATTGGTTCGTTCAAGGCATTTTAAGCAAGGTGGCACAAACACATCAGGTTTATCCTTGAGTTGTTGGGTGAGAAGAGAATTTTCTCTAATCAAATCTTCATGAGCCTTTCTCAACGCCTCGAGTTCCTGTTTTCTTTTCAGGTAATCATAGGTCAATCTTTCGTGGTCAGCTGAGAGAAAATCATGACGAGTTGAGAGTTCATGCATTCGTGACTTGAGAGTGGAATACTCTTCGGTCAACGACTGATTTTTCTCCATCTCCTCAACCAACAATCCTTCAGATTTTCTGAGGGTTTTCTCAATTTTCTCAAGAGAGTTTTGTTGGATACTGGCAATTTTGATCAACTTAGGATGGTCATCCTCATCAGAAGAATATTAGTCACTGGAGTGAACCTTGTGATGTTTGGAGGATACCTTTTCTTTCGAAGTCTTGGCCATGAAGCAGTAGGCAGGAGTTTCATCATCGCTTGATGGGTTCCCGAAGAAATTTGTCGTAGGAGTGGAGGCACATGCTATGCCAGCCATGTCTGAGTAGGAATCCTCATCGGATTCATCATCTTCTTCGGAAGCAGACGATTCTTCTTCTTCTTCAGAATCCATCTCCTTGCCGATGTACGCCTTGGCCTTGCGAGAAGTATTCTTGCGGTTGGAGGAGGACTTGGACGGATTCCTCGATGAATATCTTGAAGAAGATTTTGAAGTGGAGTTGTCCTTCTTCATGAAGAATTTCTTCGTTTTCTTTTCTTCATCGGAGTCGTAGTTCTTGCTCTTGCTTTTGCCTCGATAGTTGCCCGAATCATATCTCCCACTGGCATGGATTTCATCATCCCAGAGAGGGCAGTTCGAAATGAAGTGTCCAGGCTTTTTGCACTTGAAACAGGTGTATTCTCTAGCAGGTTTTGATGAGGATTTTGAACCCCAGAGTTGCTTGAACTTCTTTTCTGAAACTGGCTCTTCTTGTGAAAGTGTTGGAATCTTTTTGTGATCAGTGCGATATCTTTGCTGAGTCTTTCTAGATCATCTGAATCTTCTTCGGCATTTCCATCGGAGGAAGAATCAGCTACAACCTTCAGAGCATGATTTTGCGTTGACTAGAGCCATAGAGTCTTCTCTTCTTCTTGTTCCTCGTGAGTGTTCAGTCTTTCCATGATATCAGCAGAGTCGAGGTGCTTGAAGTCAGCTCATTCACGTATCATCAGAACAAGTGTATCAAAAGAACTGTCAAGAGATTGAAGTAGTTTCTTTACGACTTCATGTCATTGATGTCTTTGGCGCCGAGACCTTGAAGTTCATTTGCGATATCACTCAGGCGATCGAAGGTTTGTTGGCAGCTTTCATTTCCAATGCGCTTGAATCGATTGAACTTGGCTCGAAGAGTATCAATTCTAGCTTCTTTCTGAGATGAAACTCCTTCATTAATCTTTTCGTGGACGTCCCACAATTCCTTCGCAGTTTCACACTGGCGATAGCGAAGAAATTGCGCCCGATTGAGATGGCCACCAATCCCATCTTTGGCCTGAGCATCTAGCTGAATAAGCTTCTTTTCTTCGTCGAAAGGGGCTTGAGGTACAACAACATGGAGCCCGAATTGCGCCACATTCCACATGTCATCATCTATTGCTCAGAGACGGATCTTCATCTTCTCCTTCCAGAAGGGGTAGTCTGTCCCATCGAATATGGGAATCTTGAGATGCGATTTGCAGTTCACTGAAGACATACTTAAACTCCAAAGTCGTTAGACTAAAATGAGTAGCGTCAAAGAGTACCTTGCTCTGATACCAATTGTAGGAATGAAGTATGTCTACCAGAGGGGGGGGGGGTGAATGGGAGTTTTAAATTTTCTTCAGAAAACTTAAATCTCTCAGAACCTAGGAGCGGAACGAATGGAAAACAAACTACATCGAACTAAAACAAAGTACCGAAAGAAAACTAAGACATGCATTGATACAAATCATACGAATGAAAATGCATTGAAGATAAACATGGGTGACAGAGATAACCGAAGATGCTCGATGGCGACAAGGTATTTGTTCGACCAATTCATCCTTCTGCACAAGGACTACGTCTGGTTGGAGGGGCTGTGACTTAACACGAAAGATAAACTCTCTTCACCCTATTCTCCTCGACAATCGATTCGTCAACCGATGACGATTACTCGTGGTAGATACTTGAAGGCAATCTTTGAACCTTTACAGACTTCTTCTTCGAGAACCACAATCACTCCTGGTCTCTGAAGAAATTGACACCTAACCGTCTAGAGAGTTTGCAGCTCTCAAGAGTAATAATCGGAGTGTACTAGACTTAGATTCTAGTGATGCTGAACCACTATCTAATTCTTCGGCTCTAGGGTTTTTCTCTCAGTGGATTTTAAACTCAAATCGCTTAGAGAAAAATGGAGCAACCACCGGACAAAGCCGGCGTGGGGTGGCTATTTATACCCGCGGCCTTCCTAGATGGGAAATGACCATTTTGGACACGGGGTCCAGCCAATGGCCAACCGACACTTTTGCAACGGTCGGATTTTGGAGCAACGGTAACATTACTTGAGGAACAAGTAATGCGAACTCCTCGGTCCGAGACAAATATCCCACAGCGAGGAAGATCACAGTCTCTTGCTGGCAAGTATTTGCTTGGAGCACAAAGAGATTTCTCTCACATTTTTCATAGGATTTGGGTTTAGCATCAAAGAATCAAAGCTTCAAACGCTACACCCCTCTTAATAGTACGGTGGTCCTATGACTCAATGAAAGAAGAAGAACAATGAAACAAATGCTACATCTTCACTCCATCTTCATTCTCCTCGGACGCAATCATTTTCTTCGGACAGACACCGAACCAATTGCTTAAACTTCAGCAATTTTTAGGGGTCACTCTTGTTAGCTTCATCTTCGGTGATAACCTTCGCTGCAACGCAGGGAGATTATCTTCGTCGTTTGCATCAAACTCCTCAACATCTCAGGGACATGTTACTCTGTGTGCACTAGCAAACACATAAGTCCCATACTATTTATGTCAACAAACTCCAAAACATAAGGGGCCTATCATTGCACCAATAATCCCCAATCGACGAGATGTCCGAAATTTTAAACGGGGGCTAAGTTTGTAACTTTTCCACATTTCAGACAAGCACGTCCCAAAGTTTGAGATCCCCTCCCCCTCCCCTCCATTTCCCCATTCATACACCGTCGGCGCCACAACAACCTCCCCACACCGGCCAGCTTCCTCCGTCCGCCACCCCATCCTCCACCTTGCCGGAGCCACTACCCCTACCCCATCGTCCACTGCAAGAGATGGACGTCTCTCATCCATGGCGCCGGACCAGGATCCTTTCATCACATCCTCTCGCTTCCTTGGCGCTGTCGTCCACCTTGCCATTGCTACTCCTACGACTGCATCATCCATGGCAACAGGACTTATCCCCCGATGCCGCCATCTGCCATCTCAAGTCTTCTTCTGCGCCACCGACAGCCATCGCACCCGCAACACCCTCAACATATCAACAGGGGACTACACGACATCACAAGAGATGTGGTACTCTTTTATATCTGCTTAAGTTATTGATCTCACCCAGAAAATAGATCGTCACTTGTTTACTGTACTTTTCTTGTCCATACCAAATCGTAGTGGCTAGTTGAGAGCAAACATTGGTTGCGAAGTAGCCTTTGTCCGGTTTGCACCTTCAGATCCGCCATGGCACGGTCACTATACTCGTATAGCTTATGGTTTCCCCCCTTTATATTCACTACCGTCATCCTAAGTGCTTCGTGTCGCGCTAGCACTGCTCCTCAAGACCTCATCCCATCAAGCGAAACAACATGCCACTCACAATTCCAAAGCTCAGTTGTTGAAATACGAATCTGATATGATGCTGATATTACTAAAACAGAGAACGTTTAATTGGTCAGCTAATGTTCCTATATTCATTTTGAAAAGCATGTGCACCACATATAGAGAGACATCATGGATATGCATTTCTCTGTGCGCTCTGGTTCATCATGGGTGGGCAACGCACATTGTATTATCTAAAATCTGCTTGCTCTTTGTTATCATGTTCCTCTTCTGTTCTTCTTAATAAGTATATTACTTCCTCCGTTCCTAAACTGCCTTAGGTGCGTGCGTGTGTTGTGGTGGCGTGCGTTTGTACTAGGTGTTGTTCATCGTTGCTTTATTTATAAACGGGGCGAAAGCCTTTTTCGGTAAAACATAAGTCTTTTTAGATATATATTCCAATAAGAACTACATACAGATGTATATAGACATATTTTAGAGTGTACATTCACTCATTTTGCTCTGTATGTAGTCCGCATTCGAATCTCTAAGAGACTTATATTTAGGAACGGAGGGAGTAGTACAGTATGTTCCTTGTTGGGAAGTGGAGCAGGGACATTTGCAGTCGACAGGACTGTTGGGTCGCTTCAGATGGATGCTTTCAACTATTCTAGATGGTCTGCCATAATATCCGGGAAATGCTGGGAACTATGCTGTCTTTGAGAGTCTAGACTGATAGTAATAGTAGCGTGCCTTCAGTTGAATAGAGCTGCCCCTTTTGGGGCCGAAGCCTTTCCGAACCCTTTCTAGCCGTATCGGCAATACAAGATCATATGTTCCAGCTAGTTCCACTTTCCTGATTTTACTCGTGATGCTTAGGGTCTTCCCCTTTTATCTACACTACTATGATCTGCGTAGGTGCTTTCTGTCATACTAGCAGTACCCCACACTTCATGCTAAAAAACATAGCACTCATAATTCCAAAGCTTAGTTGTTCAAATATGATTGTGATATGTTACTGATATTAGTTAACAGACACATTTAATTGGTTAGCTAAAGGTCCCACTTGGGTTTCCAAATGCATGTCGCGACATATAGAGAGACAACAGGAATCGCATTTCTTTGTCACTTGTTGACTATACTTTCTTGTCCATACCAAATCTTAGTTGTTATTTCAAAGCAAGCATCGGTTGCTAGGTACCCTTTGCGCGGTTTGCAGCTTCAGATCTGCCATGCCACTGCCATGGTCAACACTATACTCATCATGCTTATGGTTTCCCCATTTTATGATGACCATGATCAGCCTACGTGATTCGTGTCGTAATAACACTGCTCCACCCATCAAGCTAAACAAGCTTAGTTGTACAAATTCAAATATGATATGATGCTGATATTAGTAAAGCTCATACATGTTTAATTGGTCAGCTAAATGCTCCTACTTTAGTTTCGAAATGCATGTGAGCCACATATGGAGAGACTGGAAGGAATAGTATTTCTCCGTGCACTCTGGTTCATCATGGGTGGGCAACAGACATTGTATATAAAGACTTGTAATATCTTCAATCTGCTTGCTCTTCTGCTCTTCTTTAACATGATCCTCTTCTCTTCTTCTTTAATAAGTACAATATGTTCCTTGTTGGGAAGAGTAGCACAGACATTGGCGGTCGACAGGTCAGGTCGAGTTGTTCTTCCTTAGTATATTTTGAATCTGTCAGGTCAGGTCAAGTCGAGTTGTTCTTCCTTACTATATGTTGAAGCTGTCATCTGCGAAGTATCATTACTTCTGGAGCTCTCTTATTTTCAGTACTAGGCCACACTATATTAATGCACACACCAAATTACAGCATGCATGGCATCTCTCAGAAGAATTGTAGAGATAGCACATAGGGGTTTACAGGGAGGTAGTGTTGGATTAGAATCACTTATGCATTACAAAGATAATCTCATTTATTTTTATGTTTTCATGCATGTCAGGTATTGAACATGATCAAAATGAATATGAGAATGGGCACACGAGAGGATTATTGCGGAACAATCCACTGGCTAACAAACTTGGCATGGTGGAGGATGGCCTATCTTATCCACCCATCAAGGTGCTTGCTCTAACTTGGCACGGTTGTATTGGTCGCACATATCTTGCATATGACCTCTTGCAGTACTTCTACTTTGTTACACCACCATCTGCTTAGTTTAAGCATCATATATGAGTATATGCTATACCTATCCATTTTCTGTACCTATTCCATGTGTCATCATACTATGTTTTTCTAGTCAAATGTTGTTCTTTCGTAATAGATGTCCAAAAGGAAGAGGGTGAGTGCAGATCCTCAAGGAATACAAACTAAGTATTTGGAAAAGGCAGTGATGCCTATTAAATTAGATAGATCAGCAGCCACAGAAAACACAGGCCCAACTGTACCACACTTTACCCCTACTCAACTGGCCAAAGCCCTATTAGAACTGCAGAGAGCCCAGCGTCAGGTACTGTCTATGATATCAATTCAAAATTTGAACTCCTACATTTCTACATGTGCCTTACCATATCTCTTGTATGAAAACTAATTTAAGATGAATCTCCTTTCTCAAAGGATCATAGTGTAGCGACCCGACACAAAAGGATCGAAGTCTCTGTGCTTAGGTGTCATCCCTGGATCGGCATGCTGACACACACAGTACTCGAGGAATTATAACAGAGTTCAATCACACACTTTATTACATCGAGGTCCTCAAACGAGTATTTATTACAATAATATGGCGAAAGGCCATCTAAATAAAAATAACTGCGGAAGCATCGAAGGTAAATGAGTCCATCCAACTCCACGGCAAACTGAGTGCAGAACAACGACCTATCGCACCTTTAATCCTCGTCGGAAAAGTCTGCAACATGAGACGTTGCAGCCGTGTAGGTCAGCACATGGAATATGCTGGCAGTTTCACACCATAGAATAATAATGAAAAAGACTATCTCTATATGCAAATTTAGCTGGTGGAGGCTCTAAGTTTAATTTTTGCATAAAGCAAATTTTACCCTACAACAAAGGAATAAATTTTTATTTACTACTAAATTAAAATACCTTTATTAAGAAGGTTCCTCCAACTCAAACCCAAAATTCCCAAGTTATTAGTAACCCAATAATTTCATTAAAAAGAGTGATGAGATCAACCAATAATTCACTTCTAGATACTCAAGTTGTCCATAACCGGGGACACGACTAATCATGATTAGTTTGTACACTCTGCAGAGGTTTGCGCACTTTTCCCCACAAGACTCGACCACCTCCATGATCGGAAGATTGAGACATAGCCTTTCTGAAGTATTTCCTCCAAACCCTGGGTAGATCGGTACACCTACTTTCCCCTACATCAGCTAGTCTACCACGGAAAGAGGTCACACAACTTACTCAGCTATGCCAGAGCCCATAATGGCTTGTGGCCGCACACGGAAGTTTCTAGGCATGAAATATCTCATGATCCCTTTGAGCCTGGGTGGCGGACCTAGGGTAATCGCATGGGTACTCCGGGATCCCATTGGGCAAGCACTGGTTTCTCCAGGTGCCCCAAACAATCCACCCAGATGTGTATTAGGGTTGCCACCTTAAGTTGTCCCAAAATTATCATCTCTCGCAACTTGCATGGATCACACATACCAATCCCTGTCTATGAGCATGGCTAAGCAATATATGACAGAACGAATATTCCCGAGGTGATCAAAGGTCATAGGTTCCTACCACATGAACTACAAAAGCATAACCACATGTTCCCAATCCTACTCATGCAATCTTTGAGGGTGAAACTAGTGCATAGTAAAAACTGGGTATTGAAAATTATGATCAAAGTGTGAACTTGCCTTGCTGACGATCGTTGAACTCTAAAGATTCGTAGTAGCAAGCTTCGTACTCTGGATGATCTAGCGTAAGCAAGCAATAACATACATAAGCAAAGATCCAAAAAGAAAACAAATAAATGACTTCGGAAAACTCCAAAAACAACCAAATAAAGTTTCTGTACAGAACATAATTTTTACAGCAGCAAAAATATAAGGATTTGGTTTTAACAGAAAGTACATGTCACAAGCTTCGATTTGCAAAAAGAATCACCCAAAACGGAGTTACGAAACTCAAGTTACGGCCTAACGAAGTTTGAATTCAGATCTGTTTGAATTCAAGTTTTAACACTTTCGAAAATATTTTTTGTTTGGTTCTCTAGATAGAGGATATTTTTATGAACTAGTAGGAAAAAGAATCAACTAAATTAGATTTATATATTAAAAGATATGATAAAAACAAGATTGGAAAAGAATCTGAAAAAAATAACACGTGAAAATACTAAATTTCAGCCGACCGTGGCTGTGGTGCCACGTGGCGCTGCAGGATTGGCTGCGCAAGTTTGCTGCTAGCGGACGGCCGATCCGTAGATAAACCGATCGTGGTGGCTAAAAAAATAAATAAAACAGTAGCCGGTTTGATCTAAACCGCAGAAAACCGATCTAACCGATCTAATTTAGAAAAAACCAAAATGTTTTTTTCCTAACTGAAGCGAACGGATGCTCGTTCAACTTACAGAGAAGAACGAGCATTGGGGAGGCACTCAGGCTCTGACGGTCACTAATGTCAGGGATGGCACGCCCCGACTGCGAAAACATGGCATATCCATATCAAAAAGGTTCACCAAGACGAAACAAGAAGGAAGGGAGAAGAATGGGGTCTAGGTACCTCGGACGGCGCCGGTTTCGTCCGAAAAACAGCGGCTGCGGACGGAGCTCCGGCGAGAAATTGAGGGGAAACGAGGGGGAAGAACTCCCACTAGGAGGGGGCTTCGGTCGAGGAGGTAATGGGGAAGGGGCGGGGGCTTTTATAGGGGTCAGAGGAGTCTATACGACGAGATCCACCGCGAGCTTAGTGCAACCATTAATGGTTGTTTGTGCAAGAACGTTTCCGGATCAGTTCGGCGATTTAAGGCAATAATGTTGGGTTTTAATTCTCTGAATGGGTTCAATTTACATTCCTCTGTAAGTTTCGTGTTGGTGGAGAGTCGAAAGGGTGAAAGAATTTAGTGGGAGGAGGAGAGGAAGAGGTGGTGCCATGGCTGTTCGTCTTGTTCTGCTGGTGTTCTTCAGGTACAGCAGGAAGAAGAAGACTACGTGGGGAAGGGGTACGGGCCTTAGCAGAAGAATAGGCCCAAAAAAAGAAAAACAGAAAAAAATATAAAGATAGAAAAAAAATTATATAGGACATATTTATATCAAAAAAAATCAGAAAAAGAAATCCTACAAGATGAACTATTTTTCAGAGGCAAAATAAAAAGTTTATAAAAAACATTTTTCTAAAAAAAATCCAAATGAAACTCAATTTGAATTCAAAAGTTTTGGCATTGTTTTCTTCTGACTTTTTGGAGTGTCATGTTAGCTCCTCTCATACTTTTGAACAAGTATTTGTCAGGGATTTTTGAAATAAATTTCGAATGCAAAGTTGAATTCAAAGTTAGATAAAACTCAAATGCCTCTGAAATTTCCAAATGCCACGCAATTCAAACAAAATGCATAGATGCTTAGCTAATAATTGTAAAACATTCCAAATTGAAAATTTGGGATGTTACAAACCTCCCCCCTTAAGATGAATCTCGCCCTCGAGATTCGGGTTGGCTAGCAAAAAGGTGTGGGTGGTCCTGTCAAATATCTTCTTCTCGTTCCCAGGTGGCTTCCTCCTCGGTATGGTGACTCCACTGAACCTTGCAAAACTTGATGACCTTGCTGCGGGTAACTCTGTAGGCAAACTCGAGAATCTTGACCGGTTTCTCCTCATAAGTCAGGTCACTCTCCAACTGAATTGCTTCCAGGGGCACTATATCTCTTAGAGGAATATCGGCCATCTCCGCATGGCATTTCTTCAACTGGGAAACGTGAAATATGTCATGAACTCCAGACAAAGCTTCAGGTAACTCCTGCTGATATGCAACTTCTCCTCTGCGTTCCAAAACTCTGTATGGCCCCACAAATCATGGTGCTAAGTTTCCTTTGACTCCAAATAGTTTAACTCCTCGAAGTGGCGACACACGAAGATATGCTCTATCTCCGACTTCATAGATTACCTCCTTGCGTTTAGTATCGGCATAACTCTTCTGCCTGGACTGGGCTATCTTGAGTCTGTCACGGATCGACTTGACTTTCTCCTCCGAATCTCTGATTAAATCGGGTCCGAACAGTTTACGGTCTCCAACTGCATCCCACATCAATGGTGTCCTGCACCTCCTTCCTTACAAGGCTTCAAAAGGGGCCATCTTCAGACTAGCTTGATAACTGTTGTTATATGAGAACTCTGCATAAGGCAAATTATCATCCCAACTAGATCCATAATCTAGTGCACAAGCTCTCAACATGTCCTCCAGAATCTGATTGACTCTCTCGGTCTGCCCATCTGTCTGCGGATGAAAGGCTGTACTGAACTCTAGCCTGGTACCCAAAGTTTCGTGTAACTGATTCCAAAACTTTGAGGTAAACTGTGTTCCTCTATCTGATACGATGGTCCTCGGAACTCCATGCAGATATATGATCCTGGTCATGTATATCTTGGCCAACTTAGCACTTGTATATGTGGTTTTCACAGGGATGAAATGAGCTACCTTGGTCAAGCGATCAACCACTACCCAAATAGAATCATAGCCTGATCGGGTCCTGGGTAATCTTGTGATAAAGTCCATGCCAAGCTTATCCCATTTCCAATCTGGTATCGGCAAGGGCTGAAGTAATCCTGCTGGTTTCTGATGCTCTGCCTTAACTCTTTGACATACGTCGCATACCGCTACATACTCGGCAATATCCTTCTTCATACCTATCCACCAGAAATTTCCCTTCAAGTCCAAATACATCTTGGTGTAGCCTGGGTGTATCGAGTAAGGCGAATCATGAGCCTCCTGAAGAATCAACTTCCTAATCTCTGGGTCATTTGGCACGTAAATACGCTACTCAAATCATAAGGTTCCATGTTCATCCTCACGAAATCCTTCTGCCTTTCCTTGGTTCATCCTTCCCTTTATCTCCGCAATACCTTTGTCTAACTTCTGGCTTCTCAGATCTTTCCCAACAAAGTGGATTGAATTTCCATTGCGGCAACAAAACCTCGTGGGACTATCTCCAATCGGAGATCTCTGAGATCATCGACTAACTCCTGAGGTAATCCTCCTGCTATGAGGGTATTAACATAGCTCTTGCGGCTCAACGCATCTGCCACAACATTGGCCTTTCCTGGGTGATAATGCAATCTCATGTCATAATCCTTTATGAGCTCCAACCATCTCCTCTGCCTGAGGTTCAACTCCTTCTGCGTGAAGATGTATTTTAAACTCTTATGATCCGTGTAAACATCACACCTATTTCCGATAAGAAAATGTCTCCAGGTCTTGAGTGCGTGCACTACGGCTGCTAACTCCAAATCATGCGTTGCGTAGTTCAACTCATGAGGTCTAAGTTGATGTGAGGTATACGAAACAACTCTTCCTTCTTGCATAAGAACACCTCCAAGTCCCTGACGAGAAGCGTCGCAATATACTTGGAAATCCTTGCGTATATTCCGAAGAATTAGCACTGGGGCTGTGACCAAACGTTTCTTCAGCTCCTGGAAACTGGCCTCACATTCGTCGGTCCAAACAAACTTAGTGACTTTCTTCAATAACCCCGTCATGGGCTTCGCGATCTTGGAGAAATTCTCAATAAACCTCCGGTAATATCCTGCAAGTCCAAGGAAACTGCGAATCTCTCCGACTGAGGTGGGTGCCTTCCAGAATGAGAGCCTTGTCGACCAACTCTTGATAATTGTTAAAGGTAACCACGGTCAACTGAAGTCCCAGATCATCGTTTAGTCCCTCCAGAAATTTCTCCTGCTTAGCGGCATCATCAGCCATGTCTCCGGGAGCATACCTGGATAACTTGCTGAATTCCTCCACATAATCACCAACAGAACGATTTCCCTGGCGTAATTTGCGGAACTCATGCTTCTTCAGACTCATAGCTCCAGCTGAAACATGTGCGGTACAGAACGCCTGCTGGAACTGATCCCAAGTCACATTGGCTATGGGGAAAGTTGTGGTGTAATTCTCCCACCACGAAGCTGCTGGTCCATCCAGTTGATGTGCGGCAAAGTGCACCTTCTCAGTGTCAGTGCATCCTGTGGTGGTCAGCTCCCTTCCGATTTTGCGAAGCCAGTCATCTGCGACGATCGGCTCCGTGCTGCTAGAGAACACGGGTGGGTTCAACCTCAGGAAACGGGTAAGGTTGTCGACCGGGGGTGGTGGCGGTGGGTTGTTGTTGTTGTTCTAGTTCTGATTCTGGATGAGTATCTGCATGAGGGCATTCTGGTTCTAGATCAACTGGGTAAGTTCCGGTGGGAATTCTGGGTCACGTCTCGGAGGCATTTGTTCGGTTTAGAGTGGATGAGAAATTAGAATAGAATAAGGGCCTACTGAGAGAAATCACTACCCATATGCTTATGATAGCAAGAAAACTCCAAATCAAGTAATTCACACAGATCACACCACACAAGCAAAACCTATAGGTAAGGTCATATCCACAAGAGATATGATCTCTTCATACTACCGCAAATTATTAGTTGGACTCAACTTGGTAGTGGTGGTCTAAACTAAATCTCCTCAAATCAATGTCAACTCTAGCTTCTTCTTCGTCATTGTTGTCTTCATAGGTCATGGTCTCATCGGGCTAACCAACTTGGTCATGGGGTTCAACAACTATTTTATTGAAGTGGAGAAGAGATAGAAATGAATAGAGAAGAGTATAGACCAACGGATATATAAGGAAGTCGTAAAATAGAGTTTTCTTCCTATGGCTTTCCATTTCCTAGTGGTCGCGTTCTACAGTCAGTGTGTGCTCTGATACCATCTTGTAGCGACCCGACCCAAAAGGATCGAAGTCTCTATGCTTAAGTGTCATCCCTGGATCAGTATGCTGACATACACAATACTCGAGGAATTATAACAGAGTTCAATCACACACTTTATTACATCGAGGTCCTCAAAAGAGTATTTATTACAATAATATGGCCAAAGGCCATCTAAATAAAAATAACCGCGGAAGCATCGAAGGTAAATGAGTCCATCCAACTCCACGGCAAACTGAGTGCAGAACAACAACATATCGCACCTTTAATCCTCGTCGGAAAAATCTGCAACATGAGACGTTGCAGTCGTGTAGGTCAGCACATGGAATATGCTGGCAGTTTCACACCATAGAATAATAATGAAAAAGACTATCTCTATATGCAAATTTAGCTGGTGGATGCTCTAAGTTTAATTTTTGCATAAAGCAAATTTTACCCTACAACAAAGGAATAAATTTTTATTTACTACTAAATTAAAATGCCTTTATTGAGAAGGTTCCTCCAAAATTCCCAAGTTATTAGTAACCCAATAATTTCATTAAAAAGAGTGATGAGATCAACCAATAATTCACTTCAAGATACTCAAGTTGTCCATAACCGGGGACACGGCTAATCATGATTAGTTTGTACACTCTGCAGAGGTTTGCACACTTTTCCCCACAAGACTCGACCACCTCCATGATCGGAAGATCGAGACATAGCCTTTCTAAAGTATTTCCTCCAAACCCTGGATAGACCGGTACACCTACTTTCCCCTACATCTGCTAGTCTACCACGGAAAGAGGTCACACAACTTACTCAGCTATGCAAGAGCCCATAATGGCTTGTGGCTGCACACGGAAGTTTCTAGGCATGAAATATCTTATGATCCCTTTGAGCCTGGGTGGCGGACCTAGGGTAATCGCACGGGTACTCCGGGATCCCCTTGGGCAAGCACTGGTTTCTCCAGGTGCCCCAAACAATCCACCCAGATGTGTATTAGGGTTGCCACCTTAAGTTGTCCCAAAATTATCATCTCTCGCAACTTGCATGGATCACACATACCAATCCCCGTCTACAAGCATGGCTAAGCAATATATGACATAACGAATATTCCCGGGTGATCAAAGGTCATAGGTTCCTACCACATGAACTAGAAAGCATAACCACATGTTCCCAATCCTACTCATGCAATCTTTGAAGGTGAAACTAGTGCATAGTAAAAACCGGGTATTGAAAATTATGATCAAAGTGTGAACTTGCCTTGCTGACGATCGTTGAACTCTAAAGATTCGTAGTAGCAAGCTTTGCACTCTGGATGATCTAGCGTAAGCAAGCAATAACATACATAAGCAAAGATCCAAAAAGAAAACAAATAAAAGACTTCAGAAAACTCCAAAAACAACCAAATAAAATTTCTGTACAGAACATAATTTTTCCAGCAGCAAAAATATAAGGTTTTGGTTTTAACAGAAAGTACATGTCACAAGCTTCGATTTGCAAAAAGAATCACCCAAAACGGAGTTACGAAACTCAAGTTACGGCCTAACGAAGTTTGAATTCAGATCTGTTTGAATTCAAATTTTAAAACTTTCAAAAATAGTTTTTTGTTTGGTCCTCTGGATAGAGGATATTTTTATGAACTAGTAGGAAAAAGAATCAACTAAATCGGATTTATATATTAAAAGATATGATAAAAACAAGATTGGAAAAGAATCTGAAAAAAAAATAACACGTGAAAATACTAAATTTCAGCCGACCGTGGCTGTGGTGCCATGTGGCGCTGCGGGATTGGCTGCACATGTTTGCTGCTAGCGGACGGCCGATCTGTAGATAAACCGATCGTGGTGGCTAAAAATAAAATAAAACAGTAGCCGGTTTGATCTAAACCGCAGAAAACTGATCTAACCGATCTAATTTAGAAAAAAACGAAACGTTTTTTTCCTAACTGAAGCAAACAGATGCTTGTTCAACTTACAGAGAAGAACGAGTGTTGGGGGGGCGCTCAGGCTCCGGCGGTCACTGATGTCGAGGACGGCGCGCCCCGACTGCGAAAACATGGCATATCCATATCAAAAAGGTTCACCAAGACGAAACAAGAAGGAAGGGAGAAGAATGGGGTCTAGGTACCTCGGACGGCGCCGGTTTCGTCCGAAAAATAGGGGCTGCGGACGGTGCTCCGGCGAGAAATTGAGGGGAAATGAGGGGGAAAGAACTCCCACTAGGAGGGGGCTTCGGTCGAGGAGGTAATGGGGAAGGGGCGGGGGCTTTTATATTGGTCAGAGGAGTCTATACGACGAGATCCACCGCGAGCTTAGTGCAACCATTAATGGCTATTTGTGCAAGAACATTTCCGGATTAGTTCGGCGATTTAAGGCAATAATGTTGGGTTTTAATTCTCTGAATGGGTTCAACTTACATTCCTCTGTAAGTTTCCTGTTGGTGGAGAGTCGAAAGGGTGAAAGAATTTAGTGGGAGGAGGAGAGGAAGAGGTGGTGCCATGGCTGTTTGTCTTGTTCTGCTGGTGTTCTTCAGGTACAGCAGGAAGAAGAAGACTACATGGGGAAGGGGTACGGGCCTTAGCAGAAGAATAGGCCCAAAAAAAGAAAAAAATATATAAAGATAGAAAAAATATATATTTTTATATAGGACATATATATATCAAAAAAATTAGAAAAAGAAATCCTACAAGATGAACTATTTTTCAGAGGCAAAATAAAAACTTTATAAAAAACATTTTTCTAAAAAAAATCCAAATGAAACTCAATTTGAATTCAAAAGTTTTGGCATTGTTTTCTTCTGACTTTTTGGAGTGTCATGTTAGCTCTCATACTTTTGAACAAGTATTTGTTAGGGATTTTTGAAATAAATTTCAAATGCCAAGTTGAATTCAAAGTCAGATAAAACTCAAATGCCTCTGAAATTTCCAAATGCCACTCAATTCAAACAAAATGCATAGATGCTTAGCTAATAATTGTAAAACATTCCAAATTGAAAATTTGGGATGTTACACATAGGATCTCACAACAATACTGGGCACTGCATTGCTCTTGTCAGTACCTCTTGCCCTTTGTCAGCATACTTACACTCATTGCTGTTTGATTATGTAGCATCACTGTAAATGTTCGCTTCCTTATCCTCCCTTTGCTCGAAATTATAAGATCTATATTTACTCTTACATAAATGTAGAAATAACACAATGGTTATGAAGTTCTGGATTATTCATGTAAGTACCTGTTGTCATGTACTGCCTCCGTATCGAATTAATTGTTGCTCAGTTGGATGTATTTAGAACTTAAGTAGTACTAGATACATCCATTTCAGCGACAAGTAATAATGGACGGTGGTAGTATTACTTTACTTGCATTGCCAGATAGTTGATTGTCTAGCATCACTCTGCATGTTATCTGCCCTGCCCTCCATTTTCTCTAAATTATCAGATCTACATTTACTCTTACCAAAATGTTGAATAAAGCCAATGCCACTGCACATGTTGATGTCTGCATTCCTCTTGTCAGTACCTTTTGCCTTGTAATGCTGTACTTAATTAATAGCTATTTGATTATGTATCATCACTCTGCACCTGAGCTTTATTATCCTCTATTTCTTCCAATATTATTTGATCTATATTTACTCTTTACAAAATGTAGAATTAAGGCAATGCTTATAAAGAAGTTTCTTTGGGGAATTTCTTGAATTATCCTTCCATCAACATGGAGAAGGGCTTTGTCCAGCCCGTGTTAACATGTAATGTAAGTTCATCCTTCTCAAGCCTTCAAACTTTGTTATAGTATAGATTAGGATAGGCATCATTTCCTCCACTGCTGTTTACTTTGGTGTTTACATCTGATTGGATGTTTTCAACAACTGCCAGTTTAAATTGTAGTTGTAAAAACATGTTCCTTATGCAGAACAAATTCATTTATTTTCTTATTTGCCAATATAAAATGGGACAGAATTGTCAGCACCCTGACTATGGTTCCTTATATATTTGTGAAACCTGTTATGTGTCTCCTTGTTTATCTTTCAGAGTCATATCTCTTATGCCAGGCAAAACTTTAGGGAAGATAGTGAGCCAAACCATCTTGAAGAGAGCGAGATGACCCCAAGATCATGTCTTGATGAAGACAGTGAGTTGAAGCTACTCACCAGCAGCTGTGTGACAACCTCTACACAGTTGCTGCCTCAATCAGTTTGACTTCTTCAGTCTCAACTTAAAGCGGAAAGGCTTGGTTCAGCTCAGCTCTGAATTGATGTCAATGATGTAAAGAAGACCTCAGAGGACAGCCATGCGTGCTTTCTTGCTACGCATCTCGGGTTAGAGCATCTATCATTGAGACAACTGAGGTCTCATCAGCTTGTTCTGCTGCTTGTGGTGCACATCCAGGGCAGGCCTAATGCCTTCTGAAGTGCTGTCAGGTTTGTATATTCTTTTGTTGACGCATTTATATGCACTGGTGGTGACCTTTGATGCCCAGTGTATGTAATCTGCGGTCTCGTTGCGCTTTATTATCACCGGTGGCGAACTTTGATGCCCAGTGGATGTAATATGTCGTAATTTCTTTATTGTATAGTCTAGGTTTATTCTTAGTCGGTACGCTATAATTTAGGCCAGAAGCTTCAATGGATCTCAATGTTGTCGGTCTTTAGGCCGGCCTGTAACTCGCTATATATGGGCCAAAACATGGGCCTATAATCATCTTGGGCCATTAGCAGGTCTAAACGTATAGTAGTTTTCCGCCTTTAACAGGCCGAGTAAAGTTCGGGCCAGCTGGGCCAGAGAATACCATGGGATTTTAACAGGGTAAAAACTAGATTGGGCTGGCATTGAGCCAAAAAATTCATGGGCCAACACAGGCCCAAACTGTCATAGGCCCATGTTTGGCCCAAATAGCAAACAAGCTGTTAACAAGCCAAAATGTATCTCGGGCCCAGTTTGGCCCAATAAAATTATGGGCTTTAAGCAGGCCGGTATCAACGCGGGCCGTCGGCCCAACTGTGTCACGGGCCATTAACAGATGGGCTGTAAGCAGGCCGGATTCAACGCGGGTTGTAATTAGGCCCAACTGTTACATGGGCCATTAACAGGCCGATAGGCACGTTGGGCTGAAATTTATCCATGAAGACTACGGGCCGTTAAGAGGCCTAAAGTCACTTCAGACAAGAAATAGCCCAGTTTCAGCATGGGCTGTTAAATGGCCTAAAGTGAAACCGGACCAAAAATGGCCCAGATGCACCAAGGGCCGCTAACAGGCTGAAATGATTATCGGGCCGAACTGGTAAACGAGCATGTAACAGGCTGAAATACAAACCCAGCTTATAATGGGCCCCAAAGAACAGTGACCTGTTAACGAGCTTGATCTGATATGGGCCGTAATTTAGCCCAAAACACGATAGGCTGTGAACAGGCCAGATCTGATATGGGCCGTAATTTGACCCAAGACATGGCAGGTTGTTAATGGGCTGGCCCACTAGTGTCTGAAAAAATATGGTGGGCCTTTAGCTGGGCTGGCCTTTTTACCTTAAATGGGCCACTATTGGGCTGTGCCACATGTCGACATATCATAGGCGTCTTCCGTCCATTGGAGGGATGACACCTGTCCCAACGATGAGCTGACACGTGGATCCTCCGGCGAATGAGAATTTTACACGTGGAAAATCCACATTGGTCCGGGCTGTTAATGGGTTATCAGATCCAAACCGAAACCTGATAGCTTAACGGCGACCCATTACGGTGGATGCCACAGGTCGGTTACCCTTGACGAAAACACTTCCGTGACGCGCCATTTATCATCATGGAAGTGGACACTTCCGTGATGATAATTTTGGTATTGTCATGGAACACTTCTACAACAGCACATGTATGACTATCTTGATTCTGTCATAAAATTGTCATGGATGTACATGCATGACAGAAAACGTGACCTACTATGACAAACATGTATCATCACAGAAGTGTATTTTTTTGTAGTGGTGTTTCCCGATGAGCTACCTCCCGGACTCCCTCCACTTTGCTAAATCAAACACCGCATCGACCTTATACCCGGCGCACATTTACCGAACAAGGCACCATAGTGCGTCAACCCCGAAGGGACCAAAGAGATCCGACGACAAGTACAACACCTCATGGAAAATGGGTATATACGCGAGAGCTTAAGTCCATGTATCGTTCTGGTTATTCTTGTGCCTAAGAAAGATTGTACTTTTCGCATGTGTTCCGATTGCCGTCCCATAAATGCTATCACCGTTCATTATAGACAACCCAATCCATGCCTTGATGATATGCTAGATGAACTTAGTGGAGCCACCATTTTCTCTAAAATTGACCTTAAAAGTGGCTACTATCAAATTCACATTCAAGAGGGTGATGAATGGAAAATGACTTTCAAAACCAAATTTGGCTTGTATGAATGGTTAGTCATGCCTACGGGCTTATCCGAAGCACCTAGCACTTTTATGCGTGTGATGCATTGTGTTCTTCGCAAATACATTGACATATGTGTTGTGGTATAATTTGATGATATACCTGTGTTTAGTCAATCTCTTGAAGATCATGTTATGCATCTTAGGGATGTCTTGCAAGTTCTTAGAAACGAGCAACTTTATGCTAACATGGAAAATGCACCTTTGGTGTTGATAAGCTTGTTTTCTTGGGCTTTATTGTGTCCTCTAAGGGTGTTCAAGATGATGAGTCTAAAATTAACGCAATTAAAACTTTGCCACAACCAACCAATTTGGAACAAGTGCGTAGCTTCCTTGGCCTAGCTGGTTTCTATCATCGATTTGTTAAGGATTCTAGCACTATTGCATCACCATTGCATGCATTAAGTAAGAAGAATGCACCTTTCATATGGGGACCCTCTCAAGCTACCGTATTCGAGGAACTTAAGAATTTGCTTACGCATGATCCATTACTTGCCTTACCAAACTTTGATAAAACTTTTGAAGTGCATTGCGATGCTAGTGGTAATGGCATAGGTGGCGTGTTGATGCAAGAAAAGCGACCCATTGGTTATTTTTGTGAGAAACTTTCCGGTGCACAACTTAACTATCCCATTTATGACAAAGAGTTGTATGCTTTGGTGAGAGTTTTGCATGTTTGGGAGAATTATCTTCAACCTCATGAATTTGTCCTACATACGGATCATGAAACACTTAAGTACCTTAAAGGTCAAAGCAAGTTGAATAAATGGCATGCCAAATGGAGTGAATTTATAGAGTCTTTTCCTTACGTCATTAAGTAAATTAAGGGTAAAGAGAATGTCATAGCGGATGCTCTTTCCCGCAAGTGCATGTTAATTACTCAACTTGAATTGAATGTTATTGGATTTGAGCACATTAAAGACTTGTAGGCGCATGATGTTTCGTTTGCGATTCCTTATGCCAAATGCTTGACTAACACTTATTGGGAGAGATATTATCTCAAGGATGATTATCTAATGCGAGCTAAAAAGCTTTGTATCTGATGACCCACAAGTATAGGGTATCAATCATAGTCCTTTCGATAAGTAAGAGTGTCGAACCCAACGGGGAGCAGAAGGAAATGACAAGCGATTTTCAGCAAGGTATTTTCTGTAGGCACTGAAATTATTGGTAACAGATAGTTTGATAGCAAGATAATTCATAACAAGTAACAAGTAGTAATAGTAACAAAGGTGCAGCAAGGTAGCCCAATCCTTTTTATAGCAAAGGACAGGCTAGAACTTTCTCTTATAGCAAGCAAAGCGTTCTTGAGGACAGATGGGAATTCATCTAGTCACTTTCATCATGTTTGTTTGATTCGCGTTCGCTACTTTGATAATTTTATATGTGGGTGGATTGGTGCTTGGGTGATGTTCTTACTTGAACAAGCCTCCCACTTATGATTAACCCCTCTTGCAAGAATCCGCAACTACGAAAGAAGAATTATGATAAATCTAACCATAGCATGAAACATATGGATCCAAATCAGCCCCTTACGGAATAGCGCATAAACTAGGGTTTAAGCTTCTGTCACTCTAGCAACCCATCATCTAATTACTATTCCACAATGCCTTCCCTTAGGCCCAAGCATGGTGAAGTTTCATGTAGTCGACGTTCACATGACACTACTAAAGGAAGCAATAACATACATATCATCAAAATATCGAACGAATACCAAATTTACGTGATTACTTATAAATGGACTTATCCCATGTCCTCAAGATCAGAGGGGTATTTAATATCATTAAGGATCTGAACATATAATCTTCCACCAAATAAACCAACTAGCATCAACTACAAGATGTAATCAACACTACTAGCAACCCACAGGTACCAATCTGAGGTTTTTAGGCAAAGATTGAATACAAGAGATGAACTAGGGTTTGAGATGAGATGGTGCTGGTGAAGATGTTGATGAAGATTGGTCCTCCCACGATGAGAGGATTGTTGGTGATGACGATGGCTTCGATTTCCCCCTCTCGGAGGGAAGTTTCCCCGGCGGAATCGCTCCACCGGAGAGCAAAAGTGTGCTCCTACCCAGGTTCTGCCTCGAGACGGCGGCACTTCATCCCGAAACCTTCCTTTTGATTTTTTTTCTAGGTCAAATGACATCATATAGCAGAAGATGGGCTTCGGAGGCCTGCCAGGGGCCCCACAAGTCCAGGGCGCGTGCCCTGGGGGGTAGGGCGCCCTCCTAGGCTTGTGGCTGCCTGGTGGGTCCCCTACTGATGTTTCTTTCGCCAATAATTTTTATATATTCCAAAATACTTGTCCATCAATTTTTAGGTCATTTAGAGTTGTGCAGACTAGGTGTCTCCGATATAGCCCTTTCCGGTCCAGAATTCCAGTTGCCGGCAATCTTCCTCTTCATGAGAAACTTGCAAAATAAGAGAGAAAAGGCATAAGAATCTCATAATAAAGTAAAATAACAGTCCAAATTGCAATAAATATCAATAGGAAAACATGATGCAAAATGGACGCATCAACTCCCCCAAGCTTATATTAGACCTTGCTTGTCCTCAAGCGAAAGCCAATACCGATAATCATGACCACATGTTTAGAGAGAGAGAGAGGTGTCGATAAAAACAAAATAAGAACATGAAAGCATCATGATCATTATTATAATAGCAATATATTGTCATAAGACTTCTCATGCTAAAGTAACAATTCATTCAAAAATTAAAGTATGAAACATAAACTTTATTGGAAACTAACAAGCTATGGTTTCAGTCATTGAAACAATCACAATCCATCATATTTCCAGAAAGAGTCCATGTAAGAGCTTTGTTTAGCAAGTTCACATACTCAACTATCATTTAATCTTCTATGATTGCTGACACTCAAGGCATATTTATAGAGCAAAAGTTTCAGTGAGACACATAGAAAGATAAGGGCTTACGGTTTCACCTCCCAACTTATTTACCTCAAGGGTAATGTGAACAATAATAACTCATGATCACCTATATCCAACGGGATATATATATGTATCCATCCACCACATGATGCTTGCCACTAGAGAGTACATAGAGCAGAATAGGGATGAACATTATTGAATCTTGCATAAAAATAAATACATGAAAGTAAAAGATAGGACCTTCGCAGAGGGAAGCAGAGGTTGTCTTGCGCTTTTTGTTTTTGGATGTGCAAGCTCTTAAGTAAATGAGTGTCACTTTATATTGCCCCTTGTGATAGCAACCTTTATTATGCGATTTGTTGCTTTTATTTCTTCACCATCACAAGATCGTACAAAGCTTATTTTCCCTTACAATAAAAGATCATACATATTTAGGAGCAATTTTTATTGCTTTATGCACCAATGACAACTTACTTGAAGGATCTTATTCAATCCATAGGTAGATATAGTGGACTCTCATGACATTAAACTGGGTTTAAGGGTTTTGGATGCACAAGTAGTATCTCTACTTGGTGCAAACTTTACTAGCAAAAGATCCTAGACAAGCACCACATGTTAGAGCATCCATGACAATATAACTTTTATGTGAATATAAGCAATCATAACTCATTACATTGTCTTCCTTGTCCAACATCAACTAATTGATATCGAATATTTGATGGGGGCTCACAATCATAAAAGATGTCCAAGATAGTATATTTATATGTGAGACCTCTCTTCCTTCATTACTTTTTTCATGGATTGCACCAATGACCAATGCTATATTTGTCAACTTCCAACAAATTTTATCAACTATACTTCTTTTTACGTGAAGTCATTACTCCCCATGGGAGTAGCATATGATCTTTTCATTCTTTTATTATTTTTCATTGCTAAGATTGAAACAAGAAAACAAAGCAAAACTCAAACCACTCTTTATTATATAACTCTCACACGATTACATAGATAGATCACTAAGCAAGCACTCGGAAATAGATCAAACTAAAACCTCTATTCTTCTAAATCATGAAATAACTAAGGATCGAACTAAGATAGATAATGACAATAAAAGTGACGGTGATACGATACCGGGGCACCTCCCCCAAGCTTGGCACACGCCAAGGGTGGTGCCCATACACGTGTATTGAAGTCTCCTTCTTTGGTGATGGTGGCGGTGATGAAGTGGTAGGCTTGTCCTTCAGCTTCAATAAGTACTCTAGACTTATATTGATATTCTGAAGGGCACAATTTTGCTCTTCCAACAGAATAACTTCATGAGTGAGAGATGTATTCTGAGCACAAATTGTTTCAAAGACCCTCAAGGTATCAATTTCAGATGGAGAGAGATGATCATAAAGGGGTTGCAGTATATCACCCTTTTCTGTAGTTTCTCCCATAGTCATGGCTTGGTCTCCCTCTTGGACCTGGCCTCCCGCAGCCTTCTCAGCTTCCTCCTGCTTGCCGGTATCCTCCTCCCCTAATGACCACTCATAATAAACCTCGATGTAGGGGCGTTTTCTCGGTGAAGGTTGCACAATCCGGTGCTTGGTACGGAGCCTTCGGGGAGCCATGGCGATCTAGATCTGTCAAAAAATAGGTCAAAACAAGAATAGAGGAGAATCTTGCGATACGTGGTCAAAACATCATGGAGTATATATAATGAATTTTTTCGTGCAGGACAAGCAATATGGAAGAAAAATAGAGTCGGGAAAGTCCACGAGGGCGCCACAAGCCTGGGAGGCGTGCCCCTCAGGTTTGTTGCTCCCTCGTGCACTTTTCGAACTGTTCATTATTTTCCTAATTTTTAAATATTCCAAAATGAACAAAAAGTACTTTTATGGAACTTTTGGAGTCGTTTTACTAACCGTACCACATACCTACTCCTTTTCAGGGTTTTGGAGCATTCCCTAAAGTTGCATCTATGTGCTCTTCAGGTGTCATAGTTTGAATAATATTGGTTTCAACATTAATGGGTGTACCTGAGATATAATGTTTAATTCTTTGCCAATTGACCACCCTCGGATTAGTGCCTTCGGCGGTGTTTATCTTGATAGCTCCAGAATGATAAACTTCTTTGACGATATATGGTCCTTCCCATTTAGAGAGAAGCTTTCCTGCAAAGAATCTTAAAAGAGACTTTTATAGTAAAACTTAATCACCTACTTTGAATTCCCATTTTTGAATTCTTTTATCATGCCATCTTTTAACTTTTTATTTAAATAACTTGGCATTTTCATAAGCTTGTGTCCTCCATTCATATAGAGAACTAATATCAAATAACCTCTTTTCACCGGCAAGTTTAAAATCATAACTGAGTTCTTTAATTGCGCAATAAGCTTTATGTCCTAACTCAAGAGGTAAATGACATGCTTTTCCATAGACCATTTTATAAGGGGACATATCCACATAATTTTTATAAGCAGTTCTGTATGCCCACAATGCATCATCAAGTTTCTTAGACCAATTCTTTCTAGATCTATTAACGTTTTTTTTTTGCAAAATAAACTTTATTTCTCTATTGCTCAATTCAACTTGACCACTAGACTGAGGATGATAAGGAGATGCAATTCTATGGTTAACATCATATTTAGCAAGAAGTTTATGAAAAGCACCATGAATAAAATGTGAACCACCATCAGTCATTAAATATCTAGGGACTCCAAACCTCGGGAAAATAACTTCTTTAAGCATTTTAATAGATGTGTTATGATCAATACTACTAGTTGGAATAGCTTATACCCACTTAGTAACGTAATCAACATCAACTAAAATATGTGTATACCCATTAGAGGAAGGAAACGATGTCATATAATCAAATCCCCAAACATCAAATGGTTCAATAACAAGTGAATAATGCATAGGCATTTCCTGACGTCTACTAATATTACCAATTCTATGACACTCATCACAAGAAAGGACGAACTTACATGCATCCTTGAAGAGAGTAGGCCAATAAGAACTAGACTGTAATACCTTATGTGCAGTTCTGTCTCCAGCATGATGTCCTCTGTATGCCTCGGAGTGACACTTCCGTAGGATTTGTTCATGTTCATTCTTAGGTACACAACATCTAATAACACCATCTACTCCTTGTTTATATAGATGTGGGTCATCCCAAAAGTAATGTCTTAAATCAAAGAAGAACTTTTTCTTTTGTTGGTATATGAAACTAGGTGGTATATATTTAGCAACAATGTAATCAGCATAGTGTTCATACAAGGAGTATTACGAGAAGCATTTATAACAGCTAATTGTTCATCAGGAAAGCTATCATCAATAGGCAGTGGGTCTTCAAGAACATTTTCCATTCTAGAAAATTATCAGCTACGGGATTCTCAACTCCCTTTCTATCAATAATATGCAAGTCAAATTCTTGTAGCAAAAGAACCCACCTAATCAACCTAGGTTTAGCATCTTTCTTTTCCGTAAGATATTTAATACCAGCATGATCAGTGTGAACAATCACTTTGGAATCAACAATATATGATGTGAATTTATCACATGCAAACACAACTCCTAAAAATTCTTTTTCAGTAGTAGCATAATTTCTTTGAGCACTGTCTAGGGTTTTACTAGCATAATGGATAACATTCCATTTCTTATCAACTCTTTGTCCTAGAACAGTACCAACAACATAGTCACTAGCATCACATATAACTTCAAAAGGCAAGTTCCAATCACGTGGCTGAACCATAGGTGCATAGGTTAAGGCTTTCTTAAGTATTTCAAAGGCTTCTACACAGTCATCATAAAAAAATTTAACATCTTTTTTGCAAAAGATTAGTAAGAGGCCTAGAAATTTTAGTGAAGTCTTTAATAAACCTTCTATAGAAACCAACATGACCAAGAAAACTTCTTATACCTTTTATATCTTTAGGACATGGCATTTTTCTCAATTGCATCAACCTTAGCTTTATCTACATCAATACCTCTTTCAGAAATTTTATGCCCAAGGACAATGCCTTCATTCACCATAAAGTGGCACTTCTCCCAATTCTAGACAAGATTAGTTTCTTCACATCTCTGCAAAACTCGATCAAGGTTGCTTAAGCATTGATACATCTCCGTCATATCTATAATTTTTTATTGTTCCATGCCAATATTTTTTATATACTTTTGGCAACATTTTATATTATTTTTGGGACTAACATATTGATCCAATGCCCAGTGCCAGTTCCTGTTTGTTGCATGTTTTTTGTTTCGCAAAATATCCATATCAAATGAAGTCCAAATGCAATAAAATTTTACAGAGAATTATTTTGGAATATATGTGATTTTTGGGAGGTGGAATCAATGCAAACGGAGGCCCACAGCCTCCACTAGGCACCAGGGCGCCCCCCAGGCGCGCGGTGGTGGGTAGTGGCCACCTCGTAAGGCGGTTGCTGCCCTTCTTTCGCCGCAAGAATGATAATATCCAGAAAAAAATGTGTTAAAATCTCAGCGCAATCAGAGTTATGGATCTCCGGATATTTAAGACACAGTTTTAAGCCTGAAAACAGGAACGCAAAAGAGAAGAGAACAGAGAGATAGATCCAATCTAGGAGGGGCTCCTCCCCCTCCGCCGCCATGGAGGCCATGGACTAGAGGGAGAACTCTCATCCCATCTAGGGGAAGGCCAAGGAAGAAGAAGAAGAAGGAGGGGGGCTCTCACCCCCTCTCTCCCGGTGGCGCCGGAGTGCTGCCAGGGCAAGGATCGTGACGGCGATCTACATCAACAACCTTGCTATCGTCAACACCAACTTTCTCCCCCTCTATTCAGCGGTGTAACCTCTCTATCCCCACTGCAATTCTCTACTTAAACATGGTGCTCAACACTATATATTATTATCCAATGATATGTGGTTATCCTATGATGTTTGAGTAGATCCGTTTTGTCCTATGAGTTAATCGATCACCGTGGTTGGTTTGAGTTGTATATTTTATTTTGATGCTGTCCTATGGTGCCCTCCGTGTCACGCAAACGTGAGGGATCCCCGCTATAGGGTGTTGCAATACGTTCATGATTCTCTTATGGTGGGTGGCTAGAGTGACAGAAGCTTACGTCCGAGTAAGGGGGCTATTGCGTAGGGAGTAAAGAGGACTTGATACTTAATGGTCTGGTTGGGTTTTACCTTAAATGATCTTTGGTAGTTGCAGATGCTTGCTAAAGTTCCAATCATAAGTGCATATGATCCAAGTACGAAAAGTATGTTAGCTCATGCCTCTCCCTCATATAAAATTGTAATAATGATTACCAGTTTAGTTATCGATTGCCTAGGGACAAATAACTTTCTTGTGTGACAAACCCTTTATACTAAACAATTAACTTTATTATTTTGCAATTTATTCGTAGTTTTATTCTCGCAAAGTACTTCTAGTTTTATTCTTGTTCTAGGTACAGCAAACGTTAAGTGTGCGTAGAGTTGTATCGGTGGTCGATAGAACTTGAGGGAATATTTGTTCTACCTTTAGCTCCTCGTTGGGTTCGACACTCTTATTTATTGAAAAAGGATACAAACGACCCCCTATACTTGTGGGTTATCAAGACCTTTTTTCTGGCGCCGTTGCTAGGGAGCAATAGCGTGGGGTGAATATTCTCGTGTGTGCTTGTTTGCTTTATCACTAAGTAATTTTTATTTTTTGCTCTTGTTTTCTATCTTTAGTTATGGGTAGGAAACATAAAATACCAAAAAAAAATTAGTTGTACCTATTAAACCAATTGTTGAAGAACCACCCAAAATCTATCATACTGCTGAAGCTTTCTACTTTGATCATCATCGATCCCTATGTGCTCGTGCTGAAAACCCAACTAGCTTAGTTGAGGGAAAATCATTAAATGAGCATGCTTTTTATGTGCGACACCGCTTATCTCAAAAAGGGAAACTTTTATGGCATCAAATTAATACTATGCAATGCTATGCTTGGAATTTATGTGAATTATATGATTTTACTTGTTGTTCTGAAGACCCTAAGAAACACCTTCCCTACCAATGTGAGTTTAGTGATAATGGAATCTTATCTTCTTATGATAAGGGTGTTTATAATTACTTGATGTTGAACAAATTGAAGAATCTGTTGCTTTTAAGGGTGCTTATGAAATTGCTTCTTTTATTGAAAAGTATGATATTACTCTTTACAAATCTAAAAATTCCGTACTACTTAATTATTGCTATGAAAACTATGCTTCAAATGCTTATGTTAAGCCATATATTGAGGACTCCTCCACTGTCCAAGAGGAGACTAATATTCTACAGGAATCTATGGAAGGAGAAATTGATGAAACTATGAGCTCATTGGATGAAAAAGATGACGAGGAGAGCGAAGAACAAAAGGAGGAAGAGCGGATTAGCTACCCGTGCCCACCTTCTAATGAGAGTAACTCTTCAACTCATACAATGTTTAATTTCCATTTGGGCTTATGATACGTCTCCAACGTATCTATAATTTTTGATTGTTCCATGCTATTATATTATCTGTTTTGGATGTTTTATATGCATTAATATGCTATTTTATATTATTTTTGGGACTAACCTATTAACCTAGAGCCCAGTGCCAGTTTATGTTTTTCCCTTGTTTTTGAGTTTCACAGAAAAGGAATATCAAACGGAGTCCAAACGGAATAAAACTTTACGATGATTTTTCTTGGACCAGAAGACACCTACGAGACTTGGAGTCGAAGTCAGAAGACCCACGAGGCGACGGAAAGCCATAGGGGCGCGCCCTAGGGGGGCGCCCCCAGGCTTGTGGCCCCCTCGGGAGTCGACTGACCTACTTCTTCGTCCTATAAATTCACATATATTCCAAAACCCTAGAGAGAGCCACGAAAATACTTTTCCACCACCGCAACCTTCTGTTCCAGTGAGATCCCATCTTGGGGCCTTTTTCGGCGATCTGCCGGAGGGGGATTCGATCACGGAGGGCATCTACGTCAACCCTATTGCCCATCCGATGAAGCGTGAGTAGTTTACCTCAGACCTACGGGTCCATAGCTAGTAGCTAGATGGCTTCTTCTCTCTCTTTGATTCTCAATACCATGTTCTCCTCCATGTTCTTGGAGATCTCTCCGATGTAATATTCTTTTGCGGTCTGTTTGTCGAGATCCGATGAATTGTGGATTTATGATCAGATTATCTATGAATATTATTTGAATCTTCTCTGAAGTCTTATATGCATGATTTGATATCTTTGTATATCTCTTCAAATTATCGGTTTGGTTTGGCCAACTAGATTGGTATTTCTTGCAATGGGAGAGGTGCTTAGTATTGGATTCAATCTTGCGGTGTCCTCACCCAGTGACATAGTAGGGGTAGCAAGGCACGTATTGTATTGTTGCCATCATGGGTAAAAAGATGGGGTTTTCATCATATTGCTTGAGTTTATCCCTCTACATCATGTCATCTTACTTAAGGCGTTACTCCGTTCTTTATGAACTTAATACTCTAGATGCATGCTGGATAGCGGTCGATGTGTGGAGTAATAGTAGTAGATGCAGAATCGTTTTGGTCTACTTGACACGGACGTGATGCCTATATGCATAATCATTGCCTTGGATATCATCATAACTTTGCGCTTTTCTATCAATTGCTCGACAGTAATTTGTTCGCCCGCCGTATTATTTGCCTTCAAGAGAGAAGCCTCTAGTGAAACCTATGGCCCCCGAGTCTATTTTCCATCATATATTTTCAGATCTATTTATCAAAAATACCAAAAATACCTTGCTGCAATTTATTTACTTTTATTTTGTTTTACGTTTTGGCAATCTTATATACCTATCTCTATCAGATCTCACCTTTGCAATTGACTGTGAAGGGATTGACAACCCCTTTATCGCGTTGGGTGCAAGTGTTTGATTGTTTTTGTAGGTGCATAGATTGGGGACTTGCTTGTACCTCCTACTGGATTGATACCTTGGTTCTCTAACTGAGGGAAATACTTATCTCTACTTTGCTGCATCACCCTTTCCTCTTCAAGGGAAAAACCAATGCAAGCTTAAGAAGTAGCAGAAATTTTTTTTGGCGCTGTTGCCGGGGAGGTCTACATCAAGCCTACCAAGTAACCACCATAAACTCTCATCTCTTGCATTACATTATTTGCCATTTGCCTCTCGTTTTCCTCTCCCCCACTTCTAAAACGATTTCAGGAAAACACAGAAATATTTGCCTTTTTGTTTGCCTTCTTTCCGTTTGATCTTTTGTTTGCTTGTGTTACCATGTGCCTTCTTTTTGCTTGCATCTTCGCTTGCTAAAAGTTTATGGATCCTCATCCACTTGCTAATCTTTTTAAGAGATCCAATTATGATGAACCAATTTCTAGTGATTTGAGTGCACTAGATTATCTTTATGAAGTTTTGCTTGAAATTCGTGAATCTAAAAATTGGGATGAAGTGTTAAAAGAAGAAATCTATGAAGTGATTCACGATAGCTCCTTGGATGAAAAGCATGATTGCAATGGTTCTACTAAAAATTCTATTAATGTCAGTTGTGCTAATGATATGCAAAACCCTAAGCTTGGGGATGCTAGTTTTGCTAGGTCCACCACTTGTTGCAATGATCATGATTGGGGTGATTTTTCTTATGATCTTGAAAATTTATTTAAGCCTCATGATGAATATGTTTACAATAATATTGAAAGTGGGTTTGGAAGAGTGTCAAATATAGGTAATAATGATCCCACTACTTTGGAGTATGATCAATCTTATGAAATTTTTGATAAAAGTGGGCTTCGAGAGGTCATGACTTTATTTAATGATAATCCCACTATTTTGGAAGAGTGTCAACTTTGCATGGATGTGGATCATGAAGAGAATATTTTATGTGATAGTTATATTGTTGAATTCGATTACGATCCTACATGTAATTATTATGAGAGAGGAAGATATGGATGTAGAAATTTTCATGTCACTAAATTGCCTCTCATTATGTTGAGATTGCTATTATTTCTTTCTTCTTCCTTGCATATGCTAGTTTTTGCTTGTCTTGATAATTTGTTTGCTTATAAAATGCCTATGCATAGGAAGCATGTTAGACTTAAATTTGTTTGTCACATGTTTTATGATGCTCTCTTTATGTTTCAATTATTATCTTTCATGTGAGCATCATTGAAATCTCAATGCCTAGCTAAAAGGCTTTAAAGAAAAGCGCTTGTTGGGAGACAACCCAATTTTATTTTTGTGTTTTTTGTTTTGCTTCTGTTCTTGAATAAAAAACACATTATTACCTCTGTATTAATTGTGTTTTGGTTTTTTAATTAGTGTTTGAGCCAAGTAAGACCTTTGGGATGGCTTACAGTGATAGTTGATTTGATCTTGCTTAAAAACAGAAACTTTTGTGTCCAGTCACAGAATTGTTTAAATTTACTGGAGCGTGAAAAAACCCTGAATGTTTTACACAAGATTGATATACAAATTGCCTCTGCTATACAGAATTTTGGGAGTTACAGAAGTATTAGAACAATTCAGATCTTCGCAGACTGTTCTGTTTTTGACAGATTCTGTTTTCTATGTGTTGTTTGCTTATTTTGATGAATCTATGGGTAGTATCGGGGGGTATGAACCATGGAGAAGTTGGAATACAGTAGATATTACACCAATATAAATAAACAATGATTTCACAACAGTACCAAAAAGTGGTGATTTATTTTCTTATACTAACATATCTCATGAGTTTTCTGTTGAGTTTTGTGTTGTGAAGTTTTCAAGTTTTGGGTAAAGATTTGATGGACTATGGAATAAGGAGTGGCAAGAGCCTAAGCTTGGGGATGCCCAAGGTACCCCAAGGTAATATTCAGGGACAACCAAGAGCCTAAGCTTGGGGATGCCCCGGAAGGCATCCCGTCTTTCGTCTTCAATCCATCGGTAAATTTACTTGGGGCTATATTTTTATTCACCACATGATATGTGTTTTGCTTGGAGCGTCTTGTATGATATGAGTCTTTGCTTTTTTGTTTGCCACAATCATCCTTGCTGTACACACCTTTTGAGAGGTACACACATGAATCGTGATTTATTAGAATACTCTATGTGCTTCACTTATATCTTTTGAGCTAGGCAATTTTGCTCTAGTGCTTCACTTATATCTTTTTAGAGCACGTCGGTGGCTTTATTTTATAGAAATTGTTGAACTCTCTTGCTTCACTTATATTATTTTGAGAGTCTCTAAACAGCATGGTAACTTGCTTTGGTTATGAATTTAGTCCTAATATGATGGGCATCCAAGAGGGATATAATAAAAACTTTCATATAAAGTGCATTGAATACTATGTGAAGTTTGATTCCTTATGATTGTTTTGAGATATAAATATGGTGATATTAGAGTCATGCTAGTGAGTAATTGTGGATTGGTAGAAATACCTGTGTTAAAGTTTGTGATTCTCGTAGCATGCACGTATGGTGAACCGTTATGTGATGAAGTCGGAGCATGATTTATTGATTGATTGTCTTCCTTATGAGTGGCGGTCGGGGACGAGCGATGGTCTTTTCCTACCAATCTATCCCCCTAGGAGCATGCGTGCAGTACTTCGCTTCGATAGCTAATAGACTTTTGCAATAAGTATGTGAGTTCTTTATGACTAATGTTGATTCCATGGATTATACGCACTCTCACCCTTCCACCATTGCTAGCCTCTCTAGTACCGCGCAACTTTCGCCGGTGCACTACACCCACCATATACCCTTCCTCAAAACAGCCACCATACCTACCTATTATGGCATTTCCATAGCCATTCTGAGATATATTGCCATGCAACTTCCACCGTTCCGTTTATTATGACACGCTTCATCATTGTCATATTGCTTTGCATGATCATGTAGTTGACATCGTATTTGTGGCAAAGCCACCATTCATATTTTTTTATACATGTCTCTCTCTTGATCATTGCACATCCCGGTACACCGCCAGAGGCATTCATATAGAGTCATATTTTTTTCTAAGTATCGAGTTGTAATTCTTGAGTTGTAAGTAAATAAAAGTGTGATGATCATCATTATTAGAGCATTGTCCCATGTGAGGAAAGGATGATGGAGACTATGATTCCCCCACAAGTCAGGATGAGACTCCGGACGAAAAATAAAAGAAAAAGAAAAAAAAGAGGCCAAAGAGCCCAAAATAAAAAAAATGAGAGAAAAGAGAGAAGGGGCAATGCTACTATTCTTTTTCCACACTTGTGCTTCAAAGTAGCACCATGATCTTCATGATAAAGAGTCTCCTATTTTGTCACTTTTCATATACTAGTGGGAATTTTTGTTATATTACTTGGCTTGTATATTCCAATGATGGGCTTCCTCAAAGTGCCCTAGGTCTTCGTGAGCAAGCGAGTTGGATGCACACCCACTTAGTTTCTTTTTGAGCTTTCATACACTTATAGCTCTAGTGCATCCGTTGCATGGCAATCCCTACTCACTCACATTGATATCTATTGATGGGTGTGATGCCCCCGGCCCAATCATGCACTAATCATACACGCAAATGCACACGATCAAGCCTAAGGACTCACGGGAAGATATCACAACACAACTCTAAAACATAAATAAAGTCATACAAGCTTTATATTACAAGCCAGGGGCCTCGAGGGCTCGAATACATAAGCTTGCGTACAAGCGTCAGCGGAAGCATCAGATATCTGAGTACAGATATTAAAAGAGAAACATAAAGGCCTTTAGAAAGGCGGGGCAAAATAAAACACTACGATCGAAAGGCGAAGGCCTCCTGCCTGGGACCCTCTGATCCTACTCCTGGTCGTCAGTCAACTCGTAGTAGTATCCATCCTCTGGGTAGAAGTAGCGATCGTCGACGGGGCATCTGTCTCAGGGGCTCCGTCATCTTGATCACGACAAACTGATATGGGGAGAAAAAGGAAAACAAAGCAACCGTGAGTACTCAGAAGTACTCAGCAAGCAAGGATCTACACTACATACGCAACATTATCAAAGGGAGGCTGTATATGTGGACTGGGCTGCAGAAATGCAAGAATAGAGAGAAGGCCTAGTCCTATCGAAGACTAGCATCTTCAGCGGTCTTGCAGAAATAGAAGAGGGTAGAACAGTACAATATAATGTAGCAGTATCATTAAGTCTCATCCTCACCCAGAGATCCATTCTCGACTCCCTGTGAGAAAGCAATCCCAGAGCCATACAGTCATCAACCTCGTCCTGAGATCCCTTCTCGACTCCCTGCGAGAAGCAATCCCAGAGCCTCATATCCAGGTCTCATCTCAAGTTCTAGCTGTATCGATCGGGATACAACTCCGAGTGTCCTTTACCGTAGGACCGGCTATCGATAGAAGTGTTCTTCCCTGCAGGGGTGCACCAACTTACCCAACATGCTCGATTAACTCCGGCCGGACACACTTTCCTGGGTCATGCCCGACCTCGGCCAAACGACACACCGCAGCCCTACCTACAGCTCAGCAGAGAGGTCCCCGCCGGTCTACATCCTAAGCGCTCAGGGGTCTTGGGCCATCGCCCTGTGCACTCCGGGTTGTTGCGAGCAGGGTGAAGCCAGGCACCAGGGGGGCGCCGGTCCGTCCCGGCCGCAAGGCTGAACTAGACGTCTGACAGAGCTTTCGGCTGATGCTACGATGCAGAATGCCCATACTATGCCCACGTGATGGTTAGTGCTATCAGGCCAGAGACCTGCTCGGATCAAATATCCAAATCGTTAATGGACTAGGGCTTGCGGTAACGAGCAGAGACTCACGAAAGATGTGACCCCGTCGCCTCGTCTCGAGGACTTGCTGCAAGGGTTAAGAATGCCCGGCCGCGCCTCGTATTCACCACTCGGGCACCACACTGGCACCCGTCTTCACAACACTCGCCTCTCAGGCGCACGCGGGTACCCCTCAGGGTCGACCCGCCTATCCAAGTAACAGTGTAAAGTCCAAGTATCCGTGTGTCCATAACATCAGGGGAATCCGAAGTATCACCCTCGTTGGATTCCTACTCGATGTAATCGTCAAGGTGAACTCGGAGGAATCACCCTCACTTGGTTCACACTTGAGGTGTGGTACGACGGCGTCGTTATCGGAAGCGGTGAAGGAGGAATCACTCTCGATGACCACGACCGAATAGCTACTCTACAGAGTTAACATCAGAAGTGCTACAAGAGGTTTCACCCTCGGCACTCGATAGTAACGCTGCAGTGTCGTTACAACTAAGGGGGGTGATGTGCGGTGTCGGGGCCTGGTCTTCAATCCCGTTGATCGGGTCTTTTGATAATCCAGCGGGGCGGTCGGGACTAGTGGGGTCACTGATAGGTCTCTACCCAGCCTATACTAAGCAGTTTAGGGTATGCAGGTAATTATCAACAGTAGGTTACAATAAATAGGCTATGCATCAGAATAGGTAAAGCAGTAGCAGCAGCAATTCTAATGCAAGCATGGGAAATTAGAATGGGCGATATCAGGATGATCAAAGGGGGGGGGGGGCTTGCCTGGTTGCTCGGCGGCAAGGGCAAGCTTGTCAATGGTGTCGTCAGTCTCCGGAGCTGCGTCGGTCTCGGGGACGACGTCGGTCTCGGGGGCTACCGAGAGAGAAGAGGGGGAGGAAACAGTATAAATACACAGCGATCAAGTGCAGCACAAAGCATAACATGGCAATACGCGGTGACGGAGGTGATCTAACGCAGTACCGGGTGATACTGGCGAACGTGGGATTCATCCGGGAAAGTATTCCCAGTGTCCGGCATTTCGGACAAACGAAAAGAGGGGAACGGTTGCATGTTCGGATAGTTAGGGACGTGTGGCGGACTAACGGTCAGCGTAGTCGGATTCGTCTCGTCGTTCTGAGCAACTTTCATGTAGAAAGTATTTTCATCCGAGTTACGGTTTATTTTATATGATTTTCTAAAGTTTTTTATTAATTTCTGGAATTTATTTAATTTATTAAATAAACATTATCCGAAACAGTGTTTGCTGACGTCAGCATGATGTCAGGACCAGTGGGTCCCACCTGTCAGCGTCTGATTAGGCTAATTAGTGGTTAACTGATTAACTAATACTTAATTAAACTAATTAACTAAATTAGATTAACCTAATCAGGATTAATTAACTTAATTAATTAACTAATTAATTAATTAATTAATTTAATTATTATTATTATTATTATTTTTTATTTTCATTAAATGTTTTTAGGGGCTGGGCCCCGTCTGTCAGCGGCACAGGGGCCTCGGGCCCCACTGGGCAGTGGCCCAGGTGGCCACAGTGGCACGAGCGCGCGGCGCTGCGCTGGCCAGGGGCGAGCGGGCGCCAGGCGCGGGCCGGCGGTGAGGGGCAAGGCGGCGAGCAGCGGCAGCAGGCGCTGAGGAGGAGGGGGGCGAGCGCGGGCGTGGGCGCGGTGGCGCACGGGACGACAGGGCGGTGCGGCGTGGGGCCGGTGGGGCGAAGGCGAGGCGCGCGGCAGGCGAGGCCGGGGCACGGGCGCGCGCGGGGTTGGTCGGGCGCGGCGAGCGCTAGGCGGAGCAGGAGGGCGCGAGGGAGCACGGGCGGGCGCGGTCGGCGCGCGGCAAGCACGAGCGCGCGTGCGCAGAGGGGAGGACAGGAGAGGGGCGGCGGCTCACAAGCGAAGAAAAGGCGAGGGGCGGCGAGGCGTGATGGAGCCGTTGGGGGGGGAGTCGGGGACGGGCGCCGGCGACGTGCGGCGTGGCGACGGGCGGCGACGAGGGAGCTCCTCCCTCCCGATCCGATCTGGATCGGGCTGGGGGGAAGTGGGGATCGAGGTGGGGGTGGGCTAGGTCAAGGGGGGGGGGGGGGGGGAGTGGGGGGTTATGGGGATGGGGTGGGCCGGCCTGGGGGTCCAGCTGGGCCACGGCCCAGTTGGTGGGGTTCCTTTTTCTTTTACTTTGTTTTTCTTTTTCTTTATTCATTTCTTTTCTGTTTTGCAAAAAAAATGTCTAGGCTACTTCTCGACTTTTGTAAAATATGAGACTGGTCCAAACAAACATGGTGCATTATATGCCACTAAAATAAAATGGTTTTGAGCACAAAGGTTTTCATGTGGGATTTTATTTAATTAAAAAGGTATTAAATAATGATGTTTTGCTACTGTTAGGGTCTCTTAATTAATTTATTATTTATTGGTTACAATTTTAGAATGGTCTCTGGAATATTTGCTATTTAATGAACATTTTATTTTTTATGTTAGACAACTTTTATTTTCCACTTTCATTTAAATTTGGATTTTGACTTAGGAGTTGAAATGCAATATATTTCTAATGATGGTCATGCACTGTTAAACATGATGACATGGCATAATCAAAAGGGTGATTACTGTAGTTAACCACCGGGGGTGTTACAAATCTCCTCCACTAACAAGAATTCTCGTCCCGAGAATTAAGAGGTAGAAGGAAAAAGTTCGGGGTATTCCGCACGAAGATTATCCTCGCGTTCCCATGTGGCTTCATCTTCCGTATGATTTGACCACTGCACTTTGAGGAACTTGGTAACCTTCTGACGGGTCCGACGTTCAGCTTCATCGAGAATGCGGATCGGATGCTCCTTATAAGATAGATCATCTTGCAATTCGAGCATCTCGTGATCCACAGCTCGGTGCGGAGATTCCTTGAAGCATTGACGAAGTTGCGACACATGGAAGACGTCGTGGATATGAGAGAATTGCGGCGGCAATTCCAATTTATAAGCCACCTGACCACGTCTAGCAATAATGCAGAAAGGACCAATGTAGCGTGGAGCTAGCTTGCCCTTGATTCCAAAACGGTGAGTGCCCTTCATAGGGGTGACACGTAGATAAGCTTGATCACCGGGTTAATAAGTCAAACCCCATCGTTTGCGATCGTAGTTGCTCTTCTGGCGGTCCTGAGCCGCCTTGAGATTTTCCCGGACAATACGAACTTGTTCTTCGGCGTGTTGAATAATATCCGGACCCACGAGCGGTCGTTCCCCAGTTTCTGACCAATTCAGAGGGGTTCGACACTTACGTCCATATAGAACTTCAAAGGGAGCCATTTTCAAACTGGCTTGATAGCTGTTGTTATAAGAGAACTCGGCATAAGGAAGAGATTCTTCCCACTTCTTACCGAATGAAATAACACAAGCTCGAAGCATGTCTTCAAGCACTTGATTGACTCGTTCGACTTGGGCTTGAGATTGAGGGTGATAAGCTGAACTCCAGGTAATATGAGTTCCCATAGCTGTTTGGAAACTTTCCCAGAACTTTGAGGTGCAAAGACCGCCACGGTCCGAACTGATCTCCTTCGGAATACCGTGGAGTGAAACAATTCTGGAGATATACAACTCTGCTAACTGACTAGCAGTGATAGTTTCTTTGACAGGCAGAAAGTGTGCAACTTTAGAGAGTTGGTCGACGACGACAAGAATAGCATCGTGACCCTTCTGTGACCTGGGAAGTCCTGTAACGAAATCCATCTGAACCTTATCCCATTTCCATAGAGGAATAGGAAGTGGTTGCAGAATTCCAGCTGGTTTCTGATGTTCTGCTTTAACGCGACGACACACATCACATTCAGCAACATAACGAGCAATGTCCTGCTTCATTTTAGACCACCAGTACCTTTGACGGAGATCACGATACATCTTGGTGCTACCCAGATGAATAGACAACGGGGTATCATGTGCCTCCTTCGTGACTTTGTCAGTCATGAGTTCGAAGCGAGGTACCACAATGCGGTTTCTAAAATACAAGGTTCCATCTTCAGACAGTGAGAAATCCCTGTACTTTACAAGGTGAAGGTCTTTCTTCATCAGATCAATTTCAGCATCTTTAGCTTGCGCATCCTTAACAGCTTTCTCAAGATCTGGTTGTATCACAAGGTTATTAAGAGAACCCTGTGGAACAATACGTAGATTCAGCTTGCGCAGTTCTTCAAAAAGACGAGGTTGAGCTCGCCTAACCATGAGGTTGTCGCAATAGGACTTGCGGCTTAAGGCATCAGCCATCACGTTAGCCTTGCCAGGGGTATAGGAAATACCCAAATCAGAGTCCGCAATGGCCTCCATCCATCTTTGCTGACGGAGGTTTAGAGATGGTTGAGTAAACAAGTACTTCAGACTTTTATGATCCGTGTAGATCTCGCAACAATTACCGAGAAGGTAATGTCGCCACAACTGCAATGCATAGATCACAGCAGCTAGTTCTAGATCATGTACCGGATAATTCTCTTCATGTGGGCGCAACTGACGAGAGCCATAAGCAATCACTTTACGCTCTTGCATTAGGACACAGCCTAATCCTTCACGGGATGCGTCACAATAAATCACAAAGTCTTTGCGGGTATCTGGAGGAGATAGTACTGGGGCAGATGTCAGCTTGTCTTTGAGTGCTTGAAAACTTTTCTGACATTTTTCTGTCCATTCAAATTTAACGCCCTTGTGAAGCAGATCAGTCAGGGGCTTAGCAATCTTAGAAAAGTTCTCGACAAATCGTTGGCAATAGCTTGCAAGGCCGAGAAAACTTCTCACTTGCTTGACATTCTTCGGAGGAGTCCAGTCCAGAATAGCCTGAACTCGTTCTGGGTTAACAGCAATGCCATCTTTCGGAATCACATGACCAAGGTACGTTACTTCAGAAAGCCAGAATTCACATTTGGAGTATTTGGCATACAACTGGTGTTCTCGGAGCCTTTCCAGTACTAGACGGAGGTGTTCAGCATGTTCTTCTTTATTCTTCGAATATACCAGAATATCATCTAGATAAACCACGACGAACTTATCGAGGTAATCCATGAAGATATAATTCATCAGACGGGAGAATGTGGCTGGAGCATTTGTTAAGCCAAAAGACATAACAGTATACTCATAAGAACCATAGCGAGTAACGAAGCCTGTCTTCGGAATATCCTCTTCACGAACACGGATCTGATGGTATCCCAATCTCAAATCAAGCTTAGAGAATACTGAGGAATCGGCAAGTTGATCATACAAATCATTGATCCGAGGAAGCGGATATTTATTCTGGATTGTAGCTTGGTTAATAGGCCGATAATCCTGAACCAATCGGTTAGTTCCATCCTTCTTCTTAACAAAGAGTGAAGGTGCTCCCCAAGCAGAGGAACTGGGGCGGATGAAACCTTTCTTAAGTGACGTGTCGATTTCTTCCTTAAGCTCGAGAAGATGATGCGGAGGCATCTTATAAGGACGCTTCGCAATAGGGGTAGTGCCAGGCTTCAAGTCGATGACAAACTCGACAGCTCTAGCAGGGGGTATTCCTGGAAGTTCTTCTGGAAATACATCTTGAAAATCATGAACAACTGGAACGTTATCGATGCCTTCAAGAGGTGAAGCATTCAATGCATTCAGGACATAAATCTGAGCTTCGGCGTCCTGCACTGTTCGAGCAGAGTATCTGACTGTCTGACTAGAAGGATGTGTGAGGCGGACTGTTTCAGTGGCACAGTCAATCAAAGCTTTATGAGGCTTCAACCAGTCCATACCCAGAATAATGTCTATGTTGGAGGTCTTGAGAGCAATGAGAGAAACGGGGAACATCAATCCTCCGATCACAATGTGGTTACCGTGGCTTACCATGGTAGTTTGCCAATTAGCCCCAGGTGACTGGATTACTAATGGGGTGGACATCTCCTCGAAAGGTATATCATGGCTTCGCGCAAAACTTTCGGACATGAAGGAGTGCGATGCTCCAGAATCAAAGAGGACTAAAGCTAGGATTGAATTCACTAGAAGGGTGCCCATCACAATTTTGGGGTCCTATCGAGCTTCTTCCATGTTAACTTGGTTGACATGGACCCGAGCTATAGCAGACGGCCTGGCATTACAGTTTCTGAGACGACGGTTCCGACAGCTCTTCTTGCAACCAACGGGAGGACGTGGTGCATCCTGATGAAAAGCCATAGCATCAGGTGATCCATCATGAACCGATAGCTGTCTCGGCGGTGAAGGCAAACGAGGTGCAACATATGACGGCCTTGGTGTTGGAGCAGGTCGGTGGTAAACATTGTGGGGAATCCAGACTTGACGTTTCTGAACAGGCTGGCCCGAGGATGAGCCAGCTTCATGAGTGCGCTTGAGCGACTCCTGGTACTCAGTCAGAGCTGTTTCAACTTGGAAAGATTTGCTGGCAAGCGTTGCGAAGTCTGCAAAATCAAGGACAGCAAGTGCGAGGTTTATATCCGTACGCAGTCCTTCACGGAATTTCTCCTGCTTGCGTGCGTCAGTGCAGACGTCATCTTCAGCATAGCGGGACAATTCAAGGAATTTCCTCTGATATTCATCCACAGTCATTGTGCCCTGTGAGAGTTTGCGGAACTCCTGCTTCTTCTGGTCCATCAGACCTTGAGGAATGTACCGTGCACGAAAAGCTGAATGAAATTCCTGCCAAGTGGTTATTGATTCAGCAGGCAACATACCCTTGTGGTTTTCCCAACTTGTGATGCCCCCGGCCCAATCGTGCACTAATCATACACACAAATGCACATGATCAAGCCTAAGGACTCACGGGAAGATATCACAACACAACTCTAAAACATAAATAAAGTCATACAAGCTTTATATTACAAGCCAGGGGCCTCGAGGGCTCGAATACATAAGCTTGCGTACAAGCGTCAGCGGAAGCATCAGATATCTGAGTACAGATATTAAAAGAGAAACAGAAAGGCCTTTAGAAAGGCGGGGCAAAATAAAACACTACGATCGAAAGGCGAAGGCCTCCTGCCTGGGACCCTCCGATCCTACTCCTGGTCGTCAGTCAACTCGTAGTAGTATCCATCCTCTGGGTAGAAGTAGCGATCGTCGACGGGGCATCTATCTCAGGGGCTCCGTCATCTTGATCACGACAAACTGATATGGGGAGAAAAAGGAAAACAAAGCAACCGTGAGTACTCAGAAGTACTCAGCAAGCAAGGATCTACACTACATATGCAACATTATCAAAGGGAGGCTGTATATGTGGACTGGGCTGCAGAAATGCAAGAATAGAGAGAAGGCCTAGTCCTATCGAAGACTAGCATCTTCAGCGGTCTTGCAGAAATAGAAGAGGGTAGAACAGTACAATATAATGTAGTAGTATCATTAAGTCTCATCCTCACCCAGAGATCCTTTCTCGACTCCCTGCGAGAAAGCAATCCCAGAGCCATACAGTCATCAACCTCGTCCTGAGATCCCTTCTCGACTCCCTGCGAGAAGCAATCCCAGAGCCTCATATCCAGGTCTCATCTCAAGTTCTAGCTGTATCGATCGGGATACAACTCCGTGTGTCCTTTACCGTAGGACTGGCTATCGATAGAAGTGTTCTTCCCTGCAGGGGTGCACCAACTTACCCAACACGCTCGATTAACTCCGGCCGGACACACTTTCCTGGGTCATGCCCGGCCTCGGCCAAATGACACACCGCAGCCCTACCTACAGCTCAGCAGAGAGGTCCCCGCCGGTCTACATCCTAAGCGCTCAGGGGTCTTGGGCCATCGCCCTGTGCACTCCGGGTCGTTGCGAGCAGGGTGAAGCCAGGCACCAGGGGGGCGCCGGTCCGTCCCGGCCGCAAGGCTGAACTAGACGACTGACAGAGCTTTCGGCTGATGCTACGATGCAGAACGCCCATACTATGCCCACGTGATGGTTAGTGCTATCAGGCCAGAGACCTGCTCGGATCAAATATCCAAATCGTTAATGGACTAGGGCTTGCGGTAACGAGTAGAGACTCACGAAATATGTGACCCCGTCGCCCCGTCTCGAGGACTTGCTGCAAGGGTTAAGAATGCCCGGCCGCGCCTCGTATTCACCACTCGGGCACCACACTAGCACCCGTCTTCACAACACTCGCCTCTCAGGCGCACGCGGGTACCCCTCAGGGTCGACCCGCCTATCCAAGTAACAGTGTAAAGTCCAAGTATCCGTGTGTCCATAACATCAGGGGAATCCGAAGTATCACCCTCGTTGGATTCCTACTCGATGTAATCGTCAAGGTGAACTTGGAGGAATCATCCTCACTTGGTTCACACTTGAGGTGTTGTACGACGGCGTCGTTATCGGAAGCGGTGAAGGAGGAATCACCCTCGATGACCACTACCGAATAGCTACTCTACAGAGTTAACATCAGAAGTGCTACAAGAGGTTTCACCCTCGGCACTCGATAGTAACGCTGCAGTGTCGTTACAACTAAGGGGGGTGATGTGCGGTGTCGGGGCCTGGTCTTCAATCCCGTTGATCGGGTCTTCTGATAATCCAGCGGGGCCGTCAGGACTAGTGGGGTCACTGATAGGTCTCTACCCAGCCTATACTAAGCAGTTTAGGGTATGCAGGTAATTATCAACAGTAGGTTACAATAAACAGGCTATGCATCAGAATAGGTAAAGCAGTAGCAGCAGCAATTCTAATGCAAGCATGGGAAATTAGAATGGGCGATATCGGGATGATCAAAGGGGGGGGGCTTGCCTGGTTGCTCGGCGGCAAGGGCAAGGTTGTCAATGGTGTCGTCAGTCTCCGGAGCTGCGTCGGTCTTGGGGACGACGTCGGTGTCGGGGGCTACCGAGAGAGAAGACGGGGAGGAAACAGTATAAATACACAGCGATCAAGTGCAACACAAAGCATAACATGGCAATACGCGGTGACGGAGGTGATCTAACGCAGTGCCGGGTGATACTGGCGAACGTGGGATTCATCCGGGAAAGTATTCCCAGTGTCCGGCATTTCGGACAGACAAAAAGAGGGGAACGGTTGCATGTTCGGATAGTTAGGGACGTGTGGCGGACTAATGGACCGCGTATTCGGATTCGTCTCGTCGTTCTGAGCAACTTTCATGTAGAAAGTATTTTCATCCGAGTTACGGTTTATTTTATATGATTTTCTAAACTTTTTTATTAATTTCTGGAATTTATTTAATTTATTAAATCAACATTATCCGAAACAGTGTTTGCTGACGTCAGCATGACGTCAGGACCAGTGGGTCCCACCTGTCAGCGTCTGATTAGGCTAATTAGTGGTTAACTGATTAACTAATACTTAATTAAACTAATTAACTAAATTAGATTAACCTAATCAGGATTAATTAACTTAATTAATTAACTAATTAATTAATTTAATTATTATTATTAATATTATTTTTTATTTTCATTAAACATTTTTAGGGGCTGGGCCCCGTCTGTCAGCGGCACAGGGGCCTCGGGCCCCACTGGGCAGTGGCCCAGGTGGCCACAGCGGCACGAGCGCGCGGCGCAGCGCTGGCCAGGGGCGAGCGGGCGCCGGGCGCGGCCAGGCGCGGGCCCAGGCGCGGGCCGGCGGTGAGGGGCAAGGCGGCGAGCACCGGCAGCAGGCGCTGAGGAGGAGGGGGGGCGAGCGCGGGCGCGGGCTCGGTGGCGCGCGGGACGACATGGCGGTGCGGCGCGGGGCCGGTGGGGCGAAGGCGAGGTGCGCGGCAGGCGAGGCCGGGGCACGGGCACGCTCGGGGTTGGTCGGGCGCGGCGAGCGCTAGGCGGAGCAGGAGGGCGCGAGGGAGCACGGGCGGGCGCGGTCGGCGCGCGACGAGTGCGAGCGCGCGTGCGCAGAGGGGAGGAGAGGAGAGGGGCGGCGGCTCACAAGCGAAGAAGAGGCGAGGGGCGGCGAGGCATGATGGAGCCGTTGGGGGGGAGTCGGGGACGGGTGCCGGCGACGTGCGGCGTGGCGGCAGGCGGCGACGAGGGAGCTCCTCCCTCCCGATCCGATCTGGATCGGGTTGGGGGGAAGTGGGGATCGAGGTGGGGGTGGGCTAGGTCACGGGGGGGGGGGGGGGGAGGGGGGGTTATGGGGATGGGGGTCCAGCTGGGCCACGCGCCCAGGCCCATTGGGGGGGGTTCCTTTTTCTTTTACTTTGTTTTTCTTTTTCTTTATTCATTTCTTTTCTGTTTTGCAAAAAAAATGTCTAGGCTACTTCTGGACTTTTGTAAAATATGAGACTGGTCCAAACAAACATGGTGCATTATATGCCACTGCAATAAAATGGTTTTGAGCACAAAGGTTTTCATGTGGGATTTTATTTAATTAAAAAGGTATTAAATAATGATGTTTTGCTACTGTTAGGGTCTCTTAATTTATTTATTATTTGTTGGTTACAATTTTAGAATGGTCTCTGGAATATTTGCTATTTAATGAACATTTTATTTTTTATGTTAGACAACTTTTATTTTCCACTTTCATTTAAATTTGGATTTTGACTTAGGAGTTGAAACGCAATATAATGCTAATGATGGTCATGCACTGTTAAACATGATGACATGGCATAATCAAAAGGGTGATTACTGTAGTTAACCACCGGGGGTGTTACAATGGGCATCTCCATAGCCCATTGATATGCCTAGTTTATGTGAGACTATCTCCTTCTTTTTGTCTTCTCCACAACCACTATATTCTATTCCACCTATAGTGGTATATCCATGGCTCACGCTCATGTATTGCGTGAAAGTTGAAAAAGTTTGAGATCATCAAAAGTATGAAACAATTGCTTGGGTTTTCATCAGGGTTGTGCATTATTTAATACTTTGTGTGATGAAGATGGAGCATAGCCAGACTATATGATTTTGTAGGGATAACTTTCTTTGGCCATGATATTTTGAGAAGACATGATTGCTTTATTAGTATGCTTGAAGTATTATTGTTTTTATGTCAATATTAAACTTTTGTTTTGAATCTTATGGATCTGAACATTCATGCCACAATAAAGAAAATTACAAGGATAAAGATGTTAGGTAGCATTCCACATCAAAAATTCTGTTTTATCATTTACCTACTCGAGGACGAGCAGGAATTAAGCTTGGGGATGCTTGATACGTCTCCAACGTATCTATAATTTTTGATTGTTCCATGCTATTATATTATCTATTTTGGATGTTTTATATGCATTAATATGCTATTTTATATTATTTTTGGGAGTAACCTATTAACCTAGAGCCCAGTGCCAGTTTTTGTTTTTTCCTTGTTTTTGAGTTTCACGGAAAAGGAATATCAAATGGAGTCCAAACGGAATAAAACTTTATGATGATTTTTCTTGGACCAGAAGACACCTACGAGACTTGGAGTCGAAGTCAGAAGACCCACGAGGCGACGGCAAGCCGTAGGGGCACGCCTTAGGGGGGTGCCCCCTGGCTTGTGGCCCCCTCGGGAGTCCACCGACCTACTTCTTCGTCCTATAAATTCACATATATTCCAAAACCCTAGAGAGAGCCACGAAAATACTTTTCCACCGCCGCAACCTTCTATTCCCGTGAGATCCCATCTTGGGGCCTTTTCCGGTGATCTGCTGGAGGGGGATTCGATCACGGAGGGCATCTACATCAACCCTATTACCCCTCCGATGAAGCGTGAGTAGTTTACCTCAGACCTACGGGTCCATAGCTAGTAGCTAGATGGCTTCTTCTCTCTCTTTGATTCTCAATACCATGTTCTCCTCTATGTTCTTGGAGATCTATCCGATGTAATATTCTTTTGTGGTGTGTTTGTCGAGATCCGATGAATTGTGGATTTATGATCAGATTATCTATGAATATTATTTGAATCTTCTCTGAATTCTTATATGCATGATTTGATATCTTTGTATATCTCTTCAAATTATCGGTTTGGTTTGGCCAACTAGATTGGTATTTCTTGCAATGGGAGAGGTGCTTAGTTTTGGGTTCAATCTTGCGGTTTTCTCACCCAGTGACATAGTAGGGGTAGCGAGGCACGTATTGTATTGTTGCCAACAAGGATAAAAAGATGGGGTTTTCATCATATTGCTTGAGTTTATCCCTCTACATCATGTCATCTTACTTAAGGCGTTACTCCGTTCTTTATGAACTTAATACTCTAGATGCATGCTGGATAGCGGTCGATGTGTGGAGTAATAGTAGTAGATGCAAAATCGTTTCGGTCTACTTGACACGGACATGATGCCTATATGCATAATCATTGCCTTGGATATCATAATAACTTTGCGGTTTTCTATCAATTGCTCGACAATAATTTGTTCACCCGCTGTATTATTTGCCTTCAAGAGAGAAGCCTCTAGTGAAACCTATGGCCCCCGGGTCTATTTTCCATCATATATTTTCAGATCTATATATCAAAAATACCAAAAATACCTTGCTGCAATTTATTTACTTTTATTTTATTTTACGTTTTGGCAATCTTATATACCTATCTCTATCCAATCTCACCTTTGCAATTGATCGTGAAGGGATTGACAACCCCTTTATCGCGTTGGGTGCAAGTGTTTGATTGTTTGTGCATGTGCATAGATTGGGGACTTGCTTGTACCTCCTACTGGATTGATACCTTGGTTCTCTAACTGAGGGAAATACGTATCTCTACTTTGCTGCATCACCCTTTCCTCTTTAAGGGAAAAACCAACGCAAGCTCAAGAAGTAGCAGCTTACCAAAGGATGAATGCTATGATGATTGCTCTCATCCCGTTGATTCTTTTGAAATATCCCTTTTTGATGAAATTAATGCTTGCTATGCCTGTGGCCAAGATGCCAATATGAATTATGCTTATGGAGATGAACTTGCTATAGTTCCTTATATTAAGAATGAAATTGTTGCTATTGCACCCAAACATGATAGTCCTATTATCTTTTTGAATTCCCCAAACTACACTATATTGGAGAAGTTTGCTCTTATTAAGGACTATATTGATGGGTTGCGTTTTACTACTACACATGATGATTTTGATGAATATAATATGCATGTGCTTGCTGCTCCTACTTGCAATTATTATGAGAGAGGAACTGCATCTCCACCTCTCAATGTTTCCAACACAATAAACTTGCAAGAAACTGCTTATGCTATGCATTGGCCTTTACTTGATGTGCATGAATTGTTCTTTTATGACATGCCGATGCATAGGAAGAGAGTTATACTTTGTCATTGCATGATATATGTTGCTTTGTGCTCACTACTAAATTACAAATCATTGTTGATTAAAATTGGCTTTGATATACCTTGGGATCTGGGTGGATCAATTACTTGAGCACTATATGCCTAGCTTAATGGCTTTAAAGAAAGCGATGCTAGGGAGAAAACCCGGAAGTTTTAGAGAGTCATTTTATTCCGTTGTGTGCTTTTATAAAGTTTAAAAACAAAAAAAATATAGAGGGGAACTTAAAACTTTACAAAAGGAAAGTGAAAGTGAGAAAGACGAGCACTGTGGAAGCGGGAGCATGCCTTGAACTTTGTTCATGCCCATGGAAACTTTGTGAATCTTGAATTACAGAAAATTTTCAACAAAAATAATTATCCCCTTGTACAAATCCATTGTATTATAAAAATAATGTGCCAAGATTTGCCTTTAGGATGATTAGATTGCTTGTTGGTATGTGTGGTGCAAAAACAGAAACTTTGGCTGTAGTGCGTGAATTTACATTTTTTTAAGGGAACATCAAAAGTTTCTTAAATTTTTAAACAGTACTGATATGCAAACTTTTTATTTTGTCCTAATTTTTCAGAATTTTTGGAGTTACAGAAGTATGGTGAATGTTCAGATTACTACAGACTGTCCTGTTTTCGATAGATTCTGTTTTTGATGCATTGTTTTGCTTGTTTTGATGAAACTATCGGTTGTATCGATTGTATCGGTGCTATAATGCGAAAACAAAATATGAATGGGTTTGCAATAGTTCTTAAAGTAGTGATTTGCATTATTATACTAATGGATCTCACGAGTTTTCTATCAAGTTTTGTGTGGATGAATTGTTCGAAGATCGAGGAGGTCTCGATATGTGGAGAAGGAGGAGAGGCAAGAGTTCAAGCTTGGGGATGCCCAAGGCACCCCAAGTAAATATTCAAGGAGACTCAAGCGTCTAAGCTTGGGGATGCCCCGGAAGGCATCCTATCTTTCTTCAACAAGTATCAGTATGCTTCGGTTTTGTTTTGTGCACTTGATATGTGTAAATCTCGGAGCGTCGTGTGTTTTTTTATTTTTCTTTTAGTGATACACCATGCTGGTATGAGATAGTCCTTGGTTTATTTATATAATGATCATTGCACTTCACTTATATCTTTTGAGTATGGCTTTATAGAATGCTTCATGTGCTTCACTTATATCATTTGAAGTTTGGATTGCCTATTTCTCTACATATAGAAAACCATTATTTGTAGAATGCTCTTTTGCTTCACTTATATTTATTAGTGTGGTATTTTGTAGAAAGAATTAAACTCTCTTGCTTCACTTATACCTATTTAGAGAGTCAAAAGGAATTGGTCATTCACATGGTTAGTCATAAAATCCTACATAAAACTTGTGGATCACTGAATATGATATGTTAGATTCCTTGCAATAGTTTTGCGATATAGAGATGATAATATGTGGGAGGTACTAGTAAATGGTTGTGGTTAGTAGGAATATTGGTGTTAAGGTTTGTGATTCCCGAAGCATGCACGTATAGTCTCTCGTTATGCTATGAAATTGGAGCATGATTCATTATTGATTGTCTTCTTTATGAGTGGCAGTCGGAGACGAGCGATGGTCTTTTCCTACCAATATATCCCCCTAGGGGCATGCGTAGTAGTACTTTGCTTCGAAGGCTAATAAACTTTTGCAATTAGTATGTGAGTTCTTTATGACTAATGTGAGTCCATGGATTATACACACTCTTACCTTTCCGCAATTTGCTAGCCTCTTCGGTACCGTGCATTGCCCTTTCTCACCTCGAGACATGGTGCAAACTTCGCCGGTGCATCCAAACCCCGTGATACGATACGCTCTATCACACATAAGCCTTATTATATCTTCCTCAAAACAGCCACCATACCTACCTATTATGGCATTTCCATAGCTATTCCAAGATATATTGCCATGCAACTTCCATCATCATCATATACATGACTTGAGCATTCATTGTCATATTGCTTTGCATGATCATAAGATAGCTAGCATGATATTTTCATGGCTTGTCTGTTTTTTGATATCTTTGCCACGCTAGATCATTGCACATCCTGGTACACTGCCAGAGGCATTCATATAGAGTCATACTTTGTTCTAGGTATCGAGTTGTAATATTGAGTTGTAAGTAAATAGAAGTGTGATGATCATCATTATTCATTATTAGAGCATGTCCTAGTGAGAAAAGGATGATGGAGACTATGATTCCCCCACAAGTCGGGATGAGACTCCGGACAGAAAGAAAAAAAAGAAAAGAAAAAAGTGAGGCCAAAAAGAGCCCAAGAAAAAGAAAAGAAAAAAAGAGAGAAAAAGAGAGAAGGGGCATGCAAATTCCACACTTGTGCTTCAGAGTAGCACCATGTTTTTCATGTAGAGAGTCTCCTATGTAGTCACTTTCATATACTAGTGGGAATTTTTCTTTATAGAACTTGGCTTGTATATTCCGATGATGGGATTCCTCAAATGCCTGAGGTCTTCATGAGCAAGCAAGTTGGATGCACACCCACTTAGTCTTCATGTTGAGATTTTATACACTTATAGCTCTTAGTGCATCCGTTGCATGGCAATCCCTACTCCTCGCATTGATATCAATTGATGGGCATCTCCGTAGCCCGTTGATTAGCCGCATCAATGTGAGACTTTCTTACTTTTTGTCTCCTCTATGTTTACCCCTATCATTATACTCTATTCCACTGATAGTGCTATGTCCATGGCTTTGCGCTCATGTATTGCGCGGGGGTTGAAAAAGCTGAAGCGCGTTAAAAAGTATGAACCAATTGCTCGACTTGTCATCAGGGTTGTGCATGATAAATACTTTGTGTTAAGAAGGTTGAGCATGACAAGACTATATGATTTTGTAGGGATAGCGTTCTTTAGCATTGATATTTTGAAATACATGATTGTTTGTTGGGATGCCTGAGTATTGATGTCTTTATGTCAAATTATAGACTATTGCTTTGAATCACTCATTTCTTAATATTCATGCCATGATTAGATATATGATCAAGATTATGCTAGGTAGCATTCCACATAAAAAATTATCTTTTTTATCATTTACCTACTCGAGGACGAGCAGGAATTAAGCTTGGGGATGCTGATACGTCTCCGTCGTATCTATAAATTTGGATTGTTCCATGCCAATATTATACAACTTTTATATACTTTTGGCAATATTTTATATTAGTTTTTGGACTAACATATTGATCTAGTGCCCAGTGCCAGTTCCTGTTTGTCGCATTTTTTTGTTTCGCAGAATATCCATATAAAATGAAGTCCAAATGCAATAAAATTTTACGGAGAATTATTTTGGAATATATGTGATTTTTGGGAGGTGGAATCAATGCAAACGGACGCCCACATCCTCCACTAGGCACCAGGGCGCCCCCTAGGCGCGCGGTGGTGGGTAGTGGCCACCTCGTAAGGTGGTTGCTGCCCTTCTTTCGCCGCAAGACTGATGATATCCGGAAAAAAAACGTTTTAAAATCTCAGCGCAATCGGAGTTACGGATCTCTAGATATTTAAGAAACTGTTTTCGGCAAGAAAACAGGAACGCGAAACAGAAGAGAATAAAGAGATAGATCCAATCTAGGAGGGGCTCCTGCCCCTCCGCCGCCATGGAGGCCATGGATTAGCGGGGGAACTCTCATCCCTTCTAGGGGGAAGGCCAAGGAAGAAGGAGGGGGGCTCTCTCACCCTCTCTCGCGGTGGCACCGGAGTGCTGCCGGGGCAAGGATCGTGACGATGATCTACATTAACAACCTTGCTATCATAAACACCAACTTTCTCCCCCTCTATGAAGCGGTGTAACTGTGATGCCCAGATAGTTAAGCTACAGTGAATGTCTACTAATGATGCCACGTCACCTCGGTTACTGTTGTTAATCTCGCGTTAGTTCAAAACCAATTCGGAATTCAAATTCAAAATAAAGGCAAACAACAAAAGTTTTCAAACATTAAAACCAAATTGTTCTGGATGTGACAAATAAATCACTAATAATATTGGTGAATGAACCACAATTTTATAATGTGTTTAAATGCACTATAATAAATAAAACAACTGCAAAACTATTATTTAAATGCTTTTTAAATATTAAATAATTAAAAAACTATTTTAGTTTGGGTAGTAAATTAATGTGGCAGTGGCATAATTGGTAACATCAATTTAGGTGCCACTTTGGTATATTATTAAAACTAAAATAAATTGCAACTAAAAGAAACAGAAAAGAAATACAATAAATAAAAAGAGAAAGGAAAATAAAATAAAACAAATAAAAGGCCAAAAGGCCCCCGGGCCTTGGCCCAGCCACACCAGGACGGCCCACCCCGCCTACTGCATAACCCCCCTCCACTCCTAACCCTAGACCGACCCCCACTACCCCCACTCCCTCGTCTCTCCCTCTCCCCTCGATCCAGATCGGGATCGGGCCGACGCCGCGCCCGACGCCGCGCCGTCGCCTCGCCGCCCGATGCCATCGCCACGCCTCCGCATCTCCTCCTCACCGGCCGACCCCGAGCCACACCGACCCCCTCCCCTCCAACGCTCGTGAGCGCGCTCCCCATCCCCCTCTGCTCGCTCGCCACCGAACGCGCCCGCGCGCCAAAGCTCGCGCTCCGGGCCGCACTGGCCCCGCCCGACGCACCACCGCGTGTAACACCCCAAAAATTCAACCATGATTTTATTAAGTAAAAATTGGCCAGAAATAAACTTTTTTAAATTATATTGGGTGTTTTATTAATTTTTGAGTATTTTCTGCCCTCTGTTTTTCAAAATTCTTCCCTCCATATAGAAATTTTTGCAGAATAATGTGGGTTTTGGGTAGTTCCCATAAATCATTTCAATTATATTTAAAATAACAGTAGGAATTATTTTCATAATAAAATTAGCCTCTAAATAATTCTTTTAAAAGCATTTTCAATACTTTAAATGCCTCTATTGCACTACAACTACTTTAAGTAATTCTTTCAAAATTTCACAAAAATTATGAGGGGTCATATGATGCCTACATATCACTTTTATGCAAAAACCCAACTTGGTCTTTTGGAAATTTTGAGTGAACCATCCACTTTTCAATTCTGTCCCATTTCTAGGTTACAACTACAACCTCAATTTTAATTACTCCTTTAATTCTGAAATTTTTCCCACTTATAGTCCTTCCAGCCAAACCCTTAAGTCCAGGAGATCAGCCCCATTTGCATCATTTTGATCCACCAAATACATCCTCCAAGTTTCTGTCTAGAACTGAAATTCTTCAAAACTTGCACTAGAAAGTATTTCTTTTTGCCAAGCCAACTCCACTACCCCATTTATCATGCAATGAGGCATCAGCCTGGTTACTTTTGCCACCAAAACGATATCCTAAATGGCCATAGCATTCTGTCAAGCACCTTGTGTGCATGACAGGAACTTTGCCTCTTCCCAAACTTCTTTAGGAACTTGCTCCACTGGCCAAAATAGCATGTCCCACATCCTCAACACCTCTATAAGCATCACCCTGCCAGTTTGTAGCTCAATTGGGTCACTTTAGATACCAGGGGCATTTCGTCGAGCAGCCGGTGGGCATGACCAGTGCGCGAGCAGAGCGTCAGTACTACAGTCGCGAACGCCGAGCCCTGCCGCTGCACTGCCGCCCCTTCCCGCCCGCCAGCCTCCCTAGGTAGCTTCACGAGCAAGCCACCACCCTCACTGACACCAGTACGTTGCCCCCACCGCCGCCCACACCGGCCAGCGCCGCCTCTGACCGCCGCCCGAAGACGGCCACTCTGCCACGTCTCTTCTCGGACCTCTCTCTCTTAATGGCCAACGGCCAGGTCCATCCGCAGCACGCCAGCTCCCCACCGACTCCCCACCGGCCTCGCTGACCCTCGCCACCGACCTCAACCACTTGAACGGCGCAGTAATGGCCACCGCCACCTCGGCCATCTCCAGAACCCACTGAGCCGACCTCCTCCTCCCTATTTAAACCCTCCCGAGCTCTCTCTCGTGATCGGCACCTCCCCTCACTCCTCTGGAAGCTCCCCCGAGCAGCAAAGCGACCGGTAATGGCCGTCCTCCTCGCCTCCAGTAGCTACTGCCACCACCACCTCGCCGGTGATTCCCACCATACCAGAGCCTCCCCCTCCCCAATTCCTTCGCCACTAGCTCCCCTAGAGACCCGCAGATCCATCCCCATCATGAATTTCACCGGAGGTGGACCATGGGCGAAAGGCCCAAATTGCGTCCGCCGGAGCTCTTCGGGTGAGCTCACTGCCGGCAGCACCCGTGCCCTCCACCAACCATGCCGTGCCTCGGGAGGATTGCCAGAACCCCCGGATCACATGGGTGGCCTCCACTTCCCGAGGGGTGCCGCCATTCACCGACCATGGCCGCCGGTGCGGCCTCCTCTGCTCGGCCAGGAAGAAGACGCGGGGAGACTGGGGTCAAACCTGACGAGGGGTCTCGCTCATCAGTAACAGGGGGTCACGCGTGTGCGGTTAAGTGAAAACGTACTCCTACGGGTACGTGTTCCACTTTGGGAAAACGTATTTCCACTAATACGTCTTCGACGTCGGCGACCTCCCGCGGGCTAGGAGCTGGGCCCAGCCCAGTGACGCCGTCCGTCTAAAACGTGCTCAGGGCGCACCTCTACTCTTTCCCCTTTTTCCTTTTCTGCAGTTTTCAAATAATTCTACAGTGTCCTTTTCAAACCCAAATTTGATGATTCAAATTTCTGTAGACTTCTAAAATCATTCTATTTTTTTCCAGCCTAGGTGAACATTTTTTTCTAAACTCTGTCTCAACTGGACATTTTAAATAGGCCATTTCCTTAATTATCCCAGCTTAGAAATTCTCTAAGTAATTCATATGAACCCCAAATAAATTGATTCTTTCTCTGTTATTTCTCATTTTTCATCTAGTTTATTTTAGTATTTATTTCAAAAATTTCCAGACAAATTTTTAGCACTGTTTTAGCTCTATGTGGTAATTTAAATGATTTTGAAAATAGGAAATGGAGGGAAGATAAAATTCTCAAACTTTTGGAGAGCACCCCACACTTCTGCATGCTCAAGGCAAGCATCTTGAACACTTGATATGGTGAATGCATGGTTGGTTATTTGCATGAATAGTGGGTTATGAATAATTTGAATTCAAATAAAATTTGGCTTATAGCTATTTTGGCATGCATGATCCATGACCATTTTGCTGACATCTTTGTAGTATGAGTAAGCATGGCTATTTTAATTGTCACATATGCTGTGAGTAACGTGACCGTGAGACTGAATTCTCGTGGTGGCGAGAATGATCAGTAAGGGCATGTCGGGACATGTCAGGTGGTGACCCTATTGGGTACTACGGAGGAATCATATTGTGCTAACTACTGCAGGAAAAATTAAACCTCCTGAGTCGACCGTAGATCGAGTCTTGTTCCGGTAACCCCCATACTTGATTCGTGCTGCCACTTGTCCCTGCCATAGGTGGGGTATGGTTTAGTAAGTTGTTAACCCCTTTCCGTGCACATACCACATAGAGGGCTACGATGAGGGTTTCCATGTCGTTGGGTAAATCATGTCATCGGGTCAGGGGGCATGGGTGTTTCCAGTTGTGACTGAGAGGGGGGCAGCCCTTGTAATCCGCGCGTATTAATAGTGATCCCATGCAGGACGTTGGTCTCTCCGTCTTAGAGTATTTCTTGAACGATGCTTTGGGTGATTCCTGGCATCCGAAAAGTTAATCTGGTGTGTGCTGGTCAGGTGTGTTTACAACCTAAAGACCGTAATGGGAATTAGTCGGTGTCACGGTACTGGCTAAAGAAATCCTTTACTTGTGGTTAAAGAGTACACCCTCTGCAGAGTTTAAACCTATTTGAATAGCCGTGTCCCCGGTTAAGGGCTACAGTTTGGGCTAGTCAAGTGTCGGTCTTAGTGTCGGTCTTCGGAGGAAAATAATTAAATTGAGCCTGAATTATTTTGCAGGATAATTATTGACACCCTGATGCTACCATGAATATTTTTATGCATATTATTATGGTTATGCATATTATTGAGGACTAACCCGTTTCCCTTAATTTTGTATTTCCCGTCTCAGGGGCTGGCTAGACTACCCCGGGCACTCAATTTTATTTTCAAGACCTCTCGTGGTGTCTCTCGAGTTAACAGGCAGTTTATACCGCCACTACTCTTGTGGACACCCGATTGGCATTTCTTTTCAAGTCCGACCGTGGCGTCACTTGACACCCGACTGGCATTTCTCTTCAAGACCTCTTCGTGACGTCCCTCGAGTTTACAGGCGGTCCCGCCACTACTCTTGTGGACAATCGATTGGCATTTCTTTTATTTTGCTGAATGTCACTTGGGCTGGCTAGACTACCCGTGGCATTCATTTGCTTTATTTCTAATAAGTTTGATCATAACTAACATGCTATGTTCATGTTCATATCATTTTATTGTCATGATTTAAATTTCAGTCAGCATGAGCATATGCATATAGTTTGGCTCATCATGATCATATATATTTATCTGCTGCATTTTGGTATATCTTTTGTTCATGATGTTTGCGAGTACATTCAAACGTACTCACAGACTTGTCCCTGGCTATTTACTTGGCCAGGTCAGAAGTTCTACGTGGAGTACCACAGCGACGACCGTGCGGAGCCTAGGATAGCAGCCACGTGGATAGGAATTATCTGGGTCAGCTGTTCCTGTGGGAATGGAGCCCCATCGACGCTGAAGAACCACTAGTCATCTCCGTCATCCACCACCGGAATCACTGTTGTATCATTAGACCTTTATGATCTTGTATCCAATTCTTGTAATAGCTTGGTAATTCTGTAACAAGGACGTGTCCACCAGTAACAGTAATCCTGGGCTGGTGATGACACGAGGGGTTAATTTCTGGGATTTTTGTGTCCCCGAAATCCGGCCCCGGCACCGCGCGCGCATGCGCCTGCCTCCCCTGCACCGGCCGCGCTCACCGCGGCCCTGGGCCGTCCCTCCCGCGCGCTGTACCCCCCCCTCGCCGGAGCTCCCTTGCCACCTCGCCTCCCCCAGGCTCGCCTTATCGCCGCACGCCCCGGCTCCCCTCCATGCCATTCCACATCGCCCGCCGCCCCGCCTCTGTCTACGTCGTCGCCCGCCCGCTGTCGCCGGCGCCCTCACACGCCACCGTGGCCGCTGCCTTGCCGCGGCTCCGCCCCCCTGCCCTGCTGCTACAGCCCACCGTAGACTGTGCCCCTGCAGCCGTCGCTCGCAGCCGAGCCCGCCCACCTGGCCTCACCGGCCTTGTCCGCCGCGACACCCCCATGTAACACCCTGGTTTTCGCTCCCTGTTTTTTTTCCTTCGCGGGATTTGACTCCCGTCTTTTTTCTCGGTGTTATCGGATTTCTCTAGCTCTTGGGTATATGAAGATGGTCATTTAGTCTTGCCTTACCTATCCAACCAGAGATTTTCTCCAGATCAACCTTGCCACCCAAGATCTTTCTCAGGGTTTTGCCGTCAAAACCCTACCTCCCGAGTTTCCGGAAGGGAAACCCTGATTCTTGCAGTTACAAAGGAACCCCAATTTCCTTTGATCTTCTGACTACCAAACTTTTCTCAGTGATCATCCTATCTTTGTAAACCCTGGATATGTAAAAATATTGCCAAGTCATTTGCAATATTTTTCATTTATAATTAATTCCTTTTTCTGCCAGTTAAAGGAATTAAATCCAGGGAAATATCTATCCATCTCCAAAGTTCATAAAAACTTGTGGAGATATTGTTTGTGATCATATTGAGCTCCCATAAAAATATTGGCCATAATTAAATAGGGAAAATTGCCTTTTCCTATTTAATGCCAATATTGCATTTTGGGCAGTTTCTAAAGGAACTACCATTTTGGTAGCCAAGAAAAATCCCAAATAATTTGTGGAGCTTAATCTACCCATATCTTCACCATTTCCATCAAAAACCCAAGTTCCACCCATTAAAGTTTGAGCACAGTATCCATTTGAAAATTCTGTTCAGATTTTCAGTTTGCAAAGGAAGTGCTTTATTCCTTTATCCATTTGAGCTGAAAATTTTCATGGTGGTTAATATTGCTAAATCACTCATGGAAACCAAAAATCAGCTCAATCCCTCTAACCATTCTTCCATAGTATTTTTCTCAAGTTTCTGTCCATTTGGAAGTGCTGTGAAGGAAGTACCATGTAGGCATTTCCAAATGAGTTGAAACTTTTCCAGTATCTTCATATCATCAAATAATTGGTCTCCACCAAGTTTCAGCTGTTCTCATCTAGCCAATTTTCCCCAGCACTCTCTTTTGCATTTCTGGCTAGTTTGCCAAGTTGCAAAGGAAGTGCCATTTAGACTGATCCATTTGTGCTGAAACTTTGTGATCATGTTCACCTTAGTGTGCGATTAACCTTTGCCCAAGATCTGGCCAAGGTAAGCATTGTGGTGGCCACACCACGTGTCAAACACCTTCATATCCGATCACTTGTCAACTCTCATCAGTCGTATCTTGCCTCCGTTTCCATCCAAGAGTGCATAAATGCATTCCCTGTGCCTCACCACATCGACTAGACATACTTTGACAACTCCTGGGCAGGTTGGCCACGTGGTGCCGGTGGTGACCGCCGGTTTAGTCGGCAGCCGCCGTGCACCGTGACAACAGCCGCCGGAAACGGCTAAATCCGCCGTATGCAGCCAGTCCCCAGCCACCCCAGTGCGCCACCTAGCCCTTGGACCCCCTCTGCGAATCCCTGCGTCGACATCTAGCGCCGGAGTAGTCGCATCCGAGCTCGTGGTGCCATATGCCGACATGGACGACGACGAGTGGAGCCCTGTCATGCCCGTGTCTCGCTACTCATCTCTTCTCCTTGGCCCTGCTCTCGCTGTCGCGTCGCCTCGGCGTCGTCAGGTCGGCAACGCTAGCTGCCGAGCCAGCTCACCCCCGAGCGCCAGTAGCCTTGGCCAGCTCATCCCCGCGGCCGTTCTTATCGCCTCCATCGCCGGCTATAAAAGCTGCGGTCCGGAGCGTCCCCGAGCACCCACTCCACCCACAGTCTCCTCCTTTCCCTCCTGGTACCCCGCCCCACCTCTCAGCCGAGCTCAAGGAGCTCCAGTTGGCCTCCACAATCGCCATGGCCGCCGCCCCTCCTCTGCTAAATTCGCCTAATGCGAGCCCCCTCTCTTTCCCCTGACCACACCACTGCCCGCCCTCTCCACCGCGAGCCTCCGCAACCCATCGCGTCGTCCTCCGGTAGCCGGTAGCCGCCGTGCCCTTCGGCACCCGAGCCGCCGTCCGCCATGGCCAGGGGCGCCCGTGCTCCGGTCCTCCCCGAGCTCCGCCACCTATGGGGATGGATGGGGCCCGTCGCGCTGGTCATCCTGGTAGGCGGAGCGCCACTAGAGGTGGCCCGTGTCGTCGGCGGTCACCGTCGGGGCCGGCCCCTGCCTCGGCCAGGCAGGAGACGACGCGAGGAAGACGACCCCGAGCCCCTGCCCGTGGGCCCCGTGTGGCAGTGACAGAGCGAGGTCATCCCCCGGGCCCGCCCACTGTTAAGTGGAAACGTATTTATAAAAATACGCTTTCCTGCTGCAGAGGCGTATTTCCCCGAAGTGCGCTTCCTCTCTCCAGCCGGCTGCCAAAATCCTTATTTAGTGGACGTTCACTGGTTAGCCGCAGAAAAGCATATTTATATTTGTTTTTCTGCCTAAACAACGATCGGCCACAACTTTGCGACCGTAACTCTGATCGAGGTGAATCCAACGGCCACTTCTTCGTCTCGTCGAGGCCGTTCTTTTGGTATCATTTTCAGAAGGTGGTCACACAGTGGAAATGACCATTTTGCCCATGCCTTCTATCAGCCCCCTCCGAGAGAGAACTTTTCCGGCAAATTCTTCCGTGGCTTCACCGCACTTCTTCCCGGAGTATTTCTTCGACCCCAGGCAAGCCGACCATCTAATATATGCCCTAAAGCATTGCTTTGTGATATTTCTTGCATGTTTAAATTAATATGCCTGTGCTTGTCTGTGTAGTAGTGAGCTGTATGTGACTCTGACGAACCATTGATTGCACTTTCTTCGGTGACGGCACCACACCTGTGTTCTGAGCTGTTTCTGGCCGTCCGGGGTGGATGCCGACTTTTATTTCTCTTGTCAGCAACTGCCCATGTTCTGAGCTACTTTTCGGTCGTCTCGGGCAGCTGTTGAATTTCTTTCCGTAGCGGTGACCCTATGCTCTGAGCTGTTTTTCAGTCGTCTTAGGGAACTGCTACATTCTTCTTATCAACACCGTCTCATGCTCTGAGCTGCTTTCCAGCCGTCTTGAGCCGGGGTTGAGTTATTCCGATAATGTCCCAGATCTGAGTTGTAAAGACCGTTCTGGTGGCTACTGGTTTATTTGCCGGTTTTATGCAAGGGTTCCGAAGGTTGTAACTTGCAGCTAGAACTTTTAAACTGATAACTTGTCATTTAAACATTGTTTCACTAATGACTCATTGTGATGCTATATGGAGATAGGTTGTTACAGTTGTTACCTCATACATAATTATCACCATGTTAAGTTATTCATGATGAATATCCATACTTGCTAAATGATGGCTAAAGTTAAACTTAGTTGGTTGATCTAGAGTCACCTGTCCGGGCCTATTCTTGCAACCACGTTTGCCAGTATGGGACGGCCTTGACTTGGTCTGATCGTGTGCTCTTTTATCGGTACCACTAACTAGGGAAGGTTATGAGTGCGCGCTGCCTTGGCCCGGTAGGTGACGATAACCTTGTGAGCCCAGTTGAGTTATTTGCCGGCGTCCCCGTTTGGGACAGTTTAGTTTGGCCACGACGGTGGCAGGCGTCACGAGGTGACACAGGGGCCACCCAGGACATGACCCTGGGAGGGTATGATTGTCGGTGGTACGGTAGAGGAGTCACGGGCCAGGCAGGTTTCGTTGGAGCAACGCTGGTCCACCCGAATGGGATCACGAGGTCAGTGCTCCATAGTGTGGGTAAAGTGCGCAACCTCTGTAGAGTGTAAAATCTATTCGAATAGCCGCGTCCACGGTATTGGACAGCCCATCCAGACCTCACTAGGTGGTCAACCGTAATAAGGATAATAACGATGGAAGAACTCGTCTTGTGTGGACATCAGATGATATCAGGAATATGATGTGTTAGCCATGGGATGGCTATATGATGAGTGGTCGGATGACCACATGAGTTGGATCGGATTTGGATCGGATTCAGGTTGGATCAAGAGGATGTTCGGAGTATGGAATATTTACCTAATATGCTTTACCTTACTGCATTTACTTCAGTAGTTATCTTGCTTTATAAACCTGCTATAACATGATAATTGATATTGCTAGCTAGTTATGCTATGTCATGACAATTAATATTGCTCTAATAACAAGTGCATGCTTGAATGCCATGGATTGCTTTGCTTGGTGTATATGTTGGTTTGGTTTGCTTGCGATTACATTCAAAAGTACTCAGCGGCCTTCAATGTGGCCAGGTTCACATAAGGATCCGTCGTCCGCCGACGAGGAGCCGGAGCATTCGTGGGCTAGGAGCGTAACCCAGTCAGATCCCTGTGGATTGGAGCCGTACCAGGACCATGCTGTCTTAGATAGAGCTTTTCCGCTGCCATCACCCCTGTAATATATCATGTAAGACTTATATATCCATTAATAGAAATGCCTGTGTTCATGATACTTGTTGTATACGCGCATGCCAGAGTGATTTCCTGGGCTGGTATGCGTGGCGACCGTCTGGCTACAGTGGTATTCAGGCGGGGCGCCACACCCCGGTTCACCGCACCGGCGCCCCGCCATGTCTCGCCAGTCCCACCCCACAGTTGGCCTGGGCGAGCACCCTAACGGGTTGGCGCCCACGCGCCCGCACCGCTGCCCGTTGCACCCGTCGCCCGTTAGCCCCTCTGGGCCACTGACTAGGAGGCCCCACGCCCTAGAACAAAAAAAAGAGTAAAAAAGTAGGAAAATAAATAAATACGTAATTTATTAATTTATTAAATTAAGTAATTCTATTTAATTAACAGTTAAACAAATTAACTCTGTTAAGCTAATCTGTGACAATGACAACCGGGACCCATGCGTTAGTTTCACCCAGTCAACAGACTGTTGACTGCTGACATCATGCTGATGTCATGCTGATGTAGTAAACATATTTTTGGTTTAAATTAATTCTGATTAATTCCAAAAATGAATTTAAACTTTGAAAATTAATATAAAATAAACCGTATCTCGGATAAAAATACTTTGTACATGAAAGTTGCTCAGAAAGACGAGAGGAATCCGAATACACAGTCCGTTCGTATGCCACACGTCCCTAGCATAGCGAACATGCAACCATCCCCCTCCGGTTCGTTTGTCCGAAATGCCAAACACAGGGAATACTTCCCGGATGTTTCCCCCCTTCGCCAGTATCGCCTAGAACCGCGTTAGGGCACACCTAGCACTGCTATTTGCTTTGTCATGCATCGTCATGCATCTATTTGCATTGTATTCATTGTTTCTTCCCACTTTTCTCTCCGGTAGACTTTGAGGCTGATGCCACTGCTGCCTCGATCGACTACGGTGTTGACGACCCCTCCTTCTCGACCGAGCTTCAAGGCAAGCAAACCCCCCTTGATCATCCCGATATGCCTACTCTTTCCCTCTACTGCTTGCATTAGAGTAGTGTTACTGTTTCATTGGTTTGATCCTATACTGCTACATAGCCTGTCCTTGTTGCTACTGTTGTTGATACCTTACCTGCTATCCTAAATGCTTAGTATAGGATGCTAGTATTCCATCAGTGGCCCTACATTCTTGTCCGTCTACCATGCTATACTGTCGGGCCGTGATCACTTCGGGAGGTGATCACAAGTATATACTATATGCATACTATACCTGATACCATGATGTGACTAAAGTCGGGTCGGCTTGTTGAGTACCCGCGAGTGATTCACGGACTGGGGGCTGAAAGGACATGTTTGCCGACAACCCTCTGAGTGGATCGTTGTGGCGGAGCGACAGGGCAGGTTGAGACCACCTAGGAGGCAGGTGGGCCTGGTCCCTGGTCGGTGTCCGCGGTTATTTCATAGTAACACGCTTAACGAGATTAGGTATTTGATCTGAGTTGGTCATTGGCCTTATACGCACTAACCGCCATGTTGGACAAGATATGGGCAACCGGCGTCGTAGTATCAGTCGAAGCTCTTCAGATGTCAGTGACTGAGCGGCGCATGCCGGATTGGACTAGAATGCCTGCGCTTGTATTAGGGGGCTAGGTCTGCTTCTGGCCGCCCACGCAATGTGCAGGAGTGCAAAGGGCGATGGGCCTAAGACCCCTGTGTGCTTAGGATTTAGACCAGCGTGCTGACCTCTCTGTTAGGCCTAGGTAGGGTTGCAACGTGTTGTTCTTGTTCTTCTGAGGCCGGACATGACCCAGGAAAGTGTGCCCGGCCATAGGGATCGAGCGTGTCGGGTAATGTGGTGCACCCCTGCAGGGAAGATTAATCTATTCAAATAGCCGTGTCCACGGTAACAGGACGACTTGGAGTTCTATTCCGACCTCATGACAACTAGAACCGGATACTTAATAAAACACACCCAGATAAGTTCAAGAGACAACCCGGTTATCGCTCTCTCACAGGGTGACAAGGAGAGGATCGTCGGGTAGGATTATGCAATACGATGTTACTTGATGCTATACTTGCTACTCTCTTCTGTATGCTTCAAGATGGAGGCTGCCAGAAGTGTAGTCTTAGATAGGACTAGCTACCCCCTCTTATTCTGGCATTCTGCAGTTCAGACCACAGATACTACCCATTTCATTGATACTGATGCATATGTAGCGTAGATCCTTGCTTGCGAGTACTTTGGATGAGTACTCATGGTTGCTTTGCTCCCTCTTTTCCCCCTTTTCCATTCTTCTCGGATGTCGCAACCAGATGGTGGAGCCTAGGAGCCAGACGCCACCGTCAACGACGACTGCTACTACCCGAGGGTGCCTACTACTACGTACAGGCCGCCGACGACCAGGAGTAGTTTAGGAAGATCCCAGGCAGGAGGCCTGCGCCTCTTCGATCTATATCCCTGTTTGTGCTAGCCATCTTATGGTAGCTTGTTTAACTTATGTCTGTACTTAGATATTATTGCTTCCGCTGACTCGTTTATGTTCGAGCACTTGTATTCGAGCCCTCGAGGCCCCTGGCTTGTAATACGATGCTTGTTTGACTTTTATTTGTGTCTAGAGTTGTGCTGTGATATCTTCCCGTGAGTCCCTGATCTTGATTGTACATGTTTGCGTGTATGATTAGTGTACGATTGAATCGGGGGCGTCACAAGTTGGTATCAGAGCCGACTACCTGTAGGTAGCCCCCTTTCCAACTCCTTGGCCGAAGTGGAGTCTAGTCATTGAAAAACTTTTACTAACATGGCTGTGTGGCTTACGGGCCCACGTCGCCACTGGGTGGTATTAGGATCTTTTATTCCTCGTCTATACTCTGGGATTCTGATCTCTCTTCTATTCGGGTTAAGTGATTTTGCCAAAATCTAACTTTAGGTTGTCGAAAATACTTTCTCCCGGAGAGCCCCCTCAATCCAGATGATCACTTGGTGCACCAGAAGACTTCGAAGATACTCTCGGATGTTCTCTCGAGAACATGTGCTCATCGCCTTTGCAATTCCCTACCACCGTAATATCCTTATGGATAACTACATACACTTGCCATTCATACAGTCATTCCCCGTTGATCTTGTCACTACAAGATACCTTGAAATTCTCTCTATTGTTCCGAGAATCCTTTTTGCCATTGCCTTGCAGTTCCTTGCCACATGAATACCCCTGCGGATAATTCCTCGCACTTACCGAGTTTCCGTTCATCCCCAGTTGTTCGTATGTTTCACAAATTTTTCGAAATGCTAATCGATCTTTAAAAAAACCTCAACAGCTTATTGCTGTTGAAGTTCTTGTCTTCCTGCATTATGGTTAATTCCATATGACTGGTAATCTTTGTTGACATCCTTTGTCATTGTCATTCTGACCCTATTGATCCATCATGTGTGCGAACACACTCAAACAACAGTTGATACCTAGAATTTGTTCTTCCGGCTCAGACGTCATTCCGAATATGAGCTGTTTCTTGGCCAATCGAGTTATGATCGGTTGTGCCTCTAAGTCTATTCAACTTACTCATCTTCATTCAGAGCATCTGATTCTGATACACCGATCTGGAAATCATAATTTCTTCGTATTTAAGCATCGAATTATTCTGCTATTTCTTTAATCCGATGTCTAAGCATTCCTTCTTCTAATTGAGTACCGATACTCACATCAACTCCGTTGTGGACCACCAAATCCTTTGTTGGATTATTATCCGATAGTATCCTTCTCATTCAAAATAATTGAGGGTTCTTATCATGGTACATAATTCCTTCGATAAATTGTATCCTCTTGTTTTTGTCCACCATGCTCTACTTCCGAGCTTGAGTTATTTACTCCTGAAGTTTGTGGTATATGTTCCTAAGATGCCCCGATGGGTTGAACCTATGCCTTCCATAGTCTGTGTGAACCCAAAGGACATGTGGGTTATATCTACTGGTGTTTCGTCAGATAAATTTTCAACTCCACAACTTCTTCGAAGATGAGAAGTGAAGGAATGGTCATGCATTGGAGAAGTGGGGGTCAACCTTGAACTTTGTGTTCATGCCCATGGACACGATGTAGATCTTATCATTAGAGCTTCTCTTAAATTAATTATTCCCCGGAATAAGTTCATTTTATATCTGGGATCTGGTCTTTTGCAATCGTGGTTTCAGCCATATTGATCTTCTTTGATCCCTTTTCTCGGACAAGTTAAAATACTTGTCTTCTGCATATCAATACACCTGTCCAACCTTTATTTTGTCCTACCTTCGAGTATTACCCTCTAGTATCTTGATAATATCACAGAACCATGTTTCTTATTATGAGTCTTCCCCAAGTATTACATTCTCACTGATTCCAATTTTTCCCAGTTTCTGAGTTGTTAGACACTCAAGGACACCGATAACTGAATCGAGTCCGCATCGCGATTAAACAACTCTTAGTAATCTTCTTTACTTACGAGTTTGTACTCGATCACGTCATTCCTAGCCTGATCGGCTATATCATTATCGTGCTGATTTTAACGGTGCTACCTGGTCCTTATTCACGGAGCACAACTTTCGATGATGAGCTAAGCTTACGTCGATCTTCCTTGTCTTATCGTCTCACCTCAAACAGCAAGCTTGATTCCGAGTTGGTGCCGTATCCATGGTTCCAAAAATCTTTCGCTGCATTAGTCCTTTTGCTTGATGTAGTCGCTGTTCGATTGCTTCTTCGTGGAGCCTCTCGACAAAATTTGTCATGATCATCATCAACATTTTGACTCCTTCCAGGATATCAATCGAATTCATGATGATAAGTGCCATCCTCGCCCCTTGGTAATTTGAGTTACCATCGACAACATCCTTATCTTCCTTTAATCACAAACTTGTTCATGTTGTGGGTGCAACTTGCTATCGAGGTTGTATTATGTTCTACCTTGAAGTATTACCATGTTTTATGTCCAGGATGTTGTGAGAATTGCTCCACCTCTTAAGAATTCTTGTTACAGTGATGCTTCTCGCCATCAGCATTCTTTTCTTGCACCCCGTGTTGCTTCCAACCGGAATACCAATAAGTGAACTCTGTTGTGAGACTTTAGTATTTCTAGCAACCCTATTGCTTTGAAGTTAATGGTCGACAATTCATTCTTAGAGTATTGGTTATTGAATCACCATTCTAACATTGATCATGCTACCTAGCCCATATTTCAAGTGCACCTTTCAACCAATGTTTAAATTGTGTATGATTTCCTCGAGCATACATCACTATATCATTTGATCTGACAAATGTTATCTCCTTGTTCACATAAGTGGAAATCCATCTTTTTAGAAATCTCGATGAGTTGTTGGTGAGTCCATCAGCCATCTCCTCACCCTCTCCATGGTTTAATGATGAACTCTTATTTTGGAACTCGCTTCCATAGTTCATTTCCCCGAGAATCTTACAATGTCATCTCGACAATTTGTGTTGCACCTTTCTTCTCAAGCATCCTGAGTCTGAGGTATCTTGACACCAATCATATCTGAATCTCGGTCCGATATGATGGTAGGAACATATTTTGAAGAGTTATAACATTGGTCCTTATATGACCCGGTAAGGTGATGTCATGCCTAGCACACCTGGCCGGAGGACCTAGTGTTATAGTTTCCTTTAGCAAGGTTAGCCATTCTTCCATGAGGAAATTGTAAGGCTTATTCTATAAGTTGTTCCTGATGGATCCTTTATGTTTCCAAAGTTTGATCTTCACCTAATGACCATGTCAATGCTACCTCGAAGCATGTTTGTGGTACTCCGATTATCAATAAGAACGTTTGAAGCACAACGCTAAATTTTCTTGATCAATTATCCAAACATCGTTGTATGGGTAAACCTCATCAATTCCTTGCCCATTTTGTCTGAATGGTTACATACTTGGAGTCCTATCGTGTATATCATGCTCTGCTTGTCCTTGGGACGAATATACCCCTGAAATATGTGTTTAAACACATTTTCCTTTCCATTGTTCTGTTTAATCTGATAATCACATTTTCCTTTCCATTGTTTTGTTTAACCTTTCTTGTGGTCTATATGATCTATGCAGTAATATTCCCTGCTTAGGTAAGCACCTCATTGTACCACTCTGTCAGTAAGACTCTGTTACTATTGTTGATGACATTCCGGTAACCACCGATGGACGAGAACTTTGCCTACTGGTCCGCCTCGTTCAACGAGCAGGAAAATGGTTCTCTTCGTCCCTCGCCCTTGGTACCAATGTCTTGCCAACATAACTGATGGGTTATCCTCTGACGTGCCTTGCTATCATGACCATGCAAGCAGTCAGCGCCCTTTCTACCTTTAACCTACATGGTGGGCCCATAACCCACAGTTCCACAGGATCGAAACCTGACTCTCCTGTACACCCCCCTGTTCCCAAAGTTATTCCTTGCGCGTGGCCTTGTACGTAATTCATGAGCCACCTCCCGAGGGATCATCAAGTTTGGTATCAGACGCAATACTTATTCTCGTTGCTCTAGACACCTTTCACACTTTGTTTCAGACATCGAACGATTGTCTATCTGCTTGAAACTTCTTACTGTACCTTTTTGCCTGGCTCTTGATGCGTTTCATTTGACCAACTCGAGAGATGCTCATGTGTTCATTCATGGGATAACCCCGATGATTACCCCTTGTAGCCTTCTATCGTTGTCGAGCTGCCCTTTCCTATTCGTAAGTACGATGGGATTCCCGCAGAAAGGATGACGACTTCATCATGATGACCTAAAGCCGAGAAATGAAGACATCAACGTAGTGGATCAACCTCTTCGAGAAGAGCAACCAAGACCGAGGAGAATCGTCAGAATTTGGTAACCTAGTCTTTCCCCCTTACTCCACCCCTTAAATCTCGGAACGAGATTTCTTGTAGTGGAGGAGAATTGTGACGCCGAGATAGTTAAGCTATAGTGAATGTCTACTAATGATGCCATGTCACCTTGGTTACTGTTGTTAATCTCACATTAGTTCAAAACCAATTCGGAATTCAAATTCAAAATAAAGGCAAACAACAAAAGTTTTCAAACATTAAAACCAAATTGTTCTAGATGTGACAAATAAATCACAAATAATATTGGTGAAGGAACCACACTTTTAGAATGTGTTTAAATCCACTATAATAAATAAAATAGCGGCAAAACTATTATTAAAATACTTTTTAAATATTAAATAATTACAAAACTATTTTAGTTTGGGTAGTAAATTAATGTGGCAGTGGCATAATTGGTAACATCAATTTAGGTGCCACTTTGGTATATTATTAAAACTAAAATAAATAGCAACTAAAAGAAACAGAGAAGAAATAAAATAAATAAAAAGAGAAAGGAAAACAAAACAAAACAAAACAAATAAAAGGCCAAAAGGCCCCCCTGGGCCTTGGCCCAGCCACACCAGGCCAGCCCACCCCACCTACTGCATAACCCCCCTCCACTACTAACCCTAGACCGATCCCCCACTACCCCCACTCCCTCGTCTCTCCCTCTCCCCCCGATCCAGATCGGGATCGGGCCGACAACGCACCGTCACCTCGCCGCCCCGACGCCCTCGCCTCGCCTCCTCATCTCCTCCTCGCCAGCCAATCCCGAGCCACGCCGACCCCCTCGCCTCCAATGCTCGTGAGCATGCTCCCCATCCCCCTCTGCTCGCTCGCCACCGAACGCGCCCATGTGCCGGAGCTCGCGCTCTGGGCCGCACTCGCCCCGCCTGGCGCACGCATGCGCCCGCCTCCCCTGTGCGGGCCACGCTCACCGCGGCCCCGAGCCGTCCCTCCCGCGTGCCGTGCCCCCCTCGCCGGAGCTCCCCCGTCGCCTCGCCTCACCCTGGCTCGCCTCGTCGCCGCACGCCGCGCGGCCCGGTTCCCCTCCACGCCATTCCGCATCGCCCACCGCCCCGCCTTCGTTTACGCCGTCGCCCGCCCGCTGTTGCCGGCGCCCTCGCGCGCCACCGCGGTCGCTGCCTCGCCGCGTCTCCGCCACCCCCAGCCCTGCTGCTGCAGCCCGCCGTAGACTGCGCCCCCTACAACCGTCGCTCGCAGCCGAGCCCGCCCACCGCGCATCACTGCTCGCCTGCGCCGCTGCCGTCGCCCGCCTGGCCTCGCCGGCCTCGTCCGCCGCGGCGCCCCCGGTTCACCGCACCGGTGCCCCGCCGCATCCCGCCAGTCCCGCCCCGTGACTAGCCTGGGCGAGCGCCCTAACGGGCTGGCGCCCATGCGCCCGCACCACTGCCCGTTACACCCGTCGCCCGTTAGCCCCTCTGGGCCACTGACTAGGGGCCCCACGCCCCAGAACAAAAAAGAGATTAAAAAAAAGGAAAATAAATAATTACATAATTAATTAACTAACTAATTAATTAACTTAACTAATTCTGTTTAATTAACCAAATCATTTAGTTAAACTAATTAACTCTGTTTAGCTAATCTTTGACAATGACAACCGGGACCCATGCGTCAGTTTGACCCAGTCAACAAACTGTTGACTGCTGACATCATGATGATGTCATGCTGATGCGGTAAACATATTATTGGTTTAAATTAATTCAGATTAATTCCAAAACTAAATTAAAATTTTGAAAATTAATATAAAATAAACCATATCTCAGATGAAAATACTTTGTACATGAAAGTTGCTCAGAAAGACGAGACGAATCTGAATACGCAGTCCGTTCATCTACCACATGTCCCTAGCATAGCGAACATGCAACCATCCCCCTCCGGTTCGTCTGTCCAAAATGCCAAACACCGGGAATACTTTCTCGGATGTTTCCCCCCTTCGCCAGTATCACCTAGAACCGCGTTAGGGCACACCTAGCACCACTATTTGCTTTGTCATGCATCGTCATGCATCTGTTTGCATTGTATTCATTGTTTCTTCCCCCTCTTCTCTCCGGTAGACTTTGAGACTGACGCCACTGCTTCCCCAATCGACTATGGTGTTGATGACACCTCCTTCTCGACCGAGCTTCGAGGCAAGAAAATCCTCCTTGATCATCCCGATATCGCCCACTCTTTCCCTCTACTGCTTGCATTAGAGTAGTGTTACTGTTTCATCGGTTTGATCCTATACTGCTACATAGCCTGTCCTTGTTGCTACTGTTGTTGATACCTTACATGCTATCCTAAATGCTTAGTATAGGATGCTAGTAGTCCATCAGTGGCCCTATATTCTTGTCCGTCTGCCATGATATACTGTCGGGCTGTGATCACTTCGGGAGGTGATCACAGGTATATACTATATACATACTATACATGATACCATGATGTGACTAAAGTCGGGTCGGCTCGTTGAGTACCCGCGAGTGATTCACGGACTGGGGGCTGAAAGGACATGTTTCCCGACGGCCCTCTGAGTGGATCGTTGTGGCGGAGCGACAGGGCAGGTTGAGACCACCTAGGAGACAGGTGGGCCTGGTCCCTGGTCGGTGTCCACGGTTATTTCATAATAACACGCTTAACGAGATTGGGTATTTGATCTGAGTTGGTCATTAGCCTTATATGCACGAACCACCACGTGGGACAAGATATGGGCAACCGGCGTCGTAGTATCAGCCGAAGCTCTTCGGATGTCTGCGACTGAGCGGCGCGCCGGATTGGATTGGGACGCCCGCGCTTGTATTAGGGGGCTAGGTCTGCTTCTGGCCGCCCATGCAACGTGCAGGAGTGCAAAGGGCGTTGGGCCCAAGAACACTGCGCGCTTAGGATTTAGACTGGCGTGCTGACCTCTCTGTTGTTTCTAGGTAGGGCTGCGACGTGTTGATCTTCCGAGGCCGGACATGACCCAGGAAAGTGTGCTCGGCCAGAGGGATCGAGCGTGTCGGGTAATGTGGTGCACCCTTGCAGGGAAGATTGATCTATTCGAATAGCCGTGTCCACGGTAACATGACGACTTGGAGTTGTATTCCGACCTCATGACAACTAGAACCGGATACTTAATAAAACACACCCAGATAACTTCCAGAGACAACCCGGTGATCGCTCTCTCACAGGTTGACGAGGACAGGATCGTCGGGTAGGATTATGCTATACGATGTTACTTGATGCTATACTTGCTACTCTATTCTATATGCTTCAAGATGGAGGCTGCCAGAAGCGTAGTCTTAAATAGGACTAGCTATCCCCCTCTTATTCTGGCATTCTGCAGTTCAGACCACAGATACTACCCATTTCATTGATACCGATTCATATGTAGTGTAGATCCTTGCTTGCAAGTACTTTGGATGAGTACTCATGGTTGCTTTGCTCCCTCTTTTCCCCCTTTTCCATTCTTCTCGGATGTCGCAACTAGATGGTGGAGCCCAGGAGCCAGAGGCCACCGTCGACAACGACTGCTACTACCCTAAGGGTGCCTACTACTATGTACAGGTCACCGACGACCAGGAGTAGTTTAGGAGGATCCCAGGCAGGAGGCATGCACCTCTTCAATCTGTATCCCTGTTTGTGCTAGCCATCTTATGGCAGCTTGTTTAACTTATGTCTGTACTTAGATATTATTGCTTCCGCTAACTCGTTTATGTTCAAGCACTTGTATTCGAGCCCTTGAGGCCCCTGGCTCATAATATGATGCTTGTTTGACTTTTTTTTTGTGTCTAGAGTTGTGTTGTGATATCTTCCCGTGAGTCCCTGATCTTGATCATACACATTTGCATGTATGATTAGTGTACGATTGAATCGGGGGCGTCATAGTAACCTCTCTATAATTGAGTTCTTTAATTGCCCAATAAGCTTTATATCCTAACTCAAGAGGTAAATGACATGCTTTTCCATGGACCATTTTATAAGGGGACATATCCACATGATTTTTATAAGCAGTTCTGTATGCCCACAATGCATCATCAAGTTTCTTAGACCAATTCTTTCTATATCTATTAACGGTTTTCTGCAAAATCAACTTTATTTCTCTATTACTCAATTCAACTTGACCACTAGACTGAGGATAATATGGAGATGAAATTCTATGGTTAACATCATATTTAGCAAGAAGTTTACGAAAAGCACCATGAATAAAATGTGAACCGCCATCAGTCATTAAATATCTAGGGACTCCAAACCTCGGGAAAATAACTTCTTTAAGCATTTTAATAGATGTGTTATGATCAACACTACTAGTTGGAACAGCTTCTACCCACTTAGTATCGTAATCAAAAGCAACTAAAATATGTGTATACCCATTAGAGGAAGGAAAATATGTTATATAACCAAATCCCCAAACATCAAATGGTTTAGTAACAAGTGAATAATTCATAGGCATTTCCTGACGTCTACTAATTTTACCAATTCTTTGACACTCATCACAAGGAAGGATGAGCTTACGTGCATACTTGAAGAGAGTAGGCCAATAAGAACTAGACTGTAATACCTTATGTGCAGTTCTGTCTCCAGCATGATGTCCTTCGTATGCCTCGGAGTGACACTTCCGTAGGATTAGTTCATGTTCATGCTTAGGTACACAACGTCTAATAACACCAGCTACTCCTTCTTTGTATAGATGTGGGTCATCCCAAAAGTAATGTCTTAAATCAAAGAAGAACTTTTTCCTTTGTTGGTATGTGAAACTAGGTGGTATATATTTAGCAACAACGTAATCAGCATAGTCTGCATACCAAGGAGTATTACAAGAAGCATTTATAACAGCTAATTGTTCATCAGGAAAGCTATCATCAATAGGCAGTGGGTCTTCAAGAACATTTTCCATTCTAGACAAATTATTAGCTACGGGATTCTCAGCTCCCTTTCTTTCAATAATATGCAAGTCAAATTCTTGTAGCAAAAGAACACACCTAATCAACCTAGGTTTAGCATCTTTCTTTTCCATAAGATATTTAATAGCAGAATGACCAGTGTGAACAATCACTTTGGAATCAACAATATATGATGTGAATTTATCACATGCAAACACAACTGCTGAAAATTCTTTCTCAGTAGTAGCATAATTTCTTTGAGCACTGTCTAGGGTTTTACTAGCATAATGGATAACATTCCATTTCTTATCAGCTCTTTGTCCTAGAATAACACCAACAACATAGTCACTAGCATCACACATAATTTCAAAAGGCAAGTTCAATCACGTGGTTGAACAATAGGTGCATAGGTTAAGGCTTTCTTAAGTATTTCAAAGGCTTCTACACAATCATCATAAAAAAATGGAACATCTTTTTGCAAAAGATTAGTAAGAGGCCTAGAAATTTTAGTGAAGTTTTAATAAACCTTCTATAAAAACCAGCATGACCAAGAAAACTTATACTTTTTATATCTTTAGGACATGGCATTTTCTCAATTGCATCAACCTTAGCTTTATCTACCTCAATACCTCTTTCAGAAATTTTATGCCCAAGGACAATACCTTCATTCACGATAAAGTGGCACTTCTCCCAATTCAAGACAAGATTAGTTTCTTCACATCTCTGCAAAAACTCGATCAAGGTTGCTTAAGCATTGATACGTCTCCGTCGTATCTATAATTTTTGATTGTTCCATGCCAATATTTTTTATATACATTTGGCAACATTTTATATTATTTTTGGGACTAACATATTGATCCAGTGCCCAGTGCCAGTTCCTGTTTGTTGCATGTTTTTTTGTTTCACAGAATATCCATATCAAATGAAATCCAAATGCAATAAAAAATTTCAGAGAATTATTTTGGAATATATGTGATTTTTGGGAGGTGGAATCAATGCAAACGGAGGCCCACAGCCTCCACTAGGCACCAGGGCGCCCCCAGGCATGCGATAATGGGTAGTGGCCACCTCGTAAGGCAGTTGCTGCCCTTCTTTCGCCGCAAGAATGATAATATCAGGAAAAAATCGTGTTAAAATCTCAGCGCAATCGGAGTTACGGATCTCCAGATATTTAAGACACAGTTATCAGCCAGAAAACAGGAACGCGAAACAGAAGAGAACAGAGCGATAGATCCAATCTAGGAGGGGCTCCTGCCCCTGTGCCGCCATGGAGGGGATGGACTAGAGGGGGAACTCTCATCCCATCTAGGGGGAAGGCCAAGGAAGAAGAAGAAGAAGGAGGGGGGCTCTCTCCCCGTCTCTCCCGTTGGCGCCGGAGTGCTACCGGGGCAAGGATCGTGACGGCGATCTACATCAACAACCTTGCTATCGTCAACACCAACTTTCTCCCCCTCTATGCAGCGATGTAACCTCTCTATCCCCACTGCAATTCTCTCTTTAAACATGGTGCTCAACACTATATATTATCATCCAATGATATGTGGTTATCCTATGATGTTTGAGTAGATCCGTTTTATCCTATGGGTTAATCGATGACCGTGGTTGGTTTGAGTTGTATATTTTATTTTGATGCTGTCCTATGGTGCCCTCCGTGTCGCGCAAATGTGGGGGATCCCCGCTGTAGGGTGATGCAATACGTTCATGATTCTCTTATGGTGGGTGGCTAGAGTGACAGAAGCTTACATCCGAGTAAGGGATTGTTGCGTATGGGAGTAAAGAGGACTTGATACTTAATGGTATGGTTGGGTTTTACCTTAATGATCTTTGGTAGTTGTGGATGCTTGCTAGAGTTCCAATCATAAGCGCATATGATCCAAGTATGAAAAGTATGTTAGCTCATGCCTCTCCCTCATATAAAATTGCAATAATGATTACCGGTTTAGTTATCATTTGCCTAGGGACGAATAACTTTCTTGTGTGACAAAACCTTTATACTAAACAATTAACTTTATTATTTTGCAATTTATTCGTAGTTTTATTCTCGCAAAGTACTTCTAGTTTTATTCTTGTTCTAGGTAAAGCCAACATCAAGTGTGCGTAGAGTTGTATCGATGGTCGATAGAACTTGAGGGAATATTTGTTCTACCTTTAGCTCCTCGTTGGGTTTGACACTATTATTTATTGAAAAAGGCTACAAACGACCCCCTATACTTGTGGGTTATCAAAACCTTTTTTCTGGCGCTGTTGCCAGGGAGCAATAGCGTGCGGTGAATATTCTCGTGTGTGCTTGTTTGCTTTATCACTAAGTATTTTTTATTTTGTGCTCTTGTTTTCTATCTTTAGTTATGGGTAGCACTACAAAAAAATACACTTCCGTGATGATACGTGTTTGTCACAGTAGGTCACGTTTTCTGTCATGCATATACATCCATGACAATTTTATGATAGAATCAAGATAGTTATACCTGTGCTGTCGTAGAAGTGTTCCATGACAATACCAAAATTATCATCACGGAAGTGTTCACTTCCATGACGATAAATGACGCGTCATGGAAGTGCTTTCGTCAAGGGTAACCAACACGTGGCATCCACCGTAACGGGTTGCCGTTAAGCTATTGGGTCCGGTTTTGGATCCGACAAACCGTTAACAGCAACGACCAATGGCGATTTTCCATGTGTAAAATTCCCATTGGCCGGAGGAAACACGTGTCAGCTCATCATTGGGTCAGATAGGCGCCTATGATATGTCGACACGTGCGAAGGCCCAGTACTGGCCCATTTAGCTTACAAAGGCAGGCCCGTTTAACTTGGTCAAAAGGTAGCGGGCCAGCCCATGAAAAGCCTGTTAACGGTCTGTTCGCATATAGCCCATTTTATGGCCCGATAACTCAAGGCCCGTTATGGCGTTCCCGAAATCGGCCCAACAGCGTCATGTGGGCCATCCAGTATAATACCAGCCAGTTTCATTTTCGGCCCATGTATGGCCCACGATGTCTTTCGGCCCATATGAGGCCTTTCGTATCTTTGTCCCCTTTAGTGGGCCACGGTGACTCTGGCCCATAATAAACAGTAAATTTCTTTATACCCATTAACGGCCCATGATTCACATCGTCCGTTTCTAGCCCGTGTTATCTTTCGGCCTACTGACGGCCCATACATTCTTGGGCTCCTTTCTGGCCCTCAATTACTTCTGGCCCATTACTGGCCTGTTCCCATAATGGGCCAAATTCGGCCCATGGTTAGAACCGGCCTGTTTGTGGCTTGTTAGCCTGTTGCGCCGTTTTCCAGCCTGTACTGTATTCTAGCCCATTAACGACCCGTTATGCCTATGACAAAATTAAGCCTTTGCTATCTTCCGGCCTGTTAACGGCCCGTTACCGTGCTGGCCCGATACCAATTACGCCCGTTTACGGCCGATATCAGCCCATTTATCCGACGGCCCAAGGCCCACTGATTCTACGGCCCGTTGGAGGCCCATTTATCCGACGGCCCGTAGGAGGCCCATGGATCCTACGGTCCATAGCAGGCTCAAGGTTACCACGGTCCGTGTATGGCCATGGTTGTTGCGGCCACTAGCAAACCAAGGAAAAAGAAGACCAGGGAAATAAATAAGCCAAAAACTAACGCTAGGCTATTAAGGCGATTGCACAGATTACATCTACTGGGTATCAAAGTTCGCCACCAGTGCAAATATAGGGAACACCCTACACTATACAAAAATGGCTTGCTGTTTTCTTCAGCCGGTCGCTGCACATTAAGAACAAATTTTGTATCGCAACAAAACAAATTACAACCATAAAACAAAAGGAAGGTTGGCATAAAAGTTAACAGTCCGGCAGATAAATGCACCACCAGAAGTTCAGAAGCTCAGTTCATTTGACCTGACTATTACGTTTTCATGCTGTACTGTCCGATGGAGCACCATAACCTTCACCTTCATTTCTCCTAGGCTCCTGAACAACATAGCAAATGTCTAATAGTCTAGTTTCAAAACCATGCATACCTTGACGACATCGAACAATGGCTGTCCTTGTTTCACAAAGGGTCTCTGTTAGGGAATGGACTTGTGTTTGGAGCGCAGATATAACATTGTTTTCAGCTTGCATATCTTGATCATGAGGCAGTTTGGACGAGATTGCCTTAACAACCAACCCAGTATTACGCAGGAACATGCTTTTGGCACTGTTAGTGGACATGTACTGACCCACTGCAGCAAGAGGTGACATTGCGGTTATAGTTGCCTCGTCACCTTTAGAAGGTGGCGGTTCCACCATTTGTTCCATAGTTTGCTGAAAAGTTGAGTTTTTACATTAGTAGTACTAGAACAGAAGATATTAAGGAGGCAGTAAAACCAAACAAAATAGCTTTGGTCTATATACAGAACTTATTCTGGTGAACCCGTGTAAAATATTAGTTGTATTTTACTGCAAAGTACGTAATAAAACCAGGTTCCAAACATATGACCATGTACCATGGCTAATGTATTGTCTATTTCTTCACATTGTATTGACAACTAAGGATAAAGAGACAAAGTTTATAATACAGTAAGCATAGTATGACATCATTCATATCACAAAACAACTGAGAACAGACAAACATACAATTGTAATGTTGTGTAGACAAGTCCAACACGGAACTAGATTACAGATCAAGATCAAAGGAACATCACTCCTCTCTTTTAAACCTTGTAAGGTGCAATCATATGCTAAGACAATTGTGTATAAAATTGAAAAGAGTAATAGACATTGGCTGCAAACCGTGCAGTTCAATGCACAAGTCAGAGTAAGTAGTAGTTAAAAGGCATGAGGATTAAGGACTTACAACATCGGCTTTGACTGGTGTAGTCATGCCCTTCGTCTTGCTGGTGTGACAATCCTTGAAGATTTCCACAGCATTTGGTTCAGGTACTTTTTGGTCCTTGCGGGCTTTCCTCTGCATTTGGAACAAGTCAATATAGATCTGATACTATGGCACAGCAAAAAGAGTGAAACAACAGCTAATTACAAGAGCCTCGAAGTGTGCAATATAGCTACGAGATCCTGTCATCTGTTGGAATTTCACTTTCGTATGGTTGGCCTTCTTCTTTAAACAGTTCACCTACAAGAAGATAGATTTGTGAGGCACATGCGTAAATAGGAGTTCAACATGTGATCTGATCACATATTTATAATGTACTTGATGCTTTGGATCAGACCAGTGTTTAACGAGGCCTCTCTAGTCTTCATCCGATATATTTTCCACTGGAGATGTTTGGGCAAGTTTACTGTTAGCCTTGCCTTCAAAGTGAGTTTTCCTCAAGTTATACCGATACTGTCGCAGAGCAGACTTGAAAACATGGGTGCATGCTTGTCTGGTTGCATCATCTTGGCTATCCAACTTGAACCTCATCTGTTGAAAATTATGGGAGTCTCATTACCAGCAACCTAGAAAGTATGGGACAGAGCAAGACGATATTACTAATTTCCATACATAACCATACTTACAGATAAATGGTCGAGGAAGGTGTTGAACTGGGTTTCGTCTTTGTCATTCCTGTACTGAATCCATGTTGGGAGGATACATGCATGACACCTAACGGCAACCGCTGCCTCTGATACTAACTTGGCTGACTCTGTAGCATCACGTGGCCTTTTTAAACCTGCCTCAAAATGGATCTCCATTCTTCCTCCTCTAGATTTAGTTAACCTATCGAGCATTATCCCTGATGTCTGTTTCCTCTTGCACCTAGGTGCTAGTCCAAAATGAACATAGGATGTGTTAGTGTACATCAAACTATGAGACTACATATAAAGAAGCATGCAATTGTAACTTGACTCTAGCAACTACCTTCTTGCTGTTGAAGCTCACAAGGTTCATCTAATCTTGCCAACTCGTCTTGTGTCAAGAGTGCTTCGAAAGTAGTGTCAGGTGGCAAGGGAGCTTGGGAACTTGCCGCTAGCTGAGTTGACAAACGAGTAACTCGTGCAGCTGTTGGTACTGTGGAAGGTGTTGCAACAACTAGGGCTATCGTTGCTTGTTTGGTGGCAGCTATTAGTTTCTATTTGGATTGTTTTGCAGCTGGTGTAGCAGGGGATACCGTGTTTGTACAATTTTTCGGTGGACTTTGGCCTTCTATTGCACCATCAGTACCAGCAGAATCTGCATAATTCTTCCGCCTCCGTTTCCGTGTGTCCTGAGTACTAACACCATCCCCTGCCATTCTATGTTCCTTCCTCTTTCTCTATGCCATGTCAAGTCAAGCCGACAAGAAAAAGGAATAAAAATTAGTTCTTCAGAACAAATTGATGTGTGATAAAGATGAACTGAACTTTGATGTTAGACAACCGCATGATAGGAGGATGTAATATGTACGAAAAATAGGACGGCATGAGATATTCACAGCTATGATGTGTAAACTAAGCATAAGGCATTTCAAAAAATTAGAAGCAATGAAAGCTAGACACCATATGAAAGATGCAACGAATATCACTCTACCAGGTTAAAACTGTCTCGTCATAAGTGCCATTTCAACAAATTATAAGTAGTACAAGCTAGAAAAGAATGCGAGATGTAACCAATATCACACTCCCAAGTTAAATGTGTCTTATGATAAGTGATTGTTGCAGGTTACACAACAGTAGTACTTTGATGTAAGAACATGGTGTGATAGACAGATATAGTATGTTCTAGAAATAGGAACACGTGTCTTATTCACAAGTATAATGTGTAAAGTAAGCAGATGGAATTGAACAAAATTAGAAGCAATACAAGCTAGACATCATACATAACATGCATCCACATATAACAGTGCCAAGTTAGAGGGAGCACCTGTGATGGTGGACAAGGGGAGACATGCTCATCATCAACACAGCTATGTTGAGTGTCTATGCATGTGTTATCTTGCAAATCTTCTTGGGGGGATGGCGGAGTAGAATCTGTAGAGGCCCTCTGTTTCAGTTGTTTGGAAGGAGCACCTTTATCCACTGCCTTGCTAATTTTCTTCCACTTTATTGATTTTGCATTGTCAAGTAAAACCGACAAGAAAAAGCAATAGAATTCACTCTTCAGAACTCATTCATGCATGATACTGACAATCACTACTTTGATGTAAGGCAAACACATGATATGAGGATGGAATATGTACGAAAAATAGGACGGCATGGCATATTCGCAACTATTTGTGTAAACTAAGCAGAAGCCATTTCAACAAATTAGAAGCAATGCAAGCTAGACACAACATGAAAGATGTAACCAATATGACTCTGCCAAGTCAAAAGCGTCCCGTCATAAATGGCGTTTCAACAAATTAGAAGCAGTGCATGCTATAAATCATATGAAAGATGCAACCAATATCACACTGCATATTCTAAAGGTGTCTCATCATAATTGATTGATGTGGGATACAAAAAAATAGTAGTTTTATGTAAGGACATGCTTAATAGACAGATGTACTATGTACCAAAAACAGGAAGGCATGTCACATTAACAGGTATAATGTATAAACTAAGCAGAATAGCACATGCAATTTAACCAGATTGGAAGAATTACAATCTAGACACTATATGCAACATGCAACCACATATCACACTGCCAAGTTAGAGCAAGCACCTATGATGGTGGTGTAGGGGAAATGCGATCATCAACTACAGAGCTACATTGATTATCTTCATCTAGCATTGTTGTTTATTGAGAATCATGTAGGGAGGCTCACACTGCATTCTTTAAAAGAGGATCTTTTCTTACAGCAGTCCACGAGCCTGACTGTCTCATCATAAGTGATTGATGAGGGATACACAAGAACATTAGTTTGATGTAAGAACATGGTTAACAGACAGATGTAGTAGTATGTACCAAAAACAGGAAGGTATGTCATATTCAAAGGTATAATGTGTAAGCTAAGTAGATGCAATTTAACCAAATTGGAAGTAATACAAGCTAGACACCCGGCTGGAGTGGTGAGCATGATCATCGAGGACCTGAGAGCCTGGTGGGAGGCAGGCTGCTTCGCCACCATCATGGCTTTTTAGTTGGCTTGCAGGTGATGCCTGTCTGTGCTGGGCTTGTCACTGGCTCGGCCAGTGCCCTGACTAGCTATTTGGCTTCTAGTGCTCCCGGGATGGTGGTTCATGTAAAACTTTCCTTATCTTAATAAAGACCAACTTCGGCCTTTTGAATACAAGCTAGACACCATATGCAACATGCAACCACATATGACACCGCGAAGTTAAAGCAAGCACCTGGATGATGGTTCATGGTGAGCGAGATCATCAACTCCAAAGCTACGTTTACCGTCCCCATCTGCTGACAATGCACCCTTTAAAGTGCCGAAACATGTCTTGCCTACGCACGAAGAAAGCTGGAGCGACTTCTCCCTTTTATTTCGTTCTTCTATCAATAGTTTGGCAGAGGCTGAAATACCCATGCATAAAAAAACAAAAGTGAGATTATGGGTGAAGTGTGTGCAGAACTAGTGCACTGTAAAAGTAGCAGATAGCAGGTGGCTGAAAAATAAATGACAGGAGACATATGATAGCTCTACAACATTGCATAGCAAACAAAATTAGATTCTACTCCATATGATTTTGTAATATATGAGCACAGGGATGGCTGGGAAATGCAGGTACTCCTCCAGCACACCACCACATGTGGTCCTATCAAAATAACAGTCGACTAAAAATAAATAGGTCAATCGATTTTTTTATGAACCGTCCGATCTACAAGGAATGGGCAGATGGCCTTCGTCTACCTCCCACCAGTCACTGTTGACGATCTTTCTCGAACCGCCAGCGACCACCAGCCCAAACACCTGCCTCCGCCACCCCGCCCTCCCCTCGACCTCACACCACCGCCGTGCTTGGTAGCACCCCCCGGCCATCCCTTTAAGCCCGGCCGACCTCCAGATCGGGCGTCAGCAGCTCCTAGGCCCGACACACCCCTAAGATAAACACCGAGGCGCTGCTTCCCCAGCGTAATAGGCGGACTAGCGCCTGTTACGCTGTGGAATGCTTCCTTTCATTGGGAATCAACTGACCAGTAATTGAAATCCAGGGGGGCGACGGACCTCTAGCTAAGGTGAAATAGTATATGAGGAGAAACCTTGTTCATTGCGAGTTACTGGGAACATCTAGTATCAGGAAGAAGGTGTAGGAAGAAGTGGTCAACTAGTGTCTTCTGTTGGATGAATATTGTGCAAGCAAACACGTAAGATTTGCATGAATGAGGGAAGAGGAGTACCAGTTCCGGTTGCCAGTGCTTTCTCCTCCTTATTTCGCGGCGATGTTCTTCTTTTTACCGGGAGAACCGATGTTTTGGAGGAGGGTGGAGCCTGGGACGAACCCATGGCCAAATTGTTGACTGTGTTGCGATGGCCGTTTGTCGGCGGAGGGGAAGCAGATCCGAGGCGGCGAAGGACGGCTTAGCGGGAATAGCTCCGCTGTGGTTGACGGTGGCGACGTTGGAGCGGTAGCGGTGAGGCGCAGGATGGTGTGGTTGAACTGGCTTGGGTACGACGCATGTCGGTGTCCTGGAGGCAGCTTGGCCTCGACTTCAACTACTAGCCATGGAGGGCATTGCGGTTGCGGTTGCGGTGGACGATGACATCGGGGTATCGGCTCTGGCGTGATGGAGGAGGGCGGCGGTTGATGGGTGGATGGGGTGGCGGACGGAGGACGCCGGGGTTTCGCGGCTAGTGGAGAGGTAGTTTTGGCGCCCACGGAGTACGAATGGGGAATCGGATGGGGGGGCTAAGGGGGAACCATGTTTCGGTCTGGGATGCGCTTGTTTTTGTTTTTTTTAACAGATGGGACGCGCTTGCTTGAAATTTGGGGAAAGTACAAACTTTTCCCCCCTCTTAAATTTCGGACCTATTGCGGGTCGGGGGTAGGACGGTAATTCCAGGTGTCCCAAATAGTGGGCGGGAGCGATTTCGGCCAAGCGCATGTGTGTTTGGCCGGCCACGGTGTATGAATGTTTTTCGGAGGCGGTTGCGTGGCGTCTAGAAGAAGTTACAAACTTACCCTCGTTTAGACCTTTGGACGTCAGGCCGGTAGGTTTCACGGGTCGGAGTTAGAAAAGTAATTTCCTTCTACCAAACATTGGTCTCACACGGTTTCAGGTGAGTAGAGGCTCTTTTGGCGCTTCGTTCAAAATTTTGAAATAGAAGCATTCACGTTTAGAGTACTTTTGAACTTTGAGAATTGACCTAAATATACAATGTTAAATTTGACCTTGTATGTTTGAAAACCTCATTAAATTATGCGCTTCTTTTTGAAATTTTGACACTTGAAAATCCTATAACTATGATTATTTTGGAATGGAGGAGGTAAATTTGAATCTATTTTGTACACGACTATATATGATATTATGTACAAAAGCAGAGCAAAGATTGGTGCCCCCATAATTTAGGTACGATTTACAAATGCCATGATCTCGAATTCAAATAATTGAATGGACTTCATGTTGAATTCGAATTTTTTAAACCACCTTAAGTTGAATTCAAATGTATGCTAGTTCCTAGCTAGCTATTTATAATGTTCATTGTGTAACTTTTGTATGTATAATGTGCTTTACACACACAACATGAACTATACTCACATTTATATTCGAATTGCTAAAGCGATGCATTGTATGGAGTTCAAAATACTGACTCTATGGATCAATTATGTCGAACAATAATATAGACATGCTCAAATTTGATAGAATATAGATGTCTGATGGATCAATGATCGTTCCTTATGCGAATTGCAAATATCATGATCCCATCCTAATATTTGGATACAATTTATATTTTTAATCAATGTGTACATTAGTCTTTTATTGTAGTTTCACTCTCCATAGGCCCCTCCTCACACACACGCTAACTTTCTCTCTCACACATACGCGCACACGGTGTATATCCATCGGTGGTCTCTCACACATGCTCACACACTCTCTCCCGAGGTGTCTTTCTCGCACACATGCTCTCGATATCACCCTCCCTCCCTCTCGCAACCATTTACGACTGTTTTCACTAACCTTTATCACAAGCACTCTTCCTCTAACACGCATACGCACACACAATCCCCATCGACCCTTTCTCTATACATAGACCTGCCTACATGTCTCCCTCACGCACATTATCTTTAGGCCTATCTCGCACGCATTGTCTCCACCTCTCTTCCTAATTGAAGAATATGATTCCAACAGAGCATTCTGTAGGATGCCCCTTAAAGTTAGGTTGGATGAAAGGTAATATCAGAGACAAGGGGTTACCTTAGTCCAAGGACCTAGGGTTACAAATCCTAGCCGGCTTTGTCAGTGGACACAAAGTCCTTCACGACTCTGGTATCTTTATCTTGTACGACTAGTCCTCCATGGGTCTCCCTTAATGTGTCATGGGCCGACCAATGTGGCGTAGGACGGAACCCACCCAAGGGCCTCACCTCGGCCCACCGGACATCACGCGGTGACACACCCTCTGCCCCTAGGTCTCGTTATCTTCTCACACCCACACATACCAACACAAACACCACACAAAATATTTTCTCCTCATGCCTCTATCCCGTCCCCCATTGCATGTACACACTCAAGGGCATCTCTCGCTGTGACATCCTATTCGTCTCTCTCTCTAGACCTCTCTCATTTCTCGTGCTATCTCTCCCATGTCGCCCCCCCCCCCCCCCCCCCCCCGCCGGCCCCTCTATCCATGCCTCTCTCGAATACGTACACATACCCTCTCTAGGCCCTGCCAAATATGTCAACTACACATTCACACATGTTACATCTTATCACGTACCCCATTGATCTAAAAAGCCCTCTCTTCATGTTTACTTCGCATACAACATTCCTTCGAATAAAACCACACAAAGTGTGGCCAAAATTTTATTTTAGAATTTCTACATATATAGAACATTACAAAGTTATATGGAGCATGAAAGTTAATTTGCATTGCATGGTGCACCCAATGATATTTATTCCGCACTGTGAATTTTTATATTTTTATACTACATATAAAGTTAGTTATAATAAAGAGAAACGAAGAGCACCTCTCTCCCACCGCACACACACCCTCTACGCCCCTTTCACGTACGCACACAAACTATCTCCAGGTCCTCTAAAAGTACGCCCCTAGTACATTCACGCATGTTTCATCTTTCTCTCGCGATATATATAGCGATGATCATTGTATTTTAAGCGAAAGCACGATACGTACATTGGACTTCAGAATCCACTAATTACGGTCACCATTTACGTTTTGTGGTTTTATACAGTCACGGGCTCATTGTACAGCTGTGTATTTCTTCAAGACACGACTAGTTGCTCCACGTGGCACCTCTAGTGTTGCATCACATTATCTCACTACCATTGGGCCCACCTGTCAGCATGTATAAGAATGAAAACAAACGATAAAAAAATATTGGATGGTGGTTCAAAGTCATGACCGCGGGCACAGCGGACAAGGTGGCCTTGTATTGGTATGCTGAGCCGTCTGTTTTAACACACAGCAGCTGGTGTGGTGATTATACACACATGCACACATGCGCACGAACCGCATGCACGCAACACTCACACATACACACGCACGCAACACTCACATGCACACACGCACGCATGCATGCACACACCACACGACCAACACACATGCTCATGCTCAAGTGCTCAACCTACATGTGTATGCGCACACATCAGGCCCTGACAGACACATACACAACCAGGTGGTTCCCGCGCACGGGTTGGAGTCTTGTCGTGCCTGCGTAAATTTGTGTTTATCTTACTTTTTTTCTATGCGAACTAACAGGTGGGACCCACAAGGAAAGTGGTCAATTTAACCAGTCAACATAGTGCCACGCAGACTATTTAGCCGGTCAACAGAGTGCAATCTGATGCTGAGCGATGAGCAAGTGACCGTATAATCACCACAAAACGTATATAGTGACAGTAATGAGCGTATTCTGAAGTCCGGTGACCGTATTACGCTTTTCGCTTGAAATACACTGACCGCCAGTTTATTTATCTCTTCTCTCACTCTCACTGTGGAGCCGAGTAGGCCAACATGCCAGTGCCTAAATTGGCGCATGCCACCCCATTATTGTTGTACTGGTTTCGTAAGAGCGAACAAGCATTCACGTCTACCGTACAAACTGTAGATATGAGTTACAAATTATATGAAGATGAATACAAATATTTGAATCCACTTTATGCCCAATTTCTCTCTGTAGGCCCTCCAAAAGTACATCTCTACACGTTCTTGCATGTTACATCTAACAAATATGCAATACAACACTACTACACTCTAACACAATAAATCATATGTGTTTTAAGTTTTACTAGATCTCATATTGTTACTTAATTATTCAGTTTGCATACATTAAAATTGCCTTTGAAATGTATGGCTAGTATCATCTACCGCGCGGGAAAAATCCCGCCCTTTCCTGTTTAATCGGGTTTGTATCGATGGATCGTGCGAAACAACAAAACTATAGTAGTACTACAGTACAAGTAATAGTTCACTGGGCCGCCGTGTCGTGTACTCCTCCATCGTAAGAGTGGAGCACTCGCTTTCATAAATGTTCTAGTCCCTTTCGCTGACATGTGGGACATCAAGCAACCAGGTCCATGTGCCATACCGAAATAACAGTGCAGAGCAGCAGGGGCACCCCGGTCATGGCATCGGCGTAGTAATGAGCAATGAGGCATCAAATCACAAAGCTGCACCTTTCCCGCAGTTAAGTTGGAGGGACGAAGCAACCATCATTTCAATCGTTGCTGAATCTGCTTCTCCCTCATCTTCTTCAAGTTAACCACGTGTTGCTTCTGCCGTTGTTCTGCCTCATGTGGGACGCGGATCGGCTTGGTAAATCACTGACACATGGGACCGCATGTTAGCAAACCGCCAGGCCAACGTTCTCTAAAAATAAGAAACCTCCCCCGCCTTCCATGCGGCAAAATCACCTCCTTTTTACTAATCTTGATATAATTTTTTAGATCAATATAATTGAGATTTGTATAGATAGCACACAGGAGCAAAACCAAGTGGTACGGTTAAGGGCATCCACAATGTGTAGCCAAATGTGAAAATAGCTTTTGGCATCGATGGGAACCATTGTGGAGGGTGCTGCCAAAGCCGAAAAGAGGGAACCGAAGCTCCCTAATTGATTGATTGAAGGAATATAAAAATGCAACCTCTCTCCTCTTTCTCCCGTGCTTGGGCGCATGTACAGTATAGAGCACAAAGTCTACTCCCCTGTCCCTTCTATCACAAATCACAAAGAAGTGAGGCGTCAAATCACAAAGCACGGACGAAGCAACCATCATTTCACTCTTCGCTGACTCCGCTTCTCCATCGTCTTCTTCGAGAAACCACCTTACCACACTAAGCTAGACGGACAATGCTATTGTGTAGTAGTACATTTACGCCTCCTTTGGTTCAACGGACTTCCTAGATGCAAAGAAGGCAGTTGTCTCGGCTTGCAGGCGGCACTTGCGAATGACTTACCGTGGTCTCCCTCAATGGTGTGCTCCCTTGAACGCAGTTCACCAAAGCCATAATGTTCGAGATATCGTCGACGTCACCGCAATGGGGAAGGAAGTCAAATAGTTACTACCTCCATTTTTTTGTATACAAGGCCAGTATCAAAATTACAATTTGCAGAAGGCCACTAACACTAATCGAGGCAAAATTGATGGGGTTTGCCTCGTACTAGCAACCAAGGACATTAATATACCCTTGCATGCATGCGGAAGTGAGAAAGTTGGTTTGCATGGCGCTGCATTAATCAAGCAATGAGGAGTGAGATAGTTAGCTCTTTGGTCATTGGAGAAAAAAATACACATTAATTGACACATCAAACGAGGATTTGTATCGATCAATCCCGCGAAGGAAAACCCCACCTTTCTTTTTTAACACAAGTAGTACATACTTGTATCCTGTTTGGGTCTAGGCCTTGCATTGCCATACTTTGCCACACATTTTTGCCAAGCTTGCCTAAAGTTTTTCAAAATGAAAAGGACGTACACTTGCGCATGGCTGTCGCGGTCACACCGCACCCTCACACAGTCGCTCCTGGACGCCGCAAACCCAACCAAGGGAACACACCCTCACTGACACGTGCTACTGCATATGATCAAACCAAACTAAGCCATCCTACCACTGACACATAATTTTTGTTCATACAGTATGTTTATCCAACCGCATGTTGGGGAAGATCCGTGCGGCTCGTGCGGTGGTCTGTTGGGGAAGAAGAAGAGGTGAGGAAGAAGAAGGGTTAGGAGATGTAGGATATTCATCCAACCGCCTGAAATGGTCGACTGACCCAAATGATGAAAGTCAGGCGACTTGCATAAATATATGTTTTTACACAAAAAAGATCCCTAAAAACAACAACATAAAGAAAAACTATCACTGCTCGCGGAACAAGACGACCTTGTCGTCTTTGGCTGCCGGCGCGAACCAGCCGTAGCTGCCGACGTGTGTCTTCACACCGTGGTTGCCCTCGGCCTCCAGCTACTCGTTCACGCGGAGCGTGTGGGCGCTCTGCACGGACGCGAGCACCGCCCGGTTCACGTCCATGATGTTCGGTTCCACCTACAGGAGGGCCTCGATGGCAGTGGCATCCATGCGCTCGGCATCGAGTTGAGCCTCCGCCGCTTGGTTCAAATCCAGGACGTCCGGTTCCGCCTGCAGGAGGGCCTCGATGGCAGCAACATCCGCGCGCTCCGCGTTAAGTTGAGCCTCCGCCACCTGGTTCATGTCCAAGACATCTGGTTCCGCCTGCAGGAGGGCCTCGATGGCAGCAGCATCCGTGCGCTCCACGTCGAGTTGAGCCTCCGCCTCCTGGTCCTCCTTTAGGATCGCCAGGTTGAACCGCTGGTCCACCTGCACCATGGGGGACCCGGACGCCGGGACAAAGTCGACATCCATCGTCTCATACGCATCGGGGGCCTTCTGCGCCGCGACCTCCGCCATGAACATTGGATCGGCTTCCTCCTCCTCGAAGCTTGGCTCCAGAGAACTCGGGGATTGGCCCACCGCAAAGAGAGCTTGGGAACGGAGGTTTGTGGCGGCGCTCCAGCGTCAGCATCTTGTAGTACGTGATCTTGTGGCGCACCATGGCTTTTCCGCGAACTAGGAGACAGCTGATGCGGGCTAGGGGGTCGAAAGGTGGGGGAATGGGCTGGAGAGGAGGTGTGGTTTTGGGGCAGTGGTGACCAGCTGGCAAGTAGCTGGTGTAGGCTGAGCAGCGAAGGTTCTGGTGTGAATAGTGATTCTGGTGATGACCGGTCAATCGGTTTTGACTGTGCGGGGTTTGCAAAGCCAGACGACTAGAGCCTGGAGAGTTGTGGGGTGGGATGGGACCAAAGTTTCGGAGTTTCACGTGGTAGATGTCCGGACCTCCCCACCATTCCTGTCGACGATGAGGCGGGGACTTCGTAAATCTTGAGATGACTAGCAAGATGCACGTGCATTGCACAGAACATCAGGATGCATTTTTTTACAAAACACCTGTTGTGATTGACCCATGCAGGAGTAATCCCATGTGTAAAAACTAATGATATCTCGAGAATTTCATCGAAAAAATGGTATCTCGAGAATTTCATCAGAAAATGATATCTCGAGAAAGATGAGAGATAAGGTGAGGAGGAGTGTGGCGCGGTGGTGATTGGTGGTCGGACTTAGCGGAGGCATGGGGATGGATGACGCCGGCAGCAGCCACCATGCCAGATTGTTCCAGAGGCTTCCTTTTTTAATTACTCAACAATGAAGTTGTGGGAGATAAGGATGAACGAGAGAGGTGCGGGTATCCTTTTGCAAAATTGCCATAGTTTGCTTTCTATCCGTCAGATATAGATCGGCCGGTCTATATTGCAAGATGGCAGGCACACCATCTGTCATGGTTCAACACGTCCACCTATGGGGCCATCGGCCCCTTTGTCGTTCTGCAAGGGGGAAGGGTGCACTGCACAAAGAGCGGAGACCGTAGGACGGCGCGGCGGTGATGACACAGGCAGTTTTTACCCAGGTTCGGGCCGCCGCGAGGCATAAAACCCTACTCCTGCTTTGGTGGATTGATGAATGGACCGGGGTGGAAACGCAACGCTCTAGCCCGGCAAGGCCGCCTTGGGACGAGAGCAGCTACGCGCGTATGAGCGTACAGGGGTCTGAATCCCTTCTAAGGTTGCCCCGGCCCTCCTTTTATAGGTCAAGGGGTCACCACAATGGCAAATCAGTCATTACGTACTAATTGGATAGCAAATAGTGCTATCATACCTATCTCTGCAGACAGGACAAGGCGCATTAAATGCACCGCTTAGTGTCACATCGTGGGTGTAGCCCGGCAAGCCTTGCCTTGCCATTCGGCCACCTCTTCGCCTGCCTGCGTGACATGTCTCATGGACGGGTGTCATTTAGGGGTGTTCTTCCTTAGAAATGGCCTGCCACGTACCAAATAAGGCCACTTAATCACTTGGGGGCTCGACACCGCACTGATAGGTGACTTGCGTTGCTGTGAGGTGGAGCGGTGGAGCCTTGGCGGGGTAATCCGCCCTCGGCGTCCCCGGCAAGCCTGCCGGGGGAGTCTTGAGACTTGTCTCTGGGACGACCTCGACCTAACCAGGCTCGCCTGCCGGGTAAGGGAGGTTTCCCCGTGGTGAGATCTTGCTTCTTTGGTTTGTCTTGGTCTTCTTGATCCGCCCTTTGACTTCTCAAAGAGCTATATCTTCAGCTTGGCCTCTTCTTGGATGCTGTACCCTTGTTCCTGAGCCTGTGTACAGTCCGGGCAACATACACCAGGGTCTGTTGCACCGACAGGAGCCCCTGGGCCTGACCCGAACACGCTGTCGAGGGTCGTCGGGGTAGGCCCTATCATGTACACAGGCAGAGGTCTTGTGGTAGCTCATCCTTTGAGATCTTCTTTGCTTCTTCATTAACCTATGCTTGAGTCAGTTTCCGGTTTATCCGTGTGTCATGCAAGACGTTATGAGGGAGATGCGAGGCATGATCCGTGGGCTACCCACGTCCCACATTCACGAGGCAGTAACTGCCATTCCACTAGCTTCTCCGCTTCTGGCGTTTCTGCCACGTATGCTGCATGCATTGCACAGGGTTGGTGGCAGACGTAGGGAGCGCAGAAATGAGTGACATGGTAGAAAACCAGGCACCATGGATTGGCGCAGGGGGTCGGCCTTGATTCCATGGGCTGCTGATGGTGCGGGGGAGCCGGATTGGTAGAGAGGGGCGGTTGCCTCCCCTGAGTGAGGAGCCAGCCCCCGGCCCGGTTTGCCTATAAAAGGGGACGCGCGCGAGGCGCTGGCTCTCACCCATCTCCTCCTTCTTTCTCCTGACATTGCTCCTTCATCATGGTGAGGGGAAGAGGGCGCAGCGATACTCCAGTAGTGGCGACGAGGGCTTCTGCTTGACAACGCCTCCCTCCTCCCCTTGGGGACGCGGAAGCGGAGCCCACCGCGAGGGGAGGTGGGAGAGGATGAGGTCATGGTCGCCGCGGCGCTCGGGGCCGAGGAGGACGAGGTGGGGCTTTGATCGCACCTCCTCCTGCTACTCAAGGTCCTAATGAAGGCCACGTCGGGAACCAGCCGCTGGAGTTCATCGTCAAGCTGCGAGGACCCCTGCGCAGCCGCCTTGGGCTTCCTACTCCATTTGCAAGGGTGATGGAGATCGAGCAGCCGCCGGGGTTGAGGCTGCACATGAGAGGCTGTTGCAATGGCAGCATGCGGGCAGACGTAGAGTTCCCTGCTCCTCATGTGATGCTTCTCCGGCATAGTTGGAAGACTTTTGCTCGTGCCCATAGCTTGGCGGCCGGGCACGTCCTCCATTTCAAGTTAATGGATGCCACCCTGCTCTCCGTCAAGGTCTTCAGACGCTCGGGTGCTCGCTTAGCGTGCTTCACAGAGAGCTCGACCGACGACGAAAGTTCCTCCTCGAGCGACAGCGACGAGGAGGATAGTGACGGTGATGATGACGGCACCGATGGAGAGGACGACGGCTCCGACTCCAGCTGAACACCAGCTGCACCGTCACCGTCAGGCGGCCACACCATCATCTGCACCTGCATCTCCTCCCCGGCAAGGCGATTTGCCGGGGAGTTGGGTGTGGAGGTGTGGATGGTGTCTTCGGCTCCTCCAGCAGCCTTCCAGCTGGGCCCCGGTAGGCTTCCTCATGGGCTACGGCTTCGTTCGCCCTGCCGCGTCCTGTTGGCCCTAGTGGCGGTGGCCAGGGGGTCGTCTCCGCCACTCTCTTCACCATCACCTTTGCCCGCGCCCTCCCGATCTTGTCAGGCTCCTTGTCATGGGGCCTGATGGGGTCGGGCTGGGCTTCTTCCCAGGCACCCCTTTTGCCCTCTTCGCCTCCCACGGTAGTTCCTAGGAGGAGAGGGACAAAAAAGGGATTACGGGGCACTTATCTTTTTTTAGTCTAAAATATGTAGGCATTTTCCATACTTTAATTCCAAATATGTAACCTCGTTTATCCATCTTTGTACTCTGTAAGCCTTGTACTTGATTTATTTGCATATTAATGAAAAAAGATAGTCTTGCCTGGTACTTGTGCATGTACTATGTCCACGCAAAGGGGGAAAGCCTTTATACTTTTAAGTAAACAAGTTTTCCCCGGCAAGTTATCTTGCCGGCCACCCCTAGTTTGTTGCCGCGGGACTGAGCCTGCCGGACTTCAAAACTATAGAAAGGGGACCATCCCCTCGTCGGACCTTCTTCGGCAAGAGTCACTTTGACCATCTTGACCGAAGCAATGTTCAAGTCAAAGGATGGGAGCACAAATGTTTCAAAGGCGACGAGGTCTTTCTATGCACAAGTTTCTTTCTTATAGAGACATGTATGGACGAGAGGGAACTTATCTGTTTGGCTTGCCGGGGATCGATATGTAGTCTCACTTCCATTTCTTCTTTCTGGGATTGGGTCCACGGCAAGAGCCATGCAGCTAGTGCAGAGGAAAGCAAGGTAACATATGATCTCATCTACATGCCCATGATATGTAGCGACATATGACCTCATCTACATGATCATGACATGCTCATGCTATGCTATGCATGCATGCAAGTTTTGGGGCCCCCAGCGCTTCATTTATTCATCTGTTGCTCAGGGTCTGCGCCTGGCTTTGTACAAAGGGTTACATGCAACATCGGCAATGCTTGTACAAAAGGGTGGCTGCTGGGCAGGGCCCGACAGCCGCGCCTTATGGGTAGAACTTACGGAGATGCTCAATATTCCATGAGTTTTTTAATCAAATGCCATCTACGGTCTCCAGACGGACTGCGCCCGGTCTGGGGACTCGTCCCACCCGGTAAGGGCCTTCCCACTTTGGCGTCAACTTGTTTGCACCATTGGCGGACTGAACGTGCCTAAGGACAAGGTCGCCTTCCTCAAGGCTCTGGGCATGAAACCTGCTGATGTGATAGCTACGCAGGGCTTGCTGTTATCGTGTAGCATGTACAGTAGCCCGGAGTCGGTTCTCCTCAAGTAGCACAGCGTCATCACGCCAGTGCCGTTCTTGTGCTACTTCATCGTAGGCAAGCACTCGAGGTGACCTGTATATGAGTTCCATGGGGATACCTACTTCTGCCCCATAGACTAGGGAGAAGGGAGTCTGGCCGCTAGCTCGATTTGGTGTCGTACGGAGGGACCAAAGAACCACCGGCAGCTCGTCAATCCATCGCCTGCCACACTTCCGCAGCTTGTCAAATGTTCTTGTCTTGAGTCCTGTAAGCACTTCAGCGTTTGCCCTCTCAACTTGCCCGTTGCTCTTGGGATGGGCAACATAGGCGAATGAGATCTTGCTTCCGAGGGCTTGAACGTATTGCATGAAGGCACGGCTCATGAACTAGGTGCCGTTGTCTGTGATGACTCTGGAGGGTACTTCGAAGCGGCACACCAGTCCTTTCAAGAACTTGATAACTGACTGTTCAGTCACCTTCCTCACAGGCTCTACTTCCGGCCACTTTGTGAACTTGTCGATGGCGACGTACAAGAACTCAAAGCCCCCGGTAGCACGGGGGAAGGGGCCCAAAATGTCGAGCCCCCAGATTGAAAAGGGCCATGACAAAGGGATCGTCTGGAGAGCTTGGGCAGGCTGATGGATATTCTTGGAGTGGAACTGGCAGGCTTCACATCTGGTGACTATTCTGGTATCAGACACAATCCTTATTCCCATTGCTCTAAACCGCTTTCACCCTCAATTTCAGGCAACGAACGATTGCCTACCTGGTTGAAGCCTCTTATTGCGCCTCCTTACCTTGCTCTCGACGTCTTTCTTGAATTTCGACTCAAGAGGTGCCGCTATGCCACGTTCACTGACATAGCCCCCAGGTACCTATCTTGTGTTGAACTCTGTCCTTCCCGAGTCTTTCCCCCTCTACTCCACCCCATAAATCTCGGGACGAGATTTCTTGTAGTGGAGGAGAATTGTGATGCCCGGATAATTAAGCTACAGTAATCCTCTGCTAATGGTACCATGTCATCATATGTTACGATACTAATTGCCACTTATTTCAAATCAACTCCAAAAATCCAATTTAAATTGCAAGTGAGAAAACATTTCTTCAGATGTTCAAACAAAAATGTTATTTATATTCTGAATAATTCCCTAGTAATTTTCTAAGTCGGGCCAACATCAAATCAATTTCTAAATTGACCACATCATTTATTTAGTGGGCCGACAACATATTACTTGACCTTTTCAATTTCTCAAATTGTTCAATCATTCCCAAACAGGCCCAAACTTTGTGTGTTGTTTCAAAACAATGCCTTGTATTTATGTGCCACGTATCATGTGTAACAAAGATAGTTTGCTCGCTCGAATAAATACAAAACTGTGTAAAAATACCTAGCAGAGAAATAAAAAGGGAATTAGAAACCCAGCTACTGTACACTTGTAGCAGTGGTCTGCTACAATACAAGGCCCAGCCCACAGCTACAATTCCAGGAGGTATCCTCCTTCTTCCTGTTCATGGGGAAGCCGTGGCAGCCATCCATGGCACCTGCCCACGCGCCGGCCATCTGGGCGCCCACTCCCCCCTACAAAACCTCCCTCCCCCGCGGCCGAAACCCTAGCCCCCAAATCCACCATCTCCCTCTCCCTTTAGATTCGCTCTGGCCCCTCTTCTCGTTCTGGAGGGGATTGAGGACGCCGTCACCATGGCCTCCCCGTTCTCGCAGCCACCATGCTCCCCGCCGCCTAGGTCTGCACCTCGAGCCCTACCTTCAACCGATGCTTCCTCTCCGACCACGAATTCGAGCAGCAGATCGCCACACCGTAGGGATCGACTACTTCTCCGCGTTCGGCCGCCGGCACTACACCGTCGTCGTCCTCACCTCATCTTCCTTGACTCGGCTTCGTCGAGCCTCGCCGGTGTTCCCCGACAAGGCAAGTGAGGACCCGTGCTCAAACCCCCTCCCTCTTCTGTCCGTTCGCCGCGCTCACCGACCCCCCCTGAATCGAGCTACTGCCGCTGCGCTCCCCTCCCCACTGCAGCCTCGTCCCCCTGCCGCTGCTACTGCCCCGCCGGCCCGCGCCCACGCCACCGCGCCCATCTCCTGCGCGCCCGCGCCCCTCCTGGCGAGCCCTGCCGTCGCCCCGCCCGGCTCGCTTCCGCCCAACACTGCTGCTGCTCCAACGCCGCCCCGCACGGCGCTCGCCGACACGCCACAGCCGTCCTTGCCCGCGCGAGCTCGTCGCTGTGGCCTGCTATGCGCCAGCCCTGCCGCTGCTTCCCCCTCTCCTGCGAGTGCTGCTTCTCCTCCGCCTCATCGACCGCCGGCCTCCCCCTGGTTGCCCACGCCCGCCGCGCCTCTCACCGCAACCGGCCGCGCCCGTCGCCGCGCCCGCGAACCCTGGCCACGCCTGCTCGCCCCGGCCTCGCGCTCCACCCCACCGGCCACTGCTGGCCCCCTCGCCCGGCACCAGCCTTGCCCGCGGCCGCCGGCGCCCCGACGCCTGGACGCTCCGGCGTCCGGCATCGGACGCCTAGCGCCCACACCACCGGGGCTCCGCCTCGTTGCGCTGCACCCGCGCGCCCAATAGCCCACACCCGGTTGGCCCTTTGGGCCACTGCCCAGTGGGGCCCCCACGCCCCAGAGTTAAAAAAAGATTTAAAAAAAATATAATTAATTAACTTAATTAATCATGTTTAGTTAACTAATTAACTTTAATTAGCCTGCTATTTAAACTAGGTTAAAATGGTAATTAGCAAATCAGTGTATGACAGGGTGCCCCACCCCCCTGTTGACCAGTCAAATGTTGACTGGTCAACCGGGACCCCCTGGACCCACATGTCATCCTCTGGTACACTTATGTGTACGAAGAGCTGGGTGCACCTAGCATTTAATCATTATTTTCGAATTAATAATAATTTCAGAATATTATTAAAACTTTAATAATTCATATAAAATAATCCGTAACTGGGATGAACAAGTTTTATGCATGAAAGTTGCTCGGAACGACGAGACGAATCCGAATACGCAGTCCGTTCGTCCGTCACACGTCTCTAACATAGCGAACATGCAACCATCCCCCTCCATTCCCTCTATCCGAAAATGCCAAACACCGGGAACACTTTCCCGGATGTTATCCCCCCTTCGCTAGTGTCACCCGGCACTACGTCAGATCACCTTTGGCATTGTATATTATCATGTCATGCATCGTGCTGCTTTTGTTTGCATTATATTTATTGTTTCTCCCACTCTTCTCTTTCGGTAGACCCCGACACCGACGCTGCTCCGAAGACCGACGACGCCACTGACGACCTTTCCCTTGCCGCCGAGCAACCATGCAAGCACCCCCCCCTTGAGCATCCCGATATCGCCCATTCTATTCTCTCATGCTTGCATTAGAAATTGCTACTGCTACTGTTTAACCTATTCTGATGCATAGCCTGTTTATTGTAACCTGCTATTGAAATCTTAGCTGCTTATCCTAAACTGTCTAGTATAGGCTGGGTAGAGACCTATCAGTGACCCCACTTGTCCCGATTGCCCCGCTGGATTATCAGAAGACTCGACAACCAGGCCCCGGCACCGCACATCACCCCCTTAGTTGTAATGTCACTGCAACGTTACTATCGAGTGCCGAGGGTGATAACTCGTGTAGCACTTTTGATGTTAACTCTATAGAGTAGCTATTTGGTCGTGGTCATCGAGGGTGATTCCTCCTTCACCACTTCCGATAATGACGCTGTCGTGCAACACCTCAAGTGTGAACCCATCGAGGGTGATTCCTCTGAGTTCACCTTGATGGATACATCGAGTAGGAATCCAACGAGGGTGATACCTCGGATTCCCTTGATGTTATGGACACACGGACACTTGGACTATACTACTAATACTTGGAAAGGCGGGTCGACCCTGAGGGGTACCCGCGAGTGATGTGGAGACAGGTTGACCTGGATGGTGCTCGAGTGATGAATACGAGGCGTGGCCGGGCATTCTTGGCCCTTGCCGCAAGTCCTCGAGACGGGGCGACGGGGTCACGTCGATCGTGAGTCTTTGCTCGTTACCGCAAGCCCCTAATCCACTAACGATTTGGATATTTGATCCGAGCCGGCCTTTGGCCGGATAGCACTAACCATCACATGGGAAGAGTTATGGGCACTCTAAATCGTAGCATCTGCCGAAAGCTCTGTCAGACGTCCAGTTCAGCACTGCGGCCGGGCTGGGCCGGCGCCATCGATGTATAGAGGTGGTACCAAGATTCGCTCTGCACGCAACGACCCGGAGGGCGAGGGGCGATGGCCCAAGACCCCCTTGCGCTTAGGATGTAGGCCGACGGGGACCTCTCTGCTGAGCTGTAGGTAGGGTTGCGGTGTATCGTTTGGCCGAGGCTGGGCATGACCCTGGAAAGTGTGTCCAGCCCGAGTTAAGCGAGCGTGGTGTGTAAGTTGGTGCACCCCTGCAGGAAAGAAAACATCTATCGATAGCCTATCCTACGGTAACGGACACTCGGAGTTGTATCCCGATCGATACAACTAGAACCTGACACTTGAGATGATAACTGGATAGTATGGCTCTAGGATTGCTTTCTCGTAGGGAGTCGAGAAAGAATCTCTGGGCAAGGTTGATAACACTACTACTACTTTACATTATGCTAATATGCACTCTTCTAATGCTGCAAGACCGCAGAAGATGCTGAAGATGCTAGTCTTCGATAGGACTAGGCTTTCCCTTCTATTCTTGCTTTTCTGCAGCCCAGTCCACATATACAGCCTCCCTTTGATAATCTTGCATATGTAGTGTAGATCCTTGCTTGCTGAGTACTTCGGATGAGTACTCACGGTTGCTTTGCTTTCTTTTTCTCCCCATATCCATTTGGTGCAACCAGATGACGGAGCCCCTAAGATAGCTGCCCTTGCCGACGATCGCTACTACCACCTCGAGAGTGGTTACTTCTACGAGCTGGCCGACGACCAGGAGTAGAATCGGAGGGTCCCAGGCAGGAGGCCTGTGCCTTTCGATCGTAGTGTTTTCTTTTGCCCCGCCTTTTAAGGGCCTATCTGTGTTTTCTTTTATATCTGTACTCAGATATCTGATGCTTCCACTGACGCTTGTAAGCGAGCTTATGTATTCGAGCCGTCGAGGCCCCTGGCTTGTAATATAAAGCTTGTATGACTTTATTTATGTTTTAGAGTTGTGTTGTGATATCTTCCCACGAGTCCTTAGGCTTGATCGTGTGCATTTGCGTGTATGATTAGTGCACGATCGAGCCGGGGGCGTCACAAGTTGGTATCAGAGCCGACTTCCTGTAGGAACCCCCTTTACAACTCCTTGGCCGAAGTTGAGTCTAGTATCCGAAAATTGTTTTACTAACTTGGCTGTGTGGCTTACGGGCCCACGTTGCCAATTGGGTGGTATTAGGATCTTTTATTCCTTGTCTTTACTCTGGGACTCTGATCTCTCTTCTATTCAGTTTAAATGATTTTGCTAACTCTAACTCTAGGTTCTCGTAATTACTTCCTCCCGGAGAGCCCCTCACTCCAGATGATTGCTTGGTGCACCGAAGGATTCCCAAGATACTCTCCGATGTTCTCTTGAGACTTTGTGCCCGTTGCTTTTGCAATTCCCTACCACCGAAATATCCCTATGGATAAATACATACACATGTCATTCTTAGTTTTATTCCCATTGATCTTGTTATTACAAGATACCGTGAAATCCTCTCTATTGTTCCGACAATCCTTTGAGCTTATTGCCTTGCAGTTCTTGCCTCATGAATACCCCCTATGTATAATTCCTCGCACTTACCAAGTATCCGTTCTACCCCCTTTGTTCATATGATTCACAAGATACCTAGAAATACTATTCGATCTTCCAAAAATCCTCAGCAGCTTATTGCTCTGCAAATACTTGTTTGCTTGCATTGTGGATGCTTCCCATATGTCTGGCAATATTCATTAGTGTCCTTTGACACCATCATTTTGATCTTATTGATTCAACATGAGTGTGAATGCACGCAATCATCAGTTGATCCTTTTAGAATTATCTTTTTGGCTCAGACGTCATTTTGAACATGAGCTGGTTCTCGACCAGTCTAATTGTCGTCGATCGTACCCTTAGGTCTATTCAAGTTACCCACCCTTGATCAGAGCGTCTACTTCTAATCCTTCATTTTGGAATTCATAATTCCTTTGTTATCTAAGCATCAAATTATTCATATGTTCTATAATCCAATGCCTTTGCATTGTTTTTCTTTATCTGGTTGTGTGCCGATGCTCACATCAGCTCCGCTATGGACCGTCAGATCCTTTGTCGGATTATTATTCAATAGTGTCCTTCATATTTAACCACCTTGTGAATTCTTTCCTGATACACAATGCCTTTGGTAAATGGTATCCTCTCGTTTTTGTCAAACATGCTCTACTTCCGAGCTCGAGTTATTTATTCCTAGAGTTCGTGGTATATGTTCCTAAGATGCCCCGATGGGTTGAACCTATGCTTGCCCTAATCGGTGTGAATCGAAAAGTTATGCGGGTTATACTCTACTGGCTTTTCGCCATATGAAATTTCAATGTTACAACTTCTTCGAAGGCGAGAAGTGAATGAAAGGTTATGTATCGAAGAAGTGGGAGTTGACCTTGAACTTTGTGATCATGCCCATGGACCCGATGTGGAACTTATCATGAAAGCTTCTTGCAAGAATATTTAATCATTTGAATAATTCTTCTAGTGTCAATAAATTGGATCCCTTGTAGTTATGGTCCCGACCATGCTAACCTTATTCATTATTTCTGAAGGAAAACCATTCCAGTGCCCCGTCCATTTTTGACAAGATTAAAGTATCTGCTATCGCAAGTCAACGATCCAGTTCAGTTTCTATTCTGATCTCCCTTCGAGTATTACCCCCTGGTATCCTGATAATATCACGGTACTGCAATACTTCTTATGAGACTTCGTCAAGTATTCCTTCTCACTGATTCAATATTCCATGGGTTTTGGGTTGTTTGTCAACTGAGAACATCGATAAGTGAATCGGATCCACTCTGTGATCCAATACTCCTAGTAATGTACTGCTGGGGAATTTAACTTTCAACTCATGTCATTCTTAGCCTAATCGGCTACATCATCATCTTAACTGTGCTACTTAGTACTGCTTCTTGGAGCACAAATTCGATGATGAGTTAATCTTACGTCAATCTTCCTCGTCATATCATTTCACCTTGAACAACAAGCTTGATTTCGAGTTTTGTCGTACCCGTGGTTCCAATAACTTTCCGCTTCACCCTTCCTTTTGCTTGATGTTGTCGATGATCGATTATATCCTCATGAAACCCCTCAACAAATGTGTCATGATCATCATCAACATTCTGAGCTCTTCAAGGATATCGATCAAATTCGTGTTGAGAATACCATCATTGCCCCTCGATGATTTGTGTTATCATCAACAACATTATTTCCTTCCCTCCAACACAAACTTGTTCATGTTATGGATGCAACTTGCTATCCAACTTGTATTATGTTCTACCTTGAAGTATTACTGTCTTTTATGTCAAGGATGTTGTGAGGATTGCTCCTCCTCTTAAGAGTTCTTGGTATAGTGATACTTCTCACCAGCACCATTCTTTCTTGTGTTGTTTCTAACCGGGATACCGACAATTGATCTATGCTATGTGAATTCAAAATTTCTAGTAGCCCTATTGCTTTGAAGTGAATGGTCGATAGTTTCATTCTAATTCTTTTGATCATTAAATCACCATTGTAACATTGATCGTGCAACCCAGCCCATATTTTGGGTGCACCTTTCAACCAATGTTTAATTGTGTATGTTTTCCTCGAGCATACCTCATTATATCATTTGATCTGGCAAATGTTATCTCCTTGTTCACATAATTGTGGAAATCCATCTTTTGGAAATCTCAATGAATTGTCGCTGAGTTCATCAGCCACCTCCTCATCCTCTCCTTGATTTAATGATGAACTCCTGATTCGGAACTTGCTTCCATAGTTCATTTCCCAAGGATCTTGCAATTCCATCTCGTCAAATTGTGTTGCACCCCTTCCTTCTCAGGCATCATGAGTCCGAGGTATCCTGGCACCAATCAGATCTGAATCTCGGTTAGATATGATGGTTGGAACATATTCCCAAGAGTTATAACAAGGTGATGTCATGCCTAGCACACCTGCCCGGAGGACCTATTGTTATAGTTTCCTTTTTAGCAAGGTTAACCATTCTTCCATAAGGAAATTGTAAGACTTATTCTATAAGCTGTTCCTGATGAATCCTTTGAGTATCCAAGCCTGACCTTTACTTGAAGACCATGTAAATGCTATCTCGAAGCATGACTGTGGTACTCCGATCTTCAATAAGAACATTTGAAGCACAATGCTAAATTTTCTTTATCAATTATTCTAACACCGTTGTTTGGGTAATGTCAGGAAACTCCTCTCCCCTTACCTAGATGGTTTTCTACTTTCTATCTTGTCACGGAAATCATGCTCTGCTTGTCCTTGGGAAGGATATACCCCTGAGATATGTGTTTAAACACATTTTCCTTTCCATTGTTCTATTTAATCTGGAAATCACATTTTCCTTTCCATGGTTTTGTTTGACCTTTCTTGGGAATTATATGATCTAAGCAGAAATAATTCCCTGTATATGCAAACACCTCGGTTGTACAACTCTGTCAGCAAGACCCTGTTACTTTTGTTGATGACATTCCGGTAACCACCACTGGATGAGAACTTTGCCTTATTGGTCCGCCTCGTTCAACGAGCAGGAAAAATGGTTCTCTTCGTCCCTCGCCCTTGGTACCGACATTGTTGCTGACATAACTGATAGGCTACCCTCTGACATGTCTTGCTATCATGACCGTGCAAGATGTCAACGCCCTTCCTACTTTTAACCACATGGTGGGCCCATAACCCATAGTTCCACAGGATCGAAACCTGACTCTCATATACATCCCTGTTTTCCAAAATTGTTCCTCGCGGTTGGCTTCGTATGTAAATCACGAGCAACCTACCTAGTGATCTATTCTGGTATCAGACACAATAATTATTCCCATTACTCTAAACCACTTTCACCCTCTATTTCAGGCAATGAACGATTGCCTACCTGGTTGAAGCCTCTTATTGCACCTCCTTACCTTGCTCTCGACGTCTTTCTTGAATTTCGACTCGAGAGGTGCCTCTATGCCACGTTCACTGACATAGCCCCCAGGTACCTATCTTGTGTTGAACTCTGTCCTTCCCGAGTCTTTCCCCCTTACTCCACCCCATAAATCTCGGGATGAGATTTCTTGTAGTGGAGGAGAATTGTGACGCCCGGATAATTAAGCTACAGTAATCCTCTGCTAATGGTACCATGTCATCATATGTTACGATACTAATTCCCACTTATTTCAAATCAACTCCAAAAATCCAATTTAAATTGCAAGTGAGAAAACATTTCTTCAGATGTTCAAACAAAAATGTTATTTATATTCTGAATAATTCCCTAGTAATTTTCTAAGTCGGGCCAACATCAAATCAATTTCTAAATTGACCACATCATTTATTTAGTGGGCCGACAACATATTACTTGACCTTTTCAATTTCTCAAATTGTTCAAGCATTTCCAAACAGGCCCAAACTTTGTGTGTTGTTTCAAAACAATGCCTTGTATTTATGTGCCACGTATCATGTGTAACAAAGATAGTTCGCTCGCTCGAATAAATACGAAACTGTGTAAAAATACCTAGCAAAGAAATAAAAATGGAATTAGAAACCCAGCTACTGTACACTTGTAGCAGTGGTCTGCTACAATACAAGGCCCAGCCCACTGCTACAATTCCAGGAGGTATCCTCCTTCCTGTTCATGGGGAAGCCGTGGCAGCCATCCATGGCACCTGCCCACGCGTTGGCCATCTGGGCGCCCACTCCCCCCTACAAAACCTCCCTCCCCCGCGGCCGAAACCCTAGCCCCCAAATCCACCATCTCCCTCTCCCTTCAGATTCGCTCTGGCCCCTCTTCTCGTTCTGGAGGGGATTGAGGACGCCGTCACCATGGCCGCCCCGTTCTCGCAGCCACCGTGCTCCCCGCCGCCTAGGACTGCGCCTGGAGCCCTACCGTCAACCGATGCTTCCTCTCTGACCACGAATTCGAGCAACAGATCGCCACACCGTAGGGATCGACTACTTCTCCGTGTTCGGCCGCCGGCGCTACACCGTCGTCGTCCTCGCCTCATCTTCCTTGACTCGGCTTCGTCGAGCCTCGCCGGTGTTCCCCTGCAACGCAAGTGAGGTCCACGCTCAGACCCCCTCCCTCTTCTGTCCGTTCGCCGCGCTCACTGACCTCCCCTGGCTCGAGATGCTGCCGCTGCCGCTGCGCTCACCTCCCCACTACAGCCTCGTCCCCCTACCGCTGCTACTGCCTCGCCGGCCCGCGCCCGCGTCCCTCTTGGCGAGCCCTGCCGTTTCCTTGCCCGGCTCGTTTCCGCCCAACGCTGCTGCTGCTCCAACGCCGCCCCGCACGACGCTCGCCGACCCGCCACAGCCGTCCCTGCCTGCGCGAGCTCGTCGCTGCGGCCTGCTACGCGCCGCCCCTGCCGCTGCTTCCCCCTCCCCTAGGAGTGCTGCTTCTCCTCCGCCTCATCGACCGTCGGCCTCCCCCTGGTTGCCCACGCCCACCGCGCCTCTCACCGGGAACGGCCGCGCCCGTCGCCGCGCCCAAGAGCCCTGGCCACGCCTGCTCGCCCCGGCCTCGCGCTCCACCCCGCCGGCCACTGCTGGCCGCCTCGCCCGGCACCAGCCCCGCCCGCGACCGCCGGTGCCCCGCCGCCTGGACGCTCCGGCGTCCGGCATCGGACGCCTAGCGCCTGCACCACCGGGGCTCCGCCTCGTTGCGCTGCACCCGCGCGCCCAATAGCCCGGTTGGCCCTTTGGGCCACTGCCCAGTGGGGCCCCCATGCCCCAGAGTTAAAAAAAGATTTAAAAAAATATATAATTAATTAATTAGTTAACTTAATTAATCATGTTTAGTTAACTAATTAACTTTAATTAGCCTGCTATTTAAACTAGGTTAAAATGGTAATTAGCAAATCAGTGTATGACAGGGGCCCCACCCCCTGTTGACCCGTCAAACGTTGACTGTTCAACTGGGACCCCCTGGACCCACATGTCATCCTCTGGTACACTTATGTGTACGCAGAGCTGGGTGCACCTAACATTTAATCATTATTTTCGAATTAATAATAATTTCAGAATATTGTTAAAACTTTAATAATTCATATAAAATAATCCGTAACGCGGATGAAAAAGTTTAATACATGAAAGTTGCTCGGAACGACGAGATGAATCCGAATATGCAGTCCGTTCGTCCGTCACACGTCCCTAACATAGCGAACATGCAACCATCCCCCTCCGTTCCCTCTGTCCGAAAATGCCAAACACCGGGAACACTTTCCCGGATGTTATCACCCCTTCGCTAGTATCACCCGGTACTGTGTTAGATCACCTCTGGCATTGTATATTATCTTGTCATGCATTGTGCTACTTTTGTTCGCATTATATTTATCGTTTCTCCCCCTCTTCTCTTTCGGTAGACCCCAACACCGACGCTGCTCCGAAGACCGACGACACCACTGACAATCTTGCCCTTGCCGCCGAGCAACCAGGCAAGCCCCCCCCCCCCTTGAGCATCCCGATATCGCCCATTCTATTCTCTCATGCTTACATTAGAAATTGATGCTGCTGCTGTTTAACCTATTCTGATGCATAGCCTGTTTATTGTAACCTGCTATTGAAATCTTACCTGCTTATCCTAAACTGTCTAGTATAGGCTGGGTAGAGACCTATCAGTGACCCCACTTGTCCCGATTGCCCCGCTGGATTATCAGAAGACTTGACAACTAGGCCCCAGCACCGCACATCACCCCCTTAGTTGTAACGACACTGCAGCGTTACTATTGGGTGCCGAGGGTGATACCTCATGTAGCACTTCTGATGTTAATTCTGTAGAGTAGCTATTCCGTCGAGGTCATCGAGGGTGATTCCTCCTTCACCACTTCCGATAACGACGCTGTCATGCAACACCTCAAGTGTGAACCCATCGAGGGTGATTCCTCCGAGTTCACCTTGACGGATACATCGAGTAGGAATCCAACGAGGGTGATACCTCGGATTCCCTTGATGTTATGGACACACGGACACTTGGACTATACTACTGATACTTGGAAAGGCGGGTCGACCCTGAGGGGTACCCGCGAGTGATGTGGAGACAGGTTGACCTGGATGGTGCCCGAGTAATGAATACGAGGCGTGGCCGGGCATTCTTAGCCCTTGCCGCAAGTCCTCGAGACGGGGCGACGGGGTCACATCGATCGTGAGTCTCTGCTCGTTACCGCAAGCCCCTAATCCACTAACAATTTGGATATTTGATCCAAGCCGACCTTTGGCCGGATAGCACTAACCATCATGTGGGAAGAGTTATGGGCACTCTACATCGTAGCATCTGCCGAAAGCTCTGTCAGACGTCCAGTTCAGCACTGCGGCCGGGCTGGGCCGGCGCCATCCATGTATAGAGGTGGTACCGAGATTCGCTCTGACCGCAACGACCCGGAGGGCGAGGGGCGATGGCCCAAGACCCCCTTGCGCTTAGGATATAGACCGACGGGAACCTCTCTACTGAGTTGTAGGTACGGTTGCGGTGTATCGTTTGGCCAAGGCCGGGCATGACCCAGGAAAGTGTGTCCGGCCGGAGTTAAGCGAGAGTGGTGGGTAAGTAGGTGCACCCCTGCGGGGAATAAAACATCTATCGATAGCCTGTCCTACGGTAAAGGACACTCAGAGTTGTATCACGATCGATACAACTAGAACCTGACACTTGAGATGATAACTAGATAGTATGGCTCTGGGATTGCTTTCTCGCAGGGAGTCGAGAAAGAATCTCTGGGCGAGGTTGATAACACTACTACTACTTTACAGTATGCTAATCTGCACTCTTCTAATGCTGCAAGACCGCTGAAGATGCTGAAGATGCTCATCTTCGATAGGACTAGGCTTTCCCTTCTATTCTGGCTTTTCTGCAGCCCAGTCCACATATACAACCTCCCTTTGATAATGTTGCATATGTAGTGTAGATCCTTGCTTGCTGAGTACTTCGGATGAGTACTCTCGGTTGCTTTGCTTTCTTTTTCTCCCCATATCCGTTTGGTGCAACCAGATGATGGAGCCCCTGAGACAGCTGCCCTCGCCAACGATCGCTACTACCACCTCAAGAGTGGTTACTTCTACGAGCTGGCCGACGACCAGGAGTAGAATCAGAGGGTCCCAGGCAGGAGGCCTGCGCCTTTCGATCGTAGTGTTTTCTTTTGCCCCGCCTTTTAAGGGCCTATCTGTGTTTTCTTTTATATCTGTACACAGATATCTGATGCTTCCGCTGACGCTTGTATGTGAGCTTATGTATTCGAGCCCTCGAGGCCCCTGGCTTGTAATATAAAGCTTGTATGACTTTATTTATGTTTTAGAGTTGTGTTGTGATATCTTCCCGTGAGTCCTTAGGCTTGATCGTGTGCATTTGCGTGTATGATTAGTGCACGATCGAGCTGGGGGCGTCACATCCGCGACGGCAATGTCGTTCGCTTGTTCGCCGGCGATTCGTCCTTCCATGAGCCGATGCTCATTGAGGAGACGGAGGTTGCAGCACAGGTCCTCCTGAGCTGGTAGCTCTTCTGCCATTAGGGCATCGAAGTGCGGCCGCACCTGCTCTATGGTGAACATGGCATGAACCGGCTTGGGCGGTGGCGCCGGCTCCTGGTCGGAAGCCACGTCCATCATATGATTGTCATCGCTGAGCTCGGCGAGCTCGCTGGCGAGCCAGCATGTCCGGCTGCTGGACCAGACTGCTTCCAAGCATGAGTCTGACCGCCTTTGCCCACCCAGACCGCCTCCCTCACCCACGCGCGCTTTCCGCCCGAAACGGTCAGTGCCGCCCGCGCCGCTTCCCGGTGCAGGTGATTGCTCCGCGTTCAAATGACACAAGTGCCATCCGTTCGTCCGTCTGCCGCCCGCATTAATGATACGCGGTTGCCGAGGTGGCTAATCCGGCGGCACCCGTCAGTCCCTCTGCAGCCCACCATTGCTATATAAACTGCTGCACCGGCCATAGCCACAGTAATCCGCCTCCGTTCCCTTTCTCCTATCCACACTACTCCCACCATGGCTTCGTCGCGCTCCAGCACTCTTCGGGACGGGCGGACGATGGACCAGAAGGAGATGGCAGCCATTGCTGCTGACTAGCTGGCCGGCAGGCAGCCGGAGGACGATGACGTCCCAATGGAGAACATGGTAGTTGATGATCCGGCGCCAACCCCCTCCTCCGCGCCATCCTCGCCGGTGCATGGCACCATGACCATCGGCGAGGCCCGTGCCCAATACATGGACATGGTGAGGCAGAAGCATGAGGAGCAGTTCTGGGAGGCGCAGGCCGATGCTGCCTACAACCACCATGTCCTCTAGGAGCACCTACAGGCGGAGGAGCAGATCACCGTGGAGCGGGCGGAGCAGGAGGCGCTGCTCGAGTCGTGCCGCTCAGCCCGTGAGAGCCGCCTCGCTCGCTGGCGGTACCGCATGCGGGTGGCGGAGGTTGTGGCCGCCTACAAAGAGGGCGATGAAGTGGGCGAGGTGCTGTTTGGCGAGACCGACGATGAGGCGGAGGACAATGTCGGCTCCGCCGAGGCCCCGCCCCGCCGGCACCGAGGCGGAGGACTTCGCCGGCTTCCGCGAGGCCCTGCTCCGTCGAGGCCCCGCCCTGCCAACAACGAGGCAGAGGACATCGCCGGCTCCACCGAGGCCCCGCCCTGCCGGCAACGAGGGGGAGGATTTCCCCCGCTCCACCAAGGCGCCGCCCCGCCGGCAATGAGACAAAGGACATCGCCGACTCCGTCGAGACCCCGCCCCGCTGCCAACGAGGCCGCGCCACACAGAAAATGAGGAAGAGTAGAACACGGTAGGTTGCCGCCGCTCGGGTCCAAGTAAGTCCACCGCTGCTACCCTCCGGTTGAAGTCAAGCTTGGCGGGTTTTAACATTGACGGCCGATTAGCTTCTTGGCGGCGACGTGGAGTCGGAGAGCTGAGCTGGAGAACAAGCTTCTGTTCAGCTCAGCCGGACACGGGAAATGGGCGCCGGAGATCATAGATTAGGTTAATTAATTATACCTCCAGCGCACCCCTTTTTAGTTGAAGAATGTATGAAATGTAATGATTATGCATCTCAATGATTCACACATCAGAGCCAATATTTACTTCACAACTAAAGAATAAAGAAAAAATCGATCGATGCTGCTGACGGCAAAGGGCGTCCCATTCCAAAATATCAAACGCATGTCTTCTTGCTAACATCAATGAGCAAAACTTGAGAAGGTTGTCCATTCGAAAATATTAAATGCGTGTCTGTTTGCATACATCAATGAGCAAACTTTAACACGGTTTTCCCATTCCAAAATATCAAATGCTTTTTGCGTACATCAATGAGCAAACTTTGACAAGGTTTTCCCATTCCAAAATATCAAATGCCTACGATTGTGGCTTGGGCCGGGTTTGCCATCAGTTCAGACATTGACATGTCACCTCGTGCTAAATAAACCAGCTGTTCTTTTTGTGCAGTTCCACTAAAATCAACCAACTTTGCACGTAGCTTGTATGATTTCGCCTTTATGTGTTGCAAGGCGTTGAACATATCGGCACCTCCTTTCTTGTAGCTAATTTTGTTGCTAGAGGTGGAAATGAATGAGCATAGCCCCCAGGTACCTATCTTGTGTTGAACTCTGTCCTTCCCGAGTCTTTCCCCCCTACTCCACCCCATAAATCTCGGGACGAGATTTCTTGTAGTGGAGGAGAATTGTGACGCCCGGATAATTAAGCTACAGTAATCCTCTGCTAATGGTACCATGTCATCATATGTTACGATACTAATTCCCACTTATTTCAAATCAACTCCAAAAATCCAATTTAAATTGCAAGTGAGAAAACATTTCTTCAGATGTTCAAACAAAAATGTTATTTATATTCTGAATAATTCCCTAGTAATTTTCTAAGTCGGGCCAACATCAAATCAATTTCTAAATTGACCACATCATTTATTTAGTGGGCCGACAACATATTACTTGACCTTTTCAATTTCTCAAATTGTTCAAGCATTTCCAAACAGGCCCAAACTTTGTGTGTTGTTTCAAAACAATGCCTTGTATTTATGTGCCACGTATCATGTGTAACAAAGATAGTTCGCTCGCTCGAATAAATACGAAACTGTGTAAAAATACCTAGCAAAGAAATAAAAAGGGAATTAGAAACCCAGCTACTGTACACTTGTAGCAGTGGTCTGCTACAATACAAGGCCCAGCCCACTGCTACAATTCCAGGAGGTATCCTCCTTCTTCCTGTTCATGGGGAAGCCGTGGCAGCCATCCATGGCACCTGCCCACGCGTTGGCCATCTGAGCGCCCACTCCCCCCTACAAAACCTCCCTCCCCCACGGCCGAAACCCTAGCCCCCAAATCCACCATCTCCCTCTCCCTTCAGATTCGCTCTGGCCCCTCTTCTCGTTCTGGAGGGGATTGAGGACGCCGTCACCATGGCCGCCCCATTCTCGCAGCCACCGTGCTCCCCGCCACCTAGGACTGCGCCTGGAGCCCTACCGTCAACCGATGCTTCCTCTCTGACCACGAATTCGAGCAGCAGATCGCCACACCGTAGGGATCGACTACTTCTCCGTGTTCGGCCGCCGGCGCTACACCGTCGTCGTCCTCGCCTCATCTTCCTTGACTCGGCTTCGTCGAGCCTCGCCGGTGTTCCCCTGCAACGCAAGTGAGGTCCACGCTCAGACCCCCTCCCTCTTCTGTCCGTTCGCCGCGCTCACTGACCCCCCTGGCTCGAGATGCTGCCGCTGCCGCTGCGCTCCCCTCCCCACTACAGCCTCGTCCCCCTACCGCTGCTACTGCCTCGCCGGCCCGCGCCCGCGTCCCTCCTGGCGAGCCCTGCCGTTGCCTTGCCCGGCTCGTTTCCGCCCAACGCTGTTGCTGCTCCAACGCCGCCCCGCACGGCGCTCGCCGACCCGCCACAGCCGTCCCTGCCTGCGCGAGCTCGTCGCTGCGGCCTGCTACGCGCCGCCCCTGTCGCTGCTTCCCCCTCCCCTAGGAGTGCTGCTTCACCTCCGCCTCATCGACCGTCGGCCTCCCCCTGGTTGCCCACGCCCGCCGCGCCTCTCACCGGGAACGGCCGCGCCCGTCGCCGCGCCCAAGAGCCCTGGCCACACCTGCTCGCCCCGGCCTCGCGCTCCACCCCGCCGGCCACTACTGGCCCCCTCGCCCGGCACCAGCCCCGCCCGCGGCCGCCGGTGCCCCGCCGCTTGGACGCTCCGGCGTCCGGCATCAGACGCCTAGCGCCTGCACCACCGGGGCTCCGCCTCGTTGCGCTGCACCCGCGCACCCAATAGCCCGGTTGGCCCTTTGGGCCACTGCCCAGTGGGGCCCCCACACCCCAGAGTTAAAAAAAAGATTTAAAAAATATATAATTAATTAATTAGTTAACTTAATTAATCATGTTTAGTTAACTAATTAACTTTAATTAGCCTGCTATTTAAACTAGGTTAAAATGGTAATTAGCAAATCAGTGTATGACAGGGGCCCCACCCCCTGTTGACCCGTCAAACGTTGACTGTTCAACCGGGACCCCCTGGACCCACATGTCATCCTCTGGTACACTTATGTGTACGCAGAGCTGGGTGCACCTAACATTTAATCATTATTTTCGAATTAATAATAATTTCAGAATATTGTTAAAACTTTAATAATTCATATAAAATAATCCGTAACGCGGATGAAAAAGTTTAATACATGAAAGTTGCTCGGAACGACGAGATGAATCCGAATATGCAGTCCGTTCGTCCGTCACACGTCCCTAACATAGCGAACATGCAACCATCCCCCTCCGTTCCCTCTGTCCGAAAATGCCAAACACCGGGAACACTTTCCCGGATGTTATCACCCCTTCGCTAGTATCACCCGGTACTGCGTTAGATCACCTCTGGCATTGTATATTATCTTGTCATGCATTGTGCTACTTTTGTTCGCATTATATTTATCGTTTCTCCCCCTCTTCTCTTTCGGTAGACCCCAACACCGACGCTGCTCCGAAGACCGACGACACCACTGACAATCTTGCCCTTGCCGCCGAGCAACCAGGCAAGCCCCCCCCCCCCTTGAGCATCCCGATATCGCCCATTCTATTCTCTCATGCTTACATTAGAAATTGATGCTGCTGCTGTTTAACCTATTCTGATGCATAGCCTGTTTATTGTAACCTGCTATTGAAATCTTACCTGCTTATCCTAAACTGTCTAGTATAGGCTGGGTAGAGACCTATCAGTGACCCCACTTGTCCCGATTGCCCCGCTGGATTATCAGAAGACTTGACAACTAGGCCCCAGCACCGCACATCACCCCCTTAGTTGTAACGACACTGCAGCGTTACTATTGGGTGCCGAGGGTGATACCTCATGTAGCACTTCTGATGTTAATTCTGTAGAGTAGCTATTCCGTCGAGGTCATCGAGGGTGATTCCTCCTTCACCACTTCCGATAACGACGCTGTCATGCAACACCTCAAGTGTGAACCCATCGAGGGTGATTCCTCCGAGTTCACCTTGACGGATACATCGAGTAGGAATCCAACGAGGGTGATACCTCGGATTCCCTTGATGTTATGGACACACGGACACTTGGACTATACTACTGATACTTGGAAAGGCGGGTCGACCCTGAGGGGTACCCGCGAGTGATGTGGAGACAGGTTGACCTGGATGGTGCCCGAGTAATGAATACGAGGCGTGGCCGGGCATTCTTAGCCCTTGCCGCAAGTCCTCGAGACGGGGCGACGGGGTCACATCGATCGTGAGTCTCTGCTCGTTACCGCAAGCCCCTAATCCACTAACAATTTGGATATTTGATCCAAGCCGACCTTTGGCCGGATAGCACTAACCATCATGTGGGAAGAGTTATGGGCACTCTACATCGTAGCATCTGCCGAAAGCTCTGTCAGACGTCCAGTTCAGCACTGCGGCCGGGCTGGGCCGGCGCCATCCATGTATAGAGGTGGTACCGAGATTCGCTCTGACCGCAACGACCCGGAGGGCGAGGGGCGATGGCCCAAGACCCCCTTGCGCTTAGGATATAGACCGACGGGAACCTCTCTACTGAGTTGTAGGTACGGTTGCGGTGTATCGTTTGGCCAAGGCCGGGCATGACCCAGGAAAGTGTGTCCGGCCGGAGTTAAGCGAGAGTGGTGGGTAAGTAGGTGCACCCCTGCGGGGAATAAAACATCTATCGATAGCCTGTCCTACGGTAAAGGACACTCAGAGTTGTATCACGATCGATACAACTAGAACCTGACACTTGAGATGATAACTAGATAGTATGGCTCTGGGATTGCTTTCTCGCAGGGAGTCGAGAAAGAATCTCTGGGCGAGGTTGATAACACTACTACTACTTTACAGTATGCTAATCTGCACTCTTCTAATGCTGCAAGACCGCTGAAGATGCTGAAGATGCTCATCTTCGATAGGACTAGGCTTTCCCTTCTATTCTGGCTTTTCTGCAGCCCAGTCCACATATACAACCTCCCTTTGATAATGTTGCATATGTAGTGTAGATCCTTGCTTGCTGAGTACTTCGGATGAGTACTCTCGGTTGCTTTGCTTTCTTTTTCTCCCCATATCCGTTTGGTGCAACCAGATGATGGAGCCCCTGAGACAGCTGCCCTCGCCAACGATCGCTACTACCACCTCAAGAGTGGTTACTTCTACGAGCTGGCCGACGACCAGGAGTAGAATCAGAGGGTCCCAGGCAGGAGGCCTGCGCCTTTCGATCGTAGTGTTTTCTTTTGCCCCGCCTTTTAAGGGCCTATCTGTGTTTTCTTTTATATCTGTACACAGATATCTGATGCTTCCGCTGACGCTTGTATGTGAGCTTATGTATTCGAGCCCTCGAGGCCCCTGGCTTGTAATATAAAGCTTGTATGACTTTATTTATGTTTTAGAGTTGTGTTGTGATATCTTCCCGTGAGTCCTTAGGCTTGATCGTGTGCATTTGCGTGTATGATTAGTGCACGATCGAGCTGGGGGCGTCACATCCGTGACGGCATTGTCGTTCGCTTGTTCGCCGGCGATTCGTCCTTCCGCGAGCCGATGCTCATTGAGGAGACGGAGGTTGCAGCACAGGTCCTCCTGAGCTGGTAGCTCTTCTGCCATTAGGGCATCGAAGTGCGGCCGCACCTGCTCTATGGTGAACATGGCATGAACCGGCTTGGGCGGTGGCGCCGGCTCCTGGTCGGAAGCCACGTCCATCATATGATTGTCATCGCTGAGCTCGGCGAGCTCGCTGGCGAGCCAGCATGTCCGGCTGCTGAACCAGACTGCTTCCAAGCATGAGTCTGACCGCCTTGGCCCACCCAGACCGCCTCCCTCACCCACGCGCGCTTTCCGCCCGAAACGGTCAGTGCCGCCCGCGCCGCTTCCCGGTGCAGGTGATTGCTCCGCATTCAAATGACACAAGTGCCATCCGTTCGTCCGTCTGCCGCCCGCATTAATGATACACGGTTGCCGAGGTGGCTAATCCGGCGGCACCCGTCAGTCCCTCTGCAGCCCACCATTGCTAAATAAACTGCTGCACCGGCCATAGCCACAGTAATCCGCCTCCGTTCCCTTTCTCCTATCCACACTACTCCCACCATGGCTTCGTCGCGCTCCAGCACTCTTTGGGACAGGCGGACGATGGACCAGAAGGAGATGGCAGCCATTGCTGCCGACTAGCTGGCCGGCAGGCAGCCGGAGGACGATGACGTCCCAATGGAGAACGTGGTAGTTGATGATCCGGCGCCAACCCCCTCCTCCGCGCCATCCTCGCCGGTGCATGGCACCATGACCATCGGCGAGGCCCGTGCCCAATACATGGACATGGTGAGGCAGAAGCGTGAGGAGCAGTTCTGGGAGGCGCAGGCCGATGCCGCCTACAACCACCATGTCCTCTAGGAGCACCTACAGGCGGAGGAGCATATCACCGTGGAGCGGGCGGAGCAGGAGGCGCTGCTCGAGTCGTGCCGCTTAGCCCGCGAGAGCCGCCTCGCTCGCTGGCGGTACCGCATGCGGGTGGCGGAGGTTGTGGCCGCCTACAAAGAGGGCGATGAAGTGGGCGAGGTGCTGTTTGGCGAGACCGACGATGAGGCGGAGGACAATGTCGGCTCCGCCGAGGCCCCGCCCCGCCGGCACCGAGGCGGAGGACTTCGCCGGCTTCCGCGAGGCCCTGCTCCGCCGAGGCCCCGCCCTGCCAACAACGAGGTAGAGGACATCGCTGGCTCCACCGAGGCCCCGCCCTGCCGGCAACGAGGGGGAGGATTTCCCCCGCTCCATCGAGGCGCCGCCCCGCCGGCAATGAGACAAAGGACATCGCCGACTCCGTCGAGGCCCCGCCCCGCTGCCAACGAGGCCGCGCCACACAGAAAACGAGGAAGAGTAGAACACGGTAGGTTGCCGCCACTCGGGTCCAAGTAAGTCCACCGCTGCTACCCTCCGGTTGAAGTCAAGCTTGGCGGGTTTTAACATTGACGGCCGATTAGCTTCTTGGCGGCGACGTGGAGTCGGAGAGCTGAGCTGGAGAACAAGCTTCTGTTCAGCTCAGCCGGACACGGGAAATGGGCGCCGGAGATCATAGATTAGGTTAATTAATTATACCTCCAGCGCACCCCTTTTTAGTTGAAGAATGTATGAAATGTAATGATTATGCATCTCAATGATTCACACATCAGAGCCAATATTTACTTCACAACTAAAGAATAAAGAAAAAATCGATCGATGCTGCTGACGGCAAAGGGCGTCCCATTCCAAAATATCAAACGCATGTCTTCTTGCTAACATCAATGAGCAAAACTTGAGAAGGTTGTCCATTCGAAAATATCAAATGCGTGTCTGTTTGCATACATCAATGAGCAAACTTTAACAAGGTTTTCCCATTCCAAAATATCAAATGCTTTTTGCGTACATCAATGAGCAAACTTTGACAAGGTTTTCCCATTCCAAAATATCAAATGCCTACGATTGTGGAATGGGCCGGGTTTGCCATCAGTTCAGACATTGACATGTCACCTCGTGCTAAATAAACCAGCTGTTCTTTTTGTGCAGTTCCACTAAAATCAACCAACTTTGCACGTAGCTTGTATGATTTCGCCTTTATATGTTGCAAGGCGTTGAAGATATCGGCACCTCCTTTCTTGTAGCTAATTTTGTGGCTAGAGGTGGAAATGAATGATTCGAGAACATTCGATCTATTGTGCATGATGAAGTATAATGGAGGGCATGAACCATCAGAACATTTTGTGCAGTTCCCATTGAAATGAAGCTAAGCATCCCTGTTTGCATAAATACAAAAAAGTGATTAGTACAAAGCAAAATGTATTATGAATTTACAGTTTAAGCAGGCAACCTACATGATCCATGTAGAGCACACATTTAAAAAAATAGAACTCACCAGAAAGAATCCTAAAACAACATTGTATTGGCCATCACAGCAACAAAGATGAAGATCTGTGAGTCCTTCTGAGCTGAAGTTAGTTTGTTCTTGTGGGCAGTAATGTAACCATCCTTCAACTGCTCCTTCTAATAAGAAGAGAAGGGCTTGGCTTCTTTATCCTGGCATATTCTTCTTCAGAGGAGGCTGATCCTGTTGTGCAAAGACAAGAGAACAACTAAATGCTAGCATCCCTGTTTGCTCGAAAAGAAGGAAAGGAAATATTTAAAACAACCATTACATTAACAATGGGAGTAACTGATGAAATGTATAGTCACAAAGAGATGCATCCTCATTATCCTCATAGGAAATGATATGATACCAAACACAGCAACTCAACTTGAACTGTATTATTACTTAATTTTATCAGTGGCTATAACGATGGCAAACTGGTGCCTCAATTTATTAGCAGCCTTAGATTAACATGCGAAACAATACCACTTTCTCATGACAGTAGCTAAACAGTAGCACAACACCAATAGAGATGACAAAGCTCGATCATATGGATGAAATTCGTGGGCCGGTACCAACCTTTGTCAGGAGGCTTATTGTGTAGAGCATGCAGATGAAGCACTTCTCCGGAACCATCCGTTATTATCTACTGTGGTTGCCATGCTTATTATAAACTCCTCAATTAGTTTAATGTTTCCAACATCTTCTTGTGCAGTTCCACTAAAATATATGTTATCTTCAAACAAGATCCCTGTTTGCACAAGTAGAGATAATTACATATTACATTAAGAGTGGCATCCAATCACAGTGGCAAAACAATTGCTCATTCCAACCATAGCAATAAATTAAGATGCAAAACTATATCATTACTTGTGTCATCATAGTTCCAGTGCTTCATTACAGCACCGGGAGTTGATTTTTGTTCTTCTTCCACTTGTTCTTCCCCTTCATCACTTGGGTCAATAACAGACAAGCTTCGCCTTCAATGTAAGATTTGGCATGTCAATTAGGGAGCACAAGTATAGCACTAAACAACAACATTACTTTTCTGATGACAGTAGCAATATACAGGCCAATAGTTGCAAAATATCATTATCTTACCTCAATGGGATATTACGGTGCACATACAGATTGGATGTCTGGTCTCCTTTTGTGCAGTTCACTAAAATCAAGGAACATTACCGTATAAGTAGTAAAACATATGAAAGCACACCGCACAATTATGTGGAAGAAGGCCAGTACTGACCTCTCATGACGCGGAATTGAAACAACTCACATGAAGAAGATCCGAAACAAATTTGTCAACACAGATAGGAAGTCAGATCTCCTCTTATGTAGTTCCACTAAGATCAAGCAATCAAGCAACGTTGTCGGTGTGACATTTTGGTTGAACTGCACAAAACACTCTTAAAACAAAAGTGTTTTGTGCAGTGCAAAAAAAGGTCGCAATAGCAACGAGGTGAGGTAGATAACCCTCTTTACACAGAGGTGCAAAGGAAACAATTAGTGGTCAATAACGGTGGATGACACAGAAGCCCACAAAAAGAATCATCTAACTTTTCTAAATGGGAAAGAAAGCAAGACAGTAGCATTTCTCAAACAGTGGCATTGATTCATATTAACAGAGAGATTATATTAACAATAAAATTTGTTAAACATGTAATTTGCTTTTAACTGTTGCATTGCTTCAATTTTCCAGCGGCATTATTAGATTAACAACAGCTAAAGAGTTGTATGGGACTGTGGATGCACAAGCACCTTGTGCATGTACCGATGTATAAAGGGGTGATGCACAGTCTATTGCAACAAACAACCAAGGAACATATTTGTGTTGGTCCCATTTTTGTTATCTTTAGACACCTTTCCCAATGTGAGGGCAGCAAATCTAGTCCTGCTCAAACTATACAGCCTTGTCCCCCACCCACAGAAAGATCAGTTCCTTACAGATGTGTGTACTGCGTTTGTCATTGTTTTCCCTTTTCAACCAACATAGGTGTTGGATAGCCAGTCTGTACTACTTTCCCCCCTTCCATTCCTCTTTGAACCACGTCCTAGATTCATGCTATACAACTTTCCCCACTACTTTCCTGTTTGATCCAACACCTAGATTCGAGTGCAGAAGCGAAAAAATTCCACATGCAGCTAGAGCAATGCCTGTGGATTAAGAAAATTATACCTTAAGGTTCTCGGGGTGTGTCTTGGTGGGCGGCCGGAGGCCGATCTGCCCACACTATGTATGGCGGTGAGGAAGAAGGGGTCGGAGGCCCTCCCGCGCCGCCGCTGGGTGAAAGAGAACAGTGGCACCGGCAGTGGATTCCCTCCCTCGCCGACGGCGACAGCGTTAAGCCTCCTTGCCTTCCCCGACGGACGGGATCCTGCCGGCTCTTTGACCAGTAGTGAGATGAGAGAAAGAGAGGAGAGGCCAACGCAGTCTTGTTTAGATCTGGATAGGGTGAGAGAGTGTGTAGAGAGCAACTACAAGCGCTGAGGCTCCAGCGTGTATATATATAGTGGAGAGAGAGTGTGAAGAGAGCAAACCCTAGAAAACAAGCGCTGAGGCTGCAGCGTATATAGTTGGAGTGGTTTTCTTTTTCTCTCCATAAAAATCATTTTAAATTGTGCATGAAACGGAACTCTTTATTTAACGTACTACTAGTGAAGAAAAATACTACTAGTAGGGCAAAGCTAATACTACTACGTGAAGAAAATTTAACGCTCCAAGGAGTCAACTCGAAATTAACGCTCCACGCCTCCCGGTCGCACTTACTATCCTTCACGTGTGGTATGAAAAGCAACAACTCAACCACACACGGTCAAAATATCAGAAAGGTGGGCTGCACCATCCTGCAATTTTAAATATTTTGGGCACTTGTATTCGGCCTAGGTCAGTGTGCCACCGTATGTACTAAGGGTTACATCGGGTGCTAAGAAACTAGGGCGTATTGAGAGTAATTGCATGCCGTTTATTTGTAGGGTCTCTTGCAAACTGTCAAACTCTATTCTCCTCTTATTTAATGGATAAGGCAAATCTTTTGCTTCCGTTTCGAAAAAAATAATGAGAAATTCAATTTTAATTATTTTGTATGTACACTTTGCTCTCTTCCAATAATTTTGGGCACTTGTATTCGGCCTAAGTTAGTGTGCCACCGTATCTCGTACTACTCCCTCCGTCTAGGTGTATAAGTCACATTAGAAGGTGCAGCGGGACCAAGGTGCAAGCAGATTGGAGGAGAAGGAGAAACTTGACCGGTCCTTCCTCTAATCAAAGCCCTGATTTCTCTCTCTAAACACAACAATTAATCACAGCAATTAAGAGATGCTGTTTTAGCTACCATGCAGGGCCACGTATTAACTTGCATGCAAGCCGGCATCGATTCCTTGACTAATCAATGCGTAGTTGCGCTCCATTCATTGGGTTTCCGGGGGAGATAACAAGGCAGAGTAAGTAATGCTCGCTAGCAACGAGGCTAGGAGGGGATTGAGATGCGAAGTTAATGGACGACGCCCAAACATTTTGGGAATATCTGATTTTTGTAAGATGGCTTAACACCTAGATGGAGGGAGTACTACCTCAGTCCAAGTTTTTACGCCACGTCATATTTTTTTGTCAAAGTTTGACCAAATTTTTTAACTACTCACTACTTTCTGGTTAATAGGGCATAAATCTGAAATCTCATCAACCAAGGCAGATGATGAATGGAGAAATGTAGTACTCCATCTCATAGTTTACAAAATTACTCAAACTTTAATCTTCATTAATTACAATATATTCATGGACGACAACTAATTGAGTAGGAATGGTTACATGCACTGGTTGGTTTCTTTTAATCCTTCATCAACGACATTTTGATACAGGGAATTACATTCACCAATTCTTTGCTAGGAGAGCAAGACCAAAGAAAACAAGAACCACAATTAGACATTTTAAAAGATATCCAATTTCCGTAACTTCTCGCACTAATTGTATTAATATCTTCTCTATGTCTTCATTGTTGATCTGTGGCTTCTCGAGCTTGCACACTTCTTTCTTCTTCGATTCTAAAGAACTAGACGTTGCTTCACATCTAATATCATCTCTAGTCTCATCTCTAGCCTCTATTCTAGCAAGGAGTGCACGAGCATCTACCAAATTTCGTGCTATCAATAGATCAATGTATTCTTCTTCCCAAAACCAAAACTTGCATCCATCCTACACATTTGTTTGAGTATAAGCTGCCGAACATGCACCGAATAAGGGAGCACAGCCGAATCAAAATAAGTACTATGCACCTTATCTTTTTCGCACTTGATGAACACCCATCCGGGATGTTGTGGCATGGTCGAAACGCGGCGCAGGACCTGCCGCGGGCAGCCATCGCACTTTATGAGCGGCAACGGTGAACCGACTAGCCGCTGGGCTAGGGCCGAGCCTGGACGGTGGCCGGCCATGTCTTTGCCGGTGATCCGCCGACGGGATAGATCCAAGTGGCTAGAGGCGGATTCAGTACCTGCACGCGACGTGGAGGCATTGCCATTGTTGTGCGACCCGGTACCCGGACACTCCATGGCAAGGAGCAGTCGCAGGCGGCCAGAATGCTCCAAATCTGGCAGCCGCATGCGTCAAATCCCGCGGCCATAGATATAGCGGCTGATGGCCGGCGCTGGGACGAGAGGCACAGATCCGGCCATCGTGCTGTGGTCGGCTGGGCTATAGTGCAAGGCTCCGACGGACGTGCGTGTACCTCTTCTCTTCTTGTACGTACTCCATTGATCTCACTTCCTGTGGCTTCCCACTCCCACGATATTCCTATTCTATGAACCTATGTGTGCATGTGTGTGTGTTAGAGAGAGCGACACATCAAGCTACTCCTACAGAGAGATGGTGTGTAGTACTACGATTTAGCCGCGAGAGTCGGTGCATCCTCTCGTTTCCGGGCGTCCGGTCAGGATAGATGCCACGCCCGCTCCTGACAAGCCTGGCCCACCCAAAGCTCCTCCATCGCCGCGTGCGCTTCCCACCCAAAATGGTCATCGCCACTCCAGAGAATCGGTGCTGCATTCATGCCCGGGCAGAGCGAACGTGACCTCTCACTGGCGCCTGGGTGGAAGGGAGAAGCGGATTCAAGAGTGATGGTTGCTTCGTCCGTCCAACTTATTGCTGGGTCTATGTGATTTGACGGGTCATTGGTCATTATTACTGAGGTGGTACGACCGTGCTGAGTCTCAGTTGCACTGTACACTTTACTTTGGTGCATGACACGTGCACCGGATGCTGGATGTCCCATGTTTCAGCGAAAGGAGGTAGACCGTCTCCACTCTTTACAATTTTCTCCATTCTTACAGTGGAGGAGTGCGAAAGCAGTGAAAAAATGCAAGCTCAGTTATTACATGGCCCACCTCACACTATCACCATATTTTCTGGACACCGTGCGACACATAACTCTTTAGTACATAGTAGTACGTATTGTAATTTCTCAGCGAGATAAATTTGTGCTATGGAGCTTCCAGCTTCTGTTTCATGAATCTTCCGTCCAAGGTTGCCCCGTTGCAACATTCCATCAAATACAAAGGAGACTAACATGCATGCTATTGCATCTCAATGATTGACAGATCATAGCCAATATGTACTCCCTCCGTTCCAAAATAAGTGTCTCAACTTTATGCAAACTTTAGTACAAAGTTGTACTACTACTAAAGTTGACACTTATTTTGGAACAGAGACAACTAAAGAAAAAAACGATCCATGTAGTCCCTAGGCCTTGAACCCTAAACCTTAACGAGGATTTCATTTGCTGGCGACGTTGAACCTTCTGAAGAAATGAGGTTTGCAACCCTTTGACCGCCGGATCATTTTGTGCAGTTTCACTAAAATCGAGCTGAGCATCCCCGTGGCAAAGAAATTGAAGAAGCGTGATTAGAATAAGACTAGTGGGACTAGTTGATGAGACGTAAACTCATCACAAATACAGTAGAAGCCAGTAGAGATATGTGCGGGGCAAAGAAGTAGAGAAATATCCACATGGAGCGATGTGGGCAGCTGGGGCAGTGGTGCAAGCCGGCTGTAAAGGAAGTTGTACCTGAGGGATGTCGGGATGTAGCTAGCTTAGAGGAGGGCGGCGGGAGGCAGCAACTGCCCACGTCATGGCAGTGAGCAAGGGACGAAGGCAATCGCACCGGCTTTGTGAGAGAGAACGGCGGGGACCCCTGATCGGGACGCGCTGACAGTGGGTTTTCACCGTCGGCGATGACAACCGCATCTACACAAAGCATCCACCCCTTCCCCCGGCGGACATGATCCGCCCGGATGTTAGAGATATGGCCACAGTCGTTTTGTGCGAGAGAGTGTGAAGAGAGCAACCCCAGTAAGCAACCGTGTAGGCTCGTCCTGGCTATGTATATAGTGGAGCGGTTTCTTTTTCTCTCCATATGAACCTATTTATATTGTGTACGTGCCACTGAAGAAAAAAAACTTTATTTATAAATGATGCGGCACCGTTCATGCGTGGTTCCCGACCCTCCATTAAGTGAGTAACTACTACTAGACACATCAAATTATCACGTGGGCTGCATCATCGTACAGAAATGAGCTCCACCGTGTCACGTGTGTGATTGGGGAAGACGCAAAAGACTCAAAGAGTGCTACTAGTACTACGTGCGTGGGTGCGTGCACCTCTTCTCTTCGAGCATGGTTAAGTATAGCCCACTAGTACTCTACCACGCGGTTATTATATGGGCAAAGAGTATAGGCAATAATAATGACTAATAAGCCATCAAATCATGAGGCCCACCTTTCTCTATGTTTGACCGAGGAAGCAGCGATCGTTTCACTCGTTGAATATCCATCCGCTGCTACCTCCGCAAATAAATAAAAATCCGTTTCTACCTCCACAGCATGGTTAATAATATAGCCATGTCAATCACGACGTAGAAATATCATTCACTGATACAATAGGGCTGGTTCTAAGGCTGGTGATTTTTTTTACTTTGTCTCTTTCTCTTTTTGTCTCATTTACTCATTTTACATAGGAGCACGTGTAGAGGATGGCTATTCCTTTCTATGGGACTTCTTCATGGGGTTTAAGACTAAGCAGCTCTGAATTATTCCCGCTGCCCACCACTCTGAATCGTGCCATCTATGATAGTACTCCCATTGCAACAATGAGGTCCACTAGGTCTAGCACGTCCTATAAGAAGAGACTGTCACACAAAACATACATTCTTGTTGCCTTCTTCCTCATACAGTACGTACCACTGGTACAGTACATACTACTAGTACTAGTGTACTACTACTACTACTCATTCTCCTATAAACCTTGCGCTTGGCATCTCAAAAATATTAACGTTGCGCTTGGCTCTTCGCCTCTTCGGGAAGTAGAGCAATAATGGTACTACAGTATATGGTTCTGGCTATCTGAGACAGAATGAATTGTTGCACATCCACCATGTGGGCGAGGGTCGAGGGTCAATGGTTGAGGGGCGAGGGAGAGTGCGTACTACTACGTCCGTTTCAATATGGACTACATACGGAGCAAAATAAGTGAATCTACACTCTAAAATACGTCTATATACATCAGTGTTTGGAGTATGTACTAGTAGTTCATATTGAAATCTGCTAAAAGACATATATTTCAAACAATATGATAATCTCTCTAACCAAGGTAGGGATGAGGAGTGTATATATGTCTAACGGAGGGAGTAGTAAAATTGTCTCCTCGTCCTGTGAGCCACTGCGCGCGTGGGCGAGGGAGCGGGCGTAGGCGTAGTAAGCAAAGCTTCTCCTCATCTTGCGATTCTGCGAGCCACCGTGCCTGTGGGTGGGGGAGAGGGCGTACTAAGCAAGCTTCTCCTTATCCTGTGAGTTGACGGGACACATCAAAAGTAATACAGAGCATCTCCAGTGTATAGAGCCTTGCCTCTAAGGTAGGACCCACATGGTTTGCCTCTTTTTTAAAATACCACGTCAAGTCGCAATTTGTTTGTTCACCCGTGGTACATGATCCTCCATCAAGTGGACAACCAGTACACGTGTCAAATTACCACGTGGGCTGCCTTTTCGTACAGAAATGAGCTCCACCGTGTACCCTCGCGGGTGTGGTTGGGAAAGAGACGGGAGTACGTGCGCCGTGCGTGCACCTCTTCTCTTCGTACATGTCCCCCACCTACGTGGGTGTGTGTGAGAGGGATACAAACCTAGAGAGATGGCGTGTGCATTCGTGAGTGTTTTTTGTTATGCGGGGTGATTTCGTGAATGTATTTGTGGGAATATGTGTCGATGATATCTCAAACAAAAATTTGACACATGCAATGTGTGTGAAATAGAGGCCTATCTATATCATATATAGAGGGGACGATCCACGAGAAGAGAGGGAGGGGTCATAGATATCGATAGAGTCGAAGAGAGGATCAAGTGTGTGGGTGCGAGATCGATGAAGAGAGCAATCAAAATCGTGTGTGTGCATGTCAAAGATATAGGGCGACTGACCTAGCGGAACGTCAGAGGGCACAGGGCAAGTTTGTGTGTGGCAGGGAGACATGACTAGAGCGCTCGATGTATTGGTGTGTGTGGGGGGGGGGGAGGAGGGGGGAGGCAGAGACCAAACTAGAGAGGTAGATCGACTTGTATATGTGTTGAGAAGGAGAGACCTAGCTATGTCTTGAGGGAGATTGGTCCACATCCATACATAAGTGAAGGATGGGGAATAGGTTGGGACATATATATATAGAGAGAGAGAGGGAGAGAGAGAAAGAGAGAGAGAGAGAGGTAGAGTGCCGGAGGGGTGGTGGAGTTGCTTCTCGGAGATGGTGGGAGAGGCCTACTAGACAAACTAAGGGTACAACTGCAATATTATCAAGAAGAGTGGGGATGTGTTTCTGTGTGTGCGTGTGCGTGATAGATGTGTCGGGAGGCATGCATGGATGATGAAGGGGGACCATGTGTTTGGTAAGCAGACCTAACTAGATCGGTAGATCAATTGTTGTGTGTCAGAGGAAGGGAGAGACATAACTAATGAGGTAGATCGATCGGCGCGTGGGGAAAACGAGTTATAAACGACCTAGCTAGCTATATGTATAGCGGGAGATCGGTCGGTGTACATCCATTTGTTAGAGGCAAATAAGGCCCAGAGATATGGTTAGAGAGAGAGAGAGATGGAGTTAGGAGGTGGTGCGAGAGGCCTACTAGCTAGATAGGGGGAAGAATGTGCGATTGTGAGATCAATGAAAAGAGGGGCGGGAGTTTACATGTGTGTGGGACCGTATGAGAGACACGAGGCATGGACACAGAAAGGAGGGGATGGAAAGTGCGTGTGTATGTGGTAGGCAGACATCGTTGGAGAGGTTTATCGATCGGTGTGTGTCAGAAAGGAGTTGTGGAGACCGTGGGAGAACGACCTAAAGAAAAAAATGAATGTGCGTGATGGCTAGAATGCAAAGGGAGGGGGAGGGCGAGGAGGACGTGTGCATGCATGAGAGAAAGTTAGGGCTAGCTACAAAGGTTAGAGGATTGTGTGGGTGTAAGAGAGTAACAAAGATCATAATTCAGTATGAAAGTGGATTCATACATTTGAATAAGAGATCATAGTGTTATAAACCTATGCATGCATGAATATAGCGGTGATACGCGCGGTGTGGTTTTGGACATGTTATACCATAATGTGATAATGCGTGGCGTTTGCAACTCACAGCTAAATATCAAACAATCTAAACCATACTATATATCAAACAATCTCACATTTTATTTGAATTTGTGATAATGTGTGGCGTTTGCAGCTCACAACTAAATATCAAACAATCTAAACCATACTATATATCGAACAATCTCACATTTTATTTGAATTTGTGATAATGTGTGGCATTTGCAACTCGCATCTAAATACTTGTAGGCGTAGGGGGCGGGGCACCATACATTATGTGATAAACACATTATACATATGAGACATGGTTTAGATTATGAAATTCTAGCTAGACCTTGAAATGTACTGTGATTTGAAATCAACATAAAGTGGATTCAAAAAATCGAGTTCGAGTTCATATAGTACATATAGTTCATATCTAACTCGACAGTAATCATGTGGTGTGCTGTGAAGATAATATACAAATGATGGTTTAACTTGACAATAATGATGATTGTAGATCTTATTAAAATAGAGAAACGAATTCAAATGGTTTAACTTGACAACAATCAAGATTGTAGATATTATTCAAATAGAGAAACGAATTCAAATTTAGTTCGTATTGAAGCGGTAGTATATACGTTTGGAATGCACTAAAACATTCATTTGAGTAGCAGGTTGCATCAATTATACACGTAGCGAAATATTTTAAATGAACATAACGTGGATTCAAAGTTTTGAATGGCATTTGTAGTGCGAATTGATTTGGTACAGTACACGGGACTAGACTCTCTTGTATGGTGCGAATTGATTTCTTTTTGTTTTTTCGTTGAGGGAAGTGCGAATTGATTTGATATAGGGTGTGTTTGGATTGTGGCCAAAGTGCATCTGTAACACCCCATGTCATTAGCCACAGTAATCACTTTTGATAATGACAAGTCAGCATGATTAACAGAGCCTAATCACCATTTGCATCATATTGCATTTCAACTCCTAAGTCAAAATTTAAATTTAAATGAAAGTGAAAATAAAAGTTGTTCAACATAGAAACTAAAATGTTCAATAAATAGCAAATATTACAGAGACTATTCTAAAATTGTAACCAACAATTAATAAATTAATTAGGTGGCTCTAACATTACCAAAACAGCAAGGTTTAATACATTTTATTTATTGTAAAATTTGTGTGAACTCCAATTGTCTCCAAACCAATTTTTGGCAGTAGTAGATAATGTCTAGCAATTAATGGAACAAATGCCATATTTTACAAAAGTAAGTTTGAGGCCTAACTAATTACAAAATAGAAAATAAGAATAAATAAAAAGAAAAAGACTAAGAGAAAACAAAACAAAAAAATAAAAAGAAAAAGCAAAACCCCTCCCCCCCGGCCCAACTGGGCCACAGCCCAGTCGGCCGACCCACCACCCACTGGCCTATATGGCCCCAGGGACCCCGAAACCCTAGCCCTCGCCCCCACGCCCCCCCGATCCCCTTCCCCCTGGATCTGGCGCGCGCCCGACGCCGCCCCGCACCTGACGCGCCCATCGACGCCGCCGGCCACCGCCGCCTCGCCCTCGTCCCCGTCGCCGCTCGCCGTCCTCCTCGTCCTCTCCCCCGACGAGCTCCACAGAGCCTCGCTGCCCCTCTCCCCTGCAACGAACGGTGAGGCCATGGCCTCCGTCGCCCCTCGTCGTCCCGTCTCTCTCTCTCCCTACAGTCACCCCCGCCCCAGCTCCCTCCCCGCATCGCCTGCTCCGCGCCGGCCACCCCGTGGCCTCGCCACCCCTCGCTGCAGCTCGCGCGCAAGCCCCGCCCACTGGCCTCGCGCTGCGGCCGCTGCGCCCGGGGACGCGCTCACCGCACCTGGCCACGCGCGCCTGCCGCGTTCTGGGCACGCCCACGCTCGCCACAACAGCCGCGGCCTCGCTCGCCACATCGCGCACCCGCGTGGCCCTTCCTCCCGCTCGCCGCTGCCGCTGGCCCATGCCGCGCTCCCGCTCGCCGTCGCACCACCGCAGCCACCCCGCTGCCGCTGCTGCTCTGCTCCGCCGGCCTCACCCCGCCGCGCTCCGGCCCTGGCCTCGCCCTCCTTGGCCAGCGCAGCACCCACGCGCACGCGTCCGCCCCGGTCGGCCTCCTGGGCCACTGCCCAGTGGGGCCCGACGCCCCTGTGACACTGACTAGGGGCCCCACGGCCCAGAATGTTTTAGAAAAATAAATGAAAATAAAACGAAATTAATAATTAATTAGTGAATTAATTAATTTAATTAATCCTGATTAGGTTAATCTAATTAATTAGTTAGTTTAATTAAACAATAATTAATTAGCTAGGCCCTAATTAACTAAATAGTGTATGACAGGTGGGACCCACATGTCAGGTTGACCCAGTCAACGCACTGTTGACTGCTGACATCATGCTGACGTCATGATGATGTCAGCATACACTGTTTCGGATAATGTTGAATTTAAATAAATAATTAAATTCCAGAAATTAATAAAAACTTTAGAAAATCATATTAAATAATCCGTAACTCCGATGAAAATACTTTATACATGAAACTTGCTCAGAATTTCGATTCGAACCCGAATACGTCGTCCGTATTCCTGTCAGATGCCTGCAGCTAGATAAACATGGAACTTTTAGACCGATTTCAATAAATGAATAGTGCCCAACTTTAATTAAATAAATCCGAATAAATTCTTAAATTAACTAAATCATTTAGTTAGGCAGTTGAGCACCCCGGCATATCATTTAGACATGTCTTGCATATTGTTTGCATTTTTGTCGTGAATTTATTGTTTCTCTCCCCCTCCTTCTCTCTTGATAGACGCCGAGACCGATGACGTTGCAGCTGAGTACGACTACGCTACAGACGAGCAGCCCGTTGACGACCCCTCTCTCTTGCCAGAGCAACCAGGCAAGCCCCCCCTTGAGCATCCAGATATCGCCCATTCCATTTCTCCTGCTTGCATTAGATTTTTCTACTGTTAATGTATGCTCCTATTCTGATGCATAGCCTGCTTTTGTACCTGTTCATTGTTACCTTACCTGCCTATGATAAACTGTTTAGTATAGGTTGGTAGTGAACCATCAAAGACCCCCACCACCTTACCCTTGTTTCCCCTGCTTGATCATCGATGACTCGATCAACGTGATCGTCGACCAGAGACAGACACATCACTTCACCCCCTTTAGTTGTACGACTCTGCATAGATACTCTCGAGTGCCGAGGGTGATACCTCGTAATGCACTCGTGATGAATACTCCGCAGTGTAGCTGTTCGGTTGTGGTCATCGAGGGTGATTCCTCCTTGTCCACTTCCGATACGACTCTGTCGTGCAACCCCTCAGTGTGAACCTCGAGGGTGATGCCTCATATGTTCACCCTGATGTTTTCGTCGAGCGGAATCCACCGAGGGTGATTCCTCGGGGCTTTCCCCCTTGATGTTATGACAACACGGTTACTTGACCGTTGTTATAGGCGGGTCGACCCGGATGGGTACCCGCTGGGGATCTATGATGTCGGGTGTGCCGGAAGGGCACTCGAGTGTGATATTGTGGCGGAGCTTCAGAAACTCTTAACGTCTCCGCGTGTTACTAAATCAGCATATCGGATTTGGGTTTGTGATCCGAGTGGGTCGACGTGCCCTATACGCACTACCACCACGCGGCATTATGGTTTATGGGGCCCTCTGCGATGTACGTTTCTCCCAAAATATCATCAGACGTCACGATTCACCGTGCGGGCTGATTGTCGGGATTGGGCTGGATACTTCACTGACGAGTTCAGTGTCGCGCCTGCACCCCGGCCAGTCTCGCAACACGCAGGGTGCCCAGGGCGATGTCCCAAGACCTCTGGGTGCATAGGTTAGTCCGGCGTGCTGACCTCTCAGCTGAGCCTAGGTAGGGCGCCGCTTCATGTTGATCTTCCGAGGCCGGGCATTACCCAGCAAGTGTGTCCGACCAGAGTTGATCGAGCGTGTTGGGTAACAGTAGTGCACCCCTGCAGGGATGAATGATCTATCGATAGCCGGTCCTACGGTAAAGGACGCTCAGTTTGTGTATCCCGATCTACTACTTGAACTGGATACTTGTTACTTAATTGAAGCTTCGGGATCACTTTCTCGCTGGGAGTCGAGGAAGGATCTTTAAGCTGTACTTCAACATGTTTGCTAAATAAAATGCTATTCTACTCTCTTCTACTGCTGCAAGATGATGGCTACGTGAAGATGCTAGTCTTCGATAGGACCAGGCCTTCTCTCTATTCTAGCATTCTGCAGCCCAGTCCACATATACAGCCTTTCTCCATTGATAATGTTGCATATGTAGTATAGATCCTTGCTTGCTGAGTACTTCAGATGAGTACTCGCGGTTGCTTTACTTTCTCTTTTCCCCATACCCCACCTTGATGATACATCAGACGATGGAGTCCAGGAGCCAGATGCCACCTCAGGAGCTTACTACCAGGAGGGTCCAGACGGCACGTACTACTGGATCAAGCCAGCCGACCAGGAGTAGGATCGGAGGCTCCCAGGCAGGAGGCCAACGCCTTTCGATCTAGAGTCGTTGTTTGTGCTAGCCTTCTTAAGGCAAAACTTGTCTAACTATGTCTGTAATCAGATAATATTTGTATGACTGACTTATGTATTCGGATCTTCGGATCCCTGGTCTGTAATATTGTGGATCTCCGTTTTTTTGTGTTAGAGTTGTGTTGTGATATCTTCCCGTGAGTCCCTGTGCTTGATCGTGCATGTTTGCGTGTATGATTAGTGCACGATTGAGTCGGGGGCGTTCCAAGTTGGTATCAGAGCCGACTGCCTGTAGGAAGCCCCCTTCCCATTCCTTGGCCGAAGTTGAGTCTAGAAACCGAAAAACTAATTTACTCACTTGGCTGTGTGGCTTACGGGCCCACGTCGCCAACTGGGTGGTGTTAGGATCTTTTATTCCTTGTCTATACTCTGGGACTCTGATCTCTCTTCTATTCGGGTTAAATAAATTTTACTAACGCCGACACTTAGGATCTCGTAAATCCTGTCTACCCGGAGAGCTGGATATCTGTGCGATTTCCCTGTCATTGATCTGATTAGTCTGATAATCATTTTCCTTTCCATTGTTTTGTTTAACCTTTCTCTCCAAGTTGTATTATACTTCTCATTGTCATGCTGATGTGCTAGCACCAGACGTTACCGTCGAAATTAAAGGGTTGGAATTCCTTGCCTCACCCATCGTCTTGAAGTCTTCCACCATAGACCTCATACTCGGAATGGATTGGTTGAAAGCTCACATTGCTTCGATCAATTGTGCCACTAAAGTCGTCCAATTTCTTCACCCTTCTGATGAGATAGTGAACTACACCACCCGAATTACTCGAGATGCTGAAGCTCAGATATATGCTCTGAATGCTTTGAATGCCTCACCTCTGGAAGGGATCGAGAACATTCCTGTTGTTCGAGATTTTCCGGACGTCTTTCCAGAAGAACTTCCAGGAATACCCTCGGCTAGAGCTGTCGAGTTCGTCATTGATTTGAAACCTGGCACTGTCCCTATTGTGAAACGTCCTTACAAGATGCCTCCGCACCACCTTCTCAAGCTTAAGGAAGAAATTGACAAGTCACTTAGGAAAGGTTTCATCCGCCCCAGTTCCTCTGCTTGGGGAGCACCTTCACTCTTCGTTAAGAAGAAGGATGGAACTAACCGATTGGTTCAGGATTATCGGCCCATTAACCAAGCCACAATCCAGAATAAATACCCACTGCCCCGGAGCAATGATCTTTATGATCAGCTTGCTGGATCCTCTGTCTTCACGAAACTCGACTTGAGGTTGGGTTATCATCAGATCCGTGTTCGTGAAGAGGATATCCCGAAGACTGCCTTTGTTACTCGGTATGGCTCTTATGAGTACACCGTTATGTCATTTGGCTTAACAAATGCTCCAGCAACCTTCTCCCGGTTGATGAACTATATCTTCATGGATTACCTCGACAAATTCGTCGTGGTTTATTTGGACGATATCCTTATATATTCCAAGAATGAAGAAGAACATGCTGAACATCTTCGGCATGTATTGGAGAAGCTACGAGAACATCAGTTGTATGCTAAATTCTCCAAGTGTGAATTTTGGTTATCTGAGGTGACCTATCTTGATCATGTGATTTCCAAGAATGGCATTGCTGTTAACCCCGAACGAGTTCAGGCTATTCTTGATTGGACTCCCCCGAAGAATGTCAAGCAAGTCAGAAGTTTTCTCGGACTCGCTAGTTATTGCCGTCGATTCCTTGAGAACTTTTCCAAGATTGCAAAGCCATTGACGAATCTGCTTCACAAAGGTGTTAAATTTGAGTGGAGAGAAAAATGTCAAGAAAGCTTTCAGACACTAAAATATAAGTTAACATCTGCCCCAGTGCTAGCACCCCCGGATTCCCAAAAGGATTTCGTGATATACTGTGATGCATCTCGTCAAGGATTAGGCTGTGTCCTAATGCAAGAGCATAAGGTGATTGCTTATGCCTCTCGACAATTGCATCCTCATGAAGAAAATTATCCAGTGCATGATCTTGAACTTTCTGTGGTTATTTATGCCCTGAAGCTATGGCGACATTACCTTCTCGGTAATCGTTGCGAGATATACACGGATCATCAAAGTTTGAAGTATTTATATACTCAACCAGATTTGAACCTTCGTCAACAAGATGGCTCGAGACAATTGCCAATTATGATATGAATATCTCATACACCCCTGGCAAGGCTAATGTAATGGCCGATGCTTTGAGTCGCAAGGCTTATTGCAGCAATCTTATGGTTCAGGAAACACAACCCCTTCTCCATGAAGAGCTTCGCAAATTGAACCTCCATATTGTTCCACAGGGTTACCTCAATACCCTAGTCGTTGAACCAGATTTAGAGCACAACATTAAGACTATGCAATGGTATGACTCTGAAGTTGAAAGGATTAAGCGATACCTCGAAAAAGGAAAGCCGTCGTAATTCCATCTTGATGATGATGGGATCCTATTTTTCCAACACCGTCTCTTCGTACCCAAGTTCAAGGATGAGAGAGAACACGTTATGAAAGAAGCTCATGACACTCCTCTGTCAATTCATCCTGGTAGCACAAAGATGTACTGTGACATTTGTCAGAGATACTGGTGGCCTAATATGAAGCGAGACATTGCTCGTTATGTTTCTGAGTGTGACTTTTGCCGCCGCATTAAAGCAGAACATCAAAGGCCTGCTGGAACTCTGCAACCACTTGATATTCCTGAATGGAAATGGGACAAGGTCCAAATGGATTTCATTACTGGTTTTCCCAGATCTCAGAAGGGTCATGATGCTATTTTTGTCATCATTGACCGATTCTCCAAGGTTGCTCACTTTCTGCCAGTTAAGGAGACAATCACTGCTAGCCAGTTAGCAGAGTTGTATGTTTCCCGAATTGTGTCACTCCACGGTGTTCCGTTGGAGATCAGTTCGGACTGTGGCAGTCTCTTTACCTCCAGATTCTGGAATAGTTTCCAAGAAGCTATGGGAACTCATCTGTCTTTCAGCACCGCTTTTCACCCTCAGTCACAGGGTCAAGTTGAACGAGTTAATCAAGTGCTCGAAGATATGCTTCGAGCTTGCGTCATCTCCTTCGATAAGAAGTGGGAAGAATCTCTCCCGTATGCCGAATTCTCTTACAACAATAGCTATCAAGCTAGTTTGAAGATGGCACCGTTTGAAGTTCTATACGGACGTAAGTGTCGAACCCCTCTGAATTGGTGAGAAACTGGGGAACGCTCACTCGTCGGACCGGACATTGTTCAGCAAGCTGAAGAACAAGTCCGCATTGTCCGTGAACATCTGAAAACTGCTCAGTCTCGTCAGAAGAGCAACTATGACCGAAAGCACCAGGAAATGGTCTATCAACCTGGCGAGCAAGCCTACCTTCGCGTCACTCCGTTGAAAGGCACTCATCGGTTCGGAATCAAAGGCAAGTTAGCTCCTTGCTACATTGGCCCGTTCCGTATTCTTGCCCGTCGAGGAGAAGTGGCATATCAGTTGCAATTGCCGCCAAGTCTTTCTCAAGTGCATGATGTCTTTCATGTATCCCAACTCCGTCGCTGCTTCAAGGATCCTATTCGAGCTGTGGATCATGAAATGCTTGAATTGTGGGAAGATCTGTCTTATCCAGAACATCCCATCCGTATTCTTGATCAAGCTGAACGCCGAACTCATCAGAAGTCAATCAAATTCCTCAAAGTTCAGGGGTCGAACCATTCTGAAGATGAAGCCACTTGGGAACGTGAGGATCGTCTTCGTGAAGAAAACCCCGCTTTCTTTCAGTCTTCCTCTTAATTCTCGGGATGAGAATTCTTGATAGATGAGGAGAATTGTAACACCCCATGTCATTAGCCACAGTAATCACTTTTGATAATGACAAGTCAGCATGATTAGCAGTGCCTAATCACGATTTGCATCATATTGCATTTCAACTCCTAAGTCAAAATTCAAATTTAAATGAAAGTGGAAAATAAAAGTTGTTCAACATAGAAACTAAAATGTTCAATAAATAGCAAATATTATAGAGACTATTCTAAAATTATAACCAACAATTAATAAATTAATTAGGTGGCTCTAACATTACCAAAACAGCAAGGTTTAATACATTTTATTTATTGTAAAATTTGTGTGAACTCCAATTGTCTCCAAACCAATTTTTGGCAGTAGTAGATAATGTCATATTTTACAAAAGTCAGTTTGAGGCCTAACTAATTACAAAACAGAAAATAAGAATAAATAAAAAGAAAAAGACTAAGAGAAAACAAAACAAAAAAAGAAAAAGAAAAAGCAAAACCCCTCCCCCCCGGCCCAACTGGGCCACAGCCCAGTCGGCCGGCCCACCACCCCCTGGCCTATATGGCCCCAGGGACCCCGAAACCCTAGCCCTCGCCCCCACTCCCTCCCGATCCCCTTCCCCCCTGGATCTGGCGCGCGCCCGACGCCGCCCCACGCCCGACGCGCCCATCGACGCCACCGGCCACCGCCGCCTCGCCCTCGTCCCCGTCGCCGCTCACCGTCCTCCTCGTCCTCTCCCCCGACGAGCTCCACCGAGCCTCGCCGACCACTCTCCCCTGTAACGAACGGTGAGGCCATGGCCTCCGTCGCCCTGTCTCTCTCTCTCCCCGCGGTCACCGCCGCCCCAGCTCGCTCCCTGCATCGCCTGCTCCGCGCCGGCCACCCCGTGCCCTCGCCACCCCTCGCTGCAGCTCGCGCGCAAGCCCCGCCCACTGGCCTCGTGCCGCGGCCGCCGCGCCCGGGGACGCGCTCATCGCCCCTGGCCACACGCGCCCGCCGCTTTCTGGGCATGCCCACGCTCGCCACCACAGCCACGGCCTCGCTCGCCGCATCGCGCGCCGGCGCATCCTTTCTTCTCGCTCGCTGCTGCCGCTGGCCCACGCCGTGCTCCCGCTCGTCGTCGCGCCACCACAGCCACCCCGCTGCCGCTGCTGCTCTGCTGCGCCGGCCTCACCCCGCCGCACTCCGGCCCTGGCCTCGCCCTCCTCGGCCAGCGCAGCGCCCGCGCGCACGCGTCCGCCCCGGTCAGCCTCCTGGGCCACTGCCCAGTGGGGCCCGACGCCCCTGTGACACTGACTAGGGGGCCCCACGGCCCAGAATGTTTTAGAAAAATAAATGAATTAGTGAATTAATTAATTTAATTAATCCTAATTAGGTTAATCTAATAAATTAGTTAGTTTAATTAAACAGTAATTAATTAGCTAAGCCCTAATTAACTAAACAGTGTATGACAGGTGGGACCCACATGTCAGGTTGACCCAGTCAACGCACTGTTGACTGCTGACGTCATGATGACATCAGCATACACTGTTTTGGATAATGTTGAATTTAAATAAATAATTAAATTCTAGAAATTAATAAAAACTTTAGAAAATCATATTAAATAATCCGTAACTCCGATGAAAATACTTTATACATGAAACTTGCTCAGAATTTCGATACAAACCCGAATACGTCTTCCGTATTCCTGTCAGATGCCCGCAGCTAGATAAACATGGAACTTTTAGACTGATTTCAATAAATGAATAGTGCCCAACTTTAATTAAATAAATCCGAATAAATTCCTAAATTAACTAAATTATTTAGTTAGGCAGTAGAACACCCCGGCATATCATTTAGACATGTCTTGCATATTGTTTGCATTTTTGCCGTGAATTTATTGTTTCTCTCCCCCTCCTTCTCTCTCGATAGACACCGAGACCGACGACGCTGCAGCTGAGTACGACTACGCTACAGACGAGCAGCCCGTTGACGACCCCTCTCTCTTGCCAGAGCAACCAGGCAAGCCCCCCCCCTTGAGCATCCAGATATCGCCCATTCCATTTCTTCTGCTTGCATTAGACTTTGCTATTGTTAATGTATGCTCCTATTCTGATGCATAGCCTGCTTTTGTAACCTGTTCATTGTTACCTTACCTGCCTATGATAAACTGTTTAGTATAGGTTGGTAGTGAACCATTAGTGACCCCCACCACCTTACCCTTGTTGCCCCTGCTTGATCATCGACGACTCGATCAACATGATCATCGACTAGAGACAGACACATCACTTCGCCCCCTTTAGTTGTACGACCCTGCATAGATACTCTCGAGTGCCGAGGGTGATACCTCGTAATGCACTCCTGATGAATACTCCGTAGTGTAGCTGTTCGGTTGTGGTCATCGAGGCTGATTCCTCCTTCTCCACTTTCGATACGACTCTATCGTGCAACCCCTCAGTGTGAACCTCGAGGGTGATGCCTCATACGTTCACCCTGATGTTTTTGTCAAGCGGAATCCACTGAGGGTGATTCCTCGGGGCTTTCCCCTTGATGTTATGACCACACGGTTACTTGACCGTTGTTACAGGCGGGTCGACCCGGATGGGTACCCTCTGGGGATCTATGATGTCGGGTGTGCCGGAAGGGCACTCGAGTGTGATATTGTGGCGGAGCTTCAGAAACTCTGAACATCTCCGCGTGTTACTAAATCAGCATATCGGATTTGGGTTTGTGATCTGAGTGGGTCGACGTGCCCTATACGCACTACCACCATGCGGGATTATGGTTTATGGGGCCCTTGCGATGTACGTTTCTCCCGAAAGCTCATCAGACGTCACGATTCACCGTGCGGGTTGATTGTCGGGATTGGGCTGGATACTTCACTGACGAGTTCAGTGTCGCGCCTGCACCCCGGCCAGTCTCGCAATGCTCAGGGTGCCTAGGGCGATGGCCCAAGACCTCTAGGTGCATAGGTTAGTCCGGCGTGATGACCTCTCTGCTAAGCCTAGGTAGGGCGCTGCTTCGTGTTGATCTTCCGAGGCCGGGCATTATCCAGCAAGTGTGTCCGACCAGAGTTGATCGAGCGTGTTGGGTAACAGTAGTGCACCCCTGCAGGGATGAATGATCTATCGATAGTCGGTCCTACGGTAAAGGACGCTCAGTTTGTGTATCCCGACCTACTACTTGAACTGGATACTTGTTACTTAATTGAAGCTTCGGGATCGCTTTCTCGCTGGGAGTCGAGGAAGGATCTTTAAGCTGTACTTCAACATGTTTGCTAAATAAAATGCTATTCTACTCTCTTCTACTGCTGCAAGATGATGGCTTCGTGAAGATGCTAGTCTTCGATAGGACTAGGCCTTCTCTCTATTCTGGCATTCTGCAGCCCAGTCCACATATACAGCCTTTCTCCATTGATAATGTTGCATATGTAGTATAGATCCTTGCTTGCTGAGTACTTCGGATGAGTACTCACGGTTGCTTTACTTTCTCTTTTCCCCATACCCCACCTTGATGATACATCAGACGATGGAGTCCAGGAGCCAGATGCCACCTCAGGAGCTTACTACCAGGAGGGTCCAGACGGCATGTACTACTGGATCGAGCCAGCCGACCAGGAGTAGGATCGGAGGCTCCCAGGCAGGAGGCCAACGCCTTTCGATCTAGAGTCGTTGTTTGTGCTAGTCTTCTTAAGGCAAAACTTGTCTAACTATGTCTGTACTCAGATAATATTTGTATGACTGACTTATGTATTCGGATCTTCAGATCCCTGGTCTGTAATATTGTGGATCTCCGTTTATTTGTGTTAGAGTTGTGTTGTGATATCTTCCCGTGAGTCCCTGTGCTTGATCGTGCATGTTTGCGTGTATGATTAGTGCACGATTGAGTCGGGGGCGTCACATCATCTTACCAAAATTTTGGTCATGACCCAAAGATTGGTCTTTGTTTGGATGGTTGCCAATTTTTTCTTGCTAATGTTGGCTAAATCATGGGCAACCAAAACCTCAACCAAAATTTTGGCTAGCCAATGCTTTGGTGGGGCAACCTTGGGCACAGACCAAACACACCCATAGTATACACGTTAGGCTTGTCCGGAAATTTCAACCCACGCCTTGTTATCCCGAAATTTTAAGATATCTCTTTGTCTTGTTGTGCTCCTAAAATTCCTTCCATCTCAACCCGTGCCTTGCTATCCCAAAATCACAACGCGCGCGAAAACTCCCACCTCCTGCCAAATCCCGACACGCAAAATTCCCGTGATACCCCTGAACCAAAAGAACCACCTAGTTCAAATCAGTGGGGCTCCTTTCATAACTTACCCCACATTTCGGACAAGCGCGTCCCTAACCCATGGTTCCCCCTCCCATCCCCTCCGCCCCCATTTGTACACCGACGCCGCAAAAACCCGTGAAGCCCCACACCCTCCTCCGTCCACCCACCCAGTCGGAGCCTCTTCCCCGATGACGTCGTGCATAGCAACACCCCGACGTCCCTCATCCACCGCACCGGATGAGGATCCGTTGTCAATCTCGTCATCCTGCCGGTTCAGCCACCCCGTCCTCCACCTCCAAGGAGCTGCCCTGATGTTCCCCTCGTCTTTCGTGCCACCTCCATTCCCACACCGCCGTCTTCACCTACACCACCAAAAGAGCAGCATCATCACCGATTCCTCGGATGAAGTTGAGGCCTAATCGGCGCCACCAAAGAGGTTCTACACTAATCGCTGCATTTTCTTCTTGATTCGATCTCACGGTGCTGCCGGCGCTCGGTCCCGAGCCGACATGGCGCGGCTCCATCTACGGCGGCGTCGCCGGCCACTTCCTCCACGGTGTCGCTCCCTCGGCGGCGACATCCACATCAGTAGGAGCTGCTTCTGCATTGGCTCTCGCTCGCTCTGCTGCTCTACTCTTGCTCTCGGTCCCCTGCCTGGTCTGCTCTTGCTCTTGATCGCGCTGCTGCTCTCGCTCTTGCTCTTGCTTGCGCTGCTGCTCTACTCTTGCTCACGCTGCTGCTGCACGAGCAATACATCCTGCTCTCGCTCGAGCCCCTGCAGCTGCTACCCGAGATGCTGCTATACGACCAGCTGCCCCGGCTCTCGCACACACTACTGCTCCGGGCGCTGCTGCTGCTACTACTGCTTTTCTGCTACTAGTGCATTTAGTTTCGACAGTAAAATTCAGTTTCGATAGCAAAATTCAGTTTTGACAGCAAAACTTAGTTTTGACCGTTAAATTCAGTTTTGACAGTTAAGTTTAGAGATGGGTGGCTAATGTATTTTACATCTAGCACTTTGTGGTTATGTATTTTACATCATCTATTGGAGATGCTATTAGGATTCCACTCAGGTTAACGTTGTCTCTCTTGTCCTCCTTCAGCCTCGCCGTTGTACAACTCACCGGAGCTGCTCCAACGATGAAACCCTCCATCATAGCGGAGCAGTACCCTCGGCTCCAACTCCAGACGCCTAAGATCTTCTTCCCCTCCTCCGACAGCCACATCAGCCAGAGCATCCTCACCGACCAACCCAATCATGCTGAGATCGACATGTCTTCGCCAAAGAGGTTGTACACTTGTTGCATCGCTTTTTTACTCTACATGTTATATATATTGTCCACTGAGCACACGTAGTAACGTGAAATACGATTAGTTTCTCCTACTATATGACAAGCAGTGAGGTACCAGGCAACTTAGCTATCCGTGATGGACTCTCTCGAAAGCCATCATTATTTATTTCTGCGCGTTTGAGCTGTGCATGTGTAGATGGGACTGGGAGTTGAGTTAGTAGGGCAGTGGCCTGGGTCCAAAGTAGTACAAGTAGCACAAAAACATTTTTGGAGTGTAGGCTTTTGCCTGTTCAAGCCTGCCTACTAGAATTGCCAGTGGTTGAAAGGAAAAGTGAAGGAAAAACATAGGAATTGGAAAGTCTCCTATGGTACTACTGTTAATGCATTTGGTTCAAAGGAATGAAGCAAAGGAAAACTATAGGATTTGTTCCTTTAGTGTCTCTTTCAAAGAAAAACCGTAGGAATTTTAATATCCACTTGGCCCTCCTTTTCAAATTCCTATTCATGAAGAACAAGACTAAGTGATAGTAGCATAATAGCATTATAAATGTACATTTTCTTGTGGTTTGACTTAATTTGACCATGCTTCTTTGCATTCCTATGACCTTCCAATTCCTGTGAACCAAACACCCAGATTGACAGAAATCCTGTGATTTTAAATTCTTTGAACATGCATTCCTATCCTATTACTCTGTATTTCCTATCCCTGCGTTGTTAGAATCCTCCAATTCAAATGAGCCCTTATAGAATTACTTCTCTTACAGATAGTTGTCAAAGAAAATCTTGTGTGGTTTGTCCCACTCCTGCTGCGCCGTCGTCCACCCCAGCTCAGCTGCTCTAACGACAGAAGGGTCCACCACAGCAGGGATCCGCCCTCCAGACTGTCTTTCGCCGCCTTAGATCTTCTTCCCCGCCACCGGCAGCCACGACAACTGCATTACCATCATCAACTGAGCAGATGACCTCGAGGACTACACGGGTCCGCAAGAGAGGTCACACTCTTTCGTGTCTGCTTACGTTATGCATCGCTTAATATTGCATACTACTTTATTGTCCTGTTCACTGATTAGACTCTGAGTTAGCTCCAAACTAATGCTCAAACTTGAGTTTTTAAATGGTTGTGGGGTACATATCGGGGCCGCAATCAATAGTATCTATCTACTATCTGGTTAATCCCTGGTATCTACTATGAGTTTCATGTTGGGTGGGAAACAAAGAGTAAAGAAGCCATTATCTGTATTTTTTAACTGAAGCCATTATTTGCCTGCTATCATTGGTTTTGGGTCTATCCATAGGTTGCTACCATCACTCTGGATTTCTGCATGCGCTCCTTACATAATCTCACTATGTTTTATTCCTATGCATGTCAGTTATAGTACACAATGGAACTGAACATGTAGAGCAAAAGAGACGAGCCTTGCGTGGCAATAAAATTCCATGCAGACGTCGCTCCATGGTGGGCTCAAAGGCAGTCCCCCTCCACCCATTTCAGATTGTAATCAAGAGGAAGATAACTGTTCTGAGGGGGATTCAGAAGGAGAAGACCACTCCTATTTACCCCCTGAGGTCTTCGCTCTAACTTGGCATGCTGATGTTGGTCATATCATGCATATGGTGCCTTGCATTGCTTACTTTATACATCAAATATGTCATCTGCTTAGTTTATACATGCTTTGTGTGAATGCCATCTGTTTAGTTTCTTTATCGTATATGTGAATTATGCAACGCCATCTTGTTTAGCTAGGCATAATATATGTGAATTTTGCAATGCCATCCTGCTTAGCCAGTCATCTTATATGTGAATTATATCATGCCATCCTTTTTTTTCATTACATATTACATTTGTCAACAATGTTAGTACATTCAACTACTCTTCGTGTGCATCAGCCATTTGACACGATGATGGAAAATTCTGGAGTGAGAACAAGGTCTTCAGAGCAGACTATGCTATCTGACGAAGCGCATATCTCGCTGGTTACGGATAGCTCCTCAGAGGAGGATTCAGAGACAGATGACCAGTCCTATTTCTCCCCTGAGGTGTATGCTCTAACTTGGTAGGGTTATGTTGCTCCTATCGTGCGTATGGTGTCTTGCATTGCTATGTCATTTGCTTAGTTTAGACATGCTTTGTGTGAATGCCACCTATTTAGTGTCTAATTACCATATATGTGAATTATGCAATGCCATCTTGTTGCAAGACATTATATATGTGAATTATGCAATGCTATCTTGTTGCAAGGCATTATATATGTGAATTATGCAATGCCATGTTGTTTAGCCAATCATCATATATGTGAATTATATCATGCTATCCTTTTTTTGTATTACGTATTCCATTTGTTGACAACGTTTGTATATTCAACTACTCTTCCTGTGCATCAGCCATTTGAAGCAGTGATGGAAGTATCTGGAGTGAAAACAAGGTCTTCAGAGCAGAAAATGCTACCTACTGAAGCAGACATCTTGCTGGTCACAGATAGCTCCTTAGACGAGGATTCAGAGACAGATGACCAATCCTATTTCCCCAATGAGGTCTATGCTCAAACTTGGCAGGGTTATATTACTCATGTCATGCATATGTTGTCTTGCATTGCTTCATTTTTACATCATATATGCGATTGCCATCTCCTTACTTGCTTAGTATATAAATCCTATACTTGAATTATATCATGCCATCATGTTTACATAGACAGCATCTATCTGAATTATGGCATGCCAACCCATTTAATAAAGACATCATATAGTTATATCATCTCATCCTGTTTAGTGTTTACAGTCATTATATTTTGAATTATGTCAATCTATCCGTGAATTATATCATGCTATCATGTTTCCATAGGCGGCATGTATGTGAATTATGGCATGCCAACCTATTTAATAAACACATTATATAGTTATATCATGTCATCCTGTTTACATAGTCATCATATTTTGATCTATGTCTTTTCATCCTGTTTAGTTAGCCATCATATATGTAAAATTGTGTCATGCTATCCTGTTTAGTTAGCCATCATATATGTGAAATTTTGTCATGCTATCCTGTTTGGTTAGACAACATAAATGTGAATTATTTCATGCCCTCTTTTATTCCCCACTATCCATTGCACCTGTCTATCATACAATGTCTGTACATTCAATTACTTTTCTTGTTTATCCGCAATTTGAATTGGAGAGGGTGATGGCAGTACATAAGGGAGTAACAACACGGTCTTCAGAAAAGATAGTGCTACTAGTCGATGCAGATAGAACCACGGTTGTAGTTGCCCAAGAACCAGCCCCACCACACATAACCCAGACTCTCGCAGATTGTACCCCTACCCAGTTGGACGGAGAACCAGCTACACCCCTTCTAACCCCAACCCCACCAGATAGTAACCTAGTTCCAGTTGACACAGCACCGTCTCCACCATAGAGCACCCAAACACGAGCAGTTAGTAAGGCAACTGCAGTGCCCAAAGCACGAGGACCACCACTCCAAACCCCAACTCAATGCTTAAACCAGAAGAAGAATTGTTCTCAGGTCAGGTTCTCTAGCTATGGTTCATACTCCTTTGCTCTTGCATCACTGTATTTACTCATACCAACTATTTTCAAATTTGAAGGATGGAATTGAAACTCCAATGGTGCAACAGGTATGTTTTAAACCTGTTTCTTTAACTGGTTTGCTGTTGTAACTTGCTCTATGTTGATTTCAGTTTCAATTGAATAGATAGTTATGTTCTCATGTCATGCACATTACAAGTGTTGTTATTGCTCTGTAGTTTCGCACACTTATATTCTGTCTATGCTGCTTTGTCTTAAACAAATATTATTTGAACTGTGTCTTTATCTTGATTTGGCAACAAAAACTAGAATGATATAGACCATACAGTGACCATGGTACATAGATATATGTTTGTTTCATGCTGTTATCCTGTCCACTTTACTACTCAACTGATTTACCAAAATGAGTTTCATATACAACATGGTAAACCTGTGATGTGTCCGCTTGTTTCTCTTTTAGAATGGGGAAAAAATATTGGAGAAGAGTACCCCGTTATGCAATGGTAAAGGAAGTAATGCAGATAAGGTTCAAGATAGTGAGACATCCCTATTGGTCTCCAAGAAAGCTGATAAAAACTATCTTGACGACAGTGAGACAACCCAAAAGTCCTGTCTTGATGTAGTGTTCGAGTTACTGGCCACTACTGCTGGCACAAGCTCTTCGAACTCACTGCCTGAATCAGTTCGTCTTCTTGAGTTTCAACTTCAAGTTGAAAGACATCGATCAGATGTGCTGCGACACGAAGCCGAAGGACTGAGGAAGTCCCTGCAGAATTCAGATGCATACTTTCTGGTGCAACAGCAAGGGCTGGAGGATTTAAGCGCCAAACAAGAGAAAGTTAATAAGCTTGCTAAGCATCTTGCCAGCATGCTGGGTACCCAGGATATTGTTTCTTGAGCTCTTCTAAAGTGGTTTCAGTTCTGGACTTGTTTTGCTGCAGCGTTTATTTACACTGGTCGCCAACTTTAACAACCAGTGTATGTGATATGCTGCTTTGTTCCCTATATTTGCATTGTTGGTGAACTTTGATGCCCAGTGGATGTAATATGTGTAATAGCCGTAATAGCCTAGCATTAGTTGCTTGCTTATTTATTCCCTTATTATCTTGTTTAGTTGTTTGCTTGTAGTCACTATAGTTCTTTTTCCGCGTTTTTCTAGTGGCCACAATAACCTATTTTTTATAACTAGGCCACAATAACAATGGGAAAACTACAGACCATTGTAACGATGGTCCTACTACCTGCTGTAGTGACCATGGGCCTCCTACGGGCCCTAGGATCCATGGGCCCTCGATGGGCTGTATATTCAATGGGCCTTATACGGGCCGTATTATTCGTGGACCAATGACGGTCCGCAAAATGGTTCGTAAACAGGCTAGAGTGGAAATCATGTGTTTATGGCCCGACCATAGCGGGCCGTTAATATGCTGAAATGTATAACGAGCTTAATTCTATCGTCGGCATCACGGGTCATTAATGGGCCATATTTGATGATGCTATGGAAACAACCCAACGGGTTAATGGGCCACAAACGGCCCGACTGTAACCATGGGCTGAATTTGGCCCACAAGCAGAACAGGCCAGTAACGGGCCGTAAGTAACCGAATGCTGGAAATGAGCCCAAGAATAAATGGGCCCTTAGAAGGCCAAAAGGTAACACGGGCTGGAAATGGCCGAACGGAATAATGGGTCGTTATTGGGTGTAAAGCGTTACATTGTTCATTATTGGCCAGTTTCACCACGGGCCTTTAAAGGGCCAAGAGTTACAAAGGACCTTGTATGGGCCAAAAGACATCATGGGCCATACCTGGGCTGGAAGTTACAACGGGCTGGAATCATATTGGACGGCGCAGATAACGCTACTGGGCCCAATTCGGATAGGCATAACGGGTCGTGAGTTAGCGGGCTGTAAATGGGCTATATGCGAACATGCCATTAACAGGCTTTTCGTGGGCCGGCCCGCTACTTTTGACCAAGTCAAACGGGCCGGCCTTTTCACCTGAATGGGCCTTTCTTGGGCCGTGCCACATGTCGACGTATCATAGGCGCCTCCCGTCCAATGAGTGGATGACATCTGTCCCAACGCTGAGCCGACACGTGGTTCCTCTGGCCATTGAGAATTTTACACGTGGAAAATCCCCATTGGTCTGGGCTGTTAACGGGTTATCGGATCCAAACTGGAACCCGATAGCTTAACGGTGACCCGTTACGGTGGATGCCACGTGTCGGTTACCCTTGACGAAAGCACTTCCATGACGCGCCATTTATCGTCATGGAAGTGGACACTTCCGTGATGATAATTTTGGTAATGTCATGGAACACTTCTACGACAGCACAGGTATGACTATCTTGATTCTCTCATAAAATAGTCATGGATGTACATGCATGACAGAAAACGTGACCTACTGTGACAAACACGTATCATCACGGAAGTGTATTTTTTTTGTAGTGAAAGGTCTCTTCCAAATCTTGAATGAGAGTTGATCTGTCCTTGGTCTTGACCACAATGTCATCCATGTAAGCTTCAATATTTCTGTGCAACTGGGGCTCGAAGCCAATCTGCACGGCTCTTGCAAAGGTGGACCCGGCGCTCTTTAACCCGAAGGGCATTCGTACAAAGCAGTACGTGCCGCATGGGGTTATGAACGCGGTCTTCTCCTCATCTTCCTTGGACATGAATATCTGGTGGTACCCGGAGTAAGCATCCAAGAAGGAGAGCAGGTCATACCCGAAGGTGGAATCCACAATTTGATCGATGCGCGGCAAGGGAAATGGGTCCTTCGGGCACGCCTTATTTAGATCTGTGAAATCTATGCAGATCCTCCACTTCCCATTCGCCTTGCGCACCACCACTGGATTAGCCAACCATGTTGGGTGCAACATTCCCCTGACCAAACCAGCAGCTTCAAGTTTCTTGATCTTGTCAGCAATGATTTGCTGCCGCTCCAAAGCTTTCTTCCAGGCCTTCTGCTTGACGGGCCGGGCATGAGGGCAGACAGCAAGGTGGTGCTCAATTACCTCCCTTGGAACACTGGGGATGTCAGATGGTTGCTAGGCAAACACATCGGCATTCTCCCGTGAAAGGATCGAGATGGACCTAGAGGGGGAGTGAATAGGTACAATTACAAATTTTAAATGTTACTTAGCAATTTTAGGCAATAATGCGGAATATGAAGGTGAGCCTAACAATTGTAAGTAAGATGATAGGAGCTAAGCAAGGTAAGCAAGTATATGAGTAAGCAAGCACAATATGAGCAAATAAAGATTAACAGACAAGTAACCACAAGTAGGGAGCTAGGGTTAGTAATAACCGCAACTCCGAGAGACGAGGATGTATGCCGATGTTCACTTCCTTGGAGGGAAGCTACGTCACCGTTTAGAGAGGTGGATGTTACCACCAAGGCACACCAATGCCACGAAGGCTCACCCTATTCTCTCCTTGAGATATCACCACGAAGGCGATTCCCAAACACTAGTGGTAGGCCTTGGGGTGGTCTCCAAATCCTCACAAACTTTTCGAGGGTAATCACAATGGTTGATTCCTCACCGAAAGACTCCTACCGCCAGGGAGTATCCAACCTCCAAGAGTAACAAGATCCAAGGGGAAAAGCTCAAGACTTGCTCAAATCACGATTTTGTTTGGTCACAAGAAGGAGAGGGAGAATATCTTTCTTTTGATTGGAACAACTCTCATAACTCTCAAGAATCAAACCGGGATCTATGATTTTGTGGGGGAGCAAGAGAGAGGGAGCATTGGTGTTCTTCGGGCGTGTTGGAGTGAAGTGTTCAACCTTATCCCGAAGGGGTAACACTACTGGAATCAGCTTCTTTGCCGTCCGCCATGGCGGACGGCAAAGGCACAGATCACGGATGGCAAAATGCTTTGTCGTCCGCTAGCGGATGGCAAACTGTCCGGATGAAAGCCTGCCAGCAAAGGCTTTCTTTGCCGTCCGCTTCTTAGAAACGGACGGCAAAGGATTACGCCGTCCGCCATCCGAGGCCAGCAGACGGCAAATACAGCTGACGGTAGTTAGGTGGCGTGAGAGCCGTTAGGGGGTTAACAACGCTCTTTGCCGTCTGCTGGCGGATGGCAAAGAGCCCAGCTAGGCAGCACTGGGAAGCTGCCACCTGTCCAGATATGCCGTCCGCTAGCAGACGGCAAAGAGGTTTGAATCATTGCCGTCTGCTGGCAGACGGCATGGATGGTCACTTTGCCGTCCGCCAACAGACGGCAAAATGACCAAATAGGCAGCCAATGTTCCCAGTTTGCACAGGTGACTGCCACATGTCCTCTTTGCCGTCCGCTAGTGGACGGCAAAGAGGCTATATATCCCCTGTTTTTATTTAAATCCCATTAATTAGACATGGTTTCAAACACAGATATACATGCATACATATCCAACATATCCAACAGCATGTCCAACAACATATTTCATCCAATCCAACAACATAGTTCAACAAAGTCCAACATATCCATATATACATAACCAGAAACAAGTTTCCAACAACATATCCATATAGACATACATATCCAAACAAGTTTTCATAAACAACAAGGAAGCACCACAAGAATAGTACACTCCATGAATCCAAGCTTCCTCATGTAAAGCAAATCTGCAAATTGGGAAAGATGAAAGTTAGAAGAAGAAGAAGAAGATAATCAACTACACCAAGTTATCATTTCACATTACAGCAGCAAACAACAGCAAAAGTTTTGAGCAACAGCAACATTACAACATTATCATACAACATTACAGCAGCAAAAGTTTTGAGCAGAAGATAATCAACTACACCAAGTTATCATTTCACATTCAAAAAGCAATGCACTTGTGGACATTTATGATGGCAACAGCTAGAATCATATCTACTATAAATGGACCATATCTATAAACACAACTAGAACCATATTTGATAAATGGACCATTTGCATATCTACAGAAACTTGGCCCTAATCCAACTTGGCTCTAATTCAACTCTATCATATTTGATAAATGGACATAGTTGGAACAGAGCCAAGTTTTTAGACATGAAAGAAAACTGAGAAAAAAAAGCAATGCACTTGTGCTCAACAACATCAACAACACTTATAAATATGCAAATGCATTCATATTTATAGATGTAACCCTTTCGAACGGGAGACGCATAGTGGTCACGCATACTAATGATTGAAGACACCTATAGCAAGTGTTAGGGGGTTCCTTGGCGTCGATGGAACCCTAAATAGCAAGTGTCATCGGTGCGAGATACATGTGGCGCTCGGTGTTGAACACTAGATCCACATCCCACAAGTGAAGCCGACGCCCGGCATCCCGCAACAATAGTTCTGGTGGCCGATGACGATCGAGCACCTTGGCGAATTTGCAATGGTGTTCGACCGGCATCGACGCCGAGAACTGTTGCTGTGGGACGCCGGACGCCGGCGTCACTTCTGGGACGTGGATGTAGTGTTCGACACTGACGGCCACATGTATCTCGCACCGACGATACTTGCTATTTAGGGTTCCATCGACAACGACCCCCTAACCCGCTCGTCCCCGGGTAAACTAAATAGCAACTACCATCGGTGCAAGTTACATGAGGCGGTCGGCGTTAAACACTATATCCACATCCCACAAGTGAAGCCGGCGCTCGGCATCCCGCAACAATAGTTCTGGTGGCCGATGACGGTCGAACACCTTGGCGAATTTGTCTGGCAGCCTCTGCGATGAGGATTAAAGCCAAGTTTTGAAATTTCAAACAACCAAACTGACTTGAGTCAGTTTGGGTGTTTCAAGTTTCAACACTTGCCATTTAATCGTCATCACAGAGGCTGCCAGACAAATTCGCAATGGTGTTCGACCGCCATCGACGCCAAGAACTATTGTTGTGGGACGCCGGACGCCGGCGTCACTTGTGGGACGTGGATGTAGTGTTCGACACCGACGGCCACATGTATCTCGCACCGATGATACTTGCTATTTAGGGTTCCATCGACAACGACCCCCTAACCCGCTCGTCCCCGGGTAAACTAAATAGCAACTACCATCGGTGCAAGTTACATGAGGCGGTCGGCGTTGAACACTAGATCCACATCCCACAAGTGAAGCCGGCGCCCGGCGTCCCGCAACAATAGTTCTGGTGGCCGATGACGGTCGAACACCTTGGCGAATTTGTCTGGCAGCCTCTGCGATGAGGATTAAAGCCAAGTTTTGAAATTTCAAACAACCAAACCGACTTGAGTCAGTTTGGGTGTTTCAAGTTTCAACACTTGCCTTTTAATCGTCATCGCAGAGGCTGCCAGACAAATTCGCAATGGTGCTCGACCGCCATCGACGCCGAGAACTATTGCTGTGGGACGCCGGACGCCGGTGTCACTTGTGGGACTTGGATGTAGTGTTCGACCCCGACGGCCACATGTCGGGGTCGGGGTGTCGTGCCGGGGTGTCGTGTCGGGGTCGGGGTGTCAGGGTGTCGGGGTCGGGGTGTGGGTCGGGGTGTCGTTTGGTCTGGGGTCCGGGTCGGGGTGTCGTGTCATGTGTTCGGGGGGTCGGGGTCGGGTGTGTCGTCCGAGGTGTCGGGTGTCGGGGTTGGGTCGGGGTCGGGGTACTTTTTTCCTTTTCTCTTCTTTCTCTTCTTCTTCTCCTCCTCTCCTCTTTCTTCTTCTTTTCTTCTCTCCTCCTTCTCTTCTTTTCTCTTCTTCTTCTTCTTCTTCGTCTTCTTCTCTTCTTCTCTCTCTTCTTCTTCTTCCTTCTTCTTCTCTTCTTCTTCTCCTTCTTCTTTCCTTCTTCTTCTTCTTCTTTTCTTCTCCTCTCCTCTCCTCTCTCTTCTTCTTCTTCTTCTTCCTTTTTCTCTTTCTTTTCTGCTTCTTGTTCCTTCCTTTTTTCTTTTTCTTCTTTTTTCTTCCTTTCTTTCCTTTCCCTCCCTCTTCCCTCTTTCTCTTCCCCTTTTCTTTTCTTTCCCTTTCTACTCTCTCTCTCTCCTTCTCTTTCCTTCTTTTCTCTTCTCCTCTCCCTCTTCTCTCTTCCCCCCCTTCTCTTCCTTCTTCTTCCTCTTTCTCTCTTCCTTCTCCTTCTCTCTTCTCTTCTCCTTCCTCTTCTCTTCCTCTCTCTCCTTCTTCCTCTGTCTCCCCTCCTCCTCTTCTCTCTCTCTCTTTCGTCTCTTCCTCTCTTCGTTCTCTCTTCTCTCTTCTTTCGCTCTCTCCTTTTCCCTTTCTCTTGCTGGCGGTCCTCTCCATTTCGCTTCTCTTCTGCTCCTCTCCTTCCTCGCTCCTTCCCTTTCTTTCCTTCCTCCTTCCCTCCCGCTTTCCGCCCTCCTTCCTTTGTCTCTCTTCTCTTCCGTTCTTACTTCTTCTCCGTCTCTCTTCTTCTTCTTTCTTCTTCTTCTTCTTCTTTCCTCTTTTTTCTCGTCTCTTCTTTCTCCTCCTCCTCCTTCTCCTCCTCTCTCGCGCATTGCTTTCTTCTTCTTCTTCTTCCGTCCTTTGTTTGCTCTCTCTCTCTTCTTTTCTATCTGCTTCTTGGGGCTTATTTTTTTCCGTCTCTTCTTCTTTTCTTTCTTTTCTCCCTCCCTTTCCTCCCTCCTCCTTCTACTTCTTCTTCTAAACTAAAACAAACTATATCTAAAATAAACTAACTAAAATAAACTAAAACTAAACTAATCTAAAATAAACTAAACTAAATAAACTAAAACTAATCTAAAAATAACTAAACTAAAACTAAACTAAAACTATAACAAAACAGAAACTAAACTAAAAGAAACAAAAAGAAACTAATTAACAAATAAAAGGGGAGGAGCTCACCTGGTGGAGGGGACCGCCGGACGGCTGCGGCGGCCGCTGGAGGAGGCGGCGACCGGTGGAGGGGGAGGGCCGGACGACCGCGCGGATGGGGCGGGGACGGCGACGGGGCGGGACGCCGCGGCACGCACGGCTGCCCAACGTGGAAGATGCGGCGGGGCCGCGGTGGAGGTCGGGAGGGGTGCGGGGGCGGCGGGGCGGCGGCTACGCCGGACGGGGTCGCGGCGGCGGCGCGGGCCGTGTGGGTGGGGATGGCGACGGAGGGGAGGGCGGGGGGGCGGGTGGGGCGGGACGTGGGAAGGGGCGGCGGGGGTGCGGTGGAGGTCGGGGGGCGCAGGGGAGGGGTGCGGGGCGGCCGGCTACGGAAGACGGGGTCGGCGGCGGCGGCGCGGGTGTGGGTGGCGAGGAATGAGAGAGTGGAGAGAAGAGAGGGGGGCGGGACGGCTGTTAACGTACCCGCCTCTTTGCCGTCAGCCAACGGTCGGCAAAGTTTCTTTGCCGTCCGCTTGCGGACGGCAAAGAGGTGGGGCCGGTGGGCTTGAGTTGGTTAAACAATAACTGGACCCACCCACCTCTTTGCCGTAAGCCAGCGGACGGCAAAGAACAGGCTGATGGCAAAGACATTGTTTGCCATCAGCCACATCTTTGCCATCCGTTTTCTTGTGGCTGACGGCAAAGACCTTATTTGCCGTCAGCAAGCGGACGGCAAAGAATTAGCAGACGGCAAAGAAGTGGATTCCAGTAGTGTAAGGAGCTATTTATACCCATAACAGATTAGAGCCATTTGGAGTAGAAGTTGACTTGCCCGGATGATCCGGATTACCATCCGGATGATCTGGACAACGTCCGGATGATCTAAATGTAAGCCCGGATGCAAGTGGTAAAAGCAGAGCTGCGAGGAGGCCGGACGGTCCGGAGGACTGCCCGGATGATCTGGACAAAGCCCGGTCGATCCGGGTGCCTGTCCGGATGATCCGGCTTCATCCAACGGGGTTCTGTGATGAGAAGGGCTGTATTATCCGGATGATCCGGCTACAACCAGCATCGAATAGATGACCCCTGGATGCAGTACCCGGATGATCCAGAAACAGGTCCGGACAATCCGGGCTTAGCCCGGATGATCCGGGACCTCGTCCGAATGATCTGGCTAGGAGCCTGTATGTGGAGAGAAAGTGGAGTAGGTTTTGGCTAAGTTGTTTTCCTAGAGATTTTTGGTCTTTGTGAAAACATCTCGTGAAGTAGACTGTGAGCAAGCCTTGAACATACGCCTCGAATCACCTCTTAATAGTGCGGGATCCCTATTACTCAAGAAATGTATAAAAGAAACAAATGCTTTGTTTTGCTTCTTTCCTCGTTGGTTATCTGCTTGAGCAATATCTCATTTGATGTGTCCATGATCCACATTTTAATGCCAAGGGAACTAATGACCTGTGCATATACTCAGCAAACATAATTAGTCCCCTATATGTAATTTGTCATCAACATCAAAATACACATAAGAGCAAGATTGCACTTTCAATCTCCCCCTTTTTGGTAGTTGATGACAAAATACATATAGCTCTCATCAAGTGATATATGTTGTGTAATTTTAGGAGAGTTGTCCAGTATGAGTTTTAGGGAGAGCTCCCCCTCAATGTGTGCATAAGGAATAAAGCGATATGAAAAATGATGCACACATGGAGTGGATTCCCTCATTCGGAAATATTGTTGTAAAAGGAGATGTAGACATACACCACTAAAGCAACATAAGCAATGATAAGCATCAAATGAAGATAACATACTTAAGCTCTTACAAGGTAGCATAAACCCATAATCTCTTACAAAGTAGCATAAGTCATGACCAAAGATTCATTACAATAATAAGACAAATAACTAGTGCTCGATCAACATAACATCAAATTTTTAAGGCAAGAGCACTAGGAACAACATAGCATAGACACACTCCTATGAAATACATCTCCCCCTTGGCAGCAAGTACCAAAAAGGGAAACGACAGAAATACTAAGGTAGATCACTCAGCATCCTCATCACCATCACCATCACCATTGCTCAGATCAGCAGAGTTAAGGAAGAACTCGGGAAAATCAGCGACAGAAGGAAAGTCGACATCCAGAAGAGGAAGTCGATCAGGAATAGGCTCATCTGGCTCAATAGGACTCCCAGGGCATGCACGGAGGCGAGCCCTGAGTGCATTCGCCTTAGAGATACGGCGAACCTCCTCGGTAGCAATGTGAGTGGCGGTGTAGCGGAAGGTGTCAAAGATAGCCTTATGGGACTTCCCAATAAAGCGAGCCAAGTGGTCAAAAGGCTTCATGAAAAGTTTAGTGTGGTGAGAAGAGCTCTCAGCACATGGAGGAGCAGGAGCCTTCCCCTTGGAAGACTCATCGCGCGGAGTCCACATGGAGTGAGTGGACGTCGTGGCGATGGGACAGGGATAGACAGAGTCGATGACTGTCTGAATGAAAGGGGCATGGGGAAGGGTACGAAGCTTCAGACAACTAGCCATGAGAATCTCGTGCCACAGGAAATCAGCTATGTCAACGGGACGGGCGGGAGCCTTCCAAGAGTAGTACATCAAATCAATGCTATAGGCCTGAACCATTCCACGATCCCCTTTCGTGGGAGCAATGGAGTTAAGGATACACTAGAAAAGCCACCGGTATTTGGAACGAAAAATAGAGATATCATTGAGCGCCTTCTCTTTCTGCTTAGTGGGTAGTTGAGTGGTGGGCATGACGAGGCAACCACATGCACTGATGGGCATGGCCTCAAACTTGGGGTTCACCTCATGGATCCTAAACAGAGAGGCCTCAGATCCAGGCATGCCCAAGGCAGCAGCAAACTCCTCGAAGGAGACAGTAAACTGAGAATGGTGAGTCATCCAAGTGATGGAGCAATCCAGATGAAAGAAACACGTGGCATAGAATTGCCGGATGGCAGCCTCATTCCAATCACAATGAAGAGTCATAGCATGACGCAACCCCATGCCATCAATCTTCTCCACAACACCATCGAACTTGGTAGGATTGTTTTCAATGTAAGCCAAATTCACATGATGCTGAGGAGAGAAACCAAGGTGAGCAATGACGGATTGATAGATGTCTTGTTGAACCAAAGTGCGAAAATGAGGATCGGTGGCATTTGCAGGGGCAGCAAATTGGTTGACATCTCTCCTTAAGGTAGCATACTCAGTGCGCTCCATGGGATGATAGTTGACAAAACGACGGCCACAATTGGTGGGGTTGGCCATGGATAGGACAAGGCCAGTAGTTGCGGTAGGCTGAGAGCTTGAGGCAGAGGCCGCTTTCTTCTTCTTCGATTTGGTCATGGAGCGAACATGCACGAGCTCTTCCTCATGGAGGTCGGCCTCATAGTCAGGGTTGTCCTACCCTGCATAGGAAGGAAGAGCACGACCCGACGCCTTCTTGAGTGGACGAGAAGAGTCCTTGGAGTCCGTCAAGGCTTGATGATGTGCGTCTGCATACCCGCATAGGAGAGAGCCAACAAGATGAATATGTAAACCTAGATGGATAGCGCAACGGGAAAATGGAGAAGGGGCGCAGATGGAGTACCACGAGAGGGGCCCGTGGACGTCTTCTTGAAGTTCCGGCTGCTACCTCCATGTCCGAACACCATGACGACTTCCGGGGACAGAAAGGGCGAGATTGGGGATGAACCAACCGGCCCCAAGAGGAGCCGCGTGAGGAGGACGTGGATCGAGAAGAAGGACACTTGCGGGGGCGAGATCTGGCCGTTTGGCCAGCCAGACTTGCGGGGCCGGCCACGAGCTGCCGTCGATAGTGGAGGCAAGCAGATAAGGCTGTGGGGGAGGAAACAGAGGCATAACCCTCTGCCCCCTCCCAGCCCCCGATTTGTTTTAGGGTGTGGAGCCGCCTAGACGACCGGAGGGAGACCCGGATCATCCGGACAGGTCCAGATGACCGGAGAGTGGCCCGGATATCCGGGGAAAATGTGACAGAGTGGACCGGACTAAGACCAGATCCGTAGAAATAGCGATGAGAAGGTTGAGACCTAGGAGAGCACTTACAAATAAGAATATACCCAAGACATAACACAAAACCGCATCACCAACTAAGAAGAGCGGTGGCCTAAGCCACCATGTTTGAGTATACATAACTTGGTACTACAAAGATTTGAACTTTGGACCCAAGATTACTACTCCATCATATTAAAGTACTATAGACACAAAAGAAGTGTCATAGTAACTAAGAGAGTGTTGGTTTTATTTGCGCATTATATAGAGGAAGAGGATTCATGTATTGAAGTTCTCCCCCTAAATATATGCCTACATCAAGACAAGACATGAAGTAAATGCATGCATGGTATTAGATTTCACATAATGTTGTCAAGCTCCAAGATACCAAGTTCACGCCTAAGTTGACAAAACCTTGCTTCATCCAATGGTTTGGTGAAAATGTCTGCAAATCGCATATCTGTACCAACATGAGCTATATCAATGTCACCCTTTTGCACATGGTCTCTCAAGAAGTGATACCTAATATCAATGTGCTTGGTGCGAAGATGATCAATGGGATTCTCAGCAATCTTGATGGCACTTTCATTATCACATAGAAGAGGCACATGTCTATAGGTGATACCATAATCCTTCAAAGTTTGCCTCATCCATAGTAATTGAGTTGCACAACTGGCGGTTGCAATGTATTCGGCTTCGGCGGTGGAAAGGGAGACACAATTTTGCTTCTTTGAGGACCAACTTACCAAGGAGCATCCAAGAATTACATGCACCGGAGGTGGACTTTCGTCCCACTTTGTCTCCAGCCCAATCCGCATCTGTGTACCCAATGAGATCAAACTTGGCATCCTTGGGGTACCATAGACCCAACTTTGGTGTGTGAACAAGGTATCTAAGAATATGCTTAACCGCCTTATGATGACTTTCCCTAGGGGAAGCTCGAAATCTAGCACATATGCCTACACTGAACATGATGTCTGGTCTAGATGCACAAAGATAAAGCAATGAACCTATCATGGAGCGGTAAAGAGATGGGTCGAAAGGGATACCGTTTGTGTCTTCAGTGAGTAGAATTTTTGTTGGCATGGGTGTCTTACATGGGCTAGCATTTGTCATGTCAAACTTCTCTAGAATATCCTTGAGGTCTTTTGTTTGAGACAAGAAAATTCCTTCTTAAAATTGTTGAATTTGAAATCCGATAAAGAACTTCAAGTCCGCATTGAGTGACATTTCAAAGGTCTTGGTCATGGAGGCCGCAAACAAAGTCCAAACCTTCAACTTGTGAGTACCCTTGTGCCACTAACCTTGCCTTGTTGCGGATGATTACACCATTCTCATCTTGCTTGTTCTTGAAAATCCATTTTGTTCCAATGACATTGTGTTCCTTAGTTGGTCTCTTGACTAATGACCACACTTTGTTACGTTCAAAACTGTTCAACTCTTCTTGCATAGCAACAAGCCAATCATTGTCCATTAATGCATCTTGTACCTTGAGTGGCTCAACACTAGAGACAAACGAAAAGTGAGCACAAAAGTTTGTCAATTGTTTACGAGTGACTCTACCTTTCGATATGCCGGTAAGAATTTGATCAACATCAACACGACCGGCCACACGGGGCATGATGGAGGTTAGGGTTTCACGAGGTTCAACTTCATTTCCATCATCCACATCCTCTACATATGGATCATTAATGTGTGGTGGAAGGTCTTCTTCTTCATATTGCATTTGTTAAGGTTCATCATCAATGATTGCACTTTCTTGTTCTTGCTCTTGGTGATGATCTTGTTCTTGAATGTGATCATGATGAGGGACTTGATCTCCTTCATGATCTTGAACAACGGGTATAGTTTGACCAATAGGATCTTGTGAAGGTATGGGTGTTGAAGTAACTAGGGGATGAGAAAAACTTCCATCTTCTTCTTCATCATCATGAGGTTCTTGTTCCATTGGAAGAAGAGCACGAACACCCATGGTCAAAATATCTTCAGAGGGATCTTCTTCACCTACATCACTTAGATCAACTTGCTCCCCATGGGTGCCATTAAATTCATCAAACACGTCACAAGTTTCTACAACACATCCATTGGATTTGTTGTAGACTCTATAGGCGTGATAGTTTGACCCATAACCAACAAATATCCCCTCAATTGTTTTGGATTGAAATTTTCCTAACCATTCTCTCTTGTTGAGGATGAAGCACTTGCACCCAAAAACACGAAAGTACTTGACATTTGGCTTGTTCCCGGTTAGGAGTTCATATGGAGTCTTTTCCAATATCGTGCGGAGGAAGAGCCGGTTTGAGGCATGGCATGCGGTGTTGACAGCCTCAGCCCAAAAACTATGTGGTGACTTGTATTCATCCAACATGGACCTTGCCATTTCCACAAGTGTACGGTTCTTCCTTTCGGCTACACCATTTTTGTTGAGGAGTGTAGGGTGTGGAATATTGATGCTCAATCGCTTCATCACTAAAAAATTCTTCCAAGGTGTAGTTCTTGAACTCGGAGCCATTATCACTTCTTATTGCCAAGATTTCTTTGTCAAACTTGCATTGTGCTTGCTTGGCAAAATCAATGAAGGTGATCTTCGTATTGTCCTTTGACTTGAGGAAAAACACCCATGTATATCGTGAGTAATCATCAACAATGACAAGTCCATACTTTTTCCCACCAAGACTATCCCATGAAGGAGGCCCAAAAATATCCACATGAAGGAGCTCCAAAGGCCTTGAAGTAGATACAATATTCTTGGGTGGGTGCTTTGATTGATGTTGCTTCCCAGCTATGCATGCACTACACCCACGATCTTTCTCAAAAGAGACATTGGTTAGTCCAAGGATGTGATTACCCTTTAAGAGATCTTGAAGATTTCTCATGCCGACATGTGCTAGCCGGCAATGCCATAGCCACCCCTTGTCGGCCTTGGCCATTAGACAAGTTGCATGGAATGTGCTCTCTTTCAAGAAATCAACCGTGTAAAGGTTGCCATCCAACTCTCCAACAAAGGCCACTTCGAGAGTATCTCTCTTAAAGACTTTCACATCGGTTAGTCCAAATAGTGTATCATAACTAATAGAAGCCAATTGGCAAATGGAGAGCAAATGGTATTTAAGGGATTGGACAAGCATGACATTTGCAAGAGACATGTCATTTGTGATAGCCACCTTGCCCAACCCAAGTACATGTCCTTTTGATCCTCCACCAAACATAATGCTCATAAAATGGTTGAATAGCTTCCATGAAATTGAAAAGCAATTTGCTATCTCCGGTCATTTGGTTGGTACATCCACTATCGATCACCCATTTGACTCCACCATAGAAAGCAACCTACACACAATTTACGACTTGGTTAGAGGCACCCATTTTGGAATGGGACCTCTCAAGTTAGTCACAAGGGTCTTAGGGACCCAAATAGCATAAAACCGGAATGCATTACGAGGACCAACAAATTTCGCATAAACTTCTCCATCCTTAGTTTTACGAAGTACCTAGGATGGAGGCATGAACTCTTTTGGCTTGTTGAGAGTGGGCATGCCCCTAGTGGCTTTCCCACTCACAACCTTACCTTTGTCCTTGTGCCCTTCTCATACAAATGTTTCTTTGAGAGGGGTGGTGCACTTTTGAGAATACGTCTTCTTCTTGCTTGTGCTTGGGTCAAACCCGAGCCCTTCCTTGGCAAACACCTCATTGTGTTGGCTCAATACCTCATTAAGGTTCTTTTGTCCTTGAGCACATGTCATGAGTCCTCTCTCGAGTTGTGCCTTTAGAAAATGGTTTTCCTCAAGAATAGATGCTAGGTCACCACTAGAGTTAGTAGTACAAGCATCAACATTGATAATAAGTGAAGAGTAAGCCTTGGCTAGAGTTTCAAGATAAGTAAGCTTGAGCGTCTCAAAGCTCTTTGTAAGAAAGGTGAGCTCCTCTTCCTTAGTCTTGAGAGACACAGATAGAACCTCACAATCCTTAGAGACAGAAGCATGAGATTCCACAAGCTTACTTTTATCATTCATCAACTCCTTGCAAGAATTCTTGGCCTTTTTCAAGGAGGCAAGTTTTTTAGCATGAACATCAATGTTTGCACCAATTTTTAAGCATAGTTCATCATTTTGTGCTTCCTCATATTGGACTTTCCGCTCAAGGATTTCATACTTTTCCTTTTCCTCGGTGACAAGGGTTTCGAGTTCCTTAATGGTGATGGTGTGCTTACTCACCATCTCCATAAGCATATGAAACATAGTGAGCTTTTTTCCTTTAAGGGAGCACATGAACTTATTTAGTTTAGCAAGCACAGGATCATCTATATCATCATCATCATAATTATCCTCTACATCAAGATACTCATCACAAGGAGTAGAAGGAGTGAAAATAGGAGGGTTTGAACATGGGGTTACCTTAACCTTGTCAGGAGAGTTTTGGTCCTCTCCATCTTCTACCACGGCCTTTGCCATTAAGCACTTGTGAGCTTTGCCCTTGTAGTCTTTCATATAGTTGTAGGTGACAACATCACCACTCTTGTTGACTAGCCTCAAGGTGTTTTGAGAATCTTGAGCTACTCCGGCAACACCACTAACATCATCCGGATCAGATTCGTCATGGGCAACCATTGCTTTCCCATCTCTCTTCTTGAGCTTAGAGTTCAAAGGATTTGGCAACTTCTTCTTGGGAAAGGTCTTGGAAAACCTTGGTCTATCTTCTCTCTTCTCATAAGGGCAATCATTGGAGAAGTGGTTGGTTTCTTCACAGTTGTAGCATTTTCTCACTTTCTTCTTCTGGAATCTTCCCTTGAATTTTCCCGCGCTAAACTTCTTGACAAAGAGGGCAATGTCTTCATATGAGGGGCTCTCATCAGAGTCAATCCCATCACCATCTTCATCATCATCATCTTCTTCTTCTTCACTTTGCTCTTCCTCACATACATGCTTGGCCTTCAAAGCAAGATTGATCTTTGATGTTGAGGTACCATGCATGGCAAGATGTTTTGTAGCATTTGCCTTTGACTCTTCGAATAGTTGGAAATTGGATATGATGTCATCCGGAGTCATTTCCTTGAATCCATGATGTTGTCTTATATCCCACACCATTTGGTGATGATATGGAGCAAGAGCATGAAGTAACTTGTCCACGAGAAACCGCTTAGTCAAGTTGAATCCATCTTGTGTCTTGTCACAATCACAGGACTCAATGTCGGCGGTGAGAGTCATGAGATGCTCAAGGAGCTGCTTGGGGGATTCACCTTTCTCCATACAAAAGTTTTGCAATTGACCTTTGGCAATTTCATACTAAGCAAGCCGGAGAGTGGAGGTACCGGCCTTGGTCCTTACAATGTTGTCCCATAATTACTTGGCACTTGTGATGTGTATGTAAGGTCTCCTTTGCTGATCATTCATTCCTTTTCTTATGCACATGATTGCGGTGTCGTTGAGATGCTTGTCATAAGTCTCTCTTGGGGTGAGATTCTTTGGGTCAACAGGGTTGTAGCCATGCTCCAAGATTTCCAACATTTCATCATTGGCATACCTAAGATGATCCTGCATACCAACTCTCCACAAAGCAAAATCGGAACTGTCATCAAGCAAAGGAGGTTTTCCTCCAGGATTATACTTAGGTTTCTCTACTTGAGGTCTTGCATAAACCCATGGAACACTAGAGTGATCATTGCTAGGAGGTTGTTGGCCAAGTGAAGGAGTAGGCACAGTTGGCCTCGAGGCCGCAACACCCGAAAGTGGTGCAAGCATCGTGGTTTATGTGGCTAATCTCATTTGGACCAAGGCCTCAAGAGAAGCATCATGCTCCTCCTTTTTCTTAGCAAGAGCCCATTCTAGATCCTCAGAAGTGAAGGACTTGGCTTCCGTGGAAGCCGCGCCCTTATCCTTCGGATCAGCAACAAGGGGAGTCCCATCGGGGTTCATCTCGCTCTAGGGCGGTTAAGCCACAAGAATAGAGCACGAGGCTCTGATACCAATTAAAAGGATCGAGATGTACCTAGAGGGGGGGTGAATAGGTACAATTACAAATTTTAAATGTTACTTAGCAATTTTAGGCAATAATGCGGAATATGAAGGTGAGCCTAACAATTTTAAGTAAGATGCTAGGAGCTAAGCAAGGTAAGCAAGTATATGAGTAAGCAAGCACAATATGAGCAAATAAAGATTAAGAGACAAGTAACCACAAGTAGGGAGCTAGGGTTAGTAATAATCGCAACTCCGAGAGACGAGGATGTATGCCAATGTTCACTTCCTTGGAGGGAAGCTACGTCACCGTTTAGAGAGGTGGATGTTACCATGAAGGCACACCAATGCCACGAAGGCTCACCCTATTCTCTCCTTGAGATATCACCACGAAGGCGATTCCCAACCACTAGTGGTAGACCTTGGGGTGGTCTCCAAACCCTCACAAACTTTTCGAGGGTAATCACAATAGTTGATTCCTCACAGAAAGACTCCTACCGCCTAGGAGTATCCAACCTCCAAGAGTAACAAGATCCAAGGGGAAAAGCTCAAGACTTGCTCAAATCACGATTTGCTTCGGTCACAAGAAGGAGAGGGAGAAGATCTTTCATTTGATTGGAACAACTCTCACAAACTCTCAAGAATCAAACCGGGATCTAGGATTTTGTGGGCCGGGGAGCAAGAGTGAGGGAGCACTGGTGTTCTTTGGGCGTGTTGGAGTGAAGTGTTCAACCTTATCCCGAAGGGGTAAGGAGCTATTTATACCCACAATATATTAGAGCCATTTGGAGTAGAAGTTTACTTGCCCGGATGATCCGGATTACCATCCGGATGATCTGGACAGTGTCCGGACGATCTGACTATAAGCCCAGATGCAAGTGGTAAAAGCAGAGCTGCGAGGAGGCCGGATGGTCCGGAGGACAGCCCGAATGATCTGGACGAAGCCCGGACGATCCGGGTGCCCCTCCGGATGCTCCGGCTTCATCCAACGGGGTTCTGTGATGAGAAGGGCTATATTACTCGGATGATCCGGGACAAGGTCCGAATGATCCGGGGTCAGCCCGGATGATCCGGGACAGGTCCGGACGATCTGGCCACAACCAGCATCAAATAGATGGCCCCTGGATGCAGTACCCAGATGATCCGGAAACAGGTCCGGACGATCCTCGCTTAGCCCGGATGATCCGGGACCTCGTCTGGATGATCCGGCTAGGAGCCTGTATGTGGAGAGAAAGTGGAGTAGGTTTTGGCTAAGTAATTTTCCTAGGGATTTTTGGTCTTTGTGAAAACATCTCATGAAGTAGACTGTGAGCAAGCCTTGAACATACACCTCGGATCCCCTCTTAATAGTGTGGGATCCCTATTACTCAAGAAATGTATAAAAGAAACAAATGCTTCATTTTGCTTCTTTCCTCGTTGGTTATCTGCTTGAGCAATATCTCATTTGATGTGTCCATGATCCACATTTTAATGCCAAGGGAACTAATGACCTGTGTATATACTCAGCAAACATAATTAGTCCCCTATATGTAATTTGTCATCAACATCAAAATACACTTAAGAGCAAGATTGCACTTTCAGCCCGCATGAAGGTAACGAGCGCGCTTTCCTATTTGTCGTCAAGGGTGGAGCTGATGGTGAACGTACCATCATTGCCAACCAGCCCTGCCTGGACCTTCTTCACTGCAGGTGCAGCAACCTTTGATCTCTTGCTATTGGAACTTTCCAGCAAGTCGTCGATAGGCGTAGCGCACTCCGGAGAAGCGTGCTTCCCGGATTCCTTGCCGGTATCCTTGCTAGCTTTCATCCCTTTCTTACTTTCCTTGGCGGGAGCGGTAGCTTCTGCGGCCTTGGCAGCGACTGCCTCTGTGTATATCTTATCCACGCATATGATTGCGTCTTTCTTGTCCGATGGAATGGAAATGACGCCCATCCACCCTGTCATCTTCAGCATATTATAGGCATAGTGGGATGCCGCCATGAATTTAGCCAGGGCTGGACGACCAAGGATTCCATTGTACGGCAGGGGGAGGTCAACCACATCAAACACAACCTTCTCAGTCCAGTAGTTTACCTCCCCTCCGAATGTTACTGGCAGCATGATCTTTCCCTTAGGACGACTCCTACCGGGGTTGATCCCTTGGAAAGTACCGGTAACCTCGAGCTCTTCATCTGCTATCTGAAGCTTGTTGAGCACCTTGGGGGAAATCAGATTCAACCCAGCCCCGCCATCAACCAACATCTTCGTGACTTTGAGGTTGCAGATTGTTGGTGAAACCAACAATGGCAAACACCCTACCGCAGTGGTGCGGTCAGGGTGGTCCTCTTCGACAAAGATGATGGGAGTGCATGACCACTTGAGCGGTTTCTGAAACTCTGCCGCCGGTTCAATAGCATTGACCTCATGCGCCCACTGTTTAAGCTGGTGGGGAGAGGAGTGCAAGGATGCACCCCCGTCAATGCACAGGGCGTCAGTGGCCTTCTGAAACTCCTGCTCACTAGTTTCCTCTTCATCCCCTTCATCGCTCTCGTCATCGCACTCCTTCTTGTCACGGCCTTTAGCAGGTTTCCCTTGATGCTGATGGACCTTGCCGGGGCGGCCTCCTCTGCCACCTCGGCCCTTCCCGCCAACGCCATCTTGGTCTCTTTCCTTGTTGCGCTTCTCGTATTCAGCCTTTTGCTTCTTGACGAGTTGCTCGACTTGGTGACACTCTTGGAGATCATGGCCTTTGGTCCGATGGATCTTGCAATACGGCCCGTCAGGTTTCCCAGACTTCTCAGCCATCGCAGCCTCCCAGCAATTAGTGCACGCAGCAACCTCCTTGGCAGGAGCTCCGGCCTTGGCCTTCTTGCAGGTACTAGGTTCACCAGATCCTTCGACAGCCAACACTGTTTTCTCCTTGCGCTTCTTGTTGCATTTCTTGTTCTTCTTCTTCTGATCGGTAGCATCATCGTCATCTTCCGAGTCGATGTCTACGCCACCTTCTTCTCTGGGGAGTCGCCTCCCCTCCTTTGTCCGGGCACACTTATCCGCCAAAGTGTACAGCTCATTCACAGTCTTGGGCAACCGGACGTTCATCTTGGAACGTATCCTGCGGTTGTGTATGTTGGACTGGAACGCAGTGATCATGGCTGCCGGGTGGAAGTCTAGAATGTTTCTGTGCACCCGGCTGAACCTCTGCATATACTTCCGCAAACTCTCTCCTTCTTTCTGCGGGAGGAGTTGCAAATCGCTGGGCCGCCCTGGTTCTTGATGGCTGCCTGTGAAGGCGCCAATAAACTCATTGCACAGGTCAGCCCAGGTCGAGATGGAATTCTCCGGCAGGTGCATCAGCCACGACCTCACATTTGGCTTGAGTGCCAAAGGGAAGTAGTTGGCGAACACCTTTTCTTCTCTCCCTCCGACAGCTTGGACGGCGATGGTGTAGATGCTCAAGAATTCTGCCGGGTTCAATCTTCCATCGTATTTTTCTGGTATCTCTGGCTTGAACATACGGACAGATGGCCAACGGACTTGCCGTAGTTCACAGGTAAAGGCGGGGCACCCAACCTCGAAAGGCAGGTACCCGTTCCCACTGGGTGTGGGCTCGTCGACGTCGGGGCCGTTTCGCCTATCGGACTGGCTGCGGGTTTCGCGGCGTCGTTCTATGGTGACGCGCGCGTCTTCCCCCCGCCTGTCTTCTAGGACCTGCCACTGGTCTCGACGGGCTCGAGTATCAGACGAAGCCATTGACACATCGTCGAGTTCTTGGTCGCGCAGTTCTGGCCGCGGCCCCTGCGCTGGCTGCTGTGGAGGGGACTGCACCGTCGGAACAGCTCCCTGGGTGCGGCCAGCGGCTTGGGCCGTTGCTGCCGTCGGTGGAGGCCGTGGCGGGCCTGCCTGTTGTGATCCTCCCGCCTTAGGGAAACCAATCAGGCTCTGAATGGTTGCTCTCCACTCATCCATTTGATTGGCCGCTGGCAGGAATCTCAACAAGAGCTGGGCCCGTGCCATGGCTTCCGAGGCAGTGCTTGGCATGGACGATGACACGGATCGCGATGTCGCCCGACTTCTGATGGTGCCTGTTGTGGTGGCGACATGTTCTCGCCACCGCGAGCCAGTCGCCGAGGCGGCGTGGCGATGAGGTGGATGCGCTTGGGGATTGACGACCCCGTTCGACGCATCATCTTGGTTAACTTTCCTCGGGGATGGCACAGGTCCTGCAGCCGCTCCCGCGGCGGGGGTAGCTAGGAGGCTACGACCCGCATTAGGGCGAGCGCCATCGCTGCGGCTATGTCGCTCGGTGAGGTGGGGAGGCGGAGACGGAGACGGAACATTCTCCCCACCCATACCTTGCGGAGCATGGCCGACGGGGTGCTGTTGGTGCCGCCCTCCTCCGATGCCTCCCGCTCCCACTTCAGCCGCAGGGGGAACGGTGATGGCGCCGCCTGCGCCAGTCACGTCCCCCGCGGCGTCCGTGTTCCCATGTTCCCCCGCAGCCCCCATGGCATCAGTGGCTGCATGCGAGGGGGCCTTCGAGGTGGACGGGTGAGCTGAAGCACCGGATTTCTTTTTGGCCGCCATCGCTGATGAAGCCGTGTAGCGATCCGACCTCAGATGGTCAAATCTCTGTGTTCAAGTGTCATCCTGGATCGGTAATGCTGACACACACAGTACTCGAAGGATTTATAACAGAGTGCAATCACACACTTATTACATCGAATGTCTCAAAAGAGAACTTAATACAATAAATATGGCTTAAGGCCATCTAAATAAGATAATAGCGGAAGACTTGAAAGATAAAGTGAGTCCATCAACTCCAACGGCATAGCTGAGTGCACGACAACGACACAGCGCACCTTACTCTTCATCTGAAAAGTCTGCAACATGATATGTTGCAGCCCGAAATGGGTCAGCACATGGAATATGCTGGCAACATAACACAGTAGAGCAATGAACAGATAAATGCTATCACTACATGCATATATGGCTGGTGGAAAAGCTCTAGGGTTATATTATTTTGCGAAAAGCCAATTTTTCCCTACATCAAAGGAATATGTTTTATTTAACTATCATGGTGGTTGTTAAACATTGAGAAGGTAAATCCCCATCTCAATCCCAATTAAAAGTAATCATTAAACACAACAAATTAATTTAGAGTGATGAGATCAAATCAATAATTCAAGTACCAGATACTCAAGATGTCCATAACCGGGGACACGGCTAATCATGATTAGTTTATACACTCTGCACAGGTTTGTGCACTTTTCCCCCCCAAGACTCGATCTCCTCCATTGGATTTCTCGCACTACATGGTATTTGAGAAACGGATGACCAAGACACAGTCTTTCAGAAGCATTAACTCTTTACTCTGGGTAGACAGTTACACCTACTTTCCCCTACATCTGCTAGCCTACCACTGAAAGAGGTTATACAACATACTCAACTATGCTAGAGCCCATAATAGCTTGTGGCTGCACACGGAAGTTTCTAGCATGAATAATCTTATGATCCCTTTGAGCCTGGGTGGCGAACCAAAAAGACAACACTGGTATATCCCCAGGTGCCTGCAACCAATCCACCCAGATGTGTATTTAATTAGCCACCTTAAGTTAACCATTAATTAACAATCTCAAATCTGTCATGGATACACTCAAACCCAATCCACGTCTACGAGCATAGCAGGGCAATATAAGCATAACGTAGAAATAACTCCCAAGGGTTTGATAATAAAGGGCAATAGGTTCTACCTCGTCATCTACTTCCCAATACCCACAAGTTAATCACATCCTAATCATGCAGTGTTTGAGGATTGAAACTAATGCATAAAAACTGGGTATGAAAAGAGTATGATCAATGTGTTACTTGCCTTGCTGACGATCTGCAAACCCTAGAGACTCGTAGTAGCACGCTTCGCACTCCGGGAATTCTATCGCAAACAAACAATAGCATACATAGCAATCAAGCATAGATGCAAGGGTAAAACTCAAATAAGAAGATCATATCTGAAAGTTCAGCGGAAGAGATTTGATCTGCAAAAAGAATCAAACGAATCGGAGCTACGAAACTGAAACTACGGTCAAAAGAACTTCGAAAACAAATCTGCTTGAAACCAAATTTTAAATTGTCAAAATCATGTTCAAGTTGATTAAACAGGAAGAGGGGTTCGAGACGAAGATTTTGGCGTTGGTTTCACTGGATTTGGACAAACGGTTTAGAAACGGCGAGGGTTTGAAGATCAGGGGCTAATCTGCGATAAAAATAATTGCGGATAGGTCCCTGGCCTAAAATAAAGGGAAAAAGAAAAATCTATCGGACGAACATCCGCTAACAGAGACGAACGGGCGAAAACGTTCGTTAAAACGAACGAACGAACGAATGTTCGCAAACGAACTAAACCGAAAAAAAACCGAACCGATCTAATAAAATAAAATAAAACAAACTAGGGTTTAAAAAAAACCGAGACGGTTTTTACCTAAACCGAAAAAAAAACCAACGGCGGCGGCGTCGAGATCCGGCGGCGGCGGCGCGGCTCCGGCGGCTGCGGGGCTGCGGCGGCGACGCGGGCGGGGCGGCGGCTAGCGCGGGCGGGGCGGGGCTGGGGCGGCGACGCGGGCGGGACGGCGGCAGCGGCACGGCTCGGCGAGGTGGCGGGCTGCGGCGGCGGCGGTGGTGTGGGGAGGACAAGGGGGGGCGGCGTGGCTTATAAAGAGCTCGGGGGGGGTCCCGACTTGGAGAAGGGGGCGGCGGCTCCGACCCGAACTCCCTTGCCGGAGTCCGGCGGTTGGCAAGCTGGGCCTTGGCCTGGCTTCGGCTGGGCCGGCCCAGTTTCGGCGCGCGCGCGTTTTTTTTTAATAAATTCCGCCGAAACAAAAATCCTAAATAAAATATAAAAAAAATCTAAAAATGCCAAAAACAATTTTAACCATCTAAATAGAATATTTAGAACAAAGTGAACATTTTCTTGGCCTAGAAATGCAATTTTGAAAAATGCATATTTTTTTCTAATTCAAATAAAATAGCAATAAAAATCCAAATAAATATTTATTTGATTTTAACATTTTTCCTCCAATATTTTCTTTTATTTCGGAGAAGTCATATTTATCTCCTCTCATATGTTTTTAATATGAAATATTTTGGAGAGAAAAATAAATAAAACCAAAATGATCTTCTTTTCAATATTTGAGAAAATTCAAATATGAAAATAATAAAATCCCCAACTCTCTCCGTGGGTCCTTGAGTTGCTTAGGATTTTTAGGGTCACAACCAAAATGCAAATAAAATATGATATGCATATGATGACCTATGTATAACATTCCAAATTGAAAATTTGGGATGTTACAAACCTAGCCCCCTTAAGATGAATCTCGTCCTCGAGATTCAGGTTGGCTAGAAAATAGGTGCGGGTGGTCTTTCCGTAGATCTTCGTCTCGTTCCCAGGTGGCTTCATCCTCGGTATGGTGGCTCCACTGAACTTTGCAAAACTTGATAACCTTGCTGCATGTAACTCGGCTAGCAAACTCGAGAATCTTGACGGGTTTCTCCTCGTAGGTCAGATCACTATCCAACTGAATTGCTTCCAGGGGTACTGTATCTCTCAGGGGAATATCGGCCATCTCAGCATGGCACTTCTTCAACTGGGAAACGTGAAACACATCATGAACTCCTGATAGTCCGTCGGGTAACTCCAACTTGTAGGCCACCTCTCCCATACGTCCCAAAACTCGGTATGGTCCTACAAATCTCGGGGCTAACTTTCCCTTGACTCCAAAGTGTTTAACTCCTCGCAGAGGTGACACACGAAAATATGCTCTATCTCCGATTTCATAGACTACCTCCTTGCGCTTGGTATCGGCATAACTCTTCTGTCTGGACTGAGCTACCTTCAGTCTATCCCGAATCAACTTAACCTTCTCTTCAGACTCTTTAATCAAATCTGGTCCAAACAACTGACGGTCTCCAACTTCATCCCACATCAACGGTGTTCTGCACCTCCTTCCATACAAAGCTTCAAAAGGGGCCATCTTCAAACTGGCTTGGTAGCTATTGTTGTATGAGAACTCCGCGTAGGGCAAATTGTCATCCCAACTCGATCTGTAATCTAGTGCACAAGCTCTCAACATGTCCTCCAGAATCTGATTGAATCTCTCGGTCTGTCCATCTGTCTACGGATGAAAGGCTGTACTAAACTCTAGCCTGGTACCCAAGGTCTGGTGCAGCTGGTGCCAAAACTTTGAAGTAAACTATGTTCCTCTATCTGATACGATGGTCCTCGGAACTCCATGCAGACATACGATCCTGGTCATATATATCTTGGCCAACTTTGCACTCGTATAGGTGGTTTTCACTGGGATAAAGTGAGCCACTTTGGTCAAACGATCCACTACTACCCAGATAGAATCATATCCCGATCGGGTCCTGGGTAATCCGGTGATGAAATCCATGCCAAGCTTATCCCACTTCCATTCTGGTATCGGCATAGGCTGCAGTAATCCTGCTGGCTTCTGATGTTCTGCTTTCACTCTCAGGCATACATCACATACGGCTACATACTCGGCAATGTCCTTCTTCATACCAGTCCACCAGAAACGCTCCTTCTGATCCAAATACATCTTGGTGTTTCCGGGGTGTATCGAGTATGGCGAGTCATGAGCTTCCTGTAGTATCAACTTCCTGATCTCCGCATTATTGGGTACATAAACACGGTCCTCAAACCACAAAGTGTCGTGCTCATCCTCACGAAAACCTTTGGCTTTTCCTTTGCTCATCCTCTCCTTTATCTCAGCAATTTCTTTGTCATCCTTCTGAGCTTCTCGAATCTTCCCCAATAATGTTGACTGAACTTCTAATGCTGCAACAAAACCTCTAGGAACTATCTCCAAACGAAGCTCCCTGAGATCTTCGGCTAACTCCTTTGGTAATCCTCCGCTTATGAGGGTATTGACATAACTCTTCCTGCTCAAAGCGTCTGCTACGACATTGGCCTTTCCTGGGTGATAATGCAACTTCATATCATAATCCTTTATAAGCTCCAACCATCTCCTCTGCCTGAGATTCAGCTCCTTCTGTGTGAAAATGTACTTCAAACTCTTATGATCCGTGTACACATCACAACGGTTCCCAATAAGAAAATGTCTCCAGGTCTTAAGTGCATGAACTACAGCTGCTAACTCCAAATCATGCGTGGCATAATTCAACTCATGTGGTCGAAGCTGACATGAGGCATATGAGAAAACTCTTCCGTCCTGCATAAGTACACCTCCAAGTCCTAAGCGAGAAGCGTCGCAATACACTTGGAAATCCTTGCGTATATCCGGCAGAATCAGTACTGGGGCTGTAACCAAATGTTTCTTCAGCTCCTGAAAACTTGCCTCACATTCATCTGTCCATTTGAAATTGGTGTCCTTCTTCAGTAACTCCGTCATAGGTTTCGCAATCTTCAAAAAATTCTCAATAAATCTCCGATAATATCCTGCAAGTCCAAGAAAGCTGCGGATCTCTCCAACTGAGGTGGGTGCCAACCACTCAGTGACTGACTGAACCTTGGTGGGGTCTACTGCTATACCTTCTCCTGATATAACATGTCCAAGAAATCCAACTTCCTTCAACCAAAACTCATATTTGCTGAACTTGGCATACAACTGATGTTCCCTGAGCTTCTCGAGAACTAAACGCAAATGCTCCTTGTGTTCCTCTTCATTCTTCGAGTACACCAAGATATCATGAATGAACACCACGACAAACTTATCCAAGAACTCCATGAACACTTTATTCATCATACTCATAAAATAGGCAGGGGCATTAGTTAATCCAAATGACATAACCGTATACTCATATAGCCCATACCTTGTGGTGAAGGCTGTCTTAGGTATATCATGTTCTCGAATCTTCAACTGGTGGTATCCTGATCTCAGATCGATCTTGGAAAACACTTTAGCTCCTTGCAACTGATCAAACAAATCATTGATCATCGGCAGTGGGTACTTGTTCTTGATCGTCACTTCATTCAATGCACGATAATCAACAACCATTCTCAATGATCCATCCTTCTTCTCAACCAAGAGCACTGGGGCTCCCCACGGTGATGAACTTCGTCGAATGTAACCTTTCTCCAATAACTCCTTGATCTGCTTCTTAATTTCCTCCAGATCATTTGGGGCATCCGGTATGGTCTCTTCGATATCGGTCCGGTGCCTGGCAACAGCTCTATCAAAAACTCAATGTCTCGATCCGGCGGCATGCCTGGTAACTCCTCTGGAAATACATCTGGGTAATTCTTCACTACTGGCACTTCCTCCTGAACAACTCCTGAGAGTGAATTTATTTGGGTTCTCCTTGACGCATGCCTGGATACATACTTGATCCTTTTTCCCTCTGGGGTGGTGAGCAGAATTGACTTACTGGCGTAATCGATGTTTCCTCCATACATCGATAGCCAAATCCATGCCTAGTATCACATCCAATCCTTGTGCCTCCAAAATTATTAAGTCTGAGGGGAACACGTGCCTACCTATGGTCAATGGCATCTGAAAACATCCTTGACTTGCCATATACTCCGCTCCTGGTGAGCTTACTAACATAGGTGTCCTAAGAACTTTAGTGGGCAACTTATACTTATCCACAAATCCCCTTGAAATGTATGAATGTGATGCACCAATATCAAAAAGAACGATTGCAGTAAATGACTTAACCAAAAACTTACCTATAACTGCATCTGGCTGCTCTTCAGCCTCCTCCACGTTAACGTGGTTCACTTGTCCCCTGTTGAAAGGGTTGGGCTTCTTCCCAGAGCTTCCATTGCCATTACCATTCTTCGGTTCAGGACACTCATTGGCATAGTGTCCAGTCTTCCCGCACTTGAAACAAGTAATGTGACTTTGATCCTTCTTGGCGGGTGTGGCTGGGTTAGGGCGGTTCTGATTGCTGCCTGCTCCATTCCCGTTTCCATTCTTGGGGCCATTGTGGTTATGCGAACTTCCTGCATTGTGAGTATGGCCTCCATGGTTATGTGTATATCCTCCCGAGTTCGGGGTAAAATGAGGCTTCTGCTGAGCTCCTGAATTGTACTTCCCTTGTCCATACTTCCTTTTGCGGCTCTCAATCTGTTGCTGCTTCCCTTCAATCATAAGAGCCCGGTCTACCAACTCCTGGTAGTTAGCGAATGTTGCTACCATCAGCTGCATGCTCATCTCATTATTCAACCCTTCCATAAACTTCTCCTGCTTCGCGGCATCAGTGGCCACATCATCCGGGGCATAGCGAGCTAACTTACTGAACTCATCCATGTATTGCCCCACAGTACGGTTTCCCTGGCGCAAGTTGTGAAACTCACGCTTCTTCATGCTCATAGCTCCAGTTGAGACATGTGCAGTGCGGAATGCTTGCTGAAACTGATCCCAGGTGACATTGGCTATAGGGAATGTGGCTGTGTAATTCTCCCACCATGAGGCTGCGGGTCCATCCAATTGATGTGCGGCAAAATGCACCTTCTCAGCATCTATGCATCCTGAGGTGATTAACTCCCTTCCAATCATGCGTAGCCAGTCATCAGCAACTATTGGCTCGGTGCTACTGGAAAACACCGGCGGCTGCAACCTCAGAAAACGGGCTAGGTTGTCAACTGGAGGTGGGGGCGGTGGGTTGTTGTTGTTGTTGTTGCCTTGGTTCTGAACTAGTATCTGCATCAAAGCATTCTGCTGCTGGATCAACTGTGTGATCTCCGGTGGGAAGAGAAATCCGGTGTCTCATCTCGGAGGCATCTGATGGGTTTAGAGGGAAGAGATTAGAATAGAGTGAGGTCTAATGAGAGAGCACTACCCATATGCACATGAGACAAACACATTCATATCACACCAAAATCAATTCAAGCAGGGGCATACAATCGATCTAACTATCGTTACAAAATTGCTCGGACTACTACTATATACATGGGGAAATAATACTAATCATATGGTGGTCATCTAGAAATTTTGATTGGTGGAAGACTCCATGATATCCGCTCCAGCTTCGTCTTCATAGTCATCATTACTACTGTCAGGGTCGGAGTCGGTGTCGTCGATGATGATGTAGTCCTCGGGACGGTTGTCATCTCCTCCTGGCGCGGGGTCTCCCATGAATACTCCTAGCTTCCTTGTCAGGTCGTCATTCTTCTCCACTAGTACTGCGATTTCCTCCTCGTATCCGTCGCGTGTAGACTTGAGTTCCTCTTCTAGCTCCATGTTCCAGGTCATCACCTTCTTTAAATTTATCATGCTTGTGCACATCTGGTTCTCCTGTCGACAAATGTGCTGGTTTAACTCCTGGATGAAAGCTGCAATGGACCTGTTTCTCCTGGTGCTGATCATCTCCCATTGCTCATCTCGGCGCCCACATATCTGGTAGATGGTGTCCTTAATATCTTTGTGATAAACTTCACCGATGCGTCCCATGGCGATGTGGGCTACCATGCTCTTACCTAGACTCCAGGTTAGTGCATCAAAGGAAAACTCTATGGACTCGGTAACTGGCATGAACGTCCTTCCTGGAACTTGAACTTGAATCATCCAACGCTCTTCTTCTGGTAAAGTGGCGGTGTAGGTCCCGGTGAAGCTTGGTATTCCGATGTTCAGGTACTTAGTGATTTCCTTCAGGTGTCTCCCAAAGGGTGTGTCTTCATCCGGTTGTGCAAACTTCTTCCTTGAATCCGCCATCTTAGAGAGTAGAAGATGGAGAGAGTCAGAAATGAGTAGAGAAGAGTGACCTATGGCTTTTCTTAGTGGTCGTGTCCTACTATCAGCGTGTGCTCTGATACCATCTTGTAGTGATCCGACCTCAGATGGTCAAATCTCTGTGTTCAAGTATCATCCCTAGATCGGTAATGCTGACACACACAGTACTCGAAGGATTTATAATAGAGTGCAATCACACACTTATTACATCGAATGTCTCAAAAGAGAACTTAATACAATAAATATGGCTTAAGGCCATCTAAATAAGATAACAGCAGAAGACTTGGAAGATAAAGTGAGTCCATCAACTCCAACGGCATAGCTGAGTGCATGACAACGACCTAGCGCACCTTACTCTTCGTCTGAAAAGTCTGCAACATGATATGTTGCAGCCCGAAATGGGTCAGCGCATGGAATATGCTGGCAACATAACACAGTAGAGCAATGAACAGATAAATGCTATCACTATATGCATATATGGTTGGTGGAAAAGCTCTAGGGTTATATTGTTTTGCGAAAAGCCAATTTTTTCCTACATCAAAGGAATATGTTTTATTTAACTATCATGGTGGTTGTTAAACATTGAGAAGGTAAATCCCCATCTCAATCCCAATTAAAAGTAATCATTAGACCGAACAAATTAATTTAGAGTGATGAGATCAAATCAATAATTCAAGTACCAGATACTCAAGATGTCCATAACTGGGGACATGGCTAATCATGATTAGTTTATACACTCTGCAGAGGTTTGTGCACTTTTCCCCACAAGACTCGATCTCCTCCGTTGGATTTCTCGCACTACATGGTGTTTGAGAAACGGATGACCGAGACACAGTCTTTCAGAAGCATTAACTCTTTACTCTGGGTAGACAGTTACACCTACTTTCCCCTACATCTGCTAGCCTACCACTGAAAGAGGTCATACAACATACTCAACTATGCTAGAGCCCATAATAGCTTGTGGCTGCACACAGAAGTTTCTAGCATGAATAATCTTATGATCCCTTTGAGCCTGGGTGGCGAACCAAAAAGACAACACTGGTATATCCCCAGGTGCCTGCAACCAATCCACCCAGATGTGTATTTAAGTAGCCACCTTAAGTTAACCATTAATTAACAATCTCACATCTGTCATGGATACACTCAAACCCAATCCACGTCTACGAGCATAGCAGGGCAATATAAGCATAACGTAGAAGTAACTCCCAAGGGTTTGATAATAAAGGGCAATAGGTTCTACCTCGTCATCTACTTCCCAATACCCACAAGTTAATCACATCCTAATCATGCAGTGTTTGAGGATTGAAACTAATGCATAAAAACTGGGTATGAAAAGAGTATGATCAATGTGTTACTTGCCTTGCTGACGATCTGTAAACCCAAGAGACTCGTAGTAGCACGCTTCGCACTCCGGGAATTCTATCGCAAACAAACAATAGCATACATAAGCAATCAAGCATAGATGAAAGGGTAAAACTCAAATAAGAAGATCAAATCTGAAAGTTCAACTGAAGAGATTTGATCTGCAAAAAGAATCAAACGAATCGGATCTACGAAACTGAAACTACGGTCAAAAGAACTTCGAAAACAAATATGCTTAAAACCAAATTTTAAATTGTCAAAATCATGTTCAAGTTGATTAAACAAGAAGAGGGGTTCGAGACGAAGATTTTGGCGTTGGTTTCACTGGATTTGGAAAAACGGTTTAGAAACGGCGAGGGTTTGAAGATCAGGGGCTAATCTGCGATAAAAATAATCGTGGATAGGTCCCTGGCTTAAAATAAACCGAAAAAGAAAAATCTATCGGACGAACGTCCGCTAACAGAGACGAACGGGCGAAAACGTTCGTTAAAACGAATGAACGAACGAACGTTCGCAAACGAACTAAACCGAAAAAAAACGAATCGATCTAATAAAATAAAAAAAACCAAACTAGGGTTTTTAAAAAAACCAAGATGGTTTTTACCAAAACCGAAAAAAAACCGGCAGTGGCGGGGGCGGCGCTGCTCCGGCGGCTGCGGGGCTGCGGCGGCGACGCGGGCGGGGCGGCGGCTAGCGCGGGCGGCGGCGCTGCAGCGGCGGCGCGGGCGGCGGCAGCAGCAGCGGCGGCGGCGGCGCGGCTCGGCGAGGTGGCGGGCTGCGGCGGCGGCGGTGGGGTGGGGGGGGACGAGGGGGGGGCGGCGCGGCTTATAAAGAGCTCGGGGGGTCCCGACTTGGAGAAGGCGGCGGCGGCTCCGACCCGGACTCCCTTGCCGGAGTCCGGCGGGGTTACGGCGCGGCGGTGAGCCGGTTGGCAAGCTGGGCCTTGGCCTGGCTTCGGCTGGGCCAGCCCAGTTTTGGCGCGCGCGCATTTTTTTAATAAATTCCGCCAAAACAAAAATCCTAAATAAAATATAAAGAAATTCTAAAAATGCCAAAAACAATTTTCACCGTCTAAATAGAATATTTAGAACAAAGTGAACATTTTCTTGGCCTAGAAATGCAATTTTGAAAAATGCATATTTTTTCCTAATTCAAATAAAATAGCAATAAAAATCCAAATAAATATTTATTTGATTTTAACATTTTTCCTCCAATATTTTCTTTTATTTCGGAGAAGTCATATTATCTCCTCTCATATGTTTTTAATATGAAATATTTTGGAGAGAAAAATAAATAAAACCAAAATGATCTTCTTTTCAATATTTGAGAAAATTCAAATATGAAAATAATAAAATCCCCAACTCTCTCCGTGGGTCCTTGAGTTGCTTAGGATTTTTGGGGTCACAACCAAAATGCAAATAAAATATGATATGCATATGATGACCTATGTATAACATTCCAAATTGAAAATTTGGGATGTTACAATCCGTTGATGAAGAAGACGATGATGAAAACGAACGCGCCGCTTATGACCTCAGGTTCGCACAGGCGCTTCCCCCTACCTGGCGCGCCAAAGATGTCGTGGTTCAACATGGCCACCTATGGGGCCATCGGCCCCTTTGTGGTTCGGCAAGGGGGAAGGGCGCACTGCACAAAGAGCAGAGGCCGTAGGATGGCGCGGCGGTGATGACACAGGCAGTTTTTACCCAGGTTCGGGCCGCCGCGAGGTGTAAACCCTACTCCTGCTTTGGTTGATTGATGAATGGACCAGGGTGGAAACACAGTGCTCTAGCCCGGCAAGGCCGCCTTGGGACAAGAGCAGCTACGCGTGTATGAGAGTACAGGGGTTCGAATCCCTTCTAAGGTTGCCCCGACCCTCCTTTTATAGGTCAAGGGGTCACCACAATGGCAAACCAGTCATTACGTATTGATTGGATAGCAAACAGTGCTATCATACCTATCTCTACAAACAGGACAAGGCGCATTAAATGCACCGCTTAGTGTCACATCGTGGGTGTAGCCCGGCAAGCCTTGCCGTGCCATTCAGCCACCTCTTCACCTGCCTGCGTGACACGTCTCCTGGACGGGTGTCATTTAGGGGTGTTCTTCCTCCGAAATGGCCTGCCACGTACCAAATACGGCCACTTAATCACTTGGGGGCTCGACACCACACCGACAGGTGACTTGCATTTGTTGTGAGGTGGAGCGGTGGAGCCTTGGCGGGGTAATCCGCCGTCAGCGTCCCCGGCAAGCCTGTCGGGAGAGTCTTGAGACTTGTCTCTAGGACGACCTCGACCTAACCAGGCTCGCCTGCCGGGTAAGGGACGTTTCCCCTTGGTGAGATCTTGCTTCTTTGGTTTGTCTTGGTCTTCTTGATCCGCCCTTTGACTTCTCAAAGAGCTATATCTTCAGCTTGGCCTCGTCTTGGATTCTGTAACCTTATTCCTGAGCATGTGTACAGTCCGGCAACATACACCAGGGTCTGTTGCACCGACACCATCATCAACGAGAGTAGAGATATAGTTATGATGGCTCAGTCTCTCGAAGGTGCTCATAGGGGTAGGGTGTGCGTGTGTGCGTTCATAGGGGTGAGTGTATGTGCGCATGTATGAGCGCTTGCGTCTGTACTGTGTTCAAAAGAAGGAGTACTCGAAGTATGCAAGTTCATAAGGAATGGACGGTGTACATCACTCTTGTCACATTCGCGTTGCACCCCGGCACGGTGGACCCTACACGTCGCTCACCGAATGGAACGTGCTTCGTCTTGCATTTTCGCTCGCTTGTGGGAGCGCAGTTGAGAGCAAACCAACGTCCCTCCCCCTCCCCCGCCTGCGTCATTTACTACTAGACTAGAAGAGCGAGAGGTCGGCCGAGTGTTAATGAGGCCATACTGACGCTCGAATTCGGCCGAGAAGACAGGGAGACCGACATGTGGGGCACACCTGTCGGGATGACGTGGCGCAGACTAGTCCAATGGAGGAGCTGGCCCACGACCTCCTCGCCACCGGCAACCGTTCATGTGGGTCGTGGGGGCCAGCAATGTGGCGCAGCTCCCCCACCGCCTCTGGACATGGCGACCGCGGTGAGCGACACGCTCATCACTGCTAGACACGCTCGGCTTCAGGGTGTCGAGGGTGGTGCTACCGCTGTGGCACGACGAGCAGATCAACACCCGGCTCATCAAGGATGCACGGGGCGCCGAAGTGCGCGTGCACCACGACGCATCCGTGGAGTGTTCTAGCACAGCCAACTGGATCCCCAGGACCTGAGACCATGCCGGGTCATCTTTCAATGACATGTGGGATCGCATGTGAGCAAAGGGCATGTCCAACGTTGCCACGCCCGCAGCTGACTACCTTGGCACACAAAAAACCCTCGTCCCTCGCGTTGTCGCGCGCATGCGTTCCTAGCTGGCGCCAGTTGCCTGCATTCATGCCGTCCGTCCGTATGCCGTCATTAAGCAGGCTCGCTACCCGAGGAACCAACTCCGGCAACTTATTGATGCACCCGGATGCTTGGCCTCACCGGAATGCGCTACTTAAAGCGGCAATGCCCAGCTAAACTCCACACCATAGCGCATCCTCCTACCTGGCACCACATCCACCATGACCGTGAGCGGGAACGCTCTGCGGGAGAGCTTGTCTTTGTGGATGAAGCTCGAGGTCACCGCCCTCACTCAACTCGCCGCTCGCAACGCAATACCGGCGTAGCCGAATGCGGACGCAGCCGCACAAGCGTTGGCCACGCTAGCGGCCGATGACTGGAGCACCGCCAGCCACACGTCCTACTTGCCGTGGTCCAACGTTCGGTGGCGCATGTGGCAGGTGAAGCGACAGACCGTCCACGTCCATCATCATCGACCTCACGTCCACCGGCACCGTCGAGGTCGGGGACTCCTATGAGGATGAGTAGGGCATGGGAGATGGTAGGGCATGGTGTGCCAACTGGCCGGTCCGTCTCCTGTGTTCTACTCTTCCTCGCCGGAGACCGCACCTTCACTTCACGGGTCTTGAACCCCGCCGCCATTCATGGAGACGACAGATGGAAGACGTCGTCGCCAATGCCGAAGTACAAAAGAAAGTGGACGTCGGTCGCCGCCGTAGAATAGGTTTAGGGTCGGGTTTCTTTTCTTTTTTTGCCCTATAAAAGTTCAAAATGTAATGAAAATCTTCCGTGTTTGCATGAATCTCGTCCAGTGTATATGAACTTTCACAATAATAGTAAGATATATTGTATGAAAGTATATTGAATGATGGTTCGTTTTTGTGTGTATAAACTTGGTCTAAGTTTAGAAGGTTTGACCCAAGACAAAGCTAACATGCGAAGTAAATAAACACATAGGTATACATACACAATTTATCTTAGGCACTTCAATAGTACGTCCACTACATATTCATGCGTCTCACATCTTTCTCTCGCTCTGTCTTTCAAACCAACTAAGCCTTGTCCTAAAAAATAAAGTCCTAAAAAAACCAACTAAGCCAACCAGTAGTTTCGATGGATCGCGCGAAGCACCAAGTTTAAAAGGAAAAAGGCGGTACACTCATAGCACGCCTGTCGCGGTCGCATTGCATCCCTCACACGGTCGGTCCTGCACACGGCTCAGGCAAATGGAACGCGCTTTGGCTTGCCTCTTCACTGACACGTGGGACCGCATTTGGAGAAACCGACCATGCGCCAAACTCGCCCGCCCACCGAGCGAAAATTCCCCCCAAATCTCAAATTCAACTGCCCTTCCGCCAACTAGCCAATAATATTCCCCAAACCCCCCTCCCCCCCGGCCCCCTCCACTCCATTTGCTCTGCCAAAGCTGCCCTCCCCGCCGCTCCAATACGTCGGTGCCGCGGTTCATCGAGGGGACACACGGCGATCCTCTCGCTCCCACACTACGCTCTCGTAGACTGCCGTCCTCCAGCCGCGCTGCCACCACTGGCGATGTTCTTGTGGAGATGCACAGCGGTCAGCTTCTCCCATGGTATGCGCATTCTAGACTAAGGCCCCGTGCATGTCGGAGTAGAGCTGAATGTTAGCTGATAGACGTTGTTAATCTCACTATTTGCCGAAATAGTTTACAGTCAATATGCTCTACTTAAGAAGCTTCCTTGCCCTGTTCTACACTCAATCTGCTTTACTGAGATGGCATGCCACGCCCGATTAGTTGCTAAAATATCCTACCATATATTTATTGTGAAGTAGATTGCCATGGTCTAGTAGCCAATCTGTTAGGTGAAATAGCTCGACACCGTTTTATACTCGATATTTGTTGCTGAGATGGCCTTTGATGGTTGTGTGCTCAGCCTCATTGACTGCTGAAATAGCCTGCCATAATTTAGCACTCAAATCTGTTTGCTGAATTAGCTTTACATATATTTCATTACTTAGATCTGCTTGTCCAAATATCTTGCCATAGCTTTAGACATCGACCTAGGTATTCTTTCTGAACTTTATATAAAAGCATATATGTTTTTCCTGTAATATCAGGTAGAAGAACTAATTTGTATGTCTAATAGATGAACAGGACTTGGATAATTTCTTCTCGAAGATTCTCCGCTGCATATGTCGAGGGGGTTGAAAACTTCATGAACTTTATCAGAGCTGAGTACGGTGGTCCGAAATCAGATGTGCCCTGCCCGTGTAGCAGTTGTATGAATTCAGTTAGAAGACCCCAATCAACTGTGCAAAATCATCTACACTTGTATGGGTTGTCGGTCACATATACTAGGTGGGTTCATCATGGTGAAGCTGTGAACGTCAATGTTACTGACTATGTGGAAGCAGCAGATCACCATCTTGATCTGCCTGATGCTCAGGTGGAAGAGGAGGAGGAGGTGGTGGCGGCGGAGCCAGTTATTTTGACCAACATTGAAACAATGCTACGAAATGCTCGTGCATTTCGTGAACTTTCACCTACAGAAGAAAAATGGTGGGCCTGCATGGTGGAACAATGCAACGTGGCAGTCACCCCAGGAAATAAGTTGTCAGTATTCTCAGCTATGGTCACCTTTCTTCAAGTGAAGACATCTAAGCAGATGACCACCAAATCATTCGATGCGATGTTGGCTACTTTCCGCAAATCTTTCCCAGATGCATTTGAGCTGCCACACACCTACAGTAAAATGAAGAATTTCCTTCATGCAGTTGGAATTGGATATGATATGATCCATGTTTGTAAGAATAATTGTGTTCTGTTCCGAAAGGATTATGCCAACTTAAGTGAATGCCCAAAATGCAAATCATCAAGATGGAAAGATGGCGATGCTGTGAAGAGGATTCCTCATAATGTTCTGAGACATTTTCCAATTATACCAAGATTGTAGAGGTTGTTTCATGATGCTGAAACAAGAGAGGATGTACTGTGGCATTCTAGGAACCAGGAGTACAGAGATCAGAATGTAATGAGCCATCCATCTCATGGTAGTTACTGGAAAAGCTTCAATCAGAAACACAAAAAGTTTGCTGCTGAGCCGAGAAACATTAGACTTGGCTTAGCTACAGATGGATTCAACCCATTTGGCTACCAGAGCGCCACATATAGCATGTGGCCAGTGCTTGTTATCCCTTACAACATGCCACCAAATGTCTGCACCAAAGAATCAAACTACATGATGGCCTTGCTCATCCCAGGTCCAAAAAGTCCTGGAAAGGATTTTGATTTATTCATGGAGCCTCTTGTGGAGGAACTTAAACAACTATGGAGGGGTGTTCTCACTCGAGACCTATATAGCAGCCCACCAGCTGATTTCTTTCTGCGTGCTGTTATAATTTGGTGCATCCATGATTATCCGACTTTGGGCACTATGTCAGGGTGAACGACACATGGTTACAATGCATGTGTTCGCTGTGACAAGAATCCGCTGTCATACGCAATACTTAGCAAGATCAGTTACATTGGACACCACTGTTTCCTTGCCAAGGACAAGCCGTGTCCTACAAAATACCGAAGACCTGTGTTCGATGCAGCTCATGAAAACCGTGATGTGCCAAAGAGGCTCACCGGCGATGAGTTGCAAGAGGAATTAGAGAAGGTTAGGCATATTACACCAGGAGACCATCCTAATAATGGTAGCGAGAAAAGGAAGCGTGGCAGGGCAGAAGAGAGCTTATTGTTTACCCGCAGGTCCACTTTGTGGTACTTGGAGTATTGGAAACATTTGGATCTGCAGCATAATCTTGATGTGATGCACATCGAGAAAAATATATGTGACAGCATTATCGGCACACTCCTTAATATTGAAGGCAAGATGAAAGATACCATAAAATCTTGGATTGATTTCACACACCTGGGTATCAGAACCGATTTGCAGGTGAAAGATCATGGTGCATCATGGGATATGGCACCAGCTGTGTATGTCTTGGACAAGGTAAAAAGAAAAGAATTCTACAAGGTCCTATCACATGTGAGATTCCCACATGGATTTGCTTCCAATCCTGAAAGGAGAGTTAGTGCAGATGGAAACAAGGTACAAGGGTTGAAAACTCATGACTGCCACGTCCTACTTCAAAGGGTTTTACCTGTTATCCTCAGAGGATTGGGCCGCCCTGACTTATACAGAGCAGTTGCAGAGTTGGTACAATAATTCAGGGAACTCTGCAGTAGAAATATCAGGATAGATGCTTTGGAGCGTCTTAGAGACAAGATACCAACTATCCTATGCGACCTTGAGATGATATATCCTCCTGCCTTCTTTGATGTGATGGTGCATTTGGCTGTTCATCTACCTGATGAGGCACTACTTAGAGGTCCAGTACAGTATGGTTGGATAATGTACCCTATTGAAAGGCGGCTAGGCACTTTCAAGGGCTATGTTAGGAACAAAGCTAGACCTGAGGGTTCCATTGCAGAGGCCTACATTGCTACAGAAGCATTGACATTCTACTCAAAATACATTGAAACAGCTGATCAGCGTAGCGAAAAGGTGGGTGAAGACAATCCCGAGCTCAATGTTTTCAATTGTTTTGTTCGAGTTACAGGGAAGAGTCGACAAGATGACAAACCTAAAGATTGGGACAAAATGGTTTGGTATGTGTTGAATAATTGTCCTGAGATTCTACCATATATCAAGTAAGTGCTAAGTACTGCAGCTTATACATCGTAATCTACTAAACTTGCAGCACATTCTTATATATTTAGATGTTTGATGTGATCACTATGTTGTGCAGCATCTACAAAAAGGAGTTACTGCCACAAAATCCAAGAAACATTGACAAACTGGTTATGGCAGGATTTTTGAAATGGTTCAAGAGCCATGCAAGCTTTTGAATTGCACTGTCATTTTTTCTAATATATTGAGTACATAAGATGATCAGCTTGTCTATTTTCTAACCATAGGTTAAGAAGATGCGAGAGGATGGGCAGGCAGTTAATGATGCCCTTTACGCACTAGCAATAGGTCCTGATACTCGGGTAGGACATTATGAATCTTGCGTCATTGGAGATGTGCACTACAACACCCCTGGACGCGACGAAGGCAGGAAGACACAAAATAGTGCCATCATGAGCACGGATACATACGGCGAAGAGACAACTAAAATGTATGCTAACATAACAGACATGGTTCGTTGCAGTATATCTCCAGTTTTTAGGTTCATCGGTGTGTGGTTCTGTTGTGTTGTCGTTGGTATAACCTGTTTTCCAGGATCGCAAAACCCAGAGCTGATGATTATTTCAAATCCACCAATGTCAAGGTGGCGTCCCACACTGACGAGCCTTTTATTTTGGCAAATCAAGCAACACAGATATTTTTGTTGGAAGACACATTTGCATGTAGCGATGATTGGAGAGTATTGCAAAGGTTTAAGCAGAGGAATTCATTTAATGAAGTTGCACAACATGATGATGCTTACACTGCTCCTGATGTAGAAGATTCCACATATGTTCCTAGTATCATTGAGAACCATCATGTCAATGATGCTTGCAAAAAGATTGCCTTTCAAGCTGTGGACATACAAGAGTTTATCAATAAGACACCAACGTTCGAGGACATTGAGGATGAAGAAGAAGATGGCACTGGGGGGGATTACGATTCAGACTGATACACATGGCGATGTTGACGTTGCTGCTGCAGATGATGATTAGATTGCTTTTGTCGTATTTGCCTGTGAGAAGACGACTTTTTATCTACTATGTCAAATTGTGTTTGTTATGGCAACTGAAACCTGATGAAGTTGTTGTTTAGTATTTTACTGTGAGAACATCACTTATTATGTATGTTGATTTGTGTTTGGTGATTGTATGACGACTAAAACATGATGACATTTTTGTTTAGTTGTACTCATATTTGGCTGTGAAACTTGTATTTGATGACATAGTTTTCTATTGGACTGCAATTTGCTCTACGTCTTCGAATGGGAACAAAGCTTACCCGACAGGGCCTCTGCTAATTTATTTATTTATTAGCAAAAGGACGTCTGCTATTTATTTATTTATGAGCAAAAGGGGATACCCCCCGATTTTCGTTAATAGAAATCATTAGATGTTCACAACACTATGCCCAGTCTGCTAAACAGGTTTCATTCATTACTAGTTTTAGCAAAGTGCTCATTTCATAGCCACTGAATACATCACGAGTGCTACATACACTGCAAATAAAGAGACAATCATCCTACAGAGCACAACGATCTTGCCCATTATCTTCACAAGCTCTTTCATCTCCTCATTATTGTCAAGGCCGTTCAGCAGCTGTTGCTTGGCCATGATCAGAGGAACTGCATCTTTAACCTTCTGCTCTGCATCTTCCTCTTCTGTCGTTCCTTCAGTTACTTGTCCAACACCCCAACCCGCTGGTGTTGGTATTCCTCGGCTAACCAAATAATCAGCGTAGTTCCATTCCCCCACATCAGCAACTTCCCAGAAATACAAATCACACGAATCTTCCCTTTTCTACACGAATCAAATTGGAAGATCATCAACCAAACTATTAAAAAAACAGCAACTGAAAGCAGGCGAACAACACTTAAACATATTATTACCCCATGATTCGGGCATTTGTAGAAGACTCAGCCAGGGTTGAGGATTGTAGTTGAGACGCGACGGATGACTCTGGATGATTTGCAGCAGTGGCACCACACAAACAGCAGCGGGTTGCGATGAGCAACCGGCTGCGGTGAGTGTGCCGACGGGGGTGTGATGCGACCCACAGGGGATGGTACGGGTGGCAACTTGGTGCATATCTGGTTGTTGCGTGCTGAAGAGCAGGTGGACGAGCCGCTAGCGGACATGGTTGCTGCGGCCTGAGCTTCTGATGCTAGGCAGAATAACTAGAGAAGAGGAGAAGCGAATGTTGGATAAGTCATTTTCATTACTTGTAGAGTAGCATAGCACTATATATAGTCATAGTCTAGGTTTAGATTCGAACCAGCTATAGGAGCATGTCTCTCTTTTTTCTAAAACTCAGCAACGTCTCTTTACTGGTACACTAGCTTGTTCTGTACGCCTTCTCAAGTCTTTGATTTTCGGGAATGTTATGTGGCGAATGTTCCCTGGGAGGAGGACGGCAAATGAACGCATTTTCCTGGTAGTTTTAGTTGCGACGTAAGATCAAACGGTGGCAGTTTCGCGAATGTTATGTTGCGAACGAGCCCATTTTTTCTTTTCTTCCTATAAAAAAGTATGCTACATGGTGTCGGCTTAGTCAACAAACGATTGTGCCAACCTTGACCGTTGGATTGACATTCAACGTCTATCGTGTTTCTTCAGTCTCTTCTTCCTCCAGCCGCCAAAGCAAAACCAGAGCCAGCGGGACCGCCAGCTCCCGCCTCTCATGGCTCGTAGTGCTGCCGTGCATGCATCGCGGCCACATCGCACCCTAAAACTCTACGCATCTTCCCTGGCTCCTGTTTGTTCCCGTCCGAGGCCTCACCATCGTCCTCCGCCTAGGTTCGCTCGCAACAACCGAGAGGAATAAGGAGATGACTGTACATGGTGAGGATGACAGTAGGGACCCACTAGGATCATGGCAGTAGGCAAGCAAGTGCCTCCTTTATTACAAGAAAAAAATGGTTACTCCTGATGGTTTCCTGACATCTGGGTCGCACGCCACTGTCAACGTAGTCAATAAGCAAGATAAATGCACAAGGAGCGGCTGACACCCGGGACCCAGCAGCTCGCGCAGTATTTTTTTGTTTTCGGGACGGAGCAGGATATCAACTGGGTTGTGCGGGAGCTATGGCCTGTCTAGCCCAGGCTTTTATTTCATATGTTTACCACATGACCAGCCCAGTTTTTTTTTCTTTCTGAAAATGGCTAGCCCAGCTATTTTGTTTTTTGCAGAATAACCAACGGAGGCCTACTTGCTTTTCTAAGCCCTGCTGGGCCGAAAATCTTTCAAGACAAGGAGGAATGCATTCGGCTTCCCCAAAAAATGGGCTATAAGTAATAAGAAATGGGCTGTAAAATGAAAAATACAGCAAACAGGCAATTAGTTCCAAATTACTTTTTTCTTTTGGATTTTGATATTTTAAATTTCATTGTTTTTGTGCAGGTAAAATTTCATTGGATTTTAAATTATGGTATGTTTGTTTTTTAAATTAATTTGAATCTGGCTAGAAATTTCGGGTTGTATGCTGTTTGGGACAGATTTGGAGGCTGACTTATGGGTCTACTAGGTTGACGTGTACGAAAGGCTTTGTCAACTTAGTCCACAAATGATTCTAGCAGAGTGACCATTGGATGTTAATCCAACGGCCATGCTGCTTCTTCAACCTCTGGTCTGCTTGCTCCAGCCGCCCAAACCAGTGCCGGCCGTACTGCCTGCTCATGCCTCCCGTGGCCGGCTGTGCTGACGCGCAGGCCTAACCGCTCCACACTACTCCCATAGCTGGCCTGGCCATCCTTTTACACACCCACAGTTCCTGTTATTCTCCGGCAATGGCATACGAACCAGTAAACCCACGTACTCCCCTCCGTGTGGGAAACAACTGCCGAGTCTTCTCCGGCTCCGGGTCGTTCCCTTCCTAGGCCTCGCCGTCGTCCACCGCCCTGGTGCTCTGGGCGCGGCGTGGTCAACATGGTCAACGAACGACATCCATCAAAAGAGGACTGTACATAGAGAGGATGACAGCTGGGTCCACGGCCGCACGCAAGGAAGTGCCTCCTTATTACACGCAAAATAATGATTCCTCCACCTGACAGCGGGGACCCACCGGAAGGGCCTCTTTATTTCGCGAAAAAAACTTCCTCCGCTGACAGCTCGGACCCACCAGCTATATCTTCGCACGCAAGGAAGTGCCTCCTTATTACGCACAAAAAAATGAATACGCCCCCTGCTAGATGGGACCCACCATATTTGGAGGCTGACTTGTGGGCCTACTAAGTTGACGCGGACATAGGATTTGTCAACTTAGTCAATATAAACGATTCTAGCTGCAGTGACCGTACGATGTCCATCCAACGGCCGTCATGTTTCTTCAACCTCTGGTCTTCTTACTCCAGACGCCCAAACCATCGCTGGTCGTGCCGCTTGCTCCTGCGTCTCGTGGCCGGCTGTGCTGCTGCCCAGGCCTTACCGCCCCACCCTACACCCATCGCTGGCCTGGCCATCCCTGTACTCACCCAGACCTCCTGTTATTGTGCGGCGACGGTAGCCTCACACTGCAGCCAAACCAGTAAACCCTCATACTCCCGTCCGCGTGGGAAATAACTGCCGAGTCTTCCGCGGCTCCGGGTCATTCCCTTCCTAGGCCTCGCCGTCGTCCACCGCCTTGGTGCTCTCGGCGCGGCGTGGTCAACATGGTCAAGGAACGACTTCCATCGGAAGAGGACTGTACGTGGAGAGGCTGACAGCTGGGTCCATGGCCGGAGTAAGGAAGTGCCTCCTTATTACGCGTAAAATAATGATTCCTCCACCTGACAGAGGGGACCCATCGGAAGGGCTACCATATTTTGTGAAAAAAACATTTCCCCCCGGATAGCTGGGACCCACCAGCTACATCTTCGCACGCAAGGAAGTGCATCCATATTACGGGCAAAAAAATGATTCTTCCCCCTGACTGCTGGGACCCACCAACTATATCTTCGCACACAAGGAAGTGCCTCCTTATCCTCCCTGACTGCTGGGACCCACCCGGTCGAACCATACGTAGGCTGTCTGTCTGGTCACGAACTGTACGTACATACTGGTCGATCAGTCTCTCTGCAGTGATGAACCATTGCCGAGTAAGGAGTGGCACGTGTCGTAGTAGAGGCGCGGACGTAGCATGTCACCCAGTCCCATCTATATCGTGTACACATACGTGCGGCCATGCTGCAAGAAAGTAAATATGGCTACGTATGTACATAGGGGCGGGGTGTCTAACGCATACAGCGATGGCGTCCTGTTCATCGGCAGCCAACCGGCTGGGTCGGAACGGAGGAAACAGCGTCGTGTTCATCGGGAGTCAACAGACTGGGTCAGAATACGTCATATTCATCGGGAGCCAACTGGCTTGGACGGAACAGCCGAAACGAGGTCTGGCGTACCGCAGAATGGAGGAAACGAACTTTTGTTCGAGCTCCTATGGTCGAAATGGGGTCCTGTTGATCGGAAGGGGTGCGGCGTACCGCAGAACGGAGGAAACGTACTTGTGTTCTAGCTCCTACGGTTGAAACGGGGTGCTGTTGATCGGGAGGGGTGTGGCGTACCACAAAATGGAGGAAACGGACTTGTGTTGGAGCGCCTATGGTCAAAACGGGATCCTATTCATCGGGAGGGGTGTGGCGTACCGCAAAATGGGACTCCACGGGCTACTGTTCATCCACCGTCTACTGCCTCGCTCCAGCCTCCACGGGCTACTGTTCATCCACCGTCGACTTCCTCCAGCCTCCACCTGCTACTGTTCATCCACCGTCGACTTCCTCCAGCCTCCACCTGCTACTGTTCATCCACCGCGACCTTCCTCCTACCTCCACCAGCTACTGTGCATCCATGGGGTCCTGTTCATCCAACCTCCACCGGCTACTATTCAACCAGCCCTCCACGGGGTCCTGTTCATCCACCCCCAACCGGCTACTGTTCAACCAGCCCTCCACGGGGTCTTGTTCATCCACCCCAACCGGCTCGGGTGTGGCGGCCTCCTTGATCGGGGTCCTGTTCATCCAGCGGCAAAAACCTCTACTACCACGGGGTCCTGTTCATCCAACCCCCAATAATGGTCACTGTTCATCAAGAGGCAGCAGGTTCGATCGGCTTCAGTAGCAGCAGTAGTGAAGGAATCGCTCGGGTTCAGTTAACAGCCAAGGGATCGATCGCTCGGGTTCAGTAACGCATAGCTAGTGCAATCTCTCGGGTTCAGTGAGCGAACGCCTCGCTCGGGTTCAGTTAGAGCCCAACGCCTCACACACACGCGTACGTGTATACGAGAGAAACGCACAAACATCCATGCATCGCTCCGCCCCGACCACCCATCGTAACCGGGAACTCCTCGATATTTTCCTCGTCCTTGCTTCTACCATGATTTTTTCCGTCATGGACGGCCCAAAGAATGTCATGCAGGTGCGTGCCCGGCCCGCCCATGACAAAAAGCCCATTTTCTGTCATGATTTTTTGTCATAGAAGTAGGAGCCCACCACATCTATGATGATACGTGCTTTTGTCAAAATTATCGTCATAGAAGTGGCATAAGCATGACAGAAAAAAAATTCATTCGGGCCAATATTTCATGGATGTGTCTTTTTTTTGTAGTGTAGGAAACATAAAATACCAAAAAAAAATTAGTTGTACCTACTAAACCAATGGTTGAAGAACCAACAAAAATCTATCATACTACTGAAGCTTTCTACTTTGATCATCTTCAATCCCTATGTGCTCATGCTGAAAACCCAACTAGCTTAGTTGAGGGAAAATCATTAAATGAGCATGATTATCATGTGCGACACCGCTTATCTCAAAAAGGGAAACTTTTATGGCATCAAATTAATACTATGCTTGGAATTTATGTGAATTATATGATTTTACTTGTTGTTTTGAAGACCCTAAGAAACACCTTCCCTACCAATGTGAGTTTAGTGATAATGGAATCTTATTTTCTTATGACAAGGGTGTTTATAATTACTATGATGTTGAACAAATTGAAGAATCTGTTGCTTTTAAGGGTGCTTATGAAATTGCTTCTTTGATTGAAAAGCATGATATTACTCTTTACAAATCTAAAAATTCTGTCATACTTAATTATTGCTATGAAAACTATGCTTCAAATGCTTATGTTAAGCCATATATTGAGGACTCCTTCGCTGTCCAAGAGGAGGCTAATATTCTACAGGAATCTATGGAAGGAGAAATTGATGAAACTGTGAGCTCATTGGATGAAAAAGATGATGAGGAGAGCGAAGAACAAAAGGAGGAAGAGTGGATTAGCTACCCGTGCCCACCTTCTAATGAGAGTAACTCTTCAACTCATACATTATTTAATTTCCCTTTGTGCTTACTGAAGGATGAATGCTATGATGATTGCTATGATCCCGTTGATTCTTTTGAAATATCCCTTTTTGATGAAATTGATGCTTGCTATGCTTGTGGCCAAGATGGCAATATGAATTATGCTTATGGAGATGAACTTGCTATAGGTCCTTATATTAAGAATGAAATTGTTGTTATTGCACCCAAACATGATAGTCCTATTATCTTTTTGAATTCTCCAAACTACACTATATTGGAGAAGTTTGCTCTTATTAAGGATTATATTGATGGGTTGCATTTTACTACTACACATGATGATTTTGATGAATATAATATGCATGTGCTTGCTGCTCCTACTTGCAATTATTATGAGAGAGGAACTACATCTCCACCTCTCTATGTTTCCAACACAATAAAATTGCAAGAAACTGCTTATGCTATGCATTGGACTTTACTTGATGTGCATGAATTGTTCTTTTATGACATGCCGATGCATAGGAAGAGAGTTAGACTTTGTCATTCCATGATATATGTTGCTTTGCGCTCACTACTAAATTACAAATCATTGTTGATTAAAATAGGCTTTGGTATACCTTGGGATCCGGGTGGATCGATTACTTGAGCACTATATGCCTAGCTTAATCGCTTTAAAGAAAGCGCTGCCAGGGAGACAACCCGTAAGTTTTAGACAGTCATTTTATTCTGTTATGTGCTTTCAGAAAGTTTAAAAACAAAAAAATATATAGAGGGGAACTTAAAACTTTACAAAAGGAAAAGTGAAAGTGAGAAAGACGAGCACTGTGGAAGTGGGAGCATGCCTTGAACTTTGTTCATGCCCACGGAAACTATGTGAATCTTGAATTACAGAAACTTTTCAACAAAAATAATTATCCCCTTGTACAACTCCATTGTATTACAAAAATAATGTGCCAAGATTTGCCTTTAGGATGATTAGATTGCTTGTTGGTATGTGCGGTGCAAAAATAGAAACTTTGTCTGTAGTGCGTGAATTTACATTTTTTAAGGGAACATCAAAAGTTTCTGAAATTTTTACACAGTACTTATATGCAAACATTTTATTTTTTCCAATTTTTTCAGAATTTTTGGAGTTACATAAGTATGGTCAATGTTCAGATTACTACAGATTGTCCTGTTTTTGACAGATTCTGTTTTTGATGCATTGTTTTGCTTGTTTTGATAAAACTATCGATTGTATCGTTGGTATAAGCCATGGAGAAGTTATAGTACAATAGCTATAATGCAAAAACAAAATATGAATGGGTTTGCAACAGTACTTAAAGTAGTGATTTGCATTATTGTACTAACGGATCTCACAAGTTTTCTGTCAAGTTTTGTGTGGATGAAGTGTTCGAAGATTGAGGAGGTCTTGATATGAGGAGAAGGAGGAGAGGCAAGAGTTCAAGCTTGGGGATGCCCAAGGCACCCCAAGTAAATATTCAAGGAGACTCAAGCGTCTAAGCTTGGGGATGCCCCGGAAGGCATCCTATCTTTCTTCAACAAGTATCGGTATGCTTCGGTTTTGTTTTGTTCACATGATATGTGTAAATCTTGGAGCGTTGTGTGTTTTTTATTTTTCTTTTAGTGATGCACCATGCTGGTATGAGATAGTCCTTGGTTGATTTATAGAATGCTCATTGCACTTCACTTATACCTTTTGAGTATGGCTTTATAGAATGCTTCATGTGCTTCACTTATATCATTTGAAGTTTGGATTGCCTATTTCTCTACATATAGAAAACCATTATTTGTAGAATGCTCTTTTGCTTCACTTATATTTATTAGTGTGGTCTTTTGTAGAAAGAATTAAACTCTCTTGCTTCACTTATACCTATTTAGAGAGTCAAAAGGAATTGGTCATTCACATGGTTAGTCATAAAATCCTACATAAAACTTGTGGATCACTGAATATGATATGTTTGATTCCTTGCAATAGTTTTGCGATATAGAGATGATAATATGTGGGAGGTACTAGTAAATGGTTGTGGTTAGTAGGAATATTGGTGTTAAGGTTTGTGATTCCTGAAGCATGCACGTATAGTCTCTCGTTATGCTATGAAATTGGAGCATGATTCATTATTGATTGTCTTCTTTATGAGTGGCGGTCGGAGACGAGCGATGGTCTTTTCCTACCAATATATCCCCCTAGGGGCATGCGTAGTAGTACTTTGCTTCGAAGGCTAATAAACTTTTGCAATTAGTATGTGAGTTCTTTATGACTAATGTGAGTCCATGGATTATACACACTCTTACCTTTTCGCAATTTGCTAGCCTCTTCGGTACCGTGCATTGCCCTTTCTCACCTCAAGACATGGTGCAAACTTCGGCGGTGCATCCAAACCCTGTGATATGATATGCTCTATCACATATAAGCCTTATTATATCTTCCTCAAAACAGCCACCATACCTATCTATTATGGCATTTCCATAGCCATTCCAAGATATATTGCCATGAAACTTCCATCATCATCATATACATGACTTGAGCATTCATTGTCATATTGCTTTGCATGATCGTAAGATAGCTAGCATGATATTTTCATGGCTTGTCCGTTTTTTGATATCTTTGCCACGCTAGATCATTGCACATCCTGGTACACTGCCAGAGGCATTCATATAGAGTCATACTTTGTTCTAGGTATTGAGTTGTAAAATTGAGTTGTAAGTAAATAGAAGTGTGATGATCATCATTATTCATTATTAGAGCATGTCCTAGTGAGGAAAGGATGATGGAGACTGTGATTCCCCCACAAGTCGGGATGAGACTCCGGACAAAAAGAAAAAAAAGAAAAAAAAAGTGAGGCCAAAAAGAGCCCAAGAAAAAAAAGGAAAATAAAAAAATGAGAGAAAAAGAGAGAAGGGGCATGCAAATTTCACACTTGTGCTTCAGAGTAGCACCATGTTTTTCATGTAGAGAGTCTCCTAAGTAGTCACTTTCATATACTAGTTGGAATTTTTCATTATATAACTTGGCTTGTATATTCTGATGATGGGCTTCCTCAAATGCCTGAGGTCTTCATGAGAAAGCAAGTTGGATGCACACCCACTTAGTTTTCATGTTGAGCTTTCATACACTTATAGCTCTTAGTGCATCTCTTGCATGGCAATCTCTACTCCTCGCATTGATATCAATTGATGGGCATCTCCATAGCCCGTTGATTAGCCGCATCGATGTGAGACTTTCTTACTTTTTGTCTCCTCTATGTTTACCCCTATCATCATACACTATTCCACCCATAGTGCTATGTCCATGGCTTGCGCACATGTATTGCATGGGGGTTGAAAAAGCTGAAGCGCGGGGTTGTGCATGATAAATACTTTGTGTTAAGAAGATGGAGCATGACAAGACTATATGATTTTGTAGGGATAGCGTTCTTTAGCATTGATATTTTGAAAGACATGATTGTTTGTTGGGATGCCTGAGTATTGATGTCTTTATGTCAAATTATAGACTATTGCTTTGAATCACTCGTGTCTTAATATTCATGCCATGATTAGATATATGATCAAGATTATACTAGGTAGCATTCCACATAAAAAATTATCTTTTTTATCATTTACCTACTCGAGGACAAGCAGGAATTAAGCTTGGGGATGCTAATACGTCTTCGTCGTATCTATAAATTTGGATTGTTCAATGCCAATATTATACAACTTTTATATACTTTTGGCAACATTTTATATTATTTTTGGGACTAACATATTGATCTAGTGCCGAGTGCCAGTTCCTGTTTGTTGTATGTTTTTTGTTTCGCGGAATATCAATATCAAACGAAGTCCAAATGCAATAAAATTTTACAGAGAATTATTTTGGAATATATGTGATTTTCGGGAGGTGGAATCAATGCAAACGGAGGCCCACGGCCTCCACTAGGCACCAAGGCACCCCCCAGGCGCGCGCCGGTGGGTAGTGGCCACCTCGTAAGGTGGTTGCTGCCCTTATTTCGCCGCAAGAAAGATAATATCCAGAAATAAATTGTGTTAAAATCTCAGCGCAATCGGAGTTACGGATCTCCGGATATTTAAGAAATGGTTTTCAGCCAGAAAACAGGAACGCGAAATGCAAGAGAACAGAGAGATAGATCCTATCTAGGAGGGGCTCCTGCCCCTCTGCCACCATGGAGGCCAGGGATCAGAGGGGGAACTCTCCTCCCATCTAGGGGGAAGGCCAAGGAAGAAGAAGAAGGAGGGGGCTCTCTCCCCCTCTCTCCCGGTGGCGCCGGAGTGCTGCCGGGGCAAGGATCGTGACGGCGATCTACATCAACAACCTTGCTACCGTCAACACCAACTTTCTCCCCCTCTATGTAGCGGTGTAACTTCTCTATTCCCGCTACAATTCCCTACTTAAACATGGTGCTCAACACTATATATTATTATCCAATGATATGTGGTTATCCTATGATGTTTGAGTAGATCCATTTTGTCCTATGGGTTAATCGATGACCGTGGTTGGTTTGAGTTGTATATTTTATTTTGGTGCTGTCCTACGATGCCCTCCGTATTGCGCAAACATGAGGGATCCCTGCTGTAGGGTGTTGCAATACGTTCATGATTCTCTTATGGTGGGTGGCTAGAGTGACAGAAGCTTACGCCCGAGTAAGGGGGTTGTTGCATATGGGAGTAAAGAGGACTTGATACTTAATGCTATGGTTGGGTTTACCTTAATGATCTTTGGTAGTTGCGGATGCTTGCTAGAGTTCCAATCATAAGTGCATATGATCCAAGTACGAAAGTATGTTAGCTCATGCCTCTCCCTCATATAAAAATGCAATAATGATTACCGGGCTCATGCCTCTCCCTCATATAAAATTGCAATAATGATTACCGGTTTAGTTATCGATTGCCTAGAGACAAATAACTTTCTTGTGTGACAAAAACTTTATACTAAACAATTAACTTTATTATTTTGTAATTTATTCATAGTTTTATTCTCACAAAGTACTTCTAGTTTTATTTTTGTTCTAGGTAAAGCAAACATTAAGTGTGCGTAGAGTTGTATCGGTGGTCGATAGAACTTGAGGGAATATTTGTTCTACCTTTTGCTCCTCGTTGGGTTCGACACTCTTATTTATCGAAAAAGGCTACAAACTGTCATGGGAAACCACGGCCACCTATGGGACCACGAGCCCCTTTTGGTTCGACAAGGGGACTGAGCATGTTGCACAAAGAGCGGAGGAGCGCAACGCAGCACGACAGAGATCACACGGGCAGTTTTTACCCAGGTTCGGACCGCCGCGAGGCGTAAAACCCTACTCCTGCTTTGGTGGATTGATGGTGGATGGTGGTGGAAACGCAGTGCTCTTGCCCAGCAGGGTTGCCTCGGGGCGAGAGCAGCTACGCGCGTACGAGTGTATAAGGGTCCGAATCCTTTCTATGGTTGCCATGGGCCTCCTTTATAGATCAAGGGCTCACCACAGTGGCAAATCAGTCATTACGTACTGATTAGATAGCAAACAGTGCTATCATATCTACTCTGCAGACAGAGCAGAGCGCATTAAATGCGCCGCTTAGTGTCACATCATGGCCTGCCGGGCACGCCTTGTCGGGCTGTTCGGCCACCTTCTCTCCTGTCTGCATGACACGTTGCTGGACGGGTGTCATTTGGAGGCGATTCTTGTAGGAAATGGCTGCCATGTGGCGAAAGACAGCCACTTAGTCACCTTGGGGCTTGACACCGCACCGATCGATGACTTGCGTTGCTATGAGGTGGAGCGGTGAAGCCTTGGCGGGGTGTTTTTGCCTTCGCAGGACCCGGCAGGCCTGCCGGGGCGGTCTTGAGGCTTGCTTCCGGGGCAACCTTGACCTCGCCAGGCTCTCCTGCCCGGCAAGGGAGGTTTTTTTCCTTTAGTAGTGTCTTGCTCCTTGGCTTGACTTGGTCTTCTCAACCTGCCCTCTAATTCCTCAAAGAGCCTATCTCTTCATCTTGGCCTTGTCTTGGATGTTGCAATCTTGCCGGGTTCGTGGCTCACTGTCCGTGCACAAGTTAGGGGAAAACATACACCCCTGTTTGTGTACCCCGACACAAACGATCCCCTATAGTTTTGGGTTATCAAGCAATCATCAAAAGAAGTCCCATAGATGGAAAAATCATCCATGAATACCTCAACAATCTTTTCACAAAAATCAGAGAATATAGCAGTCATACATCTTTGAAAGGTAGCAGGTACATTGCATAAACCGAAAGGCATACGCCTATAAGAATAAGTTCCAAAAGGACAAGTAAAAGTGGTTTTCTCTTGATCTTCTTGTGATACAGGTATTTGAGAGAAACCAGAATAACCATCAAGGAAGTAGAAGTGTTTATGCTTAGACAATATTTCTAGCATTTGATCAATAAAAGGCAAGGGGTAATGATCTTTTCTAGTAGATTTATTTAATTTCTTGAAATCAATTACCATCCGATAACCAGTTACAAATCTTTGTGGGAGAAGTTCATTTATATCATTAGGAACAACGGTAATGCCTCCTTTCTTAGGGACACAATGAACAGGACTTACTCATCTACTATCAGCTATGGGATAAATTATACCTGCCTCCAAATGCTTTAATATTTCAGTTCTTACCACATCCTTCATCTTAGGATTCACTACTACAGGATGCTGCTAATGCGACACTACAATCAGAGACCCTTCGAGGAAACTGTGTGTGATGCATTAATCGCAAATGGTGATGTAATAAAACCGTCAAAAAAGATGACAAACGTTTGCGATGGAGGAGACATCAAACATGGTTCAGATTATAGTTACATGTGTGATAAGTGGCATACGGTTCTCTCCAATGATTTGTTTGTGATGAGGCAGAACAACAGAAACGGGCAGCCAGATGAAGGTGTGTGCGATATATGGCATACAGTTCACTCGGATGAATTGTTTGCGATGAGGGAACGCAATAGAAATAGTTACCCAGATCAAGGTGTGTGCGATATATGGCATACAGTTCACTCGAATGAACTGTTTTTGATTAGGTAACACAACGGAAATGGTTCAACTTAACAAGATGTGTGTGATACGTGGCAAACAGGTCCGTAATCAGAAATGTGTGCGAAGACCGATAATAACACAGACGATTGCTGCTAATAAGCCGTGTGTGTTGTGGGCAAACGCTTGCTGGTATACAATTGTCAGTGATTGATGAAATCATCACCGACGGGTTCCCTAGTATGGCCTGTGTGTGACGTCATTGCATACAGAACAATAACTTATGTACTTATAACTTATAAGGACTTGAGTCCATAACCAAATTGAACATCCAATTACATAGGTGGCTAGTACACACATGACCTTTGCACACACCAAAGTATGTTCCAAAATGCCTAGAAACCTCAAATAATGTATAAAAAGGCAAAATGAACCCTGAATAATTTTATATTTTTAGAATGACGCTCCTATAGTTGCATGTTGCCTCTGTAAAATAAATCAAGGCGGGAAGAGACAGTTTATGTTGTTTTGCACACATAGGTGACAAGTTCCTTCTCGGAACCATGAGGCTTCTTGAGAGAAGCTCCAATTTGTAAGAAGTTAATACCAAAACTTGACCCAAATTGGACTAATTTTTTACCACAGCATGTTGGTGCCATGTCATAACACCATGCCAAGTTTAATGATTTTCAGGCAGGTTTTGGATTTACAGTAATTTTAAAACCAGGTTTCTCAATTTTTACTATCGAGTCGGCACCGCCCTGGATAGGCTTTTTCCTCGTGGGTCCCAAATGTTAGAATCGAAATCTGTCACTACCATGCAGCTTTTCTTATTAAGAATTACAGCCCATTTGGTGTGCTAGCTGAAAATAAATTTGTGGGTGCTGGCGGACGCTAAGGACTTGCGGGTTCTGTAATGAACAAAGATCAAAGCCGAGTATGAAAGAAAATATGGGTCAAAGCTGAGTTGAAAAGGGCAACAATATCTAACTCCAGCTTACAAAATGTACAAAAGCACGAGGATTAATTGTTCATCAGGTTTACACAAAATCCAGATTGAACAAGACACTAACATCTAACTCAACCAAAGTTTTTGGCAGTCACAATCAAATGGATCGGTCTGATCCATAAAATCGAGATCCTGGTACAAAAAATCTAATGGTCCATGATGACGACAAGTTGTTGTAAATAGAAGCCGAGCACGATCAGAAGCCCTTAGGTCCACCTGAAACTTATTTTTATGCTGTTCAACATATCCATCCATGAGAAGTTTCTTGTCGGAAAAATTAATTCTCACGGACAATAGTGCCCTCGCATTCAACATGAAGAATGTGACAAAGCTAGTGTTTGCATGGTTGGATGCATATCCTTCCATCGTTATTGTCTTCAAACGAATGTCATGAGAGCTGAGAAAATCCTTGTGCTTCCTCTGCCATCGATTGGTTAGACCTTTTTCTCGAAGACCTAATACCTAAATAGACATGAAGATTGAAAACAGTTAATGTCTAAAATAGAGTATGTGGAGCGACAGCTGAACGGTTAATTCTAGTACATTGTATATGGGTTTTCAATGTGTGTGAACTCATCACCTTTATATACAAATTCTCCAGACATGGAAAGCATCGCAGCAAGCCAATAGTGGTGTTCATATCAAGACACTGTATATAAATATATAAGGTCTTGACAGAATCCAGCACCCCTGATAGGCCATCCATGGACAAGCTCTTCATTCAGCATAGAACATAATATTAGCACCAAAAGTGTACTCCAAGGTGATATTTAACTTATGCACATAAATGAAAAATGCAGATTACAAAAGTGTACATGGATAATATATAGTACTTGAATAAGTGTGGATCCAACCATGATCTTGTAACGTTTAAATGGATTAGGAATTACACCCAAGGTCTCCAGTTTAGGCGTAGAGACCACAGTTATTTGCGAAGGTTTATAACAACAATCAAGGAGCAACCTTTGAAGTGAAGGGGCATCTTCGATGATGAGCTCCTGTCCTTCAAAACGAATTCCAATGCTTACAAGGTGAGGCAATTTTATTTTGAGACAAGGGATATGGATTCTGTTTCCAAAAACTAGCACCAAATGCTCCAGGGCAGGGCAGCTGGAGTGGATGATGCTGTGCAGTGATGCCTTCGACAGATCAACCAACACAAGCGCAATTTTTTCCAGCAGTGGGAGTCGAAGCATTTGTACAAGATTGTAGCGATTGGTAGTAACCTATAGCTGTAGTAATGGTAGAACTCAAGTTGCAGGAATTTTCTGAATTGACGGGATGTCAGCCAGGCAGACACCGTGCAGGGTATGTCCAGCAGGTAGCATGCCGGGATGCAGATGCGTTGAAAGGAGCCCTGGTGGGACGAGATGATGGATCTGAGGAGTTCAGGATCATCATCGACAGATAGCTGATGATAGTCGAGATTAAGAGGCACGACGTGCCACTGAGTATGCCACCGAGATGCGAGGACTTGTGTGTGGCAGCCATCCTTGGTGGGGAGAAGGGCGATGATCTCCCCAAGGATGGCGTCCGGGAGATCACTGATGCGGTCCGCCGGAGATTCTACTGGTTCCTCAGATCCAGGGGGCCGTGGCCGCTTCTGGCCGTGCTGCCGGGTCCAAGATCTACAACCGGCAGCGCCGCTGGCTGGAGCCTCATCTGTGTACATACCAATCTAAAAAATGGCAGAAACATACATGTAGGACATTGAAAATCAATTCTCAAGATCTGGAAGAAAAAAAAGGCAGAAACATATATGTAGGACATTCAAAAGCAATTCTCAAGATCTGGCCATGAATTATTAGCACGCATGCTAACCCTAGTCGGATTATTAGCAAAAATCATTTGTACAGAACAAACAATTAATCACTAATCCTATACGGATACCATTCAAACAATCAATACACTACATGCATCTAACGGATCTTAATTATTCTGATTTCATGGACTGAGAGAACATAACCATAGGATTTCTATTCCAAAAAAATTAGAGAGGGGGGGGGAGTAACCAGAGAAAACACATGATATGTTTGCCATACAAATGGTTTTCCGTCGGAGTCGCAGTCGTTGCCGGAGTTGCTGTGGACCTCCGGCTCTGGCTGGGGGGGGCATGACGGCGCTGAGAAGTCAAGGTCGGCGGCGACGGCAACCTCTGTGCCCAGCATCACGCGTTGCGCGGGTGCTTCACCAGCCCAGGCGTCGCCACTCCCTCTGATGGTGCGCTTCAGCGGCATCCTCATACACTCCAAACGGTGGTGACCACTGTGGACCGGGGGTGCGGCCATCTATTAATATGGAGCAGTGGGAGCGAGGCGGGCGGCGATCAAAGGCTGTCTCACCTCCCGGTGAGCCTGTGCGGCGGACTTCTGCCAGGCCTTACCATCATTTCACACAACTACTCGCACGCCTCCCAGTGACACTGCACAACGAAAACGCCTCCCGTCAATTCACACACCTGCACGCACGCCTCCCGGTCTGCCTACACGACGGACTGCTCGCATGCGTCCCGTCAACTCACGCTTGCTCGCACAGCACACGGGGCGCGTGGCAGCACGTATATTGTTTTTCTTTTTTGATGATTAATTCTGCTGCTTTATTGCTTAACCGAAGCATGGCACGTATACATTGTTGGTCTAATGTACATGCTTCGAATAAATAATTCGTATGCGATATTGGTTGCCAATTGTTAACAATCTCCCGTTTGTAAGAAGATTATATCAAAACTTGTCTCAAATTTGACTAAAAAATACAATATCACGGTCTATTGGTGTCCATATCACACCATGATAAGTTTCATGAATTTCAACTAAGTTTTGGATTTACTGCATTTTAAAAATCAATATTCTCAATGTTTTGAAATCTCTTGCATAGGGAAACATGCACCCAGGGACACACATATGATTTTGCAATCCATTTTGGCGCACATGTAGCTCAAATTTGATTTTTGCACATTAAATCCCTAGGAAATCAATCAATGTATAAAAATGGTCGTATGATCTATGTTTTTTTTCAAATTTTAACATGACACTCCTTTGGTCACATGTTCACTACAGATAATGTTTTACATGCCTCAGAGTGGCGGTGGTGGTGCGGGATGTGTGTGTGTCTGTGTGTGTGGGGGGGAGGGTCCGACAGTACACTACGAGTCATGAGCCTCCGTGTGGGATATTGATCATTTTGTGAGTCGTATATGCCACATCAAAGTCGTGAATTGGTTATTTAAAACATTACACGGCCCTTTCATACATACATGTTCGGGCCACATGCATATATATATTGGTGGTCCTCTTGGACACTCCCTCGTGCAGTTATCAGTGATGTGCCCATTCGTTATCTCGCAAAGGTTTTTAGTTTCCACCGACAACGAGAGGCATTTGACCAAAGTTGGATTCATCTTGGCATGTGTGTTACGGTGTGGATCATGATGAGATTCCATATCAAAGATTGGGCACGTGCGTACACTAGAGTCCCTCCCACCGGCTCGAAGTGAGGGGGCCACGTGTCATGAACCTCTGTGCAGTGCGTTTCCAGTTTGCGAAGCATGTGCCACATCAAAGTTGTGCATTGGGTATTCAAACATCCCACAACACACCTCTTTTGGGAACATGCATGCGGTGGTTGTCCTATGACACTCACTCGCGTGTGACTCTCTCTGTGGGCCCGCTAGGTATCGTCGATTAGTTGAACCTACAGCGAGAGAGAGGTTAATTTAACCAACAAGGATGGTTCTTTTTTGGTTTGTGTTATGTATATGCACAGTAGGAGTATGTAGTACATGTGAAAGGGGGGGGCAATATGTATACTATATATGTGTCATAACCTCGCTCCATGTGGGGACATTTCGGTTCCCAAGGCAGGTGCCACATCAAAGTTGTGCATTGGTATTCAAACATCACACAGTGCAGGCGGTAGTTGCCCTATAGGAACTCACTTGCGTGCGGCGCTTCCATCTGTGGGCCCGCGAGGTTGCCCTCCATCACATTGACCCAACGAGAGAGAGAGGTTAATTTGACCATCAAGGAATGATTCTTTTTGGTTTGTGCTACAGTAGGAGTATATATATACCACGCGTCGAATGGGGGGCAGAACATACCACGCATCATGAATCTCGCTCTCTATGGGGACTTCTCGGTTTTTGAGGTATATAGGTGCCACATCAGAGTTGTGCATTGCGTATTCAAACATCACACAAACACCTCTTTGGGCGACATGCAGACAGTGGTTGTCCTATATAGGATGCTCACTCGCATGCGCGTACGCTTCGCTCCTATGGGCCCGCGAGGTCGTCACCCATCACTTTGACCCAACGAGAGAGGTATAGTTTGACGAACAAGGAGGATTAATTCTTTTAGTAGGGTTGTGTTACGGTAGGAGTATATAGTACGTGTTGAAGGGAGGATGGTACCAGCATATACTAGGTGTCACCAACCTCACTCCGCGTGGGGACTTTACGGATTTCGAGGCAGATGCGCCACATCAAAGATGTGCATTAGGTATTCAAAACATCACAACCATACACCTCTCCATATATATGTTCGGCACACATGCAAGCAATGGTGGTTGTCCTCCTGGCACTCACTCACGCGGTTATCGGCGATGCTTCCATCTGTGCGCCCGCTTGGTCCATCACTTTCACCGACAACGAGAGACGTTAATTACTTTGACTTAGGAGGGGATTAAAAATTTTGTTTGTCTCACGGGTATAGGTCATGATGTGATATTACATAATAGCGCATGTGTGCACATGAATCCACCCCACTGGATCAAAGTGGGGGGGGGGGGGGCGAGCACATGACACGTCATGAACCTCTTGCTCTGTGTGGGGACTGTGCGATTTTCAATGCATGCACCACATCAATCTTGTGCATTGGGTATTCAACTCATATGCATGCATCATGCACCTCCATAAATATGTTTGGGACACATGCATGCAATGGTTGTCTTTGGACCCTCTCACTTGCTTCGCTATCGGCGGCAAGCCTATATATTCGTGGGCCCGCGTAGACGTCCATCATTTCGACCGACGACGGGAAAGTTTACCAGTGTGGACTCTTCTTCTTTGGTTCTTGTTACCGTATAGTAGGTCGATCATTCCAGGCCTAATTAATTAAGTTTGAGTGCATGTTACGCGTCGTGAACCCTCGCTCACTGTGGGGATTTTACGGTTCCAAAGCATGGTGCCACATCAAAATTACGCACTGGGTATTCAAACACCACACACCAGTTCCATATACATATGTTTGGGCCACATGCACAGAGTGGGTTTTGTCTTCAGGCACTCCCTCGCGAGGTTATCGGCGACAAAAGCTAGCCCATTTTGCGGGGCCGTGTGGACGTCCATCACTTTGACCAACAATGAGCGAGAGAGGTTATACGACCAAGTTGGATTCTGCTTGGTCCGTGTTACAATACCACTTGGTGAGATGCCCTCCCCCCCAACGTGTGTGTGTGGGGGGGGGGGCTACTTCGCACTACCTGCAACCTCCGTGTGGTCGGGGAAGTCCGGTTAATTTGCGAGGCACATGTGCCACATCAAAGTTGTGAGTGTAGTTAGATATCACACCGCACCCTTTTCATACATATAGTAGGACCACCCGCAGGTGGTTCGTATGTGGTCTCACCCATCTCGCGCCACAAAGCACACATTACTGGGTCGCACATGGTCCACCTTTGTCCGGAAGCGAAAGGGGAAGTTTTTACCATGATGGACTCCTATAGGTTTTGTGTTACGGTAGGGCGAGATTTCAGACCTAGCTATTAGGGGGCATGCGTTCATATCTAGGATTCCCTTACCACTGACACGAAGTGGGGTTCATAGGGGGTGGTTGACTAGCAATATTGTGCACTTTGTGCGACAGGTGCCACATAAAAGTTGTGCATTGGGTATTTGAACATCAAACCACCCTTTTCATGCATATATTTGGTCCACATGCAAGTGTGTTCGTGTTCTGACCCTTTCCTGCATTATTCTTTTTGCCAAATTTATAAAACAGCAGATGAGTTGGATGCAGCAACCGTCTGCAATTGGGGATGAAGCAGACACGGTTCGCTCAGACTACCCGTGTGCCACGCCCGTGCCCCTGTCACTCACATCAGCACAGTAGATTGGGCTCCATGAGGCTTTGCCTCCCGCTCTTGAAAATATCTACTACCTCACAATCTCAAAAATATCTACCGCCTGGAAATTTTTATGTTTGATAGCACACGATTAGTATGTGTGGACCGTGTGCGATGTCTGTTACTCCCACTCTGCTTCAATCCCTTGATTCAAATTTTCAGTAGCCCCAGCATTTTACTCCCGCCTCTGCATCCCTCGCAATCTAAAAAATATCTACTCGCCCTTGATTCAAATTTTTAGTAGCCCCGGCATGTTACTCCCGCCTCTGCATCCCTCGCAATCTCAAAAATATATGCTCGCCCTTGATGCAAATTTTCAGTAGCCCCGGCATTTTACACCCGCCTCTACATCCCTCACAACGTCAAAAATATCTGCTCGCCCTTGATCCAAATTTTCAGTATCCCGGCATTTTACTCCCGCCAAGTAAAATTTTCAGTTGCCGCGGTATTTCCTCAAACACCACCTTGCCCCCCCCCCCTCCATACACACACACCCAAAACCTCTGCTCACACAGACACACACCACCCCTCCCTCCCTTGAAACCATTGGTAGGTCGCCACCGCCGCCTCCATCCTCAACCTCTGCATGTGTGCCGGGGAGCTTGAGGAGCCAATGGCCCAAAAGAGGTTTATCATGGCCTCTTTGCCCGACGTCGGTGAGGTGGCCGCCGAGGTGTCCCCGTCATCCTCCGTGGGCTCTTTATCGGGCCACCGCGCCCCTACGCCTGTTCGAGGACTTCCCCATCCTACCTCGAGCCCAGCTGCCGAAGAGGTCCTACCTCGAGGTCTGGCAGTGGCGGTGGGGACGTGACCGCCTAGATTATGGATCGGGAGAACCACACCCACCGGTGGCTCGGTAGCTTCCACACGACCGAGCTCGCGGCCATGGAGTGCGATCGCTGGCAAGTCCGCTACCACGGCGTGGCGGCTAGGCTCAATTTCCACTTCGGCACATGTTCGGTCGACCTCGTCCCACCGGAGCGAGGGGTGGTGAGCTCAGCTATGGCGCGGGAGGACTGCGAGGCGAGGGAGCACCTCGAGGCCGAGGCTGCCGACGAGGCCTACATGCAAGAGCTCTGCCGGCAGCACTCGGATGTAGCGACCCGACCCGAATGGATCAAAGTCTCTGTGCTTAAGTGTCATCCCTGGATCGGTATGCTGACACACACAGTACTCGAGGATTTATAACAGAGGTAAATCACATGTATAAAGTAACGTAAATACTATTACCTCAATCCATATAGCGGAAGTAACAACAAGGTTGTGGATTCCCATCAACACCAACGGCAAAGTTGAGTGTAGAAATCGTAACCCTAACGTATCACTTACTCGTCGTAAGAATTCCTGCAACATGAGACGTTGCAGCCATGTAGGTCAGTACATTGAATGTACTGGCAAATTCACACCATAGGATAATGATGAATAATAGCTATCACTATATGCATATTTGGCTGGTGGAGGCTCTAGGTTTAACATGATTTTGCGAAAAGCTAATTTTTTCCTACAACAAAGGAATTTATTTTATTTAACTATCATGGTGGTTGAAACATTGAGAAGGTAAAACCCCCTCTCAATCCCAATTAAAAGTAATCCTTAATCCCAACAAATTAATTTAGAGTGATGGGATTCAATATGAAAATCCAAGAACCAGATACTCAAGATGTCCATAACCGGGGACACGGCTAATCATGATTAGTTTTTTACACTCTGCAGAGGTTTGTGCACTTTTCCCCACAAGACTCGATCTCCTCCGTTGGATTTCTCGCACTACATGGTGTTTGAGAAACGGATGACCGAGACACAGTCTTTCAGAAACATTTACTCTTTACTCTGGGTAGACAGTTACACCTACTTTCCCCTACATCTGCTAGCCTACCACTAAAAGAGGTCATGTAACATACTCAACTATGCTAGAGCCCATAATAGCTTGTGGCTGCACACGGAAGTTTCTAGCATGAATAATCTTATGATCCCTTTGAGCCTGGGTGGCGGACCGTAGGAGGATCACACGGTATATCCCCGGGATCTCCTATGACAACACTGGTATATCCCCAGGTGCCCAAACAAGCAATCCACCCAGATGTGTATTAAAGTTGCCACCTTAAGTTGAACCATTAATTAAAAATCTCACATCTGTCATGGATACACTCAAAACCCAATCCACGTCTACGAGCATAGCATGGCAACATAAGCATAGCGTGGAAGTAACTCCCAAGGGTTTTATAATAAAAGGGCAATAGGTTCTACCTCATCATCTACTTCCCAATACCCACAAGTTAATCACATCCTAGTCATGTAGTGTTTGAGGATAAAACTAATGCATAAAAACTGGGTATAGAAGAGTATGATCAAAGTGTGAACTTGCCTTGTACTGTTGATGAAGATCCTTCGCACTCATAATTCCTGATAGTTCTACTCGTCACACTCCGTTCAATCTAACGTGAGCAAGCAATTGCATACATAAGCACTCATGCAAAAGAATCGAAGAAAAGATCTCGAAAAACTTCGAAAACTAGCAATTAACTCTTGCAACAGAAAATAATTTCTAACAGTACCAAAATTGGGTGGATTTAGTCTTATCAGAAAGTTTAGGTCAAGGGCTTCAATTAGCAAAAAGAATCAATTAAATCGGAGTTACGAAACTCAAGTTATAGCCAAAACAAGTTTGAATATGAATCTGAACAAATTTCGAAATTTGAAAGTTGCAAAAAGTTTATTTGATAGATTCACTAGAAAGGTGGAATCAAGACAAAAATATTGGCGTTGGTTTCGTCTAATTTGGATGAACGAGTAAAAAGTTATGGCTATTTGAAAAATCAGGGCCAAGCTGTTTTACGGAAGAAAAAGAGTTATGGCTAAAAGAATTCTAGTCCTAAAATGTAAATACAAGGACTAATTTATAAATCTAATTATTCTACCGTACTAGTCTAGAAATAATAAGCTACGGGAGTATATAAAAAAAATACGAAGAAAGATACCTTTATAAGGTAGAGAAAAGATGACTTCCGAGAGAGAAGACAACTTTCAGAAGTCCCGCCGGAGAGAAGAAAAATATTTTTATTTAGTGAATCTAGTCAAACCAAAATATATTGATTTAACCCGAATCGGATGATTTTTGGAGGCTCTATGGGTCTATATTTATAGGTGGAAAGGAGGCTTAGAGGTCAAAAGCTAGGCAATGTGGGACTAAACGTAAACAAAAGGCAGACGAAAGATATAGGAAAAACAAAGAAAAGAAACGACGCCGCATGGGCCTTCGGCCGGCCTGCGCGTGTGCGCGCATGTGTGCGTGCGAGGAGTTTTTTTGTTTTAACAGAAAATAAATAAATTAAAGGACAACTGGAAAAATAATATAGTCCGACCTGCTAGCTACGTTGCGCACGCTGGCGAAGGATAGCAGTCGGTCGCTCATACAGTTTTTTTTTAGAATAAAAACAAAAAAAGGTAAACGGAAAATAAGAAAATTTCCATAGGCATATTATATATCAAAATTTTCAGAAAAAGATTTCCTAAAAGATGAACATATTTTCAGCGGCAAATAAATTTCACAAAAATTTAAATAAAGCAAACAGTGCTACTGCTGCAATAAAACCTAATAAAAATCATTTTAAAAATACCAAAATAATTTCAAATTTATTTCTGTCCATTTTTATACTATAAGGAATCATTTTACCCTAATTTCCATATATTTTATTTTTGGATAAAAACAATTTGAATAAAAACCAAATAACTCCAAATTGAAAATAATTTCAAAGGAACTTTAAATTCGATTGTTTTAAACTTCCAACTCATATTTCATATAATTTGAAGAAGTCATTTTATCTCCTCTCATGAAAATCATTGAGTTGCATAAAGTTTTCGAATTTGGAATATTTCCAAATGGAATTCAAATCTTTTCAAAACCCTTTTCATTTATTTAAATGGAAGAAGTGATATCATCTTCACTCTAGGGTTTTGTGATGAAATGAATATGAATTCATGGAGATCATAAATGCAAGGTGAAAGTTTTGGGAAAGTCATTTTATTCCCTCTCATTCAACTTTCAAAAAGTTTCCAAATTTCACTTAATTTCACACAAGCAACCACACCACAATCAAACAATCAATCAAAACTATTTATTTAATATAACATTCCAAAATTTAGAATTTTGGGATGTTACAAACCTACCACCCTTAAAATGAATCTCGTCCTCGAGATTCGGAGAGGCTAGCAAGAAATAGGTTAGGGTCGGGGGTCTCCTCAAAATCCATCGATTGTCATGAAGGTCTGGGGTGCTACCACCCTTAGAAGCATGGTTATGGTTCCATCAAAACTCATGTACTCCATCTTTATTGTTGACAGTGTCGATCTTCTCAGATCTTCAGGATAATTCCTTCTCTGCGCTCTTCCGGTAGTGGCATAACCTTTTTTTTTTCAATTCTTGTGTCCTTGCATCATGGTAATTAAGGTTCTTCCGAGACAGTGTCTTCTTAGCTGACATGTTTGGCGCCAATACTAAACAACTATCGATATCTCATGGTGGTCACCAAACAATTTGACTGGGTCCCTGCAGAAAACGGGTCTGGGCTTCATTCTCACCGTATGGCCTACGGTTGGCAACAACTGCCTTGTACAAGGGGAAAAATTGTCACACCATTCTATGGTTTAAACAAGGTTTTGATCATCGTCGCTCTACTATGGGTAAGTCACTCAGATTTACCATCCCATATAGCAAGGCGAATAATAAGAGTAAGTTGGTATGGTGATCAATCCATCCCGCACCCAAATCATTACCTTGTATATGGTTTAGCGAATCTCGCATTCTATCACTCGGCATCCTCACAAGCATTGCAGAATTTCTCTTGTCGACGAACTAAGTTCGGATAAATCCATTGATTCTGCAAGCCAAACGAACATCTATCGTTTCTTCACCTCTCTCAGGTTTTGCGTTAACTCCTATAAGATCTTCTGTTGATAAAGTCGTATCTTCTTCCAAGGTTTTTCCTTCAGCAAGAGTGTGCTTGCTTCTTGGTAGGTCCTAGGGCCTGTGGGTTATGGCCCATCTCATCACTTGTAAACCTTGAACTCATCATCGGGGCAACTGATCATTATTCCAACATCCAGCTTCCTAGCATTCTTAAATCCATCCCATTGTACTGTCTCCCTTCCTTCTATCGGTACCAAACTAAGAAGGGATTACACAGACTCATCAGGGAGTTACAATTGCTCCATATTGCCAACCTTCTACCTCCTTTATATCCAATAGTACTTCATCCCATCATATTCTTGGGGTATCCCACATATCGAGATAAAACTCGTACTTATATTGTCCGAAGTCCACTCCGTGGAATATCATTATCTTTTCCAGAGGTCACGTGTCCTCACAGGGTACTACCACCCTTGAAATGCACAAATTCATCCGTAGACCATATTTCTCATATCCTCGAAAATGGTCAAAATCTTTCTTCATAGAGTAACAACTCATAAAATCCAAATCAGTACCAACAATAATGCTAACTTTATTGATTCTCAAATTTTTACAATCTCCTGCATTTCCATTACAGGCCTCAACTCAATACCTCAAAAAGAATTGTTCCCACTACTACAACTATATTTCTTTTTTGACACAACTACTTAGCACAAGTCTCCTTCTCATTGGGACAATCTCTGGCAAAGTGACATGCTTCATTACAGCAGAAACATATTACTTCTGACAAGTCTCGTGGTTTCCTAGTGATTACATAGCCTCCTTGGGTCCTCGGCTTCCTTTTTGGGCATTCGCTAAAGTAGTGTCCTGAATCTTTGCACCTAAAACATATGATATGACTCAGGTCCTTCTTTGTAGAAATTTGGTTGTTCTTGGAATCCAATCTATTTCTCTTTCTGGACTTTTCCATTCCAAACAGGGCTTCTATTTCCTGTGGGTCATACTCTACTTCCTTCGTCGGGAATGCTACTAGATCCCCCTTCAGACAATTCTGGGAGATGTGTCCTTCTTCTCCACATGAATAACATGACTTGGTGCAGGGTTTAATTAGGTCTTCTTCGGGTGTGTCCTCCACCTCTTCCTTCATCACAGGTTCTTCTAAAATTTCCATGAGGGCTCCTTTCATTGCTTCTTTCTTCTGCTGGATGGTTCTTTGTACCATGGGGTAAATGTGACACTGAGCAGGGTAGTGGGTAGTCCCTTCACACAAGAAACAAGTAATCTGCCTAGTTGGGCATTCTTCAGTTGGGTGATTTCCTTCACAATGAGGGCATTCATCCTTGTGTTCTTTATGGTTGTGTCCTATTTCTCCACAGAACTTGCATGCACAAGGTTTCTTCATATCATTTCTATAAGGCTTCAACTTCTGGGACACAAGCCGAGACTTTAGCAGAGTCATCTTAAATTCTTTCCAAGTGGTTACTCTTTGCCATCCATTGATGGTTTGGTACATCCTCCACCAAGTAGCAGCACCTCTTTCAAAGCACTGAAGAGCATGCTGGGTCATATCCTTTCTGGCTATAGCGTTATTCTTCATGTGATCTTCCATGTTCTGAATCCATCGGTCCGTCTCCAATTAACTTATCGGTCCAGAAAATATGAGCTCTTCTCCACTCATCCTCTATTGGTTCCAAGGGTTTTTTGGGGTGAGACAAGAGAGATAGAGAGGGATACACACAATACAAACAAAGGTTTTGAAGAGACAGATTTTTATTTTGTGGCTGTCGAAAAAACATCAAACAAATGACAGCTCACAATCGTCGTATCTAACGTAAGTATATAACAGGGGTTTGGTCTTCTAATGGTCAATAAATCTTCAAAGTCGCCAAACCCTTCAAGTCTTGTTCATGCCTCCAATGGTTTCTTCCGATCGTGCTTGTCCTTCTTAAGTTCTTCTGTCAGGTCATTTCTCTTGACGCGAAGTTTCTCGTGATGTCCTTTAATATTCTAGAGTTGCGTTCCAAACTTCTGGGTTTCAACATCCTTGGCATGAACCCTGGTCCTACTGTCTTCCAGTTCCTGACGAATCTCCGGTATCTCGAGGTTTTGCTCCTCCAGCTTGGCTACTTTCAGCTTCTGGGTCCTGAGTTCTTCACGCAACACTTTCTGGACGAATAAGGCTTTCAGAAGGTCCATCTGAAAATTCTTGATGTAATACTCCAGATCCTGGCGATACACCAGCTAAGGTTTAAAACTTCATCTCTTGCTGGTAGGTGCTCCATTAGCCATTTTGTCACCCAATCCTTCAGACGAAATGTATGCTTAACTCAGCACGGTGACAATAGCCTTGGCGGGCGATAGCATCATGGATAGCCGTGTTTATGCCCATGTCTCTGCCATGAGTTATCATTCCATAGTTGATATCTCCTGTCTTAGGGTTTTCTTGACAAAACTTTGAGTTTTAACGCTCCATGTTATGGTCTCTCTGCGACACACCTTGATCCCGGGTATTGTCAGCTTCAATAGTCTGACAAGTTCCATAAGGGTAGCCTTCCTAGGTCATACCAATCTGGAAATTCTTCAGAGCCTTCAAATTATCCTAGTCTTCGGAGTCTTCAACTGTTGTAGTTTCCATTATTATAATGCACGGTAAAATCCTCTTCATTCCGAAGTGGTCTTAGTTGTCTGATATCTTGTACTTCTTGGAGTGGTCTCATCAGTCGAATCTTCGCGTGGTCAAAAGGGAAAAGGGGTATAGTCTAACTAAAAGGAAATTTGATAAAGCTTAGAAAAGAAGAGAGGTAAGAGATCCTTTTTGAAAATAAGTTTAGAGAAAATATTTCCTATGGGCTAGCCAGTTTCTTGGGGTCACGTCCTACAGTCAACATGTGCTCTGATACCATCTTGTAGCGACCCGACCCGAATGGATCAAAGTCTCTGTGCTTAAGTGTCATCCCTGGATCGGTATGCTGACACACACAGTACTCGAGGATTTATAACAGAGGTAAATCACATGTATAAAGTAACGTAAATACTATTACCTCAATCCATATAGCGGAAGTAACAACAAGGTTGTGGATTCCCATCAACACCAACGGCAAAGTTGAGTGTAGAAATCATAACCCTAACGTATCACTTACTCGTCGTAAGAATTCCTGCAACATGAGACGTTGCAGCCATGTAGGTCAGTACATTGAATGTACTGGCAAATTCACACCATAGGATAATGATGAATAATAGCTATCACTATATGCATATTTGGCTGGTGGAGGCTCTAGGTTTAACATGATTTTGCGAAAAGCTAATTTTTTCCTACAACAAAGGAATTTATTTTATTTAACTATCATGGTGGTTGAAACATTGAGAAGGTAAAACCCCCTCTCAATCCCAATTAAAAGTAATCCTTAATCCCAACAAATTAATTTAGAGTGATGGGATTCAATATGAAAATCCAAGAACCAGATACTCAAGATGTCCATAACCGGGGACACGGCTAATCATGATTAGTTTTTTACACTCTGCAGAGGTTTGTGCACTTTTCCCCACAAGACTCGATCTCCTCCGTTGGATTTCTCGCACTACATGGTGTTTGAGAAACGGATGACCGAGACACAGTCTTTCAGAAACATTTACTCTTTACTCTGGGTAGACAGTTACACCTACTTTCCCCTACATCTGCTAGCCTACCACTAAAAGAGGTCATGTAACATACTCAACTATGCTAGAGCCCATAATAGCTTGTGGCTGCACACGGAAGTTTCTAGCATGAATAATCTTATGATCCCTTTGAGCCTGGGTGGCGGACCGTAGGAGGATCACACGGTATATCCCCGGGATCTCCTATGACAACACTGGTATATCCCCAGGTGCCCAAACAAGCAATCCACCCAGATGTGTATTAAAGTTGCCACCTTAAGTTGAACCATTAATTAAAAATCTCACATCTGTCATGGATACACTCAAAACCCAATCCACGTCTACGAGCATAGCATGGCAACATAAGCATAGCGTGGAAGTAACTCCCAAGGGTTTTATAATAAAAGGGCAATAGGTTCTACCTCATCATCTACTTCCCAATACCCACAAGTTAATCACATCCTAGTCATGTAGTGTTTGAGGATAAAACTAATGCATAAAAACTGGGTATAGAAGAGTATGATCAAAGTGTGAACTTGCCTTGTACTGTTGATGAAGATCCTTCGCACTCATAATTCCTGATAGTTCTACTCGTCACACTCCGTTCAATCTAACGTGAGCAAGCAATTGCATACATAAGCACTCATGCAAAAGAATCGAAGAAAAGATCTCGAAAAACTTCGAAAACTAGCAATTAACTCTTTCAACAGAAAACAATTTCTAACAGTACCAAAATTGGGTGGATTTGGTCTTATCAGAAAGTTTAGGTCAAGAGCTTCAATTAGCAAAAAGAATCAATTAAATCGGAGTTACGAAACTCAAGTTATAGCCAAAACAAGTTTGAATATGAATCTGAACAAATTTCGAAATTTGAAAGTTGCAAAAAGTTTATTTGATAGATTCACTAGAAAGGTGGAATCAAGACAAAAATATTGGCGTTGGTTTCGTCTAATTTGGATGAACGAGTAAAAAGTTATGGCTATTTGAAAAATCAGGGCCAAGCTGTTTTACGGAAGAAAAAGAGTTATGGCTAAAAGAATTCTAGTCCTAAAATGTAAATACAAGGACTAATTTATAAATCTAATTATTTTACCGTACTAGTCTAGAAATAATAAGCTACGGGAGTATATAAAAAAAATACGAAGAAAGATACCTTTATAAGGTAGAGAAAAGATGACTTCCGAGAGAGAAGACAACTTTCAGAAGTCCCGCCGGAGAGAAGAAAAATATTTTTATTTAGTGAATCTAGTCAAACCAAAATATATTGATTTAACCCGAATCGGATGATTTTTGGAGGCTCTATGGGTCTATATTTATAGGTGGAAAGGAGGCTTAGAGGTCAAAAGCTAGGCAATGTGGGACTAAATGTAAACAAAAGGCAGACGAAAGATATAGGAAAAACAAAGAAAAGAAACGACGCCGCATGGGCCTTCGGCCGGCCTGCGCGTGTGCGCGCATGTGTGCGTGCGAGGAGTTTTTTTTTTAACAGAAAATAAATAAATTAAAGGACAATTGGAAAAATAATATAGTCCGACCTGCTAGCTACGTTGCGCACGCTGGCGAAGGATAGCAGTCGGTCGCTCATACAGTTTTTTTTTTAGAATAAAAACAAAAAAAGGTAAACGGAAAATAAGAAAATTTCCATAGGCATATTATATATCAAAATTTTCAGAAAAAGATTTCTAAAAGATGAACATATTTTCAGTGGCAAATGAAATTCACAAAAATTTAAATAAAGCAAACAGTGCTACTGCTGCAATAAAACCTAATAAAAATCATTTTAAAAATACCAAAATAATTTCAAATTTATTTCTGTCCATTTTTATACTATAAGGAATCATTTTACCCTAATTTCCATATATTTTATTTTTGGATAAAAACAATTTGAATAAAAACCAAATAACTCCAAATTGAAAATAATTTCAAAGGAACTTTAAATTCGATTGTTTTAAACTTCCAACTCATATTTCATATAATTTGAAGAAGTCATTTTATCTCCTCTCATGAAAATCATTGAGTTGCATAAAGTTTTCGAATTTGGAATATTTCCAAATGGAATTCAAATCTTTTCAAAACCCTTTTCATTTATTTAAATGGAAGAAGTGATATCATCTTCACTCTAGGGTTTTGTGATGAAATGAATATGAATTCATGGAGATCATAAATGCAAGGTGAAAGTTTTGGGAAAGTCATTTTATTCCCTCTCATTCAACTTTCAAAAAGTTTCCAAATTTCACTCAATTTCACACAAGCAACCACACCACAATCAAACAATCAATCAAAACTATTTATTTAATATAACATTCCAAAATTTAGAATTTTGGGATGTTACATCGGAGCTCGTAGAGGTGGAGCGGAAGATCTTTGCTAGCGTGGAGGGCGGCGAGGTTATCGTGCTCTCCTCCTATGACGAGGTCGAAGGTGGTGAGGACGGTGGCACGAAGGACGTCAAGGTGGGTGGCGAGGACGAGGAGATTGATGTCGATGAGTGGAGGAGTGTCTTCCCCAACAACCCCGACGGCGGCACCGGCCCAGACCCGACTCGCGGCACACTGTACCTGACGAGGAAGGATTGGCTCAACCTCCACTTCGACTGAACGTAGTTTATTTAGTTTAAATTTATGTTTTATGTTCGGTTATGCAAAACTATCTATGTTTATGTTTGAATGCATGCTACTTTCGGTTGAACCTGCTTTGAACTTGATCAAATTGAAGTTTACAATGTTAAGTTTAGGGGATCGACTAGAAACGGCAAAAAGTTGCTGGAGTATATATATATGCTCACTAAGGGTTTTACTTCATTAACTTTTAGGGGATCGTCTAGAGATGGCCATATGCCTTGTTTATTTCATTTATTCACAATGTGATGCTCTATATGTGCAACTATTTGCCGTGCAGTTCAATTTCATCAATAACAGTTTCAACAATACCACTATGAATTACGATATTTGGTTGCTGTTAAGTATGTTGCAGTTAGCACGCCTTTCCATTTTTTAAACAATAACTAGTTTACTTTAGACCTGCACAATACCAGTTTGAATGACTATATTTGCTTGTTTTTAAATGTTATGCCTGTTGCAGTTAACAGACCTTTCCACTTCTTGTTTTGCTTAACTAGCATGCTTAAATCTGCACACTGAAGCTATCATTTGGAGATTGTGTTGTCTACCATGGATATATTTGGTTGATGTTTAGCCTGTTGTGCTTAACATGCCTTTAGATGTACTCACATTGGACAATATTGGGAACATCTGATGTTTTCCATCGAGGTTAGTTTCATCGCATTGCTTATATATACTCACTGTTCAGGATATCGGTAGCTGGTATCATATAGCCCGAGGGCTGGTAAGGGATTAATCGTCGAATCGGACATTTCACTGAATATATTTGTAACCCATTTATCGGTAGGTTAACTAGGGTCATATTTAATATATCTTAGGCTACATCGCAACATGCATTGTACTGAATGACTAAATATGCAATCCTAGGCTATATAGCAACAAGGAAGAGTGTTACCTTAATGTTCTGATGATATCTAGATATACATGTAATAAGATCTTATATAATGGGATGGAGGGAGTGTTGTACTACATCATTGTGCAATTGTTGTTTAGCTTCTAATATTTACTTGGTGCTTTTAGATACATATGTCATTGCCAAAGATCCACACTTTGACCCTTTCTGCGTATGGGGCAATGGGATGGAGAAAGTCTCTCACCTCTTTCTTTACCATCTTTAATAGTACAAGTATACAACCCTGGTTCATCATTCTTTATTTGGTGCTTATGTAATTCTTTTTTTGATGTAATTCTTGAACATATGTACCTGTGAATCGAATAATGCATTGGTTGTTTGAACCTGATGGATATGAATAAAGCTATAGCCTACTTTCAAATTCAAATTTGGTACAATTTTAAATAGCAGCAATTAAATTAGGGTGAAATTACGCTCTGCAGGTCATTACGGCGCACACGGTCTATAAAGCACACCCTGTGTGATATACATCATAATCCAACATGGTTCACGGAGAGGAAACATGTGTAACCATGCACACAGTTGCCGTTTGCAAGCGTGTGTGATGTCAAACAATATCACAAATGGTGCGAGAAAACTAAATGTGTGTGATTGTCGCCTTATCGTACACGCTTTACAATCATGAACTATTTGTGATGTGGCGTGCATCGTAAACGTAGAGCCAGTTTGGTACGTGCCTAGAATGTGCCTGGCCAGCACCTGGTATAAGGTAAAACCACAGAAGTCCGACTGCGATGGTAATGCGAGCACAAACGAGTAGCAAGGATGGAGCGTTTGGGATGGGTGCAGGCATCGCATACACTTTGTTCTGGAAAACGTATGCATTCCTACTCCCTATCCCCGACGGTTTTTGGATCATGTGGGAAGGACCCCCTATCGTCCACACTCACTAGGCGACAGTTTAAAATATCATCGCGGAAAGGGGTTAAAAACTGTTTGTATAGCAGCTCGCTGTACCAATGATTAAATCGTCGTTAATGATCAACAACTGGCTTAGCATCAGGCTCCATATTAATCTTGTGCTGACACAGAGTGGACTAATGCCCTTGAGATCATCAAGAGTATATCCAATAGCAGCACGATGCTTTTTCAGAGTTCTAAGTAATCTCTTTTCTTCATGCTCTGAAAGGTTAGCACTAATAATAACATGATATATCTTCTTTTCATCAAGATAAGCATATTTCAATGTATCGGGCAATTGCGTTAATTCAAACACGAGATCACTCTTAGGTGGAAGAGGGTCCCCAAGAGTTTCAACAGGCAAGTTATGTTTAAGGATAGGTACTTGTTTGAAGAATATATCATCTATTTCATTCCTTTCATTCATATGCGTATCACTTTCATGGTCTAGCAAATATTGTTCTAAAGGATCGGTAGGAGGAACACCAATAGAAACAAGACCAATAATTTCATCTTTACTAGACAATTCCTTTTCATGTGATTGTCTGTGAAACTTAGAGAAATTGATTGAATACCAATTCAAGAAAGGTCTTTTCTTTGACACAATCAATTTTCTTTGACACAATCAATTTCAGCATTAACAATATTCAAGAAAGGTCTACCAAATATAATGGGACAAAAAATTATCTTGTTGTGAACCAAGTACTAAGAAATCAGTAGGGTATTTGATCTTACCACACAAGACTCTAACATCTCAAACAATCCCAAGCGGTGTAATAGTATCTCTATTTGCTAGCTTAATAGTGACATCAATATCCTCAATCTCAGCAGGTGCAATATCATTCATAATTTCTTGATATAGAGTAAACAGAATAGCACTAACACTAGCACCCATGTCACATAAGCCATGATAGCAATGATCTCCAATTTTAACAGAAACAACAGGCATGCCCACTATGGGTTTATTCTTATCTAGCTTTTCGCATTCATTTCTAACGGGTTTAGCAATTCTAGCAGCATCATCGCAAAAATAAATAACATGCCCATCAATATTATCAACCAAAATATCATTAACCATTGGAATATTGGTTTCAACCTTAATTTGTTTAGAGGGTCTAGGTGTTCTAATATTACTTTTATTAACCATAGTTGTAGCTTTAGCATGTTCCTCAATCCTAACAAGAAAAGGAGGTTTCTCAATATCAGTAGTAGGCACAACTGGATCAACATTGTAAATGATAGTTTCATCTTTATCTATAACGAGTTCCTCTATCTTTTCTTTAATAGGGGGATGATATTTAAACCACTTCTCCTTAGGGAGATCAACATGAGTAGCAAAAGATTCACAAAATGTAGCTACTATCTCAGAGTCAAGTCCATATTTAGTACTAAACTTATGAAAAACATCAGTTTCCATAAAAGATTTAACACAATCAAACTCAAGATTTATACCTAACTATTTACCTTTGTCGAATTCCCAATCTTCAGAGTTGCGTTTAATTCTTTCCGAAAGATTCCACTTGAATTCAATAGTTTTATTCATAAAATAACTAGTAGAAGAAGAATGGAGCATGGACCGATCATTATGAGAAAGCCGAGCATAAAAATTATGAATAATAATTTCTCTTGAGAGCTCATGATTGGGGCATGTGTGCATCATATACACAAGCCTCGCCCAAGCTTGAGCAATACTTTATCCTTCACTAGGCCAAAAATTATATATATAATTCTGATCACAATGAACCAGATGCATAGGATAAAACTTCTGATGAAATTCCTATTTCAGCCAGTTCCAGTCCCATGTTCCAGTATCATCCAATAGCCTATACCATGTCGAGGCCTTCCCCTCCAAAGATAAAGGGAATACCCAATGGTGCAGAGACGTGCTATACAAACAGTTTTTACCCCCTTTCCATGACGGAGTTTTAAACCGTCGCCTAGTGAGTGTGTGCGTAAGGGGGTCCTTCCCACATGACCCAGAAACCGTCGGGGATAGGCCCTTCGACCACACAAGCGGGGGCAAAATGAGCTCGTGTGCGATCGGACGAGGCATTGAAGCCCAATCATTTCCGTTCGTATGTACATCCCACACAGTGAATCCCAGAAAAATGTTTCCGTTTGTATGTATATCACAGACAGTTTTTTGTGTGGAAACGTTTGTGCAAGGTGTCCTAACACAAACAGTTCTCTACCGGGAGCAATGTGTGATTGTTAGTTGATCCAACACGCCTACTTTCTAGAAACCTTGTGGGTTGTTTGAATTCATCGCCCATGGTGTTGTCTGAGTAACCGTCTGCAATAGAAAACCCAAATAAGTAGGGTAATTAGCCTATTATTGATAATCCATGTAGTAATCAAATTGACATTTCTTATAAAACACAATAGATATTTCATATCTGTATAACGGCAACCAGGATTTCATAATCGAATTACATCGGATAGCTTCAGCACTCAGTTACACCAAAGAGGGATATAGCTAGCTGATAACCCACAAGTATAGGGGATCGCAACAGTTTTTGAGGGTAGAGTATTCAACCCAAGTTTATTGATTCGACACAAGGGGAGCCAAAGAATATTTGCAAGTATTAGCAGTTGAGTTGTCAATTCAACCACACCTGGAGATTAATTATCTATGGCAAAGTGATCAGTAGCAAAGTAGTATGATAGTTTTGATAGAAGTAGCAATAGCAATAGTAATGGTAACAGTGATAGCAATGATTTTGTAGCAAGTGTAACAGTAATGATGGCAGTAGTAACTTAGCAAGAACAATATGAGAGAAATTCGTAGGCATTGGATCGGTGAATTTGTTGGATGATATTCATCATATAACAGTCATAACCTAGGGCGATATGGCACTAGCTCCAGTTCATAAATATAATGTAGGCATGTATTCCGTAAATAGTCATACGTGCTTATGGAAAGAACTTGCAAGACATCTTTTGTCCTACCCTCCCGTGGCAGTGGGGTCCATATGGAAACTAAGGTATATTAAGGCCTCCTTTTAATAGAGAACCGAAACAAAGCATTAACACATAATGAATACATGAACTCCTCAAACTAAGGTCATCACCGGGAAGTGTCCCGACTTCTGTCACTCCGGGGTTGTTGGATCATAACACGTAGTAGGTGACTATAACTTGCAAGATCGGATCTAGAACATAGATATAATGGTGATAACATACACGGTTAAGATCTGAAATCATGGCACCCGGGCCCAAAGTGACAAGCATTAAGCATGGCAAAGTCATAGCAACATCAATCTCAGAACATAATGGATACTAGGGATCAAGCCCTAACAAAACTAACTTGATTACATGATGCATCTCATCCAACTCCTCACCGACCAGTGAACCTCGAAGGAATTACTCACTCCCGGTGGGGAGCATCATGGAATTGGCGATGGAGAAGGGTTGGTGATGATGAAGATCGAAGATCCCCCTCTCCGGAGCCCCAAACGGACTCCAGATCTGGCCTCCCGATGAAGAATAGGAGGTGGCGGCGGCTCCGTCTCGTGAAAAGCGATAATTTTTTCTCCATCATTTTTTTCTCCGAAAATGTGAATTTATAGTGTCAGGGTTGGAATTTGCGGGGCCACCAGGTGGGGACAACCCACCTGGGTGCGCCTGGAGGGGGGCGCGCCCTGGTGGGTTGTGCCCACCCAGGTGCCCCCTCCGGTGACTCTTGGCTCCAGAAATTCTCTTTTATTGTATAAAAAATCCTCGCAAAGTTTCGTTCCAATCCTAGAACTTTTATTTCTGCACAAAAAACAACACCATGGTAGTTCTGCTGAAAACAGCGTCAGTCCGGTTAGTTTCATTCAAATCATGCAAATTAGAGTCCAAAACAAGAGAAAAAACGTTAGGAAAAGTAGATACGATGGAGACGTATCACTAGCTACGCCATTACACAACAACACCAAGTTTCACATGCAACATCGAAAACCTTTGGAAAAGTAGCATCATACACGGTAAATAGACAGATAAATCTCATATGGGAAACTACAGAAGCAGAAGGCGAATATTGAGCCTTCAGTGATGTTGAATGTCCTTGCAACTTTAGGCTAGTGGCTATGGATAATTGCCTGCCCAACCTTCGTCCTCTTCAGGAAGACTTCAATATTGTACCGTGGGTGTTGAATGAATACCTTCCTCGCCTCTTGACCATGCAGGTGGTTTGAGAGGTAATCATCGGTGAACTGCTTTGAAAAGTACTGAAAACAAAGATATGCATAAATTGCTATTATAAATTTTGAAGTGGCGAAGGGGTAAAAACAAGGTAAAAGAGTTAGTACCATCCTATAGTTGACTGATGTCTTCTTCATTGTGCAAACAAAGATCTTGATGTTATTCGTCGCAAGTTTCTTCATCCTAACAATCTTTCTGAGTTTCTTGACTTGACTGATATTCATGGACATCTCATTTCCCCATATGCAAAATGGGTCGAACAGTGGGTCTAAGCCTCTGACAGTAGGACCTACATATGCAAGACCAAATTGTAAGAAACCTAAATATTAGAATGATTCCTGCAACTGCACAATAATGTGCTATTAGCGAAAGGACCATGCATGAGCAAACCTCGATGGTAAACCGCAGTGTCTCCCATTGTTTCCCTGCAACACATATAAGGAAGATCTTGATCAGGTTAACTGAGAGTTGCCATACTATCAGTAGAATATGTACTAAGTACAGCCAAATTCGATTTATTTCTCACATGCATAACAATACAAAATTGTACCCACAACAAATGAAAATCAATTTGAAGAATTGAACCAAACAGTTGAATGGACAGCAGACCAAATGAACCAAAACAGTTAACTGAGCATGACATTGCAGAATAGAAACATGTACTAGAAAATAGTACAGTTAACGAAACAAAGAATGCTTGAGAACAGTACTACAAAATGTAGCAATTGTTCGACCAAACTGTTAACTGAACATTACATTTCAGAATATCAGATTGCATATTAACATTATAGAGGACAAATCACTAGAAGGCACTGGCGGTGGCCTCGAGAAAACAGCACGAACTGTATTTTGAAGTAGACAACCGCGTGGCGGTGTCGACGGTGGCCTCGAAGACGAGGTGCTCCTTCAAGATCTGGCAGTCAAAACGCATGGCAGCCATAGCGACTTTGTCCGTGCGTGCGGCCATGATTTGCTTCTCCACTGCCAGATGCTACTGAGCTCCACATTATACTGCGTGCAAAATGGCTGTGGGTGGTGCTTAATTGGAGGACGGGGCCAATGATTTCGGTGGAAGGTGTCGCGCCGTCGATCGGGGCATGTGGGATGGGGAAGGAGGAGGATGGTGTGGGTGGGGTGTGGATTACCTGACCATATCAACAAGGCCGCGCAGCAACAGGAAGGGTCGCCGGTGAGGAGGCCACGTAGCAAGAAGAAGGGTCGGCGGCGCTGCAAGAAGAAGGGTCGCTGGCGAGGAGGCGGCGCTACAAGAAGAAGGGTTGCCGGCGAGGACGCAGTGCTGCAAGAAGAAGGGTCGCCGGCGAGGAGGCTGAGCTGCCAGTAAGTAGCAGTGAAGGTTTGAACTTGGAAAGCAAGGAGGAACAGTGGAAATGTGGCTTTTGGTGGGAGGAAGGGGGCGGGGAGAAAGATATTTCCGCGGTGGCAGAAAAATTTCGCTCGGTGCCGCGAGAAACTAGCGCGCAAGTGTGGTTCAAGTGCGGGTGGTGAACTGTAGACGACGAAGCTTCCTGCGTAAGCCAAACAAGACAGTGCACCAAGATATTTTATATCGCATCCCACATGATTCTTGCTAGTAAACTGTTTGTGGTATACCTGATTTTTTTCATTATGTTTTGAAAGACAAAATGGTGTTACGGCGGGAAAGGATGGTGTTTGAATTGCTAGAACATTTATCTACAGTGAACATGCAACTACATGAGTGTCATTTTAAAACTTGGAATTATTTCGGGTTTGTTTGGCATTTTTTGCATTAATTGAGTTCCTAGGCATTTAATGTGCATAATTCAAATTTGAACTACAAGCACATGCTCAAATGCACCAAAGTTTGTTGAATAACCACATGTGTGTCTTTGGGTGAATTTATAGGTCCCATGCAAGAATGGGAATGAAATTCAAACATCTAGGCGTCGTGGCTCGGCCGGAAACATTGAGAAACTTGGTTTTTAAATTCTTGTAAATTGCAAACTCGCCTAAAAATCATGAAACTTGGCATGGTGTCAATTCATGGCACCAGCATGCTGTGGTAAAAAAATTGGCCGAATTGGGACAAGTTTTGGCATAAGCTTCTTGCAAATTGTAGCTTCTCTGAAGAAGGCGTGTGGTTTCGAGAGGGAACGTGTCACCTTTGTGTGCGAAACGACATACACTGCCCCCCCTCTTGATTTTTTTACAAAGCAAACATAGAACTATATGAGTGTCGTGTTTAAATTTAGAATTATTCCAGGTTCATTTGACCCTTTTTATGCATTAATTGAGTTTCTGGGCATTTAATGTGAATAATTCAAATTTGAACTACAAGCACATGCTCCAGTGTACCAAAGTTGGTTGAAAAATCACATGTGTGTCCTTGGGTGAATTTCTAGGTCCCATGCAAGAAATGGGAATGAAATTCAAATTTCTAGGCGCCGTGGCTCGGCCGATAACATTGAGAAACTTGGTTTTTTAAATTCCTATAAATTCAAAACTCACCTGAAAATCATGAAACTTGGCATGGTGTCATTTCATGGCACCAACATGCTGTGGTAAAAAAATTGGCTGAATTTGGACAAGTTTTGGTATAAGCTTCTTGCAAACCAGAGCTTCTCTCAAGAAGACTCGTGGTTCCCGAGGGGGAACGTGTCACCTTTGTATGCGAAACGATATACGCTGCCTCCCTCCCTTGATTTTTTACAGAGGCAACATAGAACTATATGAGTGCCATGTTAAAATTTGGAATTATTCTGGGTTCGTTTGGTCTTTTTATACATTAATTGAGTTTCTGGGCATTTAATGTGCATAATTCAAATTTGAACTATAAGCACATGCTCCAGTGCACCAAAGTTGGTTGAAAAATCACATGTGTGTCCTTGGGTGAATTTCTAGGTCCCATGCAAGAAAAGGGAATGAAATTCAAACATCTGGGCATTGTGGCTCGGGCGTAAATATTGAGAAACTTGGTTTTTTAATTCATGTAAATCCAAAACACGCATGAAAATCGTGAAACTTGGCATGGTGTCATGACATGGCACCAACATGCTGTGGTAATTTTTTTGGCTGAATTGGGACAAGCTTTGGTATAAGCTTCTTGCAAACCGGAGCTTTTCTCAAGAAGGCTCGTGGTTCCAAGAGGGAACGTGTCACCTCCGTGTGCGAAACGACATACACTGCCTTCTCCCGCCTTGATTTTTTTACACAGGCAGCTTAGACCAAATAGGAGTTTTGTGCTAAATTTTGGAATTATTCCGGGTTCGTTTGGCCTTTTTTATACATTAATTGAATTTACAGGCATTTAATGCACATAATTCAAATTTGAACTACAAGCGCATGCTCCAGTGCGCCAAAGTTAGTTGAAAAATCATTTATGTGTACTTCATCGAATTTCTAGGTCCCATGCAAGAAATGGGAATGGAATTCAAACATTTGGGCGTCTTGGCTCGGCCGAAAACATCAAGAAACTTGGTTTTAAAATTTCCGTAAATCCAAAACTCGCCTGAAAATCATGAAACTTGGCATGGTGTCATGACATGGCACCAACATGCTATGGTAAAAAAATTGTCCGATTTGCGAAGGCGGACACATTAACAATCAACAAAGTCATTTTGGAACAAGTGTTATCACGTTACAAATTGGAAACACAAGTATTATTGAAACCGTGGGTGTTCTACATACCATTTACATGCCGCCACGCGTCCCCTTTTTTTATTGGCTAGGAGGTGCCGTGCGGGGTAGCTATTTGTGTACGGGAGGCATGCGATCAGACCCCTGTGTATGCTCATCGGGAGGAGAGCCCTTTGACCTCTATCCGTCACCCACCTCTCTCCTAACATCTCCATTAATGGCGCCCGAGCCCCTGTTTAATGGTGTGGCTATGTCTCACTCGGCTGAGATTTAAGAGAGAAAAAAGAAAATCTGAAAAGAAAGTTTTGCACGGATCTTGATGTAATATCTGACGGACCTATATAGCATCGACTGTGACTTATAGAAGGACTGATGATTATAAGGACGATGACAGTGGATAATAATTGTCTTACATATTTAGGAAGATGATTAAAAAAAGCCACATGCGGCAACGCCCAAAATACACAAGGGTAAAAGAAGAAGGATGACGCAGACAATGATCTCGCTCGCTGATCTCTACTTTCTTGATGCGTTGCTGTAGGCTGCAGAGACTAGTTCCCACGGCGAGCGGCGATTAGCTCTTTCGTGTCCTCAAGACACTGCTTGAGATCATCCACGGATTCCTCCACCAGCCTTTGGCGCTCGATGCGGAGCATGGCATTCTTGTCCATAAGTTTCTTGACGATGACGCCGGTCCTTTGCAACAAGGCAGTGGTCTCCTCGTGCTGCTTCATAGTTCTAGAGATCTTCGCCCTCAGCAGGTCGCGCTCGGTGCGTAGCTTCACCTTTTCCTCCCCTAGTCCCCGGATGACGCTGGTAGCATTTTCAAACAAGGCATTCATATCATCCTGCTGCTTCATCCAGTCAGAGATCCGACCCATCAGGTCATCGAGCATAGCGCGCATGCGCCTGTGAGAGTCCTCGCCTGCCCGCGAGACATTTTGCCAGGCCGTCGTGGCGTGGGAGGACATCTCTGCTGCATTCGCAGCTCGACGGGATATCTCTGCTGCTTCTGCAGCGCGGCCAGACCAGTCTGTTGCATCGACGGCACGGCGGGACCTCTGTGCTGCTTCGGTGGCGCAGTGGGACCTCTGTGCTGCTACGGCCGTGCGGCGGGACATGTCGGCTGCTTTTGCGGTGAGGCGGGACATCTCTCGTGCTTCTGCTTCCATGCTCGCCTCTCCCTAGTAGTAATCTCTCGACCCACAACTCACGCTGGCCATGGCAGACGCAAGGGAACGACGATGAATGACTTTTTTGTTTTTGTGGATGAGAAGTTGAGGAGGAATGTGCAGTCATCTTGGAGTAGTAGTATTTATAACCGAGTACTAATACGTTCCTAAGTGGGAAACCGTTTAGGTTTTGATCGGTGTGAACAGGTTTGCAATTAAATATAGCGTGGTAGTAATTTGGAATGTGACGGGACGCAGGCTCAAAATTTATTGATGGCTCTATAATTTCTAAGTGCGGCACTATTCTCGGACGGCGTAACGTGGGCATGCTTTCTCCGCCGCGTACGTGGCGTTTGCAGCATAGGGTGCACCACAATAGGCGATGTCAGCACACGTCTTGTTCCAACAACCGTGCGCGCTCGTTATTACCATCGTGCACGCTTCTTTTAATTAGAATGTGTGCCCGTCTAGCGCACACACATTGTTCTATCTAACTATTTCTGTTTGTTGTGCCTAATCACAAACAGTTCATCCGTGTGAAGTGTATGCCGTCAATCGCAGTCACATTGATCTGGCTGACCGTTTCAGTTGTGTTGCCTAATCGCAAACAGTTCATCCATATGAAGTGTATGCCCTCAATCGCAAACACCTTCCTTTGGCTGCCTGTTTCTGTTGTTCCGTCTCATCACAAACAGTTAATCGAACAGAACCGTATGCCATATATCGCACACGCCTTCATTTGGTTGCCCGTTTCTGTTCTTCTGCCTCATCGCAAACTGTTCATTGAACTGAACCGTATGCCCCGCATCACACATGCAACTAAAATCTGAACCGTGTTTGATGTATCCGCGATCGCAAACATTTTGCATCTTTTTTGATGTTTTTTTACATCACTATTTGCGATTAATGCATCGCACATAGTTTCGTCGAAGGGTCTCTGATTGTAGTGTCGCACTAGTAGCATCCTTGAGTAGTGACCTTCTTATTAACTCCATCATCGGATTAATCTGCAAGCTTAAACAATCCACAAATTTCATCTATATATCAAGTGCATATCAGGATGTACCGTTCCATCTCCTGCATAAGGATTAGCTAGCAGTTTCTCTAACATACGGAAGGGAATCTCATAATAAATATTTTCAATAGGTGCAATAGGTTGAGGGGCAACTCTTTATGCTTCTGGTCGAGGTGAAGATACCCCAAACAAACCCCTCAAAGGATTGTTTTCCATATTGACAAGTGACAGTATATTTCAACACGTAATATAAATGTTTCCTTACCAAATTCCACTTATCAAAGGCGCTTCACTCCCCAGCAATGGCGCCAGAAAAGAGTCTTGATGACCCACAAGTATATGGGATCAATCGTAGTCCTTTTGATAAGTAAGAGTGTCGAACCCAACGAGGAGCAAAAGGAAATGACAAGTGGTTTTCAGCAAGGTATTTTCTGCAGGCACTGAAATTATCGGTAACAGATAGTTTAATAGCAAGATAATTCGTAACAAGTGACAAGTAGCAATAGTAACAAAGGTTCAGCAAGGTAGCCCAATCTTTTTTATAGCAAAGGACAGGCTGGAACTTTCTCTTATAGCAAGAAAAGCGTACTTGAGGACACATGGGAATTCATCTAGTCACTTTCATCATGTTTGCTTGATTCGCGTTCGCTACTTTGATAATTTGATATGTGGGTACACTGGTACATCGAGGTGCTATACAAATGGTTTTTAACCCCTTTCCGCGATGGAATTTTGAACCGTCGCCAAGTGAGTGTGTGCGATAGGGGGGTCCTTCCCACACGACCCAGAAACCGACAGGGATAGGGAGCCTTGATGCATATAGTTGTCCCTATAAAACTATTTCTGATATCTCGATCATCCCAAATGCTTCATCCTTGAAACTCGTTTGTGATCACATTGACATCGCAGTCGGTATTATGTGGTACTACATTTATGATGTGCGGCCCATCACAAATAGTTCACGATTATAGAATGTGTATGATAAGCAGACAATCACACACATTCACTTTTCCCGAACCGTATGCCATAACTAATTAAGAAGATTAGCTAATCATCGTACGAGTGTCGGATAGGATTATGAAACGTCGGACCATCGTAACATCGTCGTACATGATAACTATCGCACACGCTCACTATTGCAGGATGCTGCTAACGCGACACTACGATCAGAGACCCTTTGACGAAACTGTGTGCGATGCATTAATCACAAATGGTGATGTAAAAAAACCGTCAAAAAAGATGCAAAACGTTTGCGATGGCGGATACATCATACACGGTTCAGATTTTAGTTGCGTGTGCGATGCTGGGCATATGGTTCAGTCCAATAAACTGTTCGTGATGAGGCAGCAGAACAGAAATGGGCAGCCAGATGAAGGTGTGTATGATATATGGCACACAATTCACTCGTATGAACTGTTTGTGATTAGGCAACACAAAAGAAACAGTCAGCCAGGTGAAGGTGTGTGCGATATATGGCATACAGTTCACTCGAATGAACTGTTTGCGTTGAGCCAAGAGAAAAGAAACAGTTCAACTTAACAAGATGTGTGCGATATGCGGCAAACAGGTTTGTAATCAGAAATGTGTGGGAAGATCGATAACAACATAGACGATTCCTGTTAACAAGCCGTGTGTGTTGTGAGCAAATGATTGCTGGTATACAATTTTTAGTGATTGATGAAATCATCACCGACGGGTTCCATTGTTTAGTCCGTGTGTGATGTGATTTGCTCTGTCCGCACAACATCTACGCTCTGTCTACAGAGAATCAACATATATATTTAAAAAGACAACTTTGCATAACCAAATTAAGAATACAATTACACAAGTGACTACACACATAACATTTCCACACACCAAAGTAAGCAATTACATGCATACTAAACTAGGAGAAACGGGGATCTAATCATCTACTTCTTGTTGCGATGACGCTTGCCATTGCTCTGCTTCCGGCTGGATCCCTGGCCATTTTGGGGAAGGAGGCACTTCCTCATGTCAATGATCCGCCTGTACATCTCGTAGCTCATGTACACCTCCTTGGCCGCGTACACGACGTGAGCTTTGTCGAGTTTCTCCATCCAGGCCGAGTGCCAGGCACGCTTGTCCTTGTTGCAGGAATCCTTCATGTCTCTGTAGTAGGAATCGATGATGGCCTCGGCGAGCTGAACCAGTGAGTCCTTCTCATGCTCGTTGATGCCCCAGATCTTGTATTGGCCCTGGATGTCGACAAGATTCTGGCAGGCGATGCCCAAATTCTTGAGCACCTTTACATCGTTGGTGATGTCTACCATAGCGAACATGTAGTGGGGGCTGTTGACAAACCTGGCGAAACGCTCGCAAGGCCTTGTGGCAAGGCAGTAGTGGTAGACGAGGACGTAATTGCGCATGCACATCTGGGCGATGGCAACCTTGGGACGAGACCCGACACGAGCGCGGGTGTACTCGAGGTCGAACCCGACCACCTTGTACTTCTCCTCAGCAAGCAACAGCTCCATGATGTGGATGGAGTGCTCCACCCAGACCGGGTTGTTGGTGTACACCACCAAGAGCTCCATGAACCTTCTGTGGGTGTCCACCACGGCATGCATGGTGAACTGATGCTCGTCGTCGGCAGCCGCTCGGAGCGCCATTGGAGCCGCGCAGGATACCCTCTAAGAATTTGTCGTGGTGGGTGTGCTTCTTGCAATGGTGGTGCGCGATCGAAAGGTTGAAGAGACATAAGGGTTAAATGGCCGTTGTAATAAATGGGGCCCGTCGGCCTGTAATCGTCACGTCTCTTCACCGCGTTCATAGCGGAGGATTCCAGTGCACGCTTGACAACACTACACGCGTTCCATTTGACCACGCGTGGGCTCGAAGAGGCGCCAAATGTATCGTCGGTGAGCCTGTTCCGGCGCTACCGCGCAGTTTACTGCGCAAGCTTCCCGCCCGGCTAGTTTGGCCATGCGTCGGCTAGAAGAGGGACAAATCGTGGGCGTTTATTGGCAAAAAGCTTTGTAAAAATGAAGTGTGTGGAATGACTTCGGTCATAAGTTTACCCGTGGGTGATGAAGTCAAAGTTACACAGAAGGGTGATGATGGACACTCGAGTGCGATAATTAATTCTGTGCTCTACAGGGCACATGATTGAAGAAACCAACTGTGTGCAATAATGTCGAAGATCGCAGTCGAGTTAGCTATACAGATCGTGTGCTATGAGATCGACAAGGTAAACACATTCGAGAATGGTTAATAAAATCTAAGTACATTGCATATTAAGGTCAAAATAGTGCTACCAATATACGAGTCTCATACGATGCCATTTCAACGATTGTACCACAAAAGCTCGAAATATTACAAGGTTCAAATTCCAGAGTTATATGGCTCAAATTCGAAGATTACAAGGTTCAAACTGATATTAGAAATGAAATTCAGCTCATCAGCTGCAAACGCTCGTGCTGATCCGCTAAACATGGATATAAGAGAGGTTCAAACTAATATTACCACTTGTAAGGCTGGTTTCGAAACCTCATAATTTTGCAAATGGGTCAGCCACTGAGAAGTCATGTATGGGGTTGACACGATGACTTCCGATTACTCTGTCATCTGAAGTTCCAAAATGAAATTCAGCATTTTCGGAGCCTATTCCATTCTGTCGCAGCCACTGGTGCTGATCAACAAACCATTCATTTTTGCGAAATAAATGTAGGGCAAACCTCATTACCTTCAGCACCCTTGCTCTGACAACAAAGAACTTGGCGAATATAATCTCCGGTAAGGTCCCTCGGTACGAGTTCAAAGTAATTTCTGAGAGATGGAGATCTAGGCATTCGATATGATCGTTATATTGTATCACATTATCCACCACCGGGCCTAATCTTATCTACAAAAGAAGAAAATGTGTTAGTGCCTACATGCAGTTTTGAACACTACTATAGGCCTATTTGGTTTGCAGGATTTGTAAAATGCACTAACGTGCCATCTTCGATCCGACATGATTAACATGGACATTTGATTACAATCTAGAAAAATGTAGCCTTCTTCACAAGAGGTTGGAGTGGATGAAAAGTTCCCTAAGAAAAGTAGTACAGATGAATCCAAAAGAGAAATGCTTATGGATTGTAACCACATAAATCAAGCAACCAATATGGGGGGGGGGGGGAACATGTATGTACTGAAATCCTCCAAAAATCCTTCAGAAATTATAGTGCATTGCCATTGTAAACTTGGAAAAAGGTGTCACAAATTGAACTCCCTTATGGTTAACATTTAACAGGAAAGGAACATCACCTCGATATATAGCTTCTCCAGGCACGGAAAGCATCTCAGGAAACTGACAACTTGGTCCAGGTTGGGGCCGATAGATTCTAGTGCCAAGACCTTCACTGTGCGCAGTTTTGGGGTCAAGTTTGTCGAAATCATTTTATGGATGACAGACGAACGTACATCTTGAAAATTAGAAATAATGTTAATTTCTAGAAGGAAAGGTAGAAGGCGGCTGTTGTACCTGAATGGGTGTGGATCCAAAAACAAGTTCAGAGTATTTGTCAGACGAGAAGCCCACCACTGTTAATTTCGGCCTAGAAATGACATTGATTCTTGTTGGACCTTCTTGATCAACTACAGGTAATCTCTCAAGTGAAGGTGTGTCCTCAATGACCATACCGTGGTACACATCTTGTGATGTCTTCTTGCAACACCAGCAACACACATAAATAGTCCAGAGAGTCATGGAGGTGATGTGGAAGCTAAACAACCCATTGATCGCCTGAAGACAAAGGTACTCGAGTGCAGTACAGCCACGGAGCAGGCGCTCAATGTCACCGTTTGGGAGGCAGACGGCGACGAGCTCGAGGTGCTTCAGTCTTGGTAAAATAAGAGCGGGCGCGTCATTAAGGGGGGGATGATAGTTCCTGAACTTGGCAACGCGCAGCGTGGGCGCGAGGTGGAGTGCGGACGTTGGCAGCGAGCGCATATGCCCATCATCAAAAGTGAGCTCCTCGAGCTGATCTAGGGCGGGGGATCGGAACCAGTCATCAAGCTTGGCTCGGTCCTTGCCGTTGGAACGGAACTTGCCCATGCTAAGGCCTCTGGTTGGGCCAGGGTGACTGTCGAGGATCTGGGAGAACGCATCCAAGCTTTTGCGATAGCCATGGCAGAGCTCGTGGGTGTCGATGAGGTCGAGAGGGGTGGAGTTCCATAGGGGGCTCCACAGACGGGAAAGGACGGTTGTCCGCGCCCAATATTTGATTGGGAGGAGGGAGATGATGACTGTCAACATATCATCGGGGACGCTGCTGATGAAGTCTAGGCCTGCTGGAGTCACTTGTGGTTCTTGCTCGACCCGCCTCCGCTTGTTGGCAGCCCTGTTCTCCACCTCCGGAGTTTCCTCATCAGCGGCGCTTTCTAATAGAAGTGGGAGTACAGGGAATATTTAGTTAAAACAGGGCAATAGAAAAGTGTATTGGTAACTAGAAGTTAGTAGGTAGGAATAGAGTAAGAAAATGGAATAACAATTGGTTGCTTAAATACTACACAATTCCTTTGATATTGCTGGGTAAGTCAACATGCAGATACTTGAAAAGAACACTTACTTCGAACAAAGTCTGGACGGATGATATCGTCGGGGAAGTTAGCATATATCTCATGACCAGGCTCTTTTATGTGCAGTGCAATTTTAGTGCCAGCTTTTAGTACATAAAACTTAGAAATTTCAGTCCAAAGGCCCTTGGCAAAATAGGAGTGACCACATTCATCAAGTCTTACAGACGCAACGATTGTAAATCCATGGTTTGTGTTCAGTATGACATCCCTGGAGTCTTGATTTATGTAAAGGGAAAGATTGTGTACTATAGATTCTATTGCATAGCAAGGGACGCACTGCAGAAAATGGTTGGATTGTTAAAGAATATGGTAACATGCAAATATGGGCGAAATTGAAAGAACTGTACAGCAGTTGAAATCAAAGGACAAAAATCTATAATTAAACAGATAGGGTAACCATGATGTCATGGAAATATGGGAGTAATCAAAAGAACAATACATCATTAATTTGCCTAATATAGAAAGAAGAGGAAAAAAAATCCCCTTTGACGTATATGCTGCATGTGGCACCTTTTATCAAAATGCAGCAATATATAGTATATGTTCAGGAAAGTAGGCCATGCTAACCGATTTAGGGTGAGATTGAACATACCGCGTGCATCCTCAAGTCATCTGATACGGTGAGATGGAACTCCATGGATGTCTGGCCGAGGCCGCAAAGTCCTGATGTGTCCGTGCATTGTACACCCTATGAATGAAAGAAAATCCTCAAATCAGCTCGAATAAAAATGAATTCAGGGCGATTTCGGCCGGGTGATTAAAGAGGCAGATGAACTGGGATAAGAGATGAGATAATATCTCATTAAATTAGTTACCTTGTTGTCCATGAGAAAAAACCTCAATACGGCGGATTCCCCACCCGGGCGGAGCTGGGTCAACCACGAGCAGCGTCAAGAAAGTTGATGGCGATAGGCGGCGGCAAGCGGAAGTGGCGAAATGCGGTGGGGTTTGCCAGCAGCCTGGCGGCGGCGACAGGTGTCGAGCTAAGTGGTTGCTGCGGCGATAGGCGATGCCATGCATAGACGCTGAGGAGCTTGTGCAGGTGTGAATGGGGACCAGAGGGGGTGGCGGGCGGGGTGAGGTTTTTGTGCCGTGGGGATGGTGAGGGTTTTCTTTTTTGAATTGGGTGGTGAGGGTTTTCTGTCCCACAAAGAGTTTCAGAGGCAACGGTTTGCTAGAGCCAACCGTGTGTGATTGACGTAATAGGGAAAATGAAAGTCGTTGCACACGGTTCCAATTTTGGGAACCGTGTGTGATTGATGTACTACCTCCGTCCTGGTTTATTGGTCCCCTTTGTAATTTGTGCCAAATTATGACCAAAGATTTAACTAACAGATGTTTATGCATGTCACCAAAAATTATATCATTGAACACTATGTTCAAATACGCATCCAACGATATAATTTTTGCTGACCTGCACTAACATTTTGTCAGTTAAATCTTTGGTCAAAATTTAACACAAATTACAAAGGGGACCAATAAACTAGGACGGAGGTAGATTCCATCAACCGAACTGACTGCATCCATATCCCACATTTAGACATAAGTAAACATAGATTAAACATACTCATACATACTCCCTCCGTCCGGAAATACTTGTCGTAGAAATGGATGAAAATGGATGCATCTAGAACAAAAATACGTCTAGATACATCCATCTCTCCGACAAGTATTTTCGGACGGAGGGAGTAGATAATAAGCGTACACAAGCATAGTTCCACCATAAGTACATAGTTCAACCGTCATTAAGCATACTCAAGCGTACATAGTTCGATCCCACATCTCATCTCATCTGTCGGCACGATCCTGAAGCTTCTCCAGGTACTCGGCGTACGCGGCGTGCACCACCCTGCGAGAATACTACTGCCTGAAGGAGCCAATGGCTCGTCCTCTTGCATGCGCCAGAACACTTTGATACGCGTCATGAAGCTTTTGGTTGCAAAATGGGCATCGATAGCCGCCGTCCCAGGTCCTAATATGCCTGTTATGCATTCCCGCATAAAGCTCCCTGAGGATTTGCCTCTTGTACCTCCTCTAGCCATCTTCATCCTCGCTGTCGACATCATCAGATAGCACCTATACATATAGTAAAAAAAATGTGGCGTCAAATTAATGTTTACAAACTAATCTCTAGCGAACATTTGGCAGTTGCCAAAATTTGGCATCAAATCAATGTTTACATGTCGTAAAGTAGGATTAGGAATTTATGGCTATTTTTTAGACATATCCAAAGATTATGGTTTGATTTTTAAGCAAAATCGTCTATGTACAGACCAATCTTGAAAAAAAAATGGCACAAACATATATTTAGATCATTCAAAAATCAATTGTCAAGCCATGGCTAGGAATTATTAGCACGAAACACTAACCCTAGTCGGATTATTAGCAAAAATCATTTGTACCGATGAAACAACTAATCACGTATCATTTCGACCATTCAAACAATCAATACACTACACAGATCTAACGAAACTTACTCAGATTTCATGGATTGAGAGAACATAACCATAGGATTTCTATTTCAAAAAGGGGGAGGCAGAAGTAACCAGAGAAACCCTAGGATGTATTTGACACATAAACGGGTATAGATGACTAACTGGTTGTCCGTCGTCGTCGGAGTCATCGTGGGAGTGGTCATCGGAGTCGTCGCCGAGTCGTCAGCAGAGTCGTCACCGGGGTCATCGCCGGAGTCGGTGTGGACCTCCGGCTCCGGCTGTGGAAGCACGACGCCGTCGATGACGTCAGGGTGCAATGAGACCTCAACGGCGGCGATGGCAACCTCTGTCTCCATATTCACGCCGTGCTCCGGTGCTTCCGCAGCGCCAGTGTCGGCACTCCCTCCGATGGGGCGCTTCGGCGGCATCCTCATACACAGACGGCGGTGAGGACTGAGAGTGGCGTCGAGGATGCAAGCGGAGAGAAAGGATTGTGTGTGCGGCGAAGATGGGGGGTGTGGCCGCTCGAGCGTGCGATTAATATGGAGTAGTGGGAGAGAGGTGGGCGGCGGTCAAACCGCTAGCTTGCCTCCCGGTGAGCCTGCGCACCAGACTGCTGGCATGCCTACCGTCATTTCACACAGCTACTCGCACGCCTCCCGATGACACTACGCAGCAAGCACGCCTCCCGTCAATTCACATACTTGCACGCACGCCTCCCGGTCTGCCTGCGCGGCGGACTGGTCGCATGCGTCCCGTCAACTCACGCCTGCTCGCACGGCACAGGGGTCGCGTGGTGGCACGTATATTGTTTTTCTATTTTGATGATTAATGTTGTCGCTTTATTGCTTAACCGAAGCATGGCACGTATCCATTGTTGGTCTAACGCCCACGGTTCGAATAAATAATCTGTTTGCGATATTGGTTCCCAATTATTAATAATCTCCCGTTTGTAAGAAGATAAAGATTACATCAAAACTGGTCTCAAATTTGAAAAAAAAAAGTACAATGGCACTTTGTATTGGTGTCCATATGACAACACGATAAGTTTCATGAATTTCAAATAAGTTTTGGATGTACTAGAATTTAAAAATCAAGATTCTCAATGTTTGAAATTTCTTGCATGGGGAGTAAACATGCACCCAGTGAGACACATGTGTTTTTCCAATCCATGTAGGTGCACTGTCATGTGTGCATGTAGCTCAAATTTGATTTTTGCACATTATACCCCTAGAAAATCAATCAATGTACTAAAATGTCTTAATGATCTCTGTTTTTTTTCAAAATTAAAACGTCCCTCCTTTGGTAACATATGTTCACCGTGGGAAATTTTAACATGCATCGTAGTTGCGGTGGATGTGCGGTGTGTGTGTGTGTGTGTGTGTGTGTGCGCGCGCGCGCCTGGGGGTGGGGGGTGGCTGGCAGTACACTACGAGTCGTGAGCCACCGTTTGGCCGTTTTGTGAGGCAGGTGCCACAACAGAGTCGTGAATTCGCTATTTAAAACATTACACAACCCTTTCATATATACATGTTTTGGCCACATGCAGTCGATGGTTGTCCTACACGACACTCACTCGCGTGTGACGCTTTCTACGGGCCCGCGAGGTCATCGTCCATCACTTTGACCAACAGCTGGCAGAGAGGTTAATTTGACCAGCAAGGTAGAATATTTTCTGTTTGTGTTATGGTGGGAGTATATAGTACGCGTCGAAGAGGTGGGAGGGGACTAGCATATATACTATACGTAAGCGTCCGTGAACAAGTACACCTCACTCAGTGTCGAGACTTTTCGGTTTCCGAGGCACGTGCCACATCAAAGTTGTGAATTGGCTATTCAAACATCACACAACACCTCTTTGGGCCACATGCATGCAGGCAGTGGTTATCCTGGGACACTCACGTGTGACGCTTCCATCTGTGGGCCCGCGAGGTCATCGTCGATGCATGCATCACTTTGACCTACATCAGGAGAGGTTAATTAATTTCACCATCAAGGAGGATTCTTTTTGGGTTGTATTATGGTAGGATCATATAGTATGCGTCAAAGAGGGGGAAGGGGATCATCATATGTAGTATGCTTCATGAACCTCGCTCTGTGTGGGGATTTTACGGTTTTCGAGGCATGTGCCACATCAAAGTTGTGCATTTTGGGGATTCAACATATGTTTGGCCCACATGCAAAACGATGGTGGTTATCCTCTCACACCCACTCACACGGTTATCAGCGATATTGATGCTTTCCATCTGTGGGCCTGCTTGGTCCATCACTACTTTGCCTGACAATGAGAGAGGTTAATTTCACTTAGGAGGGGATTATTTTTTGTTTGTAATATGGTATATATATAGGTCATGCTCTGGGATGACATGATACAGTTTGAGCACACACATGCATGTGTACGCATGAATCCGGCCCTCCCATCAAGTCAAAGTGGCTAGTACCACGACACGTCATGAACCGATCTCGCTCTATGTGGGGACTGTACGATTTTCAACGCACACGCCACATCAATGTTGTGAATGGTATTCAAACATGCATGCACGCATCACCTCCATACATATGCAAGTAGTGGTTGTCTTCCAACGTTACACTCCCTCGTGTGGTTATCGGCGACAAGCCTATATATTCGTGGGCCCACGTGGACATCCATGATCACTTTGACTGACAACAAGATAGGTTACCATGGCGGATTCTTCCTTTGATTCGTGTTATAGTAGTATAGGTCATGGTGAGATTCTGACCTAATTAAGTTTGAGCGCATACTATGCACGCGTGCATGCATGAATCCCTGTCATCGGCTCGAAGTGTGGTGTGACATACATATGCATCGTGAATTAACCCTCGCTCTGTGTGGGGATTTCTGGTTCGAAAGCACGATGCCACATCAAAGTTGTTCCATTGTGTATTCAAACATCAACACCTCTCCATACATATGTTTGGGCCACGCACAGGCAGTGGTTGTCTTCGGGGACTAGCTACTTGCGTGATTATTGGTGAGTGAGTCCATCTCTTGGGTCGCATGGACGGCCATCACTTTGACCAACAACAAGAGAGAGGTTGTATGACCAAGGTGGATTATTCTTGGTCCGTTTTATGATACATCTTGGTCAGATGCCCTCTCCGGCCCGCTGACTGAAAGTGTGTGTGTGTGATGGGGGGCTGCTACTTCGCACTTTGCTAGGTGAACCTCCGTGGGGGGGCATGCGTTCATAGCTTAGGATTCCCCTCCTGCCGACACGAGGGGGGGCAAGCAAAATCATGCGCTTTGCGAGATAGGTGCCACCTCGAAGTTGCATTTGGTATTTGAACATCAAACCACCCTTTTCATACATATATTTGGTCCACATGCAAGTGTGTTCGTGTTCTAACCCTTTCCCGCGTCATTTTCGCCAAATTTATGAACATTAGACAAGTTGGATGACGCAACAGACGTGGTTCACTCACACTAACCGTGTGCCACGCCGGTGCCCCTGTCATGCACATCCGCACAGTACATTGGGCTCCATGAGTCTTCCCCTCTCAAAAATATCTACCCGCCTGCAGGTTTTTTCTGTTTGATAACACACGGTTATTATGTTTCGACCATGTGTGATGTTTGTTGTTCCCGCTCCCGCCTGCATCCCTCAAAAATATCTTCCCGCCTCGTGAGTTTTTCTGTTTCATAACACACGGTTGTTATTTCTGGACCGTGTGCGATGCACCATCATCCAAATTTTCAATAGCCCCGGCATTTCACTCCCGCATTTGACTCTCGCGTAGTAAAATTTTTAGTAGCAACGTCATTTCCTCAAACACACCCCCCGCCCCCCCCCCTCCACACACACCAAAACCTCCTCGGCATGCGCATGATTATGGCTAAAGCTACGTCGGTATTTCCCCAAAGAGGAAGGGATGATGCAGCATACTTACGGTAGGTATTTCCCTCAGTGATGACACCAAGGTTATCGAACCAGTAGGAGAACCACGCAACACTATGTGAACGGCACCTGCACACAAAGAACAAATACTTGCAACCCGACGTGTAAAAGGGGTTGTTAATCCCTTTCGGGTAGCGGCGCCGGGAATTGGCAAACGGACGTGAGAAAGTTGTAATAGATTGATAGATGCAAATAAAAGCAAATAAAATTCAGCGAGGTATTTTTTGGTTTTTGATAATATAGATCTGAAAATAAAATATGCAAATAAATAAAAAGGCAAATAGCAATATAGATCTGAGAGTATATGATGGGAAAATAGACCCAGGGGCCGTAGATTTCACTAGTGGCTTCTCTTGAGAAAAATAGCATACGATGGGTAAACAAATTACTGTTGGGCAATTGATAGAACTTCAAATAATCATGACGATATCCACGCAATGATCATTATATAGGCATCACGTCCAAGATTAGTAGACCAACTCCTGCCTGCATCTACTACTATTACTCCACACATCGACCGCTATCCAGCATGCATCTAGTGTATTAAGTTCATGGAGAAACGGAGTAATGCAATAAGAACGATGACATGATGTAGACAAGATCTATTCATTGAGGAATTATACCCCATCTTGTTATCCTTAATGGCAACGATACATACATGTCATTTCCCCTTCTGTCACTGGGATTGAGCACCGTAAGATTGAACCCATCACAAAGCACCTCTTCCCATGGCAAGAAAAATCGATCTAGTTGGCCTAACTAAACCAAAGATTCGAAGAAGAAATACGAGGCTATAAGTAATCATGCATATAAGAGATCAAAAGACTCAAATAACTTTCATGGATAAAAAGATAGATCTGATCATAAACTCAAAGTTCATCGGATCCCAACAAACACACCGCAAAAAGAGTTACATCAAATAGATCTCCAAGAGACCATTGTATTGAGAATCAAAAGAGAGAGAGAGGAAGCCATCTAGCTACTAACTACGGACTCGAAGGTCTACAATGAGCTACGCACACATCATCAGAGAGGCACCAATGAGGATGATGAACCTCTCCATGATGGTGTCTAGATTCGATCTGTGGTTTCTGGAACTTGCGGCGACTGGAATTGTTTTTTGTTGACTCCCCTAGGGTTTTTGGATGTCCAGGGCATTTATAGAGCAAAGAGGCGGTGCGGGAGGCGGCCGAGGTGGGCACAACCCACCCGGGCGCGCCTGGGCCCCCAGGCGCGCCCTGGTGGGTTGTGCTCCCCTCAGAGCCCCCCTCAGGTACTTTCTTGGCCCATCGTGTGTCTTCTGGTCTAGAAAAAATCACCAAAAAGTTTCGCTGCATTTGGACTCCGTTTGGTATTGATTTTCTGCGAAGTAAAAAACAAGCAAAAAATAGCAACTGGCACTGGGCACTATGTCAATAGGTTAGTCCCAAAAAATGATATAAAGTTGCTATGAAATGATTGTAAAACATCCAAGAATGATAATATAACAGCATGGAATAATAAAAAATTATAGATACGTTGGAGACGTATCAGCATCCCCAAGCTTAATTCCTGCTCGTCCTCGAGTAGGTAAATGATAAAAACAGAATTTTTGACGTGGAATGCTGCCTAACATGTTCATCACATATTCTTTTCTTTATAGCATGGACATTTGGACTTTTATATGTTTCAAAGCAATAGTCTAGTTTTGACATGAAGATTTCAATACTCAAGCATATCAACAAACAACCATGTCCTTCAAAATACCAATACTAAAGCCAGTTATCCTGAGCCCATTATGCTCAATCATTGATCCATTCATGAAACACACTCGCATATTAGCTACACCAAATGCTCAAGTACGATCATAGTGCCCCTTAGTTGGTGCTTTATAAGAAAAGATGGAGACTCAAAATAAAAATTGCATAAAGTAAATAGAAAGGCCCTTCACAGAGGGAAGTAGGGATTTGTAGAGGTGCCAGAGCTCAAAGCAAAAAAGATAGAGATAAAAACATTTTGGGTGGCATGCTTTTCCTGTCAACGAAAATGACCGAGTAATTCCCAACACTTTCCATGCTAGATATATCATAGGAGGTTCCCAAACAGAAAATGAAGTTTATTCCTTTTTCCACCATACTTTCACATTCCACGGCTAACCGAATCCACGGGTGCCGTCCATACCAACACTTTTCAAGGAATTTATTATTTGACAACATAACATAAATTCATTTTTCATTTCGGGACTAGGCATCCCTAATACCTTTGCCGTACTCTTGTGCAATGACAAGTGAATAAACACTCATCTTGAGAATAACACATCTAACATGGAAAATATTGGCCACCCCCTGCCTCTTCATGAGCGGTACGAGCACACAAAAGAGAAATTTATTTTGAAAATTAGAGATGGCACATACAAATTTGCTTAGAACGGCAAAAGAATACCGCATATAGGTAGGTATAGTGGACTCATATGGCAAAACTGGGTTTAAGGATTTTGGATGCACAAGTAGTGATCATACTTAGTGCAAATGAAGGCTAGCAAAAGATTGAGAAGCATCCAACCAAGAAATGAAAAATCTCATATGCGAGCATTAAGCATAACTAACACCGAATAATGCACCACAAGTAGGATATAATTTCATTGCATAACTATTGACTTTCGTGCTTGCATAGGGAATCACAAACCTTAACATCAATATTCTTACTAAGCCATAATTACTCATTAACATGACTCACATATTATATCATCATATCGCAAAACTATTACAAGGAATCAAGTTTTATTTTGTCCAATGATCTTCATGAAAGTTTTTCTTATATCCCTCTTGGATATCTATCACTTTGGGACTAATTTTATATGTTTCTTTTGATAGCTCAAACAAATCTAAGTGAAGAACATGAGCATAAATATTTTCTTCTCTCAAAATAATTTAAGTGAAGCATGAGAGAATTTCTTAAAAATTTTACTAACTCTCAAATAAATCTAAGTGAAGCATGAGAGCATTTCTTCAAAAATACTAAAGCACACCATGCTCAAAAAAGATATAAGTGAAGCACTAGAGCAATTCCAAAGCTCATAAAGATTTAAGTGAAGCATAGAGAGCAATTCTAACAAATCATGGCATAATTTTGGCTCTCTCAAATAGGTGTGTCCAGCAAGGATTCTTGACTTATAAAGAAAAGAAAACAAGCAAAGACTCATATCATACTAGACGCTCCAAGCAAAACTCATGATATGTGACGAATAAAAATATAGCTCCAAGTAAAATACCGATGGTCGTCAGAAGAAAGAGGGGATGCCACTCGGGGCATCCCCAAGCTTAGTTGCTTGTTCCTCCTTTGGATAATAACTTGGGGTGCCATGGGGCATCCCCATGCTTAGGCTCTTCTTACTCCTTATTCCTTCACCCATCGTGACCTCACCCAAAACTTGAAAACTTCAATCACACAAAACTCAACAAAACCTTCGTGAGATCCGTTAGCATAAAAAAACTAATCTTAACTTTAAGTACTGTAGAAAACCCATTCAAATTTTGTTATTGCATTATATCTACTGTATTCTAACTTTACCATGGCTTATAACCTCCAATACAAACCATAGATTCATCAAAATAAGCACACAATGCAAAGAAAACAGAATCTATCAAAAACAGAACAGTCTGCAAAGATACGAATTGTTCTCATACTTCTGTAACTCCAAAAATTCTGAAAAACTAGGACAACATAGGAAATTTGTATATCACTCTTGTGTAAACAATTCAGAATTTTTCTTCGCTTCTGCGAATTTTTAAAATTATTTTACTGGACGTAAAAGTTTCTGTTTTCCAGCAAGATCAAATCAACTATCGCCAAAGCTATCCCAAAGGCTTTGCTTGGCACAAACACTAATTAAAACATAAAAAACACAATCATAACAGTATCATAATTGTGCAAACACACAAGAACAGAAAGTAAAAGACAAAAAATAAATTTTATTCATTGGGTTGCCTCCCAACAAGCGCTATCATTTTATGCCCCAAGCTAGGCATAATGCATAGATCTAAGTGTTGTCATCCTTAGTTTCATTTCCCTTAGAGGTGTTTTTGTCAGGAGGTTTCGCAAAAACAACATAAAACACCTTATCCATAGCGACTTTAGCACTATCAAGTTGCTTATCGTCATATCCCCCTTGATATCCGGCAACAATCCAAGAATAGTGCTGATTAACATCATTGAAAACTTGTTGGATTATATCTAAAACGGGGACGTCCTTTTTAAGGTTCTCATCAAAGATTTGACTATCCCCAAGAAAATGTCTTAGCACATAATCAGTATTGTAAAGGATTTCATCTATCACTGGTTTCTCACGATTCATACCATATAGATCAAAAATTTACCTAGCTTCCCGTACTATGTGATCAAATTCATTCATAAGAACAAGGGTGGCCAACTTTTTAGCCTTGGGATTCTTTATAACGGGTAACTCAAAAAACAATCTTTGCAAGGTAGGATGGCTACGGATAAATTTATTTTCAAGTTTCAGAACTAGTGCTGATATAGCTTCCGCATAAGATTTAGTTCTTTTAAGTATAGGAACATCGTCAAGACTTAAGTTTCCAACGCAATTGAAAAATTCTTGGATACGTTCTTTTCCTATAACATTCCCTTGCCCCAAAACAAAAGTTTTAGTATCTAGATTGCCAGATCGTCCAATTTTAGGAGTTAGGCCATCATCTGTTTCTGCCATACCGAAGTCACTCATGATGACAAGTTCAAGCAATTAAGAGATTTGACGAGAAAACGGCGAACTAAAAAGAGGGTGAATAAAATGGCAAATTTTGGTGAAGTGGGGGAGATGAAAATGAGAGGCAAATGGCAAATAATATAAATTGCAAGGAGATGAGATTTGTGATTAGGAACCTGGTAGATGTTGATGATGTCTCCCCAGCAACGGCGCCAGAAATTGGCTAGTTGACGGGTAGACTATCTTGACTTGATCCTCCCCAGCAACGGCGCCAGAAATTGGCACGTGGCCGGGAGACTATCTTGACTTGATCCTCCCCGGCAACGGCGCCAGAAATTGGCACGTGGCCGGGATACTATCTTGACTTGATCCTCCCCGACAACGGCACCAGAAATTCCTTTTGATTGTGGCTAAAGCTACGTTGGTATTTCCCCAAAGAGGAAGGGATGATGCAGCACAGCTACGGTAGGTATTTCCCTCAGTGATGAGACCAAGGTTATCGAACCAGTAGGAGAACCACGCAACACTATGTCAACGGCACCTGCACACAAAGAACAAATACTTGCAACCCGACGTGTAAAAGGGGTTATCAATCCCTTTCGGGTAGCGGCGCCAGAAATTGGCAAACGAACATGAGAAAGTTGTAATAGATTGATAGATGCAAATAAAAGCAAATAAAATTCAGCGAGGTATTTTTGGGTTTTTGATAATATAGATCTGAAAATAAAAGATGCAAATAAATAAAAAGGCAAATAGCAATATAGATCTGAAAGTATATGATGGGAAAATAGACCCGGGGGCCATAGATTTCACTAGTGGCTTCTCTCGAGAAAAATAGCATATGATGGGTAAACAAATTACTATTGGGAAATTGATAGAACTTCAAATAATCATGACGATATCCAGGCAATGATCATTATATAGGCATCACGTCCAAGATTAGTAGACCGACTCCTGCCTGCATCTACTACTATTACTCCACACATCGACCGCTATCCAGCATGCATCTAGTGTATTAAGTTCATGGAGAAACGGAGTAATGCAATAAGAACGATGACATGATGTAGGCAAGATCTATTCATGTAGGAATTAGACTCCATCTTGTTATCCTTAATGGCAACGATACATACGTGTCATTTCCCCTTCTGTCACTGGGATTGAGCACCGTAAGATTGAACCCATCACAAAGCACCTCTTCCCATGGCAAGAAAAATCGATCTAGTTGGCCTAACTAAACCAAAGATTCAAAGAAGAAATACGAGGCTATAAGTAATCATGCATATAAGAGATCAAAAGACTCAAATAACTTTCATGGATAAAAAGATAGATCTGATCATAAACTCAAAGTTCATCGGATCCCAACAAACACACCGCAAAAAGAGTTACATCAAATAGATCTCCAAGAGACCATTGTATTGAGAATCAAAAGAGAGAGACAGGAAGCCATCTAGCTACTAACTACGGACTCGAAGGTCTACAATGAACTACGCACACATCATCAGAGAGGCACCAATGAGGATGATGAACCTCTCCATGATGGTGTCTAGATTCGATCTGTGGTTTCTGGAACTTGCGGCGACTGGAATTGTTTTTCGTCGACTCGTTTTTGGACGTCCAGGGTATTTATAGAGCAAAGAGGCGGTGCGGGAGGCGGCCGAGGTGGGCACAACCCACCTGGGCGCACCTGGGCCCCCAGGCGGGCCTTGGTGGGTTCTGCTCCCCTCGGAGCCCCCCTCAGGTACTTTCTTGGCCCATCGTGTGTCTTCTGGTCGAGAAAAATCACCAAAAAGTTTCGCTGCGTTTGGACTCCGTTTGGTATTGGTTTTCTGCGAAGTAAAAAACAAGCAAAAAACAGCAACTGACACTGGGCACTATGTCAATAGGTTAGTCCCAAAAAATGATATAAAGTTGCTATAAAATGATTATAAAACATCCAAGAATGATAATATAACAACATGGAACAATCAAAAATTATAGATATGTTGGAGACGTATCAGCGCGCGTGCACACACCCCCCCCCCACCACAACCCCTCCCTCGCTCGAAACCGTAGCAAGGTCGCCGCCGCCGCCGCAAGCCATTGTCAACATCTACCAGTTTGCCCGTGCAGCTTACCCACCGATCTCCATACCCAGGCCGCCCTGAGTTTCTTAGATGACGCCTCCCAAATGCCCCCTTTCCAACAAATCCCCATCCCCATCCCCCACTCCAGAGCGTCGCAGCCTAAGCCCGGCTACGCTTCCTGTGGAGCTCGAGGAGCGACTGGCCCAAAAGAGGTGTATCACGGTCTCTTCGCCCGACGTCGCCGAGGTGGCCGCCGAGGAAGTTGACGACCATTACTAGCCGCAGGCACTCAATCAGCGGGCTAGAGTATGCGGGTATGTCACAGATGCCGGCTATGGCATCGAGGTCGTCGACAGTGATGGCCTGACGCGGGCCATGTCACAGGTTAAGTGGCCCACCCCCAACCCCTCGGGTTCAACTGTCGTCGATCTCATCCATGGCTCTGCCGTTGATCTCCTCTGGCTCGCTGTCAAGAATTTGCCATCCTACATCGCCATCGAGCCCCTTTTGTCATTTCTGAAGGACATGTTCTGCGACGCTGGCTTGGGATCCACAGCTTCCAAGTCAGACCTCATCGACGGTGACCACAAGGAGGGCACCCTCTCTGGCTCTTGCAAGGGGAAAGAGCGCATCTGCTCTTCCAAGGGGAAAGATCCCATCTGCGACATCAGGGAGGGCACCCTACAGTCGTGCTCTTCTAAGGGGAAGGAGCCCATCTGCGACAACATGGAGCGCATCCAGGGTCCGTGCTCTTCCCACGAGAACAAGCCCATCTATGACAAGTGAGGAAACCCATGATTTGTTTTGCCATGCCTCTTCACAGGGGGGAACCCATGATTTGTTTTGTCGAGTCCCTTTTGTAGTGTAGTGAGAATATGTCCATTTTTAATTGCTATATTTGGTTGTTTGCAGTGTGCCTTGTTTATTTCAGTTGTTCACAATGTGATGCTCTATATGTGCAACTATTTACTGTGCAGTACATTTTCATCAATCCAGTTCTAAACATACCGATAGGAATGCATATATTTGCTTGATGTTAAGCCTGTTATAGCTAGCATATGCCTCTTTTAAAGTTTTTTGATTGTTCGGTTGTTTGTAGTTAGCATATGTCCAATTTCAAATGCTATCTTTGGTTGTTCGTAGTATGCCTTGTTTATTCCAGTTATTCACAACATGATGGTCTATATGTGCAAGTATGAACTATGTAGTTCAATTTCATCAATAACAGTTTCAACAATACCACTATGAATGACTACATTTGGTTGCTGCATCTTGTAGTTAACACGCCTTTCCATTTTTATTTAAGAATAACCAGTGTACTTAGACCAGCACAATACTAGTTTGAATGACTATGTTTTCTTGTTGTTAAATGTTATGCATGTTGCAGTTAACACACCTTTCCACTTGTTTTGCTTTACTAGCGTGCTTAAACATGCACACTGAAGCTATCTTTTGGAGATTATTTTGTCTGCCATGGATATATTTGGTTGATGTTTAGCCTGTTGTGTATACATGCCTCTCGATGTACTTACACAGGATAATTTTGGGAACGACTGCTGTTTTCCATCGAGGTTAGTTTCATCCTATGGCTTATATATACTCACTGTTCAGGATATCGGTAGCTGGTACCATATAGATCGGGGGCTGATAAGGGATTAATCGGTGAATCATACTTTTAACTGAATATATCTGTAACCCTTTTATCATTAGGTTAACTAGGGCCATATGTAATATATCTGAGGCTACATAGCAACATGCACTGTACTTAATGTCAAAATATGCAATCCCAGGCTACATAGCAACAAGGAAGAGTGTTACCTTAATGTTCTGATGATGTCTAGATATACGTAGAAGAGCAGCAGCAGCAATAACAACAACACAACCCTGTTTGGATACTCAACTTAGCTAGAGGTTAGAGTTAGTTTCTAGCTCATGACTAACCCTGAACTAACTCTAGCCACAGAGGTGTTTGGATGACAGGGTTAGATTGACAATAAATGCACTAGGAGAACTAGCTCCAATTAGCACCTCTTGGGTGGGATAGTTTTTTTGGGTGGGTTAGATGCAACTAGCTCAAACTGGCCCTCATGTTTGGATATACTTTAGGGCTATTTGAGCCCAAACTAGCTCAAACAAACTCTAACCCATGGATACAGCAGCACTTAATCAGCCGATAATTTGAAAAAATGCAATAAACTCCCTCCGGCCCATAATATAAGATGTTAATTCATCTAATATGTGAGTATATTGGATGTTATAAGATATTATAAAAGAGTGTTGTACTACATCATTGTGCAATTGCTGTTTAACTTCTAATATTAACTTCGTGATTTTAGGTACATATGTCATTAGTAAAGATCCGCGCTTTGACCCTTTCTGCGTATGGAGCAATGAGATATCGATGAACCAACATCAAGTGAGGAAGCTGATAAAGATTGTTAGTAAAAATGGGTCAAAAGATGGCAATTAAACTATTTGTTTACACTTTATCCAAGACAACAGCGAACTGCAGGATGGTAAGTAAGAACTCTGCATCCTTATTTTTACTGCCCATAATGAGTTGTGTTAGATGACAATGTCTGAATCTTTTTCCTTTGTAGTGGTTCCCAAAGCAGTTTACTCAAGATTACCTCTCAAACTACATGATTGGTGGGCATGCAAAGGTTAAATTATTTCTACCAGAACACGATGATTATCTAGATGTTTTCATGAAGACCATGAAGGATGGGTGGTTGGCCATCACAAGGGGTTGGACTAGAGTCATGCGTGCCTTCTGCATGGAGGAGGGCACAATATGGGCATTCCGCCTTGTTCAGCAACCAGAATTTATTTCACCTCTTTCTTTACCGTCTTTAATAGTACAAGTATACAACTGTGGTTCATCATTCTTTATTTGGTGCTTATGTAAATCTTGAACATATGTACCTATGAATCGAATAATGCATTGGTTATTTGAACCTAATGGATATGAATAAAGCTATAGTATACTTTCAAATTCAAATCCGGTACAATTTGAAATAGCAGCAATTAAATTACGGTGAAATTACACTCTGCAGGTCGTTATGGTGCACACGGTCGGTAAAATACAATCGTTTGTGATATACACCATAATCCGACACGGTTCATAGAGAGGAAACATGTGCAAGCATGCACATAGTTGCCGTTTGCAAAGCGTGTGCGATGTCAGACAATATCACAAACGGTCTGGGCAAACTAAATGTTTGTGATAGTTGCCTTATCTTACACGATTAGCAACCATGAACTATTTCTAATGTGGTACGCATCGTAAACGTTGCACCACAGAATAGCGTGTGCGATAGTTGTCATGTACGACGATGTTACGACGGTCCAACGTTTCGTAATCCTATCCAACACTCGTACGACGATTAGCTAATCTTCTTAATTAGTTATCGCATACGGTTCGGGAAAAGTGAATGTGTGTGATTGTCTGCTTATCGTACACGTTCTATAATCGTGAACCGTTTGTGATGGGCCGCGCATCATAAACGTAGCACCACAGAATACCGACTGCGATGGCAATGCGAGCACAAATGAGTTGCAAGGATGGAGCCCCTATCCCCGACGGTTTTTGGGTCGTGTGGGAAGGACCCCCCTATCACAGTCACTCACTTGGCGACGGTTCCAAATGCCGTCGCAGAAAGGGGTTAAAAACCATTTGTATAGCACCTCGATGTACCAGTGGCTATTCTGTGGTGCAACCTTTACGATGCTGTTGTTAATCGCACACGTTTTTTTCTTGGCTGATCGTGTGTGCAGTAGAGATTGATCGCACACGTAGTGGATCCGAGAAACATGTCTGATCTCCACGTCTATCACAGACATTTCACATTCGCAAACTGTGTGCACTGTAATCCCTAGTTTATCCCTAATTTAAAAATCACAGATTTTGAATTTGAAAGTAGGCAATCACTTATTTCATATCAAACCGTTTTTTATTACAAATATAAGTTCAATCACAAATGCATAATTCGATGCACAGGTACATATACTGAAGAACTACGGAAGCACCAAGTAAAGAATGATGAACCACAGTTGTACTAAAGACTATAAAGAGAGAGGCGAAAGACATTCTGGTTGCTGGAGAAGGTGAAGCGGAATGCCCATATTGTGCCCTCCTCCATGCGTAATGCGCGCACGACTCTAGGTCAACCCCTTGTGATGGTTGCCCATCCATCCTTCACTGTCTTCATTAGGACTTCTCAATGCTCATTGTAGTCTGGATGAAATACTTTAACCTTCATTGCGTGTCCACCAATCATGTACTTTGCGAGGTAATCTTGAGTAAACTGCTTCAGGAACCACTGCGAACGAAAAACATTTAGACATTGTTGTCTAACAACTCATTATGGGCAGTAAAAAGAGAAGGTTGCAGCATTTGTAGTTACCATCCTACAGCTCACTGTTGTGTTGGATAGAGTGTAAACAAATAATTTGCTTGCCACCATTCATATCTTTTTGCTAATAATCCTTATCAGTTTCCTCACTTGATGCTTCTTCATGAATATCTCATTGCCCCATACGCAAAAAGGGTCGATGCGTGGATCTTTGCCAAGGGCATATGTACCTACAAGCAACAAGTCAATATTAGAAGCTAACAAGTGTCCAAGCCTGGATCTATATGCACTACATTATGGAACGACAGGGGGAGTACAAGCCGAGGGATGAAACTAACCTCGGCGGAAAATGCTGGCCACACTCGTTGCTGTCCTACATAAGTAGTGGAAAGGCATGATAAGTACAGCAACCTTAACATCAAACAAATATAGCAAAGGTAAACAACATCATCTCCAAATGATAGCTTGCATGTGTTGGTTTCAGCATGCTTTTAAAGCAGATAGAAAATGGAAGGGAATGTACCTACAGCAGGCTTAACAACCATCAAATATTGCAATTCAAACTGGTATTGTTGAACATGAATAGAACGTAGGTCATGCTTAAACATCACACTGGATAAATGTGTAAAACTGAAATAAAGGGCATGTGTTAACTACACCAGGCATAACTAGAACCAAATATAGCTGTTCAAACTGGTATTGATGAAACCGAGCGGCACAGTTCCGAACATCACATTGTGAATGACTGAAATAAATAAGGCATAAATGATCAGTACAACAACCAAATATAGCCATTGAAAACTGAACATAGTCTCACTGCAACCAACCTAACAAGCAAATACAGATAAATAGGGCATATGCTTGAAAACTGGACAAATGCTCACTGCAACCAACCTAACAAGCAAATACAGATAAACAAGGCATCTTCTTGAAAACTGGACAAATGCTCACTGCAACCAACCAACCAAATACAGATAAACAAGGCATCTACTTGATAACTGGACAAATGCTCCCTGCAACCAACCTAACAACCAAATACAGATAAACAAGGCATCTGCTTGATAACTGGACAAATGCTCACTTCAACCAACATAACAACCAAATACAGGTAAACAAGGCATCTACTCACTATAAACAACCAAATATAGCCATTCATGAAACTGAAGTGGACAATTCATACTTAAACATCACATAGCCCTATTGAACATTACATTTTTGCATAACTAAAATAATTAAACATGACACAGTTAAAACACCGCATGGCAAAAGCTACTACAACAAAGGGTACGGGTTGGCAAGCTAGAAAAGGTAAGATTTGCTGATAGGATGTTGCCTTACATGTCATGGACGGGATCCTTCTAGTTGGAAGAGCACAGACCCATGGTGCGCTCTCTGATGTCACAGATGGGCTGTTTCACCTTGGAAGAACCTTTGTGGGTGCCCTCCTCGTAGTCATGGTCGATGAGATCTGACTTGGCAATTGAGGATCCCAAGCTGCCGCCGTAGAACGTGTCCTTCAGAAATGACAAAATGGGCTCGATGGCGTACAAGGATCGCAAATCCTTGACCGCGTGGCGGAGGAGATCAGCGGCAGGGCCGTTGAAGAGATCGACGGCGGTTGAACCAGAGGGGTTGGGGATGGACCACTTAACCTGTGACATGGCCCGCATGAATCTGTTGCTGTCGACGAGCTTGATGTTGTAGCCTGCTTTCCCGAGATACAGTAATACGCTACCCCGCTGATGTGAAGCCGTCGGCATGGCAACATAGTCAATGTCTTCTCTGGCTTCCGCCGTGAGGTGTTGCTCCGGGATAGATTGGTCGGGGCGAACGGCGGCCACCTCACCAACGTCCGCCGGAGAGGCGATGATAAACCTCTTCTTGGCCGAATGATTGTCTGGCTCCCCGGGATACGTGGTCGGGCTTAGGCTGCGACATTCTGGAGCAGGAGATGTGGATCTAGTGGGGAGGTACACCGCAGGCCTCATCTAAAAACTCAGGGGAGTGGGGCGACAGTATGGGAATCGCCGGGTAACCTAAACTTTATTATCTAAGCTAGGAGGAACGGGCAGACCGACAGGGGTTGGCGGCGGCGAGCTAGGGTTCGAGGGGGGAGGGGGTGGGTGGGGGGCTATGGAGGGGGGCGGGGTGGTGTTTGAGGATACACCGCAGCTACTATTTTTTTTAGTAATGGTGGGTGGAGATGGTGGTGGACGAGGGAGGGCAACGGTTCAAATGCCTCGGCTAATGCAATTTTACTATAAGGTCCGTGCTGGAGGAGTGGGGGCGACGGTTGAAGTACCTTGGCTACTAAAATTTGGGTAAAGGAATTGATGCGGGGCGGGAGCACCCAAGATCGCACACACTCCAATAAGAATATGCATGTATGATAATAAGGAAAAGCAGCGGAACCGCCGATTTTTGCAATGCTCAAGGCGGGTAGTTTGTTTTTAGATATCTAGCTAGCTGGTCTATCGCACATGGTTCATCCTAATTTTCAGACGCAGACGCGGAATTTAATCTAAATAAACTACCCACCTTTAGCTTGTGCAGGTGGTGATTTTACAACGCACTAGCATCGCACACGATTAAGCCAGTACCTCCAACTTTGCTCACGCTTGCGCAGTCGTGGTGATTCACAACACATTTGCATCGCACACGGTTAAACCACTACCTCCACCCCTACTCGCGCTTGCGCAGTCATGGTGATTTCACAGCCCACTAGCATCGCACACGGTTAATCCACTACCTACACACTTGATCGCACTTGTGCAGTCGTGGTGATTTCTCAGCGCACTTGCATCGCACACGGTTAAGCCAGTACACCCGTGTCCGTTGAGAGTCATCCGAGTCTTTGCAGCAGAAAAAAAAGCGTCAGAGAGGGTCAGAAGACAGCCACACCAGCATGTGGCCCAAATATATATGACTGAAAAGGGTGGTCTATGATGTTCAAAATTCCAATGCACAACTTTGACCACGCGGGCCCATGGTTGGGCGCGTTGTCAAAGATCGATGAGAGGGGCCAGAAGTCAAGAACCACCTGGAAGTGGCCAAATATATGTAGGAATATAGGGTGTGATGTTTAAAACTTTAAATACACAATGCACAACTTTGGTGGCACCTGCCTCGCAAACCCGAAAGCACCCTTGGATATATCTATAATGACATAATGTCGTAGCTACCTAGCTAGGGTGCTTGACCCACCTCCCACTTCGTGTCGGTGGGGCGGATGCACGTAATGATACTTTGGTCATACATGCATGTCGCCATGACCTACCATAAGACGAACCAGTGAATCCATCGCTTGGTCAAACGACAACTGTTGTTGTCGATAAAAAATGGATAGAATATATATAAACCACTTGGGCCAATAGATTGAACCATCATCAAAAATCGCACGAGAGGGACCACAAAACCAGCACCGCCTGCATGCGGTCCAAAATGATGTATGTTGGAAGGGGTGATGTGTGTTTTCAATATCAAATAATGAACAATTTAGATGTGGCGCCTGCCTCTCGATACAGACAACAACCATGAAAGCCAGGTAATTAAGGACGAGATACGCAGGGTACGGTGTTGGTCCAACCCACCAATCCGAGCGTGTGGGAGGGAATCCTGACAACGCTTGAGCTCGAACTATGGTTGAACGACATGTGACGGTGACCGGCCCTAACACAAACTAGGAGGTATCCATTCATGGCCAACACATACCCCTCGTTATCGGTCAAAGGATGATATATATACACTCGGGGAGCCCACAGATATGTGTGTCGTCACAAAAAACCACAAAAGGGAGATGTGGTTGATCAGAAGACCCCCTATACACTGCATGCAGCCCTAAAATATCTATGGGTGGTGTGCGATGTGTTCAAATCCCCAACGCACAACTTCGATGGGGGACCAACTACATTATAAACCGAACATCATACCCGACCCCAAGCCAGGTTCAATACGTACGATGTCGGTTCCCCAACTTTGAGGTGGGGGGGGGGTGTCATCCAACGCATGTGCTCAAACTTTATTTGGTCTAACATGGCACACATAGCAATAAGAAACCATCATGGTTAAACCCTTTTTGTATGTTGGGTCAAAGGGATAGATTGCATGGGGCCCCCTCATTATCGGTCAAGGATGACATATATAGACCTTGGGGAGCCCACAGATATGTGCGGTGTCTATAAACCGCACAAGGGAGACGTGCTCGATCAGAACACCCGGCCCCCTATACCCTGCATGCGGCCCAAAAAAATGTATGGGCCTGGTGTGTGATTTGTTCAAATCCCGAAAGCACAACTTCAATGGGGTACCAACTACATCAGTAACATTACAAACTGAACATCGTACCCCCCAGCCAGGTTAAAGATGTATGATGTCGGTTCCGCAACTTTGAGGCGGGTGGGGGGTAGGGGGTGTCGTACAACGCATGTGCTAAAACTTGATTTCTCTAACATAACACATAGAGCAAAGAGGAAACCCTTCTTGTGCGTTGGGTTAAAGGGATAATTTGTGTGGGCTTACAGATGCCGATCATTCTTCGATTTTTGAGAACAAAAAATAACCAATAAAAAACATATTCTATAAATTAGCAAAACAAGGATCCCAAGGTTAGATGATAAATGTCTATAATGACCGTATCATGGCGCTTTAATGAAGCTTGAGATATGCAACTTCCCACCAGGTCACCCATCCTTAGACTACTCCAGCCCCAGCACGCTTAACTTCTGCGTTCTATTCGACTAGGTTAGCGGATGGGAAGCTGCCCCTTGCTGATAAGAATTGGCTCCTCGCCTTTAAGGCGTTTCACGCTGGTCACCCTATGGGACCTACTCCCTACTATCACACACGTTTGTGCTTTTAGAAACTGTGTGCAAAATTTACATGGTCGGTGTGTCGCCGCCTAGCCTTCTATAGGCACTGACACTGGCAACGGGAAACCGATGGGAGAAGAGGCGGGAAACCGATGGGAGGAGTGGCGGGAAATGGTAGCGTGTTTGGATATATATAACAACATTAATATGGAAAACTTAGTAGAGACGGAAGCGTGAGCTAGCACGACGCATGCGCATAGTTCTTACCCACGGGTGACAGACGATTGACCAGAACTGCTTTAAATATTCAGGGTTCATTTGGCCTTTTTTTGTACATTATACTTAAGTTTTATAAGCATTAATTTAATGTGCATAATTCAAATTAATGCACCAAAATGGCTACACAAATCATACATGTGTCCTTGGATGCATGTTTAGGTCCCATGCAAAGAATGAGAATGAATTACAACTGTCTCGGCGTCTGGCTCGGCCTCGGACATTGAAAATCTCGGTTTTTAAATCCCCGTAAATCCAAAACTCACTCAAAAATCATGAAACTTGTCATGCTATCACGACATGGCACATATATGTCGTGGAAAAAAAGTTGTCCATTTTGGGGCAAGTTTTATTACAAGCCTCTTACAAACCGGAGCTTCTCTCAAGAAGCCTCGTGGTTCCGATAGGGAAACGTGCCCCCCTTGTGGGCGAAACGATAATCACTGCCGCTTTTCACCTTGTATTTTTTTCTACAGGCAACATAACGACAAGATATCCGTGCTGAAATTTAAAATTATTCAGGGTTCGTTTGGCCATTTTATACATTAATTGAGTTTCCTAGGCATTTAATGTCCATAATTCAAATCTGAACTACAAATACATGCTCCAGTTCACCAAAATGGCTAGAAAAATCGTACATGTGTCCTTGGGTGCATGTTTAGGTCCCATGCAAGGAATGGGAATGAATTACAACCGTACCGGCGTCCTGGCTCGTCCTCAAACATTTGGAATCTCGGTTTTTAAATCCCCGTAAATCCAAAACTCACCAGAAATTCATGAAAGTTGGCATGGTGTCACATCATGGCACATATATGTTGTTGTAAAAACATTGTCCAATTTGGGCCAAGCTTTATTACAAACCTCTTACAAACCGGAGCCTCTCGCAAGAACCCTCGTGGTTTCGATAGGGAAATGTGTCCCCTTGTGGGCGAAACGATAATCGCTCCCTCTTCTAGCCTTGTATTTTCTTCTACATGCAACATGGAACAATGGGAGATTCGCGCTGAACTTATAAATTATTTAGGGTTTGTTTGACCTTTTTTATTCATTAATTGAGTTCTCTAGGCATTTAATGTCCATAATTCAAATCCGAACTACAAATACATGCTCCAGTGCACCAAAATGGCTAGAAAAATCGTACATGTGTCCTTGGGGTGCATGTTTAGGTCCCATGGAAGGAATAGGAATGAATTCAACCATCTCAGCATCCTGGCTCGGCCTCAAACATTGTGAATCTTGGTTTTTAAATCTCTGTAAATCCAAAACTCACCAGAAAATCATGAAACTTAGCATGGTGTCATGACATGGCACATATATGTCGTGGTAAAAAAATGTCCAATTTGGCCCAAGCTATATTACAAGCCTCTTACAAACCGAAGCTTCGTGCAACCCTCGTGGTTTTGGTAGGGAAACATGCCCCTCTTGTGGGCTAAACGATAATTGCTGCCTCTTCTCGCCTTGTATTTTGTTTTCTACACGTAACATAGAATAACAGGCGTGTCGTGCTGAAATTTGAAACTGTTCAGGGTTTGTTTGGCCACTTTATATATTAATTGAGTTTTCTAGGCATTTAATGTAGTCCATAATTCAAATTTGAACTACAAGCACATGCTCTAGTGAAGCAAAATGGGTGGAAAATCATACATGCCCTGGTACAGCGAGGTGCTATACAAACGGTTTTTAACCCCTTTCCGCGACGGCATTTTGAACCATCGCCAAGTGAGTGTGTGCGATAGGGGGGTCCTTCCCACATGACCCAGAAACCGTCGGGGATAGGGAGCCTTCATGCATACAATTGTCCCAATAAAACTGTTTCTGATGTCTCGAATATCCCAAATGCTCCATCCTGGCTACTCGTGTGTGCTGGCATTACCATCACAATCGGAGTTCTGTGGTTTTACCTAAAACCAGGCGTAGTCCAGGCATGGGATTTTTCCAGGCACGTACCAAACTGGCTCTATGTTTACGATGCCCGGCACATCACAAACAGTTCATGATTGTAAACCGTGTATGATAGGTCGACAATCACACACATTTAGTTTTCCCGCACCGTTTTTGATATTGTCTGACATCACACATGCTTTGCAAACGGCAACTGTGTGCATGGTTACACACGTTTCCTCTCCGTGAACCATGTCAGATTATGATGTATATCACACACGCAGTGCTTTATAGACCGTGTGTGCCGTAATGACCTGCAGAGCGTAATTTCACGCTAATTTAATTGCTCCTATTTAAAATTTTACCTGATTTGAATTTAAAAGTAGGCTATATCTTTATTCATATCCATCAGGTTCAAACAACCAATGCATTATTCGATTCACAGGTACATATGTTCAAGAATTACATAAGCACCAAATAAAGAATGATGAACTAGGGTTGTATACTTGTACTATTACAGACGGTAAAGAAAGAGGTGAGAGTACTTCTGGTTGCTGAACAAGGTGAAGTGGAATGGCCCTATTGTGCTCTCCTCGATGCAGAAGGCACGCACGACTCTAGTCCAACCCCTTGTGATGGCCGGCCACCAATCATGTAGTTTGAGAGGTAATCTTGAGTAAACTACTTCAGGATCCACTTCAAAGGAAAAAGATTCATACATTGTCATCTAACACAACTCATTATGGGCGGTAAAAAGAAGGCTACAGAGTTCTTACTTACCATCCTGCAGTTCACTTTTGTCCCGCATAAAGTGTAAACAAATAGTTCGATTGACATCTTTTGACCCATTTTAATAACAATCTTTATCAGTTTCCTCACTTGATGCTGGTTCATGAATATCTCATTGCCCCATACGCAGAAAGGGTCAAAGTGTGGATCTTTGGCAATGACATATGTACCTAAAAGCACCAAGTTAATATTAGAAGCTAAAGAACAATTGCAAAATGATGTAGTACAAAACTCTCTCCATCCCATTATATAAGATCTTATTACATGTATATCTAGACATCAATAGAACATTAAGGTAGCCCTCTTCCTTGTTGCTATGTAGCCTGGGATTGCATATTTAGTCAGTCAGTACAATGCATGTTGCTATGTAGCCTCAGATATATTAAATATAGCCCTAGTTAACCTACCGATAAATGGGTTACAGATATATCCAGTGAAATGTCTGATTCGATGATTAATCCCTTATCAGCCCCCAGGCTATATGGTACCAGCTACCGATATCCTGAACAGTGAGTGTATATAAGCAATGCGATGAAACTAACCTCGGTGAAAAATAGCAGTTGTTCTCAATATTGTCCTGTATGAGTACATATAAAGGCATGTTAAGCACAACAGGCTAAACATCAACCAAATATATCCATGGTAGATACCATAATCTACAAATGATAACTTCAGTGTGCATGTTTAAGCACGCTAGCTAAGCAAAACAAGAAGTGAAAAGGTGTGTTAACTACAACAGGCATAACATTTAAAAACAAGCAAATATAGTCATTCAAACTGTGTCAGGGTACACAAACAGGGGTGTATGTTTCCCCTGACTTGTGCACGGACAGTAAGCCTCCGACCCGGCAGCATCAAGTATCCAAGACAAGAACCAAGCCAGAGAGAGCTCTTTGAGAAATCAAAGGGCGGATCAAGAAGACCAAGACAAGCCAAGACAGCAAGATATCACCAAGGGAAAGCCTCCCTTGCCGGGCAGGCGAGCACGGTCGGGTCGAGGCTGCCCCAAGGACGAAACCAATCTCCCCCCGGCAGGTTTACCGGGGCCGCTGGTGGCTTGCATCCCCGCCAAGACTCCATCGCTCCACCACATCGCAACGCAAGTCATCCATCGGTGCGGTGTCGAGTGCCCAGATAACTAAGTGGCTGTCATTTGGCACGTGGCAGCCATTTAGAAAGAAGATCACCTCCATATGACACCCGTCCAAAGGCGTGTCAAGAAGACAGGTGGAAGATGACTAAGCAGCGTGGCAGGCCTGCCGAGCCGCATCCACAGTGCGACACATGGCAGTGCATTTAATGCACTTTATCCTAACTGCCATAGTTAGGTATGATAGCACTGTTAGCTATCTAATCACTGGATAATGGCCGTTTTGCCATTGTGGTAACCCCTTAGCCTATAAAAGGAGGACCGTGGCAACCCTAGAAAGGATTCGGACCCTCGTGTACTCATACACGCGTAGCTGCTCTCCCCAAGGCGACCTTGCCGGGCTTGAGCGTCGCGCATTCTTCACGGTCCCTACATCAATCCACCAAAGCAGGAGTAGGGTTTTACGCTTCCCAGCGGCCCGAACCTGGGTAAAAACCATCAGCGTCATCACTGCCAGGCTGTCCCATGGCCTTCGCTCTTTATGCAATGTGACCTCCCCCTTGCCAAACCACAAAGGGGCCGATGGTCCCATAGGTGGCCATGTTCTACCACGACATCTTTGGCGTGCCAGGTAGGGGGGGGGGGGCGCGCTTGTATGAACCTGAGGTTATGATCAACGCGTCAAGCTACACCAACATCGGCGCCGGCGCTCACATCATCAGCGGCTATTGGGAAGGTAGGCGACGCCGCTCCCTTGTTCTGCCTTGCCCGAGCCCTTTCGCCCCCGCCCGCCGGAACCGTGGCGGCTGTGGGAACGGGAGATGGTGGCGGTGCGACGGCCCCGACCCGCACAGGTGGTGTCGCCACAACACTGCCCCTATCCAAAGGAGAAAAGCAAGGCACGCAGCAGCGTTGTCCTCCTGGTTGGCCCCCGCCAAGCATGCCAGGTGACTGAGAGGATCACTAAGGCAAGCGGGAAGCATGGTATATGGCCACCTCCTCCTCCAGTTTGGCTCGTCGACGATCGAGCCGCGCATGGGGCGGCATCTTCAACGTCGATAAGCCCACGCGGAACTCGGTTCAGCATTTTCCCCGCCAAGGGAAAATCCTGAGTGAAATGCTGGCACGAAATCCGTTGATCGATGCCCCGGCAAGCATGCTCCGGCGGGGCGGTCCGCGCCAGCGTGACCTTTATGCCCACAGCCATGATGACATCAACAGCATAAGGAAGAGGAGAGAGGAGCCGACCCTTCCCCTTCACCATAAATTATTACCTGCAAGTATTTGATTATCCCCTCCGGCCCTTGCCGGGGGCGGACATGCAACTAATAAAACTGCCAAGTTTCCCTCTTGCGCATGTTTTTCGCGTTGATTCTACAGACTTGAGGCGGATACGTGAACGTTGTCCTCTCAAGGTATGCAGACGTGATGAACGGCTGTGGCTAAGGAAGAAGGGAAGTGTGACGAAAGCTAAGTCCACGTGTTCGCTGTTTCTTTTTCCAAAATTCGCATTTGCTTATCCCTTGGATAACCAGGGTGCTTCGTATGGAGAAATCTTTCATGTGATGGCACCTTGCCGGATTGGTCTGCGCCCTCATTCTGTTTCGAGCCTGCTCAACAGAATGGGCAGCTGCGTCAAAGACTCCTAAGGAAAAACTTGCCGGGGCATGTCCTTGCCAGCTGAATGCTAAGGACCCGCTCCTCACAGCAATCGCGCAGCATGTTACTGGCGGGCAACCAAAACACACAAAAAGAAGCCAACCATACGAGCATCCATGGGTAAAACACAAGAGGGATAACATGCGCTTAAGCTTAATTAAATACCAGTTCCACAAGAGCAAAAGAAAATATAGTACGGGGCCTAAATACGAGACAAGCATTATGTTTTTGTTACAGGGCACCACGGCAACAAGAATGGTACACGGCTGTGCCTGGCGGTCTTCTCAGACCCCGGGGATGGAAAGAACCTTGTCGGCGAAGGGGCCAGCCTTCTCCTTGGCAGTAGAAACATTGGCGCCTGTCGGCAGCCTCCTGAAGCCATCGGCAAGGTCGAGATCCAGATGGCGGAAGGCGAGATTGCTCAAGACCATGAAGAGGGCATCGCGGGCGAGCTTTCGGGACTCATGGACGAAGCATGCATCCCTCTTGTCCTCATACGTCTTCAACACTTCAATCAACCCCTCGAAGAAGAGTGACAGCTTGACACTGGGTACCTCATGTTGGCCCACAGAGAAAGCCCAGCTCTTCATATTCATTGTTGCGATCTGGGCAGAGAGGGTGCTCGGCGATATCCACCAGATTTTTGATCCAGAGGTCGCGCTACCCAACTTGGTTCGCCAGCTTGTCCTCTGCATATTTTTGGTGGAGTCTTGCATTGTCCAGGTCCTTTGATAGCTGCCTCTCACGGGCGTTGGCAGACTCAATCTTGCTTTCCAGAGTACCAAGCTATGCCTTCATGTCAGGGATGGAGCCATTGGTAGTGTTAAGGTCCTGGCTCTTGGATGAAAGCTGCGATTGCACTTCTTTCAGAAGGATTTCTGCCTTCTGCGCTTCCTCCTTGAGGGCCGCAGCTTCCTTGGCAGTCCCGGTAAGCTCCTCTGTCAGTTTGGCCACCTGTTGGTCGAGATCAGCTTTGGCAGTTGACGCAGCGGCAAGGTCATCAGCAATCTTCTTCAGCTGGGCAGCAGAATCATGGGTGAGCGTGTCTTGGGCCGCCTTGTGCTTGTCCTCCAGATCCTTGGTACACTGCTGGACAAGGACCTCCAGCTCCTCGTCCTTGTTGTGGAGAGTGGTCTTGATGTTCTCTTCTAGGGAAGAGATTTCCTTCTCTTTGGCGTTCAGAAGCGCTGCGCGCTTCGGCAAATGAGCTTCCCGGGCGGTGATGTCCTCCTTGGCCGTAGTGATCACCTCATGTTACCGCAGAAGGATTTGGAACTGCTTGCCGTGCCACTCGCATAGTTCATTGCCCTTGTTCCTCAGCTTCTGATCCCATGAGGTTGGCAGAGTTGCGTTGCTCCTTGAGTGCTTGCCCCTTCTGGTTGTACCTATTTTGCATCTCCTTAATGCCTGCTGCCATAGACTCCAGAAAGGACAGGTCCAAGACTGCACTAACCGAGTCATCGGCCTCTTCAACTCGCTGGGACAATAGTGCCATGATGCGCTGGATCTCTTCATCGAGGTCAGCGCTTACTACCACAGACGAGTCGGGGACTCCAATACCAGGTTGGGCAAGGACCAATGCTAGACTGCTCGAAGATGGTTGCAGGGCCGCGGCCAAGGTGCCAAACTGGGAAGGACGGCTCATGGTCTGAAGGGGAACCTTCTCTTCGACCACTACCTCCAGCCCTGGCGCACCGCCAGGGGCCTTCTCTGGGATCTCTTGGATATCCCCGGTAGTGTGTTCCTGGCCCTCTGCGGCTGCCATCTTGGCAGCCTCTTCAGCGGCATCCTTGCTGATGCTGGCCACCTCCTCTAGTAGCTCGGGTTGCTCGGCCACCGGGACTACAAGCAAGATCAGCAGGCGATGACAAGAAAATAATATGGTCAGAAAGCTAGAAACTTGAAGTAAAATAAAACAAGCAACGGAAGGCAAAGAGCAAGCAAACTACCTGGAGATGTCTGCCGTGGGAGGGCATCGGTTTCCCCGGTGACACCCGTTGCCGGGGCATGACCCTCGCCCCCTTCCTCGGTAGTCACGACGACAGCATGGGTTGATCCTTCCGTGGAGGCCCTTGCCGGGGATTTCTCAGCTTGAGCATCGGGCAGGGTGAGACCCTCCTGGGGAGCCTCGCTCTGGACAAGCTCTCCCTCTCCCTTGGCGGAAGAAGGGACTCGCTCTCCCATGCCCTCACTGGCAAGGAGGGCCTATCCCGTACCTTCGTGCCGGGGGCTGGGCTGGGGGCTTGGCGCTGGATCGTTCGCACTGCTTCCCGCCAAGCCCGTGCCATTTGAAGGCCCCGACGAATCCACTTGCTTGGATTGCTTGGCCTGGTGGGTGAGGGTTTCTTCCTCATCTCTGCCAAAAACAACAAGCAAGATTGGGTCAGCAAACCTACAAGTGCATGATGCCTCGACAAGAAGGGATGATGTTTTCCTTACTCTGAATCAATGAGCATGGAGCCCAGCGCAAACTCCATAGGCGGTGGGGTCGCTCTGCCTCTCTTCAGGGTCGGAGGAGCGGTGCTTCCCGGCAGCTTCAAGCCTTTTGAGGAGGCCAGAGGCTCCAGCGAGGATGAGCTGCGCGAGGAGCTCGAGCCTGATTCGGAGCTAGGGTCGACCCCTATGATTGCTCGCCGCTTGGTGGGAGGGGTCTGGGCCCCAGAAAGGCGAGAAGAATGGCGGCGCACCACGTCCGACCCATCGCCCCTAGAGATGGTCTTCTTCTCCCTCTTGGCGACGGGCGCAGGGACAGGGGTCACAGTTCCCCGGCTAGGCCGCCTGCGGGGACGCTGCTCCAGGTCTGGTTCGGGGGCTTGTGGACCCGCTGTGAGCCACTCCTCCTTGGGCTGCTCCACCTCCTCGGCCTCGTCCTTTTCCTGGGCTTCCGCTACCGCAGCGTATAAGGCTTCGATCCCGGCAGATTCATCCCTGGCAGGATCACCCTCGGCAGGTTCGTCCCCAGCAATTTCCTCCGTGGCGTGCCCCTCGCTCCTGCCATGAGAAGAACCCTCATCTTCGGCCTCCTCCTCCTCCACTCTTCTAGGCTTTGCCTTCCCGGCAGCCTGAAGTGCCTTGTCCTCCTCAATCCGCCTCCTGATAAACTCCGTCTCCATCATGGAGGTGCGCTTGAACATGTTGCTCTCTACTCTGGAGGCCCTTTACTCCAGACGGGAGACCCACTCATCTCTGTGTCAAGCTCGGGTAGTTGCCAATCAGCCACAACCCCGTAAGCGTTGCAATTAGGCATCCACTTCAAAATCTGGTCCCGAGCAGAGTTGATATTCAGCGGGACAACACTTGCCGGCAATTTGAACGGCCCAAGGCTACCGAAAAGCTATTTGCACAACCAGCGGTAGCCGTAAACCAACAAGTAGTTGGTAAGGCATGGATACAGGCGCATCCTGTCCCCAGCGTCTCCATACCGCCAGGCGAATATGTCCCTCTTCTGCAGCGGCGCGGTGCGGCGTCGGAGGAAATCGGCCCTCACCTGTTCGATGGTTAGCCCGGCAGCTTTAAGACAAGCAATCCTGTTCAGTGTCGAGTGAAGCCTGTCGTCGGTGAGGCCTAGTTCCCTCCACTCATTGCCGCGCACGACGCATTCCGTCCGCGCCCGCCAGTACTCTGGAGCATCCTCATCTTGGATCCAGCACCAGTCCGCCCTCCGTTCTTCCCATCTGCCTCACTGCTGACCAGGAAGATAATCCCAAGCGTTCCTCTTTTCCCGGGGGATCCAACTGATATTCCCCAGCGGTGCGCCTTGTTTTCAACCCACGGAACAAAGAAATGCCTGAACAGATCCACGTTGGGGGTGACTCCAACAAAGTTCTCGCACAGATGGGCGAAAATTGCCATGCACGCCATTGCATTTGGCATGAAATCCAAAAGGTGGAATCCGTACACCACCATCATCGCCTCAAAGAAATCAGAGAAGGGAGGGCTGAGACCGCAGAGGAAATACGCGCAGAAAAAGTGGTATGAATTTGGCGGGTCCTCTTTCCCCTCCACCGAAATCGCATGCGCGTCGTGCCCCTTCGGGACTTCCCTCCCCCACATGTATGCGTACCTCACAACCAGGGTGTTGCTATCCAAGCTCGACGGGAAGAACACTACATCTTCCCACCGCTTCCTGTCCAGCTCCACCACCTTCTTCTTCTTCCCCTCCGCCTTGGTTAGCTTCGCGGTGATCGGCCGCTTCCCCCTTCCGGCGGCCTTCTTCCCCATCCTTCGGGACCGTAAGGAAGGTAGAAGACTGGATGGGAGATCGGAGGCGAATGTGGGCGCGAGAGCGGTCGCTTGGCTTGAGGAGGAAGATGATGGAGGGTGAAACGGATGCGAATGAGCAGTCCCCGTTCACGTTTTCTCTTTTATGAGGAATGAACATGGGGGGTGGCTCTTCGCTGCTTTCTTTCAGAAAGTTACCGTTTTTACATTAACTGCTACAGTCCCACGACCCCACGACCTCCGGTAATTACGCGGAGTGGACGTTGAGTCGACTGGTCATCATGACAAACCGCTGCACGCGCAGCGTTCCTTCGACATGTGTCTGTGCACTGTTTGGGACCTAACCCAACATGACCGGCGACACGTATGTTTAACATCCCAAAATTTCAATTTGGAATGTTATACATAGATCATTCACTGCATATCATGTTTTATTGCATTTCGTTTTGCGATCCTCGAAAATTCTAAGCAACTCAAGGACCCACGGAGAGAGTTGGGGATTTAACCGTTTTCATATTTGAATTTTCTCAAATATTGAAACAGGGATCAATTTGGTTTAACTATTTTTCTCTCCGAAAATATTTCATATTAAAAATATATGAGAGGAGATAATATGACTTCTCCAAAATAAATGGAATATTGGAGGAAAAATATTAAAATCAAATAAATATTTTTTTTTGGATTTTTATTGCAATTTTATTTGAATTTAGGAAAATTATGCGTTTTTTCAAAATTGCATTAGAGTCCCAAATAAATGTTTACCTTGTCCGGGAGATTTTTAGAGGACGGGGAAAATTTATTTCGGGAATTTTGGAGTCCGTTTAGTATTTCTTTTATTTGTTTTTCTGCGCGGAATTATTTAAAAAAAAAATTCCGCCGGACCGAACTGGGCCGAAGCCCAGCCGGCCCAGCCGCCCCGCGCCGCCTTCCCGTCCCGTGCCGGAGACGGACTCGCCGGAGGAGTCCGACGCCGCCTCCGCCTCGTCGCCCCTTCCCCAAGCCACCCCGCCCCGGCCCCTTTATATGCCGCCCGCCCCGCCGCCTCGACCCCTCCACCCCACCACCGCCGCAGCAGCAGCAAGCAGCAGCAGCCGCCGCCGCCGCGTCCGCCGCTCGCCGCCGCCGCTGCAGCGCCGCCGCCGCACTCCGCCGCGCCGCGCCGCTGCACCGCACGCACCCCGCCGCCGCTGCAGCCTCGCCTCGCCGGAGCCGCCGCTCGCCGGATCCGACGCCCGGTTTTTTTTCGGTTAACCGTTCGGTTTTTTTGATAAACCCTAGATCTAGATTCGGTTTTTTTTTAATTCCGGTTTATTCTTTTTAGATCGGTTTTCCGTCGGTTTAGTTATTTAGCGGACGTTCGTCCGTACGTTCGTTTAAACGAACGGTTTTCACCGTTTAACCGCAGACAGCGAACGTTCGTTCGTTAGCCTGTTCGTTAGTTTTTCTTTTTCTCGGATTTTCCGCGATTATTTTCGATCGCGATTTCTGATCCGATTTTCGTTTTAGTATAACTTTTCGCTCGTTTGTCGGAATCAGGCGATTCAAGCGCCTAGATCTTCGTCTCGAAGCCCTCTTTCTGTTTAACCAACTTAAACAAGTTTTTGCTACTGTAAAATTTGACTTTAGTCCAGATTAGTAATCGAAGCTTGTTTCTTTCGCAGTTTGAGTTTAGTTGCTCCGTTTGATTTGATTCTTTTTGCAAACCGGAGTTCTTAGGTTGAACTTTCTGGTTAAATCATCTCGTTTGAGTTTTACCCGTGCATCTTCGCTTGATTGCTTATGTATGCTATTGGTTGTTTGCGATAGAATTCCCGGAGTGCGAAGCGTGCTACTACGAGTCTTTAGGATTTGCAGATCGTCAGCAAGGCAAGTAACACATTGATCATACTTCTTCGTTACCCAGTTTTTATGCATTAGTTTCGACACTCAAATATTGCATGATTAGGATGTGATTAACTTGTGGGTACTGGGAAGTAGATGATGAGGTAGAACCTATTGCCCTTTTAATAACAAACCCTTGGGAGTTACTTCTACGCTATGCTCATGTTGCCATGCTATGCTCGTAGACGTGGATTGGGTTTGAGTGTATCCATGACAGATGTGAGATTTTTAATTAATGGTTCAACTTAAGGTGGCAACTTTAATACACATCTGGGTGGATTGCTTGTTTGGGCACCTGGGGATATACCAGTGTTGTCCTAGGAGATCCCGGGGATATACCGTGTGATCCTCCTACTGTCCGCCACCCAGGCTCAAAGGGATCATAAGATTATTCATGCTAGAAACTTCCGTGTGCAGCCACAAGCTATTATGGGCTCTAGCATAGTTGAGTATGTTACATGACCTCTTTCAGTGGTAGGCTAGCAGATGTAGGGGAAAGTAGGTGTAACTGTCTACCCAGAGTAAAGAGTAAATGCTTCAGAAAGACTGTGTCTCGGTCATCCGTTTCTCAAACACCATGAAGTGCGAGAAATCCAACGGAGGAGATCGAGTCTTGTGGGGAAAAGTGCACAAACCTCTGCAGAGTGTACAAACTAATCATGATTAGCCGTGTCCCCGGTTATGGACATCTTGAGTATCTGGTTCTTGGATCATCATATTGAATCCCATCACTCTAAATTAATTTGTTGGGATTAATGATTACTTTTAATTGGGATTGAGAGGGGGTTTTACCTTCTCAATGTTCAACCACCACCATGATAGCTAAATAAAATATATTCCTTTGTTGTAGGGAAAAATTGGCTTTTCGCAAAACAGTATAACCCTAGAGCTTTTCCACCAGCCAAATATGCATGTAGTATTAGCAATTATTCTGTTCATTGCTCTACTGTGTTATATTGCCAGCATATTCCATGTGCTGACCCGTTTCGGGCTGCAACGTATCATGTTGCAGACTTTTCAGACGAAGAGTAAGGTGTGCTAGGTCGTTGTCGTGCACTCAGCTATGCCGTTGGAGTTGATGGACTCACCTTATCTTCCAAGCCTTCCGCTGTTATCTTATTTAGATGGCCTTAAGCCATATTTATTGTAATCAGTTCTCTTTTGAGACATTCGATGTAATAAGAGTGTGATTGCTACTCTGTTATAAATCCCTCAAGTACTGTGTGTGTCAGCATTACCGATCCAGGGATGACACTTGAACACAGAGATTCGATCCATTCGGGTCGGGTCGCTACAAAGATGGTATCAGAGCACACACTGACTGTAGGACACGACCACTAAGAAAAGCCATAGGTCACTCTTCTCTACTCATTTCTGACTTCTCTCCATCTTCTATTCTCTAGGATGGCGGACTCAAGGAACAAGTTTACACAACCGGATGAAGACACACCTTTTGGACGACACTTGAAGGAAGTCACTAGGTACCTGAACATCGGAATACCAAGCTTCACCGGGACCTACACCACCACTGTACCAGAAGAGGAGCGTTGGATGATTCGAGTTCAAATTCCAGGAAGGACATTCACGCCAGTTACGGAGCCCATAGAGTTTTCCTTTGATGCACCAACCTGGAGTCTAGGAAAGAGCATGGCAGCCCACATCGCCATGGGACGCATTGGCGAAGTGTATCACAAGGATCTTAAGGACACAATCTACCAGTTATGTGGGCGCCGAGATGAGCAATGGGAGATGATCAGCACCCGGAGGGACAGGTCCATTGCAGCTTTCATCCAGGAGTTAAACCAGCACATTCGTCGACAGGAGAACCAGATGTGTGCAAGCATGATAGATTTGAAGAAGGTGATGACCAGGAACATGGAGCTAGAAGAGGAACTCAAGTCTACACGCGATGGATACGAGGAGGAAATCGCAATACTAGTGGAGAAGAATGACGACCTGACAAGGAAGCTAGGAGTATTCATGGGAGACCCCGCGCCCGGAGAAGAAGACGACGAACCTGAGGAAATTCGATCTGAAGACTACATCATCATCGACGACACCGACTCCGACCCCGACAGTAGTGATGATGATTATGAAGACGAAGCTGGAGCGGACATCATGGAGTCTTCCACCGATCAAAATTTCTAGATGACCACCATATTATCATTAGTATTTCTCCCCATGTAAATAGTAATAGTCCGAGCACTTTTGTAACGGTAGTTAGATCGATTGTATGCTCTTGCTTGAATTGAGTGGTGTGTTATGAATGTGTTTGTCTCATGTGCATATGGGTAGTGCCTTCTCACTAGACCTTACTCTATTCTAATATCTTCCCTCTAAACCCATCAGATGCCTCCGAGATGCGACACCGGATTTGTTTTCCCACCGGAGCTCACTCAGTTGATTCAACAGCAGAATACCCTGATGCAGCTACTAGTTCAGAACCAAGGCAACAACAACAACAACCCACCGCCACCACCACCAGTTGACAACTTAGCCCGTTTTCTGAGGTTGCAGCCGCCGGTGTTTTCCAGTAGCACCGAGCCAATAGTTGCGGATGACTGGCTACGCAGGATTGGAAGGGAGTTGACCACCGCAGGATGCACAGACGCTGAGAAGGTGCGTTTTGCCTCACATCAATTGGATGGACCCGCAGCCTCATGGTGGGAGAATTACACAGCCACATTCCCTATAGCCAATGTCACTTGGGATCAGTTTCAGCAAGCTTTCCGCACTGCACATGTCTCAGCAGGAGCTATGAGCATGAAGAAGCGTGAGTTTCGCAACTTACGCCAGGGAAACCGTACCGTGGGGCAGTACGTGGATGAGTTCATTAAATTAGCTCGCTATGCCCCGGATGATGTGGCCACTGATGCCGCGAAGCAGGAGAAGTTTATGGAAGGGTTGAATGATGAGCTAAGTATGCAGTTGATGGTGGCAACATTCAACAACTACCAGGAGTTGGTAGACAAAGCTCTTATGATTGAAGGGAAGCAGCAGCAGATTGATAGCCGCAAGAGGAAGTATGGACAAGGGAAGTTCAACTCAGGAGCTCAGCAGAAGCCCCGGTTCACCCCGAACTCGGGAGGGCTTGTTCATAACCATGGAGGTCATAACCACAATGGAGGAAGTTCGCACAACCATAATGGCCACAAGAATGGAAATGGACATGGAGCAGGCAGCAATCAGAACCGCTCTAACCCAGCCACACCCGCCAAGAAGGATCAAAGCCACATTACCTGTTTCAAGTGCGGGAAGACTGGACATTATGCCAACGAATGTCCAGAATTGAAGAACGGCAATGGTAATGGAAGCGCTGGGAAGAAGCCCAATCCATTCAACCGAGGACAAGTGAACCACGTGAACGTGGAGGAGGTTGAGGAGCAGCCTGATGCAGTTATCGGTAAATTTTTGGTTAAGTCTTTTATTGCAATTGTTCTTTTCGATACTGGTGCATCGCATTCATACATATCAAGGGGATTCGTGGATAAGTATAAGTTGCCCACTAAGGTACTTAGGACACCCATGTTAGTAAGATCACCCGGTGCGGAGTATATGGCAAGACAAGGATGTTTTCAGATGCCATTGATCATTGGAAGTCATGTTTTCCCCTCAGACCTGATAGTTTTGAAGTCACAAGGATTGGATGTGATACTAGGCATGGATTGGCTATCGATGTATGGAGGAAGCATCGATTGTGCGAGTAAGTCAATTTCGCTTACCACCCCGGAGGGAAAAAGGATCAAGTATGTATCTAGGCATGTGCCTAGAAGGAGCCAAGTAAATTCTCTCACGGGAGTTGCTCAGGAGGAGGTGCCTATTGTGATGGATTACCCAGATGTATTTCCAGAGGAGTTACCAGGCATGCCGCCGGATCGAGACATTGAATTCTTGATAGAGTTGTTGCCAGGCACCGGACCAATATCAAAGAGACCATACCGGATGCCCGCAAATGATCTGGAGGAGATTAAGAAGCAGATCAAGGAATTATTGGAGAAAGGCTACATTCGACGAAGTTCATCACCGTGGGGAGCCCTAGTGCTCTTAGTTGAGAAGAAGGATGGATCCTTGAGAATGGTTGTTGATTATCGCGCATTGAATGAAGTGACGATTAAGAACAAGTACCCACTGCCAATGATTAATGATTTGTTTGATCAGTTGCAAGGAGCTAAAGTGTTCTCCAAGATCGATCTGAGATCAGGGTATCACCAGCTGAAGATCCGAGAACAGGATATACCTAAGACAGCCTTCACCACCCGGTATGGGCTATATGAGTACACAGTTATGTCATTTGGATTGACTAATGCCCCTGCCTATTTCATGAGTATGATGAACAAGGTGTTCATGGAGTTCTTCGATAAGTTTGTCGTGGTGTTCATTGATGATATCTTGGTATACTCAAATAATGAAGAGGAGCACAAGGAGCATCTGCGTTTAGTTCTCGAGAAGCTCAGGGAACATCAGTTGTATGCCAAGTTCAGCAAATGTGAGTTTTGGTTGAAGGAAGTTGGATTTCTTGGACATGTTATATCGGGCGAAGGTATAGCAGTAGACCCCACTAAGGTTCAGTCTGTCACTGAGTGGTTGGCACCCACCTCAGTGGGGGAGATCCGCAGTTTTCTTGGACTTGCAGGATATTATCGGAGATTTATTGAGAATTTTTCTAAGATTGCGAAGCCTATGACGGAGTTACTGAAGAAGGACACTAAGTTCAAATGGACAGATGAATGTGAGGCAAGTTTTCAGGAACTGAAGAAACGTTTGGTTACAGCCCCAGTTCTGATTCTGCCAGATATACGCAAGGATTTCCAAGTGTATTGCGACGCTTCTCGCTTAGGACTGGGAGGAGTACTTATGCAGGAAGGGAGAGTTGTTTCATATGCCTCACGTCAGCTTCGGCCGCATGAGTTGAATTATGCCACGCATGACTTGGAGTTAGCAGCTGTAGTTCAAGCACTTAAGACTTGGAGACATTTTCTTATTGGGAACCGTTGTGATGTGTACACGGATCACAAGAGCTTGAAGTATATTTTCACTCAGAAGGAGCTGAACCTCAGGCAGAGGAGATGGTTGGAACTTATAAAGGATTATGATATGAAGTTGCATTATCATCCAGGAAAGGCCAATGTCGTAGCAGACGCTTTGAGCCGGAAGAGTTATGTCAATACCCTCAAAAGCGGAGGTTTACCAAAGGGGTTATCCGAAGATCTCAGGGAGTTTCGTTTGGGGATAGTCCCTAGAGGTTTTGTCGCAGTTATGGAAGTTCAGTCAACATTATTGGAAAGGATTCGAGAAGCTCAGAAAGATGACAAAGAAATTGCCGAGATAAAGGATAGAATGCGCAAAGGAAAAGCCAAAGGTTTTCGTGAAGATGAGCACGACACCTTATGGTTTGAGGACCGTGTGTATGTACCCAATAGTGCCGAGATCAGGAAGTTGATACTACAGGAGGCTCATGACTCGCCATACTCGATACACCCCGGAAACACCAAGATGTATTTGGATTTAAAAGAGCGTTTCTGGTGGACGGGTATGAAGAGGGATATTGCTGAATATGTAGCCGTATGTGATGTATGTCAGAGAGTGAAGGCAGAGCATCAGAAGCCCGCAGGATTGCTACAGCCTATGCCAATACCCGAATGGAAGTGGGATAAACTTGGCATGGATTTCATCAACGGATTACCCAGGACCCAATCAGGATATGATTCTATCTGGGTAGTAGTGGATCGTTTGACCAAAGTAGCTCACTTTATTCCAGTGAAAACCACATATACGAGTGCGAAGTTGGCCAAGATATATATGACCAGGATCGTATGTCTGCACGGAGTTCCGAGGACCATCGTATCAGATAGAGGAACCCAGTTTACTTCAAAGTTTTGGCGCCAACTACACCAGACATTGGGAACCAGGCTAGAGTTTAGTACAGCTTTTCATCCGCAGACAGATGGACTGACCGAGAGAGTCAATCAGATCCTGGAGGACATGTTAAGAGCTTGTGCGCTAGATTATGGATCTAGTTGGGATGACAATTTGCCCTACGCGGAGTTCTCATACAACAACAGCTACCAAGCCAGTTTGAAGATGGCACCTTTCGAGGCTTTGTATGGAAGGAGGTGCAGAACACCGTTGATGTGGGATGAAGTTGGAGACCGTCAGTTGTTTGGACCGGATTTGATTAAGGAATCCGAAGAGAAGGTTAAGCTGATTCGAGATAGACTGAAAGTAGCCCAGTCCAGACAGAAGAGTTATGCCGATCCAAAACGCAAGGAGGTAACCTATGAAGTCGGAGACAGAGCATATCTACGTGTGTCGCCACTTCGAGGAGTTAAACGGTTCGGAGTTAAAGGAAAGTTAGCCCCGAGGTTTGTGGGACCATACTGAGTATCGGAACGTATGGGTGAAGTTGCCTACAAGTTGGAATTGCCCGAAGGACTGTCAGGAGTTCATGATGTGTTTCATGTTTCCCAGTTAAAGAAGTGCCATGCGGAGATGGCTGATATTTCTCTAAGAGATACAGTGCCCCTAGAAGCAATTCAATTGGGTAGTGATCTAACCTACAAGGAGAAACCCGTCAAGATTCTCGAGTTTGCCAGCCGCGTTACTCGCAGTAAGGTCATCAAGTTTTGCAAAGTTCAGTGGAGTCATCATACCGAGGAGGAAGCTACCTGGGAGCGCGAAGAAGACCTCCGGAAGGACCACCCACACCTATTTTCTAGCCAACCCGAATCTCGAGGGCGAGATTCATCTTAAGGGGGGTAGGTTTGTAACATCCCAAATTTTCAATTTGGAATGTTATACATAGATCATTCACTGCATATCATGTTTTATTGCATTTCGTTTTGCGATCCTCGAAAATTCTAAGCAACTCAAGGACCCACGGAGAGAGTTGGGGATTTCACCGTTTTCATATTTGAATTTTCTCAAATATTGAAACAGGGATCAATTTGGTTTAACTATTTTTCTCTCCGAAAATATTTCATATTAAAAATATATGAGAGGAGATAATATGACTTCTCCAAAATAAATGGAATATTGGAGGAAAAATATTAAAATCAAATAAATATTTTTTTTTGGATTTTTATTGCAATTTTCTTTGAATTACGCACCCCGCCGCCGCTGCAGCCTCGCCTCGCCGGAGCCGTCGCTCGCCGGATCCGACGCCCGGTTTTTTTTCGGTTAACTGTTCGGTTTTTTTGATAAACCCTAGATCTAGATTCGGTTTTTTTTTAATTCCGGGTTATTCTTTTTAGATCGGTTTTCCGTCGGTTTAGTTATTTAGCGGACGTTCGTCCGTATGTTCGTTTTAACGAACGGTTTTCACCGTTTAACCGCAGACAGCGAACGTTCGTTCGTTAGCCTGTTCGTTAGTTTTTCTTTTTCTCGGATTTTCCGCGATTATTTTCGATCGCGATTTCTGATCCGATTTTCGTTTTAGTATAACTTTTCGCTCGTTTGTCGGAATCAGGCGATTCAAGCGCCTAGATCTTCGTCTCGAAGCCCTCTTTCTGTTTAACCAACTTAAACAAGTTTTTGCTACTGTAAAATTTAACTTTAGTCCAGATTAGTAATCGAAGCTTGTTTCTTTCGCAGTTTGAGTTTAGTTGCTCCGTTTGATTTGATTCTTTTTGCAAACCGGAGTTCTTAGGTTGAACTTTCTGGTTAAATCATCTCGTTTGAGTTTTACCCGGGCATCTTCGCTTGATTGCTTATGTATGCTATTGGTTGTTTGCGATAGAATTCCCGGAGTGCGAAGCGTGCTACTACGAGTCTTTAGGATTTGCAGATCGTCAGCAAGGCAAGTAACACATTGATCATACTTCTTCGTTACCCAGTTTTTATGCATTAGTTTCGACACTCAAATATTGCATGATTAGGATGTGATTAACTTGTGGGTACTGGGAAGTAGATGATGAGGTAGAACCTATTGCCCTTTTAATAACAAACCCTTGGGAGTTACTTCTACACTATGCTTATGTTGCCATGCTATGCTCGTAGACGTGGATTGGGTGTGAGTGTATCCATGACAGATGTGAGATTTTTAATTAATGGTTCAACTTAAGGTGGCAACTTTAATACACATCTGGGTGGATTGCTTGTTTGGGCACCTGGGGATATACCAGTGTTGTCCTAGGAGATCCCGGGGATATACCGTGTGATCCTCCTACGGTCCGCCACCCAGGCTCAAAGGGATCATAAGATTATTCATGCTAGAAACTTCCGTGTGCAGCCACAAGCTATTATGGGCTCTAGCATAGTTGAGTATGTTACATGACCTCTTTCAGTGGTAGGCTAGCAGATGTAGGGGAAAGTAGGTGTAACTGTCTACCCAGAGTAAAGAGTAAATGCTTCAGAAAGACTGTGTCTCGGTCATCCGTTTCTCAAACACCATGAAGTGCGAGAAATCCAACGGAGGAGATCGAGTCTTGTGGGGAAAAGTGCACAAACCTCTGCAGAGTGTACAAACTAATCATGATTAGCCGTGTCCCCGGTTATGGACATCTTGAGTATCTGGTTCTTGGATCATCATATTGAATCCCATCACTCTAAATTAATTTGTTGGGATTAATGATTACTTTTAATTGGGATTGAGAGGGGGTTTTACCTTCTCAATGTTCAACAACCACCATGATAGTTAAATAAAATATATTCCTTTGTTGTAGGGAAAAATTGGCTTTTCGCAAAACAGTATAACCCTAGAGCTTTTCCACCAGCCAAATATGCATGTAGTATTAGCAATTATTCTGTTCATTGCTCTACTGTGTTATATTGCCAGCATATTCCATGTGCTGACCCGTTTCGGGCTGCAACGTATCATGTTGCAGACTTTTCAGATGAAGAGTAAGGTGTGCTAGGTCGTTGTCGTGCACTCAGCTATGCCGTTGGAGTTGATGGACTCACCTTATCTTCCAAGCCTTCCATTGTTATCTTATTTAGATGGCCTTAAGCCATATTTATTGTAATCAGTTCTCTTTTGAGACATTCGATGTAATAAGAGTGTGATTGCTACTCTGTTATAAATCCCTCAAGTACTGTGTGTGTCAGCATTACCGATCTAGGGATGACACTTGAACACAGAGATTCGATCCATTCGGGTCGGGTCGCTACAGTATGGCTTATGCCCGGGGGCTTCTGTCGGAGTACACAAACAGGGGTGTATGTTTCCCCTGACTTGTGCATGGATAGTAAGCCTCCGACCCGGCATCATCAAGTATCCAAGACAAGAACCAAGCCAGAGAGAGCTCTTTGAGAAATCAAAGGGCGGATCAAGAATACCAATACAAGCCAAGACAGGAAGATAGCACCAAGGGAAAGTCTCCCTTGCCGGGCAGGTGAGCCCAGTCGGGTCGAGGCCGCCCTAAGGACCAAACCAGTCTCCCCCCGACAGGTTTACCGGGGCCCCTGGCGGCTTGCATCCCCGCCAAGACTCCACCGCATCGCAACGCAACTCATCCATCGGTGCGGTGTCGAGCAACCAGATAACTAAGTGGTTGTCATTTGGCACGTGGCAGCCATTTAGAAAGAAGGTCACCTCCATATGGCACTGATACGTCTCCAACGTATTTATAATTTTTGATTGTTCCATGTTGTTATATTATCATTCTTGGATGTTTTACAATCATTTTATAGCAACTTTATATCATTTTTTGGGACTAACCTATTGACATAGTGCCCAGTGCTAGTTGTTGTTTTTTGCTTGTTTTTTACTTCGCAGAAAATCAATACCAAACAGAGTCCAAACGCAGCGAAATTTTTGGTGATTTTTTCTGGACTAGAAGACACAAGTTGGCCAAGGAAGTACCGGAGGGGTGCCCCAAGGGGGGCACAACCCACCTGGGCGCGCCTGGGCCCACCTCGGTGGCCTCCCGGACCGCCTCTTTGCTCTACAAATACCCCAATATTCCAGAAACCCTAGGGGAGTTGACGAAAAACAATTCCAGCCGCCGCAAGTTCCAGAAACCACAGATCCAATCTAGACACCATCACGGAGGGGTTCATCATCCTCATTGGTGCCTCTTCGATGATGTGTGAGTAGTTCATTGTAGACCTATGGGTCCATAGTTAGTAGCTAGATGGCTTCCTCTCTCTCTTTTGATTCTCAATACAATGGTCTCTTGGAGGTCTATTTGATGTAACTCTTTTTACGGTGTGTTTGTTGGGATCCGATGAACTCTGAGTTTATGATCAGATCTATGTTTTTATCCATGAAAGTTATTTGAGTCTTTTGATCTATTATATGCATGATTACTTATAGCCTCGTATTTCTTCTTCGAATCTTTGGTTTAGTTAGGCCGACTAGATCGATTTTTCTTGCCATGGGAAGAGGTGCTTTGTGATGGGTTCGATCTTACGGTGCTCAATCCCAGTGACAGAAGGGGAAATGACACATATGTATCGTTGCTATTAGGGATAACAAGATGGGATCTATTCCTACATGAATAGATCTTGTCTACATCATGTCATCATTCTTATTGCATTACTCCATTTCTCCATGAACTTAATACACTAGATGCATGTTGGATAGCGGTCGATGTGTGGAGTAATAGTAGTAGATGCAGGCAGGAGTCGGTCTACTAATCTTGGACGTGATGCCTATATAATGATCATTGCCTAGATATCATCATGATTATTTGAAGTTCTATCAATTGCCCAACAGTAATTTGTTTACCCACCGTATGCTATTTTTCTCGAGAGAAGCCACTAGTGAAATCTACGGCCCCCGGGTCTCTTCTTTATCATATTTGCCTTCGAGATCTATTTTATTCGCTTTTATTTTCAGATCTATTAATCCAAAAACCCAAAAATACCTTGCTGCAATTTTTATTTATTTATTTTATCTTGCGTTCTCGCGAGATCTATTTATCCAATCTAGTACAATTTTATCTATCTTTTTACCCGGGAGGGATTGACAACCCCTCTTTTACGTCGGGTTGCAAGTATTTGTTCTTTGTGTGCAGGTACCATTTACGTAGAGTTGCGTGGTTCTCCTACTGGTTCGATAACCTTGGTCTCATCACTGCGGGAAATACCTACCGTAGCTATGCTGCATCATCCCTTCCTCTTTGGGGAAATACCGACGTAGTTCAAGCCGCATCAAAAGGAATTTTTGGCTCCGTTGCCGGGGAGACATAATCAACATCTACCAGGTTCCTAATCACAAATCTCATCTCCTTGCAATTTACATTATTTGCCATTTGCCTCTCATTTTCATCTCCCCACTTCACAAAAATTTGCCGTTTTATTCGCCCTCTTTTTTGTCCGCCGTTTTTTCGTCAGATCTGTTTTTGAGTACAATCTTGTTGCGTAGTCACGATGACTCAAGAGAACACCAAGTTGTGTGATTTCTCCAATACCAACAACAATGATTTTATTAGCACTCTGATTGCTCCTCCCACCAGTAGTGCGGAGTCTTGTGATATTAATGCCGCTTTGTTGAATCTTGTTATGAAAGATCAATTTTTCGGTACTCCTAAAGAGGATGCCGCGTCCCATATTAACACATTCGTGGAATTATGCCATATGCAAAAGAAAAAAGATGAGGACAATGATATTGTGAAGTTGAAATTATTCCGGTTTTCTTTGCGAGATCGTGCAAAAATTTGGTTTTCTTCTCTGCCTCACAATAGTATCGATTCTTGGCACAAGTGTAAAGATGCTTTTATTACTAAGTATTTTCCGCCCGCGAAAATTAGTTCCCTTAGGACACAGATCATGAATTTTAAGCAACTTGAGCATGAACATGTTGCGTAATATTGGGAAAGAAGGAAATTGATGCTAAGAAATTGTCCTACTCATGGTCTAAATCTTTGGATGATCATACAAAAAATTTATGCGGGATTGAATTTTGTTTCTAGAAATCTTTTAGATTCCGCCACAGGTGGTAATTTTATGGAAATTACTTTGGGTGAAGCTACTAAATTGCTTGATAATATTATGGCAAATTATTCACAATGGCATACTGAAAGAGCTCCTACTAGTAAAAAGGTTAATTCGGTAGAAGAAATAAGTTCTTTGAGTGAAAAAGTTGATGCTCTTATGAAGTTGGTTTATAAAAATGCTCCTATTGATCTTAATGATGTGCCTTTGTCTACTTTGATTGAGCAAAATAGTGATGCCATAGACGTGAATTTTGTTTCACGAAACAATTTTAATAACAATGCTTATAGAGGTAATTTTAAGCCTAGACCCTTTCCGGGAAATTCCTCTAATAATTATGGTAATTCCTATGGTAATCCTTCTTATAATAATAATAGGAACACCTCTGATCTTGAGAATAATATTAAAGAATTCATCAATGCTCAAAAGAATTTTAATACTATGATAGAAGAAAAGTTGAGTAAGATTGATGATATGTCTAGAAGCATTGATAGAATTTCTCATGATGTAGAAAATCTCAAGTTGAAAATTTTTGTGCCTAGGGTTGAGGAATCAATTAAATCTTTATATGTTTCTATGGATGAAAGTAAGAAAAGAACCGCTATGCTTAGAGCCAAAAGAGAATTTTTAGAAAAAGCGTTTTCTAGCGATTGCTTTCATAAAAATAATGAAGATATTAAAGTGATTGGTGCTTCTTCTATTGATTCTTTTTTTAGTAAAATTAAGATTGATGATAAAGGGACTGAAGAAGAGTCAACTTTAGCTAGAAGGCGTCCCGATAATTCGGAGGGTGAAAATCTTGTTGAGAAAATTGATAAAAGTGGGTTTGGAGAGGTCAAAACTTTAACTAGTGATGTGCCCACTCTTTTGGATTACAAAGATTTAATTATGATAATTGTTCTTTGATTGATTGTATTTCTTTGTTGCAATCCATGATAAATTCACCCCATGCATATGAACAAAATAAAGATTTTACTAAACATATTGTTGATGCTATGATGAAAGCTTTAGAAGAAAAGTTGGAATTAGAGATCTCAATTCCTAGAAAATTGCATGATGAATGGGAACCTACTATCAAAGTCAAGATTAAAAATTATGAGTGTTTTGCTATATGTGACTTGGGTGCTAGTGTTTCTACAATTCCAAAATCTTTATGTGATGTGCTTGGTCTTACCGATATTGAAGAATGTTCTTTAAATTTGCACTTGGCGGATTCTACTATTAAAAAGCCTACGGGAAGAATTAATGATGTTCTTATTCTTGCAAATAGGAATTATGTGCCCATAGATTTTATTGTTCTTGATACTGATTGCAATCCGTCTTGTCCAATTATTCTAGGTAGACCGTTTTTACGTACTATCGGTGCCGTGATTGATATGAAAGAAGGCAATATTAAATTTCAATTTCCACTAAGGAAAGGTATGGAACACTTCCCTAGAACAAGAATTAAGCCACCATATGAATCAATCATGAGGGCATCTTATGGATCTAGGACTAAAGATGACAATACTTAGATCCTTGTATTATGCCTAGCTAGGGGCATAAAACGATAGCGCTTGATGGGAGGCAACCCAATGAATAAAATTTATTTTTGCCTTTTCCTTTCTGTTCTTGAGTTTTTGCACAATTATGCCACTGTTATGATTGTGTTTTTTGTGTTTTAATTAGTGTTTGTGCAAAGTAAAGCCTTTGGGATAGCTTTGGTGATAGTTGATTTGATCTTGTTGGAAACCAGAAACTTTTGTGTCCAGTAATTTTATTTTAAAATTCACAGAAGCGACGAAAAATTCTTATTTTTTACACAAGATTTATATACAAATTGCCTCTGTTGTCCTAAGTTTTCAGAAATTTTGAAGTTACAGAAGTATGAGAACAATTCGCATCTTTACAGACTATTCTGTTTTTGACAGATTCTGTTATCTTTGCATTGTGTGCTTATTTTGATGAATCTATGGTTTATATTGGAGGGTATGAGCCATGATAAAGTTAGAATACAGTAGATACAACGCAATAACAAAATTTGAATGGGTTTTCTATAGTACTTAAAGTAAAGATTGGTTTTCTTATACTAACGGATCTCACGAAGGTTTTGTTGAGTTTGGTGTGATTGAAGTTTTCAAGTTTTGGGGGAGATCACGATGGATGAAGGAATAAGGAATAAGAAGAGCCTAAGCTTGGGGATGCCCATGGCACCCCAAGCCATTATCCAAAGAGAAGCAAGCAACTAATCTTGGGGATGCCCGAGTGGCATCCCCTCTTTCTTCTAACGACCATCGGTATTTTACTTGGAGCTATATTTTTATTCGTCACATATCATGAGTTTTGCTTGGAGCGTCTTGTATGATATGAGTCTTCGCTTGTTTTATTTTTTTATTTTTAGTCAAGTATCCTTGCTGAACACGCCTATTTGAGAGAGCCAAAATTATGCTATGATTTGTTAGAATTGCTCTCGATGCTTCACTTAAATCTTTATGAGCTATGGAATTGCTCTAGTGCTTCACTTTTATCTTTTTGAGCACGGTGTTCTTTAGTATTTTTGAAGAAATGCTCTCATGCTTCACTTAGATTTATTTGAGAGTTAGTAAATTTTTAAGAAATTCTCTCATGCTTCACTTAAATTATTTTGAGAGAAGAAAATTTTTATGCTCATGATCTTCACTTAGATATGTTTGAGCTATCAAAAGCAACATATGAAATTAGTCCCAAAGTGATAGATATTCAAGAGGGATATAATAAAAACTTTCATGAACATCATTGGACAAAATAAACTTGATTCTTTGTAATAGTTTTTGCGATATGATGATATAATATGTGAGTCATGTTGATGAGTAATTATGCTTTAGTAAGAATATTGGTGTTAAGGTTTGTGATTCCATATGCAAGCACGAAAGTCAATAGTTATGCAATGAAATTATATCCTACTTGTGGCGCATTATTCGGTGTTAGTTATGCTTAATGCTCGCTTATGAGATTTTTTGTTTCTTGGTTGGATGCTTCTCAATCTTTTGCTAGCCTTCATTTGGACTAAGTATGATCACTACTTGTGCATCCAAAATCCTTAAACCAATTTTGCCACATGAGTCCACTATACCTACCTATATGCGGTATTCTTTTGCCGTTCTAAGCAAATTTGTATGTGCCATCTCTAATTTTCAAAATAAATTTAACTTTTGTGTGCTCGTACCGCTCATGAAATGGTAGGGGGTGGCTGATATTTTTCCATGCTAGATGTGTTATTCTCAAGATGAGTGTTTATTCACTTGTCATTGCACGAGAGTACGGCAAAGGTATTAGGGATGCCCAGTCCTGAAATGAAAAAAGAATTTACTTTATGTTGTCAAATAATAAATTCCTTGGAAAGTGTTGGTATGGACGGCACCCGTGGATTCGGTTAGCCGTGGAATGTGAAAGTATGGTGGAAAAAGGAATAAACTTTATTTTCTGTTTGGGAACCGCCTATGATATATCTAGCATGGAAAGTATTGGGAACTACTCGATCATTTTCATTGACAGGAAAAGCATGCAACCCAAAATGTTTTTATCTCTATCTTTTTTGCTTTGAGCTCTGGCACCTCTACAAATCCCTACTTCCCTCTGCGAAGGGCCTTTCTATTTACTTTATGCAATTTTTTTTTTACTTGAGTCTCCATCTTCTCTTATAAAGCACCAATTAAGGGGCACTATGATCGTACTTGAGCATTAGGTGTAGCTAATATGCGAGTGTGTTTCATGAATAGATCAATGATTGAGCATAATGGGCTAGGGATAACTTGCTTTAGTGTTGATATTTTGAAAGACATGGTTGCTTGTTGATATGCTTGAGTATTGAAATCTTCATGTCAAAACTAGACTATTGCTTTGAATCATATAAAAGTCCAACTGTCCATGCTACAAAGAAAAGATTATGTGATGAACATGTTAGCCAGCATTCCACATCAAAAATTCTGTTTTTATCATTTACCTACTCGAGGACGAGCAGGAATTAAGCTTGGGGATGCTGATATGTCTCCAACGTATCTATAATTTTTGATTGTTCCATGCTGTTACATTATCATTCTTGGATGTTTTACAATCATTTTATAGCAACTTTATATCATTTTTTGGGACTAACCTATTGACATAGTGCCTAGTTCCAGTTGCTGTTTTTTGCTTGTTTTTTACTTCGCAGAAAATCAATACCAAACGGAGTCCAAACGCAGAGAAACTTTTTGGTGATTTTTTCTGGACCAGAAGACACAAGTTGGGCCAAGGAAGTACCAAAGGGGTGCCCCGAGGGGGGCACGACCCACCTGGGCGCGCCTGGGGGCCCAGGCGCGCCCTGGTGGGTCGTGCCCACCTCGGTGGCCTCCCGCACTACCTCTTTGCTCTATAAATACCCCAATATTCCAGAAACCCTAGGGGAGTCGACGAAAAACAATTCTAGCCGCCGCAAGTTCCAGAAACCACAGATCCAATCTAGACACCATCACGGAGGGGTTCATCATCCTCATTGGTGCCTCTCCGATGATGCGTGAGTAGTTCATTGTAGACCTACGGGTCCGTAGTTAGTAGCTAGATGGCTTCCTCTCTCTCTTTTGATTCTCAATACAATGGTCTCTTGGAGATCTATTTGATGTAACTCTTTTTGCGGTGTGTTTGTTGGGATCCGATGAACTTTGAGTTTATGATCAGATCTATGTTTTATCCATGAAAGTTATTTGATTCTGTTGATCTCTTATATGCATGATTACTTATAACCTCGTATTTCTTCTTCGAATCTTTGGTTTAGTTAGGCCGACTAGATCGATTTTTCTTGCCATGAGAAGAGGTGCTTTGTGATGGGTTCGATCTTACGGTGCTCAATCCTAGTAACAGAAGGGGAAATGACACGTATGTATCGTTGCTATTAAGGATAACAAGATGGGGTCTATTCGTACATGAATAGATCTTGTCTACATCATGTCATCATTCTTATTGCATTACTCTGTTTCTCCGTGAACTTAATACACTAGATGCATGCTGGATAGCGGTCGATGTGTGGAGTAATAGTAGTAGATGCAGGCAGGAGTCGGTCTACTAATCTTGGATGTGATGCCTATATAATGATCATTGCCTGGATATCGTCATGATTATTTGAAGTTCTATCAATTGCCCAACAGTAATTTGTTTACCCACTGTATGCTATTTTTCTCGAGAGAAACCACTAGTGAAATCTACGGCCCCCGGGTCTCTTCTTTATCATAATTGCCCTCGATATCTATTTTATTCGCTTTTATTTTTAGATCTATTAATCCAAAAACCCAAAAATACCTTGCTGCAATTTTTATTTATTTATTTTATCTCACGTTCCCATGAGATCTATTTATCCAATCTATCTTTTTACCCGGGAGGGATTGACAACCCCTCTTTTACGTCGGGTTGCAAGTATTTATTCTTTGTGTGCCGGTACCGTTTACGTAGTGTTGCGTGGTTCTCCTACTGGTTCGATAACCTTGGTCTCATCACTGAGGGAAATACCTACCGTAGCTGTGCTGCATCATCCCTTCCTCTTTGGGGAAATACTGACGTAGTTCCAGCCGCATCAGGCACTAGTCCTGAGGCGTGTTAAGCTGACAGGCGGAAGATGACTAAGCGGTGTGGCAGGCCTGCCGGGCTGCATCCAAAGCGTGACACATGGCAGTGCATTTAATGCACTTTGTCCTAACTGCCATAGTTAGGTATGATAGCACTGTTGGCTATCTAATCACTGGATAATGACTGTTTTGCCATTGTGGTAACCCCTTGGCCTATAAAAGGAAGACCGTGGCAACCGTAGAAAGGATTCGGACCCTCGTGTACTCATATGCAAGTAGCTGCTCTCCCCAAGGCGACCTTGCCGGGCTTGAGCGCCGTGCATTCTTCACGGTCCCTCCATCAATCCACCAAAGCAGGAGTAGGGTTTTACGCTTCCCAGCGGCCCAAACCTGGGTAAAAACCACCGGTATCATCACTGCTACATTGTCCCATGGCCTCCGCTCTTTGTGCAATGCGACCTCCCCCCTGCCGAACCACAAAGGGGCCGATGGTCCCATAGGTGGCCGTGTTCTACCACGACAAACTGGTATTGTGCAGGTCTAAAGTACACTAGTTATTGTTAAAAAATGAAAAGGCATGTTAACTGCAACATCCTTAACAGCAACCAAATATCATAATTCATAGTGGTATTGTTGAAACTGTTATTGATGAAATTGAACTGCACGGCAAATAGTTGCACATATAGAGCATCACATTGTGAAGAACAGAAATAAACAAGGCATCAGGCCATCTCTAGCCGATCCCTTAAAAGTTAACGGCAAATTTATACTCCAGCAATTTTTGGCCGTTTCTAATCGATCCCCTAAACTTAATGTTGTAAACTTCAATTTGATCATGTTCAAAACAGGTTCAACCGAAAGTAGCATGTATTCAAACATAAACATAGATAGTTTTGCATAACCGAACATAAAACATAAATTTAAACTAAACTAAACTACTTTTGGTCAAAGTGGAGGTCGAGCCAATCCTTCCTTGTCAGGTACGGTGTGCCGCGAGCCGGGTCCAGGTCGGTGCCGTCGTCGGGGTCGTTGGGGAAGACACTCCTCCACTCGTCGACGTTGATCTCCTCGTCCTCGCTGTCCACCTCGATAACCTCCGCGCCACCGTCCTCGCCGCCTTTGACCTCGTCATCGGAGGAGAGCACGATAACCTCGCCGCCCTCCACGCCAGAAAAGATCACCCGCTCCACCTCCACGAGCTCCGGGTGCTGCCGGCGGAGCTCTTGCATGGAGGCCTCGTCGGCGGCCTCGGCCTCGAGGCGCTCCCGCGCCATAGCCGAGCTCACCACCCCTGGCTCCAGTGGGACAAGGTCGACCGGACGTGTGCCGAAGGGGAAATTGAGCCTAGCCGCCATGCCGTGGAAGCGGACCTGCCAGCGGTCATACTCCATGGCCGCAAGCTTGGCCGTGTGGAAGCTACCGAGACACTGGCGGGTGTGGGTCTCTCGATCCGTAATCTCTGTGACCCACATCCCCCACCGCCGCTGCCAGACCCCGAGGTGGACCTCGTCAGTGACCGGGCCCGAGGGAGGATGGGGAAGTCCTTGAACCGGCGTAGGGGCGCGGCGGCGGGCGAATCGGGCGACCGGCGACGGCGGATCGATAAAGAGCCCGCGGAGGACGATGGGGACACCTCGGCGGCCACCTCGCCGGCATCGGACGAATAGGCCACGATAAACCTCTTGTTGGCCATTGGCTCCTCGAGCTCCCCGGCACACAGGCAGAGGTTGAGGATGGAGGTGGCAGTGGCGGTGATGGCGGCGACCTACCAATGGTTTCGAGCGAGGGAGGGGTGGTGTGTGTGTGGTGTTTGTGGAGGGGGGGCAAGGTGGTGTTTGAGGAAATACCGCGGCAACTGAAAATTTTACTAGGCGGGAGTAAAATGCCGGGCTAGTAAAAATTTGGATCAAGGGCGAGCAGATATTTTTTAGATTGCAAGGGATGCAGAGGCGGGAGTAAAATGTCGGGGCTACTGAAAATTTGGATCAAGGGCGGGCAGATATTTTTGAGATTGCGAGGGATACAAAGGCGGGAGTAACAAGGCGGGCCTACTGAAAATTTGAATCAAGGGCGAGCAGATATTTTTGAGATTGCGAGGGATGCAGAGGCGGGAGTAAAATGCTGGGGCTACTAAAATTTTGAATCAAAGGATTGAAGCAGAGCGGGAGTAACAGACATCGCGTCCGCACATACTAATCATGTGCTATAAACATAAAATCCTTCTAGGCGGTAGATATTTTTGAGATTATGAGGCAGTAGATATTTTCGAGAGCAGGAGGCAAGCCTCATGGAGCCCAATGTATTGTGCTGATGTGAGTGACTGCAGGGGCACTGGCGTGGCACACGGGTAGTATGACCGAACCGTGTCTATTGCGTACCCAATCGCAGACGGTTTCTACATCCAACTCGTGTGTTGTTTATAAATTTGGCAAAAAGAATAACACGGGAAAGGGTCAGAACACGAACACACTTGCATCTGGACCAAATATATGTATGAAAAGGGTGGTTTGATGTTCGACTACCCAATGCACAACTTTGATGTGGCACCTGTCGCACAAAGCGCACAGTATTGCTAGTCAGCCACCCCCTACGAACCCCACTTCGTGTCGGCGGTAAGGGAATCCTAGCTACGAATGCATGCCCCCAAATAGTTAGGTTTGAAATCTCACCCTACCATAACAGAAAACCTATAGGAGTCCATCATATATATGGTCAAACTTCCCCTTTCGCTTCCGGACAAAGGTAGACCGTGTATCGACCCACAAATGTGTGTTTGTGGCCGGAGATGGGTGAGACCACATACGAACCACCTGCGGGTCGCCCTATACTAGATGTATGAAAAGAGTCTGGTGTGATATTTAACTACCATTCACAACTTTGATGTGGCACGTGTGCCTCGCAAAATAACCGGACTTCCCCGACCCCACGGAGGTTGCGGGTAGTGTAAAGTAGCCCCCCCACCCCCCACCACACACACGTGTCGGGGGGGAGGGCATCTCACCAAGACGTATTGTAACACAGACCAAACAAAATCCAACTTGATCATATAACCTCTCTCGCTCGTTGTTGGTCAAAGTGATGGACGCCCACAAGGCCCCGCAAAATGGGCTATCTTGTCGCCGATAACCTCGCGAGGGAGTACTGTCTGAAGGCAAAACCCACTCTGTGCATGTGGCCCAATTATGTATATGGAAGTGGTGTGTGTGGTGTTTGAATATGCAATGCGCAAATTTGATGTGGCACCATGCTTTGGAACAGCAAAATACCCACACTGAGCGAGGGTTCATGATGTGTCGCATGCATGCACTCAAACTTAATTAGGCCTGGAATGATCGACCTACTATACAGTAACACGAACCAAAGAAGAAGAATCCACCCTGGTAACCTTTCTCGTCGTCGGTCGAAATGATGGACGTCCACGCGGGCCCACGAATATATATAGGCTTGCCGCCCATAACCAAGCGAGAGAGAGTGTCCAAAGACAACCATTGCATGCATGTGTCCCAAACATATTTATGGAGGTGCGTGATGCATGCATATGTGTTGAATACCTAATGCACGACATTGATGTGGTGCATGCATTCAAAATCGCACAGGTCCCCACACAGAGCAAGAGGTTCATGATGTGTCACGTGCTCGCCCCCCCCCCCCCTCGATCCAGCGGGATGGATTCATGTGTACACATGCGCTATTATATATGTAATCTCAAATCATGACCTATATCGCGAGACAAACAAAAAATTAATCCCCTCCTAAGTCAAAATAATTAACCTCTCTCACTATCGATGAAAGTGATGGACCAAGCGGGCCGACAGATGGAAGCATCGCCGATAACCACGTGAGTGAGTGCCACAGGACAACCACCATCGCTTGCATGTGTGCCAAAACATATATATGGAGAGGTGTATGGTTGTGATGTTTTGAATACCTAATGCACAACCTTTTGATGTGGCATTTGCCTCAAAAACTGCAAAGTCCCCACACAGAGTGAGGTTCATGTGACACCTAGTATATGTTGGTCCCATCCCCCCTTCGACACATACTATATATACTCCTACCCTAACACGGCCCTAAAAGAATTAATCCTCCTTGTTTGTCAAATGTGCCTCTCTCTCGTTGGGTCAAAGTGATGGACGACGACCTCGCGGGCCCACAGGAATGAAGCGTACGTCGCACGCGAGTGAGCATCTTATATAGGACTACATGCCACCGTCTACATGTGGCCCAAAGAGTTGTTTGTGTGATGTTTGAATACGCAACGCAGAACTTTAATGTGGCAACAGAAACCGAAAAGTCCCCACAGAGAGCGAGGTTCAAGATGCGTGGTATGTGCTATGCCCCCATTCGACGCGTGGTATATATATACTTATATTGTATAGCAAAAACCAAAAAGAATCGTCATTCCTTGATGGTCAAATTAACCTCTCTCTCGTTGAGTCAAAGTGATGGAGGACAGCCTCGCGGGCCCACAGATGGAAGCGTCGCATGTGAGTGAGTTCCTATAGGGCAACCACCGCCTGCATGGTATTGCATGATGTTTGAATACCAATGCACAACTTTGATGTGGCACCTACCTCGGGAACCAGAAAGTCCCCACATTGAGCGAGGTTATGACACATATATATAGTATACATGTTGCCCCCTCTTTGACATGTACTACATACTCCTACTGTGCATATACGTAACACAAACAAAAAAAGAACCATCCTTGTTGGTCAAATTAACCTCTCTCGTTGTACGTTCAATTGATCGACGAAGACCTCATAGTCCCACAGAGAGAGTCACACGCAAGCGAGTGTCATAGGACAACCACCACATGCATGTTACCGTGTGTTGTCTGATGTTTGAATACCCAGTGCACAACTTTGACGTGGCACATGCTTCGCAAACCGGAAACGCACTACACAGAGGTTTACGATGCGTAGCCCCCTCAGTTCGAGCCGGTTGGAGGGACTCATGTGTACGCACGTGCCCAAACTTTGGTATGGAATCTCACCATGGTCCACACCATAACACACATGCCAAGATGAATCCACCTTAGGTCCGATGCCTCTCGTTGTCGGTGGAAACTGAAAACCTTTGCGGGCTAATGAATGGGCACATCGCTACTAACCGCACGAGGGAGTGTCCGAGAGGACCACCAATGCATGCGTGTGGCCCAAACATGTATGTATGAAAGGGTTGTGTAATGCTTTAAATAACCAATTGACGACTTTGATGTGGCATATATACATGACTCACAAAATGATCAATAATCCCACATCACGGAGGATCGCGACTAGTAGTGTACTGCCGGACCCCCCCCCCACACACACAGAGACACACATCCCGCACCACCACCTCCACTCTGAGGCATGTCAAACTTTTTCCGCGGTGAACATGTGACCAAAGGAGTGTCAGGTTAAAGTTTGAGAAAAAACAGAGATAATTCGACCCGTTTTATACATTGATCGATTTTCTAGGGATTTAATGTGCAAAAATCAAATTTGAGCTACATGTGCACCAAAATGGATTGCAAAAGCATATGTGTGTCCCTGGGTGCATGTTTCATCGTGAAAGAGATTTCAAAACATTGAGAATATTGATTTTTATAATTCAGTAAATCCAAAACTTAGTTGAAATTCATGAAACTTATCGTGGTGTCATATATGGACACTAGTAGACTATGATATTGTATTTTTCGTCAAATTTGAGACAAGTTTTGATATAATCTTCTTACAAACGGGAGATTGTTAATAACTAGCAACCAATATCTCAGACGGAATATTTATTCGGACTGTGTGCGTTAGACCATGTCATGCTTCGGTTAAGTAGTAAAGCGGCAAAATGAATCATCAAAAAACAAAAAAATATACATGCCGCCACGCGCCCCATGTGGCTTGTGAGTAGGCGTGAGTTGATGGGACACATGCGAGTAGTCTGCCGTGCAGGCAGACCGGGAGGCATGCGTGCAGGTGTGTGAATTGACGGGAGGTGTTTTCGCTGTGCAGTGTCACCGGGAGGCATGCGAGTATAGCTGTGTGAAATGATGGTAGGAATGCCAAAAGTCCGCTGCGCGGGCTCATCGGGAGGCGACACAGCCTTTGACTGCCACCTGCCTTGCTCCCACTGGTCCGTATTAATGGCGCGCCCGAGCAGCCGCACCCCCCATCCTTGCCACACACACAATCCTCTCTCTCCGCCCGCATCCTCGACGCCGCTCTCAGTCCTCAAAGCCGTCAGTGTATGAGGATGCCGCCGAAGCGCCCCATCGGAGGGAGTGGCGACGCCGGGGCTACTGAAGCACCAGAGCACGGCATGAATATGGAGACAGAGCTTGCCGTCGTCGCCGACGAGGTGGAGAACGAGGCTTCCAACAAGCGGAGGCGGGTCGAGAAAGAACCGCAAGTGACTCCAGTAGTCCTAGACTTCATCAACAGCCTCCCCAATGATATGTTGACAGTCATCATATCCCTCCTCCCAATCAAATATGGGGTGAGGACAACCATCCTTTCCCGGCGGTGGCACCCCCTATGGATCTCCACCCCTCTCGACCTCATCGACGCCCACGAGCTCTACCATGGCTATCGCAAAAGCTTGGATGGGTTCTCCCAGATCCTTGGCAGTCACAATGGCCCAATCAGAGGCCTTATTACGGGCAAGTTCCATTCCAACGGCAAGGACCGAGCCAAGCTTGATGAGTGGTTTCGATCCCCCATCCTAGATCGGCTTGAGGAGCTCACTTTTAATGATGGGCAAATGCGCTCGCTGCCAATGTCTGCGCTCCGCCTCGCGCCCATGCCGCGCCTCGCCAAGTTCATGAATTGCCATTTCCCCCCTCCCCCCTTAATGACGCGCCCGCTCTTTTTCTACCACGACTGAAGCACCTCGAGCTCGTCGCCGTCTTCATCCCAAAGGATGACATGGAGCACCTACTTCACGGCTGTACTGCACTTGAGTTCCTTCGTCTTCAAGCGATGAATTGGTCGAGTAGCTTCCACATCACCTACATGACTCTCCGGACTATTTATGTGTGTTGCTGGTGCTGCAACAAGATATCACAAAAGGTGGACCACAATATGGTCATTGAGGACACACCTTCACTTGAGAGATTATTTATAGTTGATCAATAAGGTCCAACAAGAATCAATGTCATTTCTGCGCCGAAATTGATAGTGGTGGGCTACTCGTCTTTCAAATACTCTGAACTTATTATTGGATCCACACCCGTTCAGGTACAACAGTCGCCTTCTACCTCTCCTTTTTTATATCAACATTATTTCTAATTTTGAAGATGTATGTTCGTCTGTCATCCAGAAAAGCTTGACCCAGATTCTGCGCACAGTGAAGGTCTTGGCACTAGAATCTATCGACCCAACCTGCACGAAGTTGTCAGTTTCCTGAGATGCTTTCCGTGCCTGGAGAAGCTGTATATCGAGGTCATGTTCCTTTCCTGTTAAATGTTAACCATAAGGGAGTTCTATTTTTTGGCACCTTTTCCCAAGTTTACAATGACAATGTACTACGATTTCTGAAGGAATTTTGGAGGATTTCAGGACATACATCCCCCCACCCCCATATTGGTTGCTTGATTCGTATGGTTACAATCAATAAGCAATTCTCCTTTGGATTCATCTATACTAGTTTTCTTAGGGAATTTTTCATCCACTCCAACCTCTTGTGAAGAAGGCTACATTTTTCTAGATTGTAATCAAATGCCCATGTTAATCATGTCAGATCGAAGATGGCACGTTGGTGCATTTTACAAATCCTGCAAACTAAATAGGCATGTAGTAGTGTTCAAAGCTGCATGTAGGCACTAACACATTCTCTTCTTTTGTAGATAATAATAGGCCCGGTGGTGGATAATGTGATACAATATAACAATCACGTTGAATGCCTAGATCTGCATCTCTCAGAAATTACTTTGAACTCCTACCGAGGGACCTTACCGAAGATTATATTCGCCGGGTTCTTTGTTGTCAGAGCAAGGGTGCTGAAGGTAATGAGGTTGGACATGCATTTATATTGAAAAATGAATTGTTTGTTGATCAGCGCCGGCAGCTACTGCAGAATGGAAAAAGCTCCAAAAAAGCTGAATTTCGTACTGGAACTACATATGATAGAGTAATCGGAAGTCATTGTGTCAACCCCATACATGACTTGTCAGCGGCTGATCCCTTTGCAGAAAGGACAAGGTTTCGAAACCAGTCTTACTTTTGGTATTTTTAGTTTGAACCTCTCTTATATCCATGTTCAGCTGATCAGCACGGGTGTTTGCAGCTGAATGAGCTGAATTTCATTTCTAATATCAGTTTGAACCTTGTAATCTTTGAATTTGAGCCATGGAACTCTGGAATTTGAACCTTGTAATATTTCGGGCTTTTGTCGTACAATCGTTGAAATGGCATCGTATGAGACTCATATATTGGTAGTACTATTTTGACCTTAATATGCAATAGACTTAGATTTTATTAACCATTCACGACCAGGGATCCAGCCGGAAGCAGAGCAATGGCAAGCATCATCGCAACAAGATGTAGATGATTAGATGCTCATTTCTCCTAGTTTAGTATGCATGTAATTGCTTACTTTGGTGTGTGGAAATGTTATGTATGTAGTCACTTATGTAATTGTATGCTTAATTTGGTTATGCAATGCTGTTCTTATAAGTATATATGTTGATGTTCTGTAGACAGAGCAAATCACATCGCACATGGACTAAACAATGGAACCCGTCGGTGATGATTTCATCAATCACTCATAATTGTATACCAGCAATCGTTTGCTCACAACACACACGGCTTGTTAACAGGAATCGTCTGTGTTGTTCGGTCTTCCCACACATTTTCGATTACAGACCTGTTTGCTGCGTATCACACACATCTTGCTAAGTTGAACCGTTTCTGTTCTCTTGGCCCAACGCAAATAGTTCATCCGAGTGAACTGTATGCCGTATATCACACACGCCTTCACCTGGCTGACCGTTTCTTTTGTGTTGCCTAATCACAAACAGTTCATCCGAGTGAACTGTAAGCCATATATCGCACACACCTTCATCTGGTTGCCTGTTTCTGTTCTTCTGCCTCATCGCAAATAGTTCACTGAACTGAACCGTATGCCCCGCATCGCACACGCAACTAAAATCTGAACCATGTTTGATGTATCCGCCATCGCAAACGTTTTGCATCTTTTTTGACGGTTTTTTTACATCACCGTTTGCGATTAATGCATCGCACACAGTTTCGTCAAAGGGTCTCTGATTGTAGTGTCGCGTTAGCAGCATCCTGTAGTAGTGGTGTGTCATTGGGTGCATGTTTAGGTCTCATTGAAGGAATGGGAATGAATTTCAAATGTCTCGTCGTCCTGAAACATTGAGAATCTCGGTTTTTAAATCCCAGTAAATCGAAAACTCACCCAAAAAACATGAAACTTGGCATGGTTTCATGACATGGCACATATATGCCATGGTAAAAAATCGTCCAGTTTGAGACAAGGAGCACACATTAATAGCCAACAAAGTCCTTTTGAAACAAATAGCTGACACGTTAATATAGCAAACGGTTGTATTATATGAACCGTGTGTGTTCCCGTAACCATTTAAGTGTGGCCACGCGTCCCTCTTTTCTTATGGGATAGTACTACCTCGGTCCTTGTTCATTGGTCATCTTTGTATTTTGTGCCAAAATTTAACCATACTCGGTGGCGTGCACGCTGTTGTTTGATTAGACGGGACAAGCACGAGCAGTCCGCCGAGCAGGCTCGACGGGACGCATGTGACCAGTCCACCTCGCAGGCTCATCGGGACACGTGCGAGCAGCAAGGTCGCCCACGCTCACCAGGAAGCGAGCTCTTTGACCTCCATCCACCAGCCGCCCGCCTCGCTCACAACTTCTCCATTAATGGCGGCCGAGCTCTTTGACGGAGGATGTTTGCTTGTGATCCCATGGCCCCGCTCAATGTTAGCATTTGCTTTGTTCGTGTTATCAACTCATATTCCGGATAATCTAAAATGCCACATAGGGCAATAGATAATACGACGACAAATAAAATGGCAATGGATAATACGATGACAAATTTACAATGACGCAGATAATAATTGTCTTACATATTCCGGATAATTTAAAATGGCACATGCGGCAAAGCCCAGAAGACACGAGGGCAAGAGAAGAAGGAAATCGCAGACAACGATCTGGGTCACTACTGTCTCTACTCCTCGATGGATCGCCGAGCGACGGCAACCTCCAGATCCTTCTTCAATTCCTCATGACTATGCTTGACAGCAGCCACAGATTCCTCGACCTCCTACTCGCGCTCGATCCAGAGCTTCATCAAGTCACCCATCAGTTCCTTGATGACCGCTTTCAGCATCATCCCCGAGGCACTACTCTGCTCATGCAGCTTCTTCCAGCCGGCGGCCTCCTCCTCTGTCTCGGCAAGCGCCTTGAGAAGCTTCGCATTGTCAGCCATGAGTTGCTCGATGAGGCCGGTCGCCTTTTCAACCGAGGCATCGCTAATCTCGAGCAGCTTCATCAAGCCGTCGACCAGCTCCTGCTGCTTAATTAGGCCAGCGAGAATGTCGTCGTTGCTGGCCAAGGACTTCAGGAATGCCAGCTCATCGCGGTCGCCGATGCGGCGAGTGCGCTTGTGAGAGCCCTTGCGTGCCGGTGAGAGCTCGTTCGAGGGCTCCACAGCGCGCCAAGACATCTCTGCTGCGGCCGCTGCATAGTGGCAGGACCTCTCTAGTGCTTCCGCGGCCTTGGTCTTTGCTCCCTGGTTATATGTCCACCCAAAACTCCTCCTACCAGTCATGGCGGAACGACTGACAGGAAAAACCTATTTTGTGAGTAATGAGGAGAGGAACTGTGAAGTAATTTTCGAGTGGGTAGTTTTTATAGCCCGGTGCTAAGTGTGAACAGATTTAGGTTTGATCGGTGTGAACAGATTTGCAATTACTTATTACGTTGTAATCTGGAATGTGACGAGAAACAAGGTCAAAATTTATTGATGGTTCTACTTCTAGGCTCGAAGCCCATTTCTGTTGTTCTGGCTCATCGCAAACAGTTCTTATAGATCAACCGTATGCCACGCATCGGAAGCCCGAAACGGTCCCCGGATGGCGTATGTGGGCCCGCGTTCTCAGATGTACATGTACATGTGTCTTCCCACTATCACACATGGTCAAGATATTACCATCGTGTCTGATGGATGCGCTGTCGCGCCTCCCACGGGGTGCCAGAAGGTTGACTAGAATTGCAATATGCAGGTGTGGTTGCTCGCTGTTGAGGCGGCTGTGGCTCGCTCTGCCCGTGTCCATCCGCGCATTTTGCTCGCCATTGAGGCAGCCGCGGCGCGCTCCGCTCTGGCGTCCCTGCGTGCGCTCTGCTCGCCGTTGAGGCAAATTTACAATGGCAACAGTTAATAATTGTCTTACATATTCAGGATAATTTAAAATGCCACATGCGGCAACGCCCAAAACACTCACGACCTACATATGCATACAATTATAATAAAATATAGGTTAAAAGGCTGAGCTGGCGGCCTTCCGACGACGGTCTTCACGGACTACATGATCAGCATAGCACCCTTGCGGTCGTTCATTACAAGTGTCCCGACCTGCCTCCGCCTACGAAGCTACTGGCACTGGGAGGCGGGCTATTGGGCCTCTTCTAGAAGAGCTCCAAAGTGTGCAATCACGCGCATGACATCTCCACGGAACCGCTCCATTTCCATGTCTCTGGCCTAGTAGCAAATTTCGTCCATTACCTACATCCTCAAGATACCACGTTGGCGATGTTCTACTTCATCGGGGACGTCAACTCTACAAAGGATGCGCTCGAGCCTGGCCACCACATCATTGGGATCGAGGTTGACACGGCCGCCGCCGGCAATGATGAAGCTGCAGGCTTGCTATCTCTTAACTGAATCGCAGAGGTCATCTGCCCATTCCTTGCGGGGCAACAGGCTCTCAATGTGCACTGGTGATGGCGGCTCTTCGGGTGGGTCATCGATCATGCCACCAAGCAGCTCTGGATCTTTTGCACGGTGGATGGAAAACTGCTCATCATACTTCCTCTGCCGATGGGCCATGGTGCCTGCACCGGTCGATGAAGCTCTTGCTCCCCGACCTGCTCCGGCTCATTCTCCTCGCCGAAGATGTAACGCAGGTAGGGGTCGACATTGAAGCTTTGGTCGTTGCCTAGCATGCTTGGAATAACAAATGGTAGATGGGTGAGGACTAGATCTGCGCACAGTGTCGCGACGGTGCGTTGCCGCCTGGGTTATATGCAGCAAGCCATTAGCTGGTGGAGGGAAACCGATGAGGGAAGAGGCGGGGATTTTACAATTCACCCATGTGGAGCGCGGGAAGCATTCGCTGGAGCGCGAAAACCTTCCCTAGAGCGCGGGAAGACCAAGTGGAGCACACAACCCGAATACCGTATGTGGTGTCATGTTTTATCTATCACACACGTGTTAACATAAGGAAACTTATGAGTAACTTACTAATCATCGCACACGAGTACTCGCAAACGCATGGTGTGTGATACTCCTAGCCACCGCAAGCAACTAGTTTGCATTTTTCAAAGTTTTTTGTACACACAGAATCGCACACGAATTAACTGTAGTAACCGTCTGTGTTATAAGTTCTCATCGCAAATAGTTCATCCGAGTGGGTTGTTTGCCGCGTATCACACACATCTTCTTTACACAAATCATTTGTGTTCTTTTGACTCATCGCAAACAGTTCATCTATGTGAACTATATGCCGCATATCACACACATCTTGTTAAGTTGAACCATTTCTGTTGTGTTCCCTAATCGAAAATAGTTCGTCCGAGTGAACCGTATGTCGTATATCACACACACCTTGATCTGGCTAACCGTTTCTGTTCACTACAAAAAAAATACACTTCCGTGATGATACGTGTTTGTCAGAGTAGGTCACGTTTTCTGTCATGCATATACATCCATGATGATTTTATGACAGAATCAAGATAGTCATACCTGTGTTGTCGTAGAAGTGTTCCATGACAATACCAAAATTATCATCACGGAAGTGTCCACTTCCATGACGATAAATGGTGCGTCATGGAAGTCCTTTCGTCAAGGGTAACTAACACGTGGCATCCACCGTAACGGGTCGCCGTTAAGCTATCGGGTTTCGGTTTGGATCCGATAACCCGTTAACAGCCCGGACCAATGGGGATTTTCCACGTGTAAAATTCTGATTCGCTGGAGTTTCCACGTGTCTGCTCAGGGTTGGGACAGATGTCGTCCACTCATTGGACGGGAGGTGCCTATGATACGTAGACACGTGGCATGGCCCAACAGTCCCGCATTGACTTCTCGCTCCTCTCACCTCCTTCTCCTTCCTCACGACGAGCAGGGGCTGAGGGGCTCGGCTGGGTGCGGCCGGCGCCCGTCCCTGCGCCATGGGCCACCTCCGGCGGAGCTCCGGCCACTGGGATGCTCGCCGCGAAGCGGCGCGTAGGGGAAGCCGAGCAGCAAGTGCGGGGAGGGGCTGCAGAACAGTGGCGCTTCGCGGGAACAGAGGGCAGGGGCGGGGCTCCAGCAAAGGTTCCCGGCGACTCCGGCGGACTCCGGCTCGGGCGAGGCCATCGGCGACCCCGGGGTGGAGTGCCGCACCCGTCCTGGGCCAGCAGGTACGCCGAGGAGTGCCGTGGGGGCGGCGGCGACCGTGGCCGAGGGCGGCAAGCTCGGGCGGTTTGGTGGCTCCGGTGGGGGAAAAAGGCGGACGAGGGGACGGGGATGGTCTACGGCGACTGGGTAGTCCAGAGGTGAGCTCGAACGGAGCCGGGGACGACTGAGGCATGGGAATTTGAGAGGTGGGCAGCGGCAAAGCTTCGGCCATGGGGGAGGAATCGAGCGCGGGAGCTCGAGGGCTAGAGCTTGGGGGTGCTGGGGAGGAAGAGGAGGGTGTTGTGGTGGTGTGGGTGACCGAGAGGGGCACGGGGCGGCCTATATATAGCCGGGCCATGGTGAGGCAATGAGGACGGCCGCCGTGGCGACCTTATTCGGGTACTAGAGCTCCGATGACATGGCTGGAGCCTTGCTGGTGTCGCGGAGCGGCCGACCTGACGGCATTCAAGGCGATGCGATGGCTCGGGGAGGAAGAAACCAAAGAAGGAGGCGACAGCTCGAGGGTCACGGGGTGACAGTGCCACGGCGGCGACCGTCATGGCGCGAGGAGAAATATAGGGGAGGGGAGAAGGATCTGGAGAGGAGCAGGTGGACGCCGCGGAGCCGCTAGACATGCTCAAACAAGCAAGGGCCGGCCGAAGGTGACGGCACGGAGACGAGAGAGGCGCAGAGCGCCATTTCTACATGGACATTGCGTGGTCACCACGGGTGCCACGTGCTCTGGAGCACGTCTGCTCGTCACACCTTGTCAAGCAGGTAGATCACTGCTCAAATAGATGAGGGAAGTGGCTAGAACCAACTAGGTGGCTCTGAGGTGAGTGAACCTTGCTGAAAAAGGTTTTAACAACAAACTTGGCTGACATTTTGTGGAGAAATGGATAGAGATATGGACCTGAAACTTTGTCACAGTGTTATGTGGTAGGAAGGACTATATGCTGACAAAATTTGATGCCATTTGGACAAGATTTGAATACACTTCCTTCACAACTGGGCAATCTGGTCAGAAACTGAAAATAGAAGCTGTGCTCAAATTGATTGATGAAATGAGCTGAATTTTGGTGGAGAGTGATGATTTGGAAGTATGAAAGTGCTGATAAAATTTCAGCTCATTTGGAAATTCCTATATGATACTTTCTTTACAGCACTTCCAAATGGACAGAAACTTGAGAAAAATTCTGTGGACAAATGGATAGATGGATTGAGCTGATTTTTGTTTTCCACTAGTGATTTATCAATGTGAATCACCATGAAAAAGTTCAGCTCAAAAAGATCATGGGTTCAAGCACTTCCTTTGCAAACTGAAAATCTGAACATAATTTGCAAATGGATGATGTGCTCAAATTTAATGGGTGGAACTTGGGTTCTTGATGGAAATGGTGAAGATATGGGTAGGTTAAGCTCCACAAATTATTTGGGATTTTTCCTGGCTACCAAAATGGTAGTTCCTTTAGAAAGTGCCCATAATGCAATATTGGCATTAAATAGGAAAATGCAATTTCCCTTATTTAATTGTGGACAATATTTTTATGGGAGCTCAATATGATCACAAAGAATATCTCCACAAGTTTTCATGAACTTTGGAGATGGATAGATATTTTCCTGGATTTAATTCCTTTAACTAGCAGAAAAAGGAATTAATTATAAATGAAAAATATTGCAAATGACTAGGAAATATTTTTGCATATCCAGGGTTTATAGATGAAGGATGATCACTGGGGAAAGTTTGGGAAGCAACAAATCAGAGGAAATTGGGGTTCCTTTGTAACTGAGAGGATCAGGGTTTCCCTTCCGGCAACTCGGAAGGTAGGGTTTCGGCGGCAAAATCCTGAGAATAGATCTTGGGTGGCAAGGTTGATCTGGAGAGAATCTCGTGTTGGATAGGAAAGGCAAGGCTAGATGACAATCTTCACATACCCAAGAGCTAGAGAAATCCGATAACACCGAGGAAAAAGACGGGGGTCAAATCCCGCAAAGGAAGAAAAACAGGGAGTGAAAACCAGGGTGTCACACTTGTGGAGCATGGCCGCTAGGATGCTGTTGATGCTATCCTCCTCCGGCGCCCCCTGCTCCCGCTTCAGCCGCAGGGGGAACGGTGATGGCGCCGCCTGAGCCGGTCACATCCCCCATGGTGTCCACGTCCCCGTGCGCCCCCGTAGCCCCCATGGCATCAGTGGCTATATGCGAGGGGGCCTTCGAGGTGGACGGGTAAGCTGTAGCGCCAGACTTTTTCTTGGGCGCCATGGATGATGAAGCTGTCGATGAAGAAGAATATGATGAAGATGACGCGCTCCTTACACCCTCAGGTTCGCACAAGCGCTCCCCCCTACCTGGCGCGCCATAGATGTCGTGGTTCAACATGGCCACCTATGGGGCCATCAGCCCCTTGTGGTTCGGCAAGGGGGAAGGGCGCGTTGCACAAAGAGCGGAGACCATAGAGCAGCACGGCAGTGATGACACAGGCAGTTTTTACCCAGGTTCAGGCCGTCGCGAGGCGTAAAACCCTACTCCTGCTTTGGTGGATTGATGAAAGGACCGTGGTGGAGACGCCGTGATCAAGCCCAGCAACGTTGCCTCGGGACAAGAGCAGCTACGCGTGTATGAGTCTACAAGTGTCCAAATCCTTTCTAAGGTTGCCACGGCCGTCCTTTTATAGGTTAAGGGGTTACCACGATGGCAAAACAGTCATTATCCAGTGATTAGATAGCCACAGTGCTATCATACCTAACTCTGCAGACAGGACAGGGTGCATTAAATGCAATGCTTAGTGTCACATCGCGGGGTAGCCCGGCAAGCCTTGCCATGCTATTCATCCACCTTCTAGCCTGCCTGCGTGACACGCCTCTAGATGGGTGTCATTTGGGGGTGATCTTCTTCAGAAATGGCTGCCACGTGCCAAATAACAGCCACTTAATCACTTGGGGGCTTCACACCGCACTGATAGGTGACTTGCGTTGCTGTGAGGTGGAGCGGTGGAGCCTTGGCGGGGTGATCCGCCCTCGGCGTCCCTAGCAAGCTTGCCGGGGGAGTCTTAAGATTTGCCTTCGGGGTGACCTCGACCTTACCAGGCTCGCCTGCCCGACAAGGGAGGTTTTTCCTTAGTGATACACTACTAGGGATAAGCCTAGCAGTAGCGCGGGTATTTGGTGTATCAGTAGCGCGGGTACCCGCGCTACTGATACGGCGCTACAGCTAACATGTAGCAGTAGCACGGGTCAGCCCACGCTACTGCTATACATGGGTAGCAGTAGCGAGCTTTCGAGCGACGCGCTACTGCTAATAGCTGCAGCGCTTTTAATTAAGCCGCGCTACTGGTAAGGGCGCGCTGCTGCTAACTTTATTCCCCTCGCTACTGCTAGTTTTATTAGTTTCTATTTTTTTTTCTACATATTTGTTTTGTATTTGAACAGGCTTTATACAATAATATTTAGCATATCATACACATACAAATGTAATCATAGCATATACATACAAATAGTCTCATCAAATCATGTCATCATCATAATCATCATCCAACACAAAGTGGTCTCTCGTCATTATCTCGAAAATAGCAATACAAGACTCGAATACTTGCAATTACATCGTCATCCATCTAAACAATGATATACGTGAGAAGAGCTATCACTATGAGTGAGAGCGGAACTATGCAGTACATGAGACGGCGGTTATGAGTCCTCACTCGCGCTAGCGTGAACCTCAAGTAACTAGCTTCTGCTTCTTGTCTACTTTTGAAGCCTTTATGGCTGGCGCCCGAGACCCCCTCCACTTGCGCCTGACACTCAGGCCACTCGTCATACACTCCCGGAACCTTCCCTTTGTACACGACATAGCACTACCTCTTCACCATCAAGAATCTAGGTACCTGTTAAAGATGCATCTTCATCAAGAGAATGTACAATCATATGCAACAAAATATACTTGAGAAACACGAAAAAGAAAGGGTTAGCAACTAGATGCAACATATAGTAAACATATAAATAATCAACGCAGTTTCATCATACGCAAACTAATTAACTAGAGGTACGCAGGTCATCATACCCAAACTAACAAAGTAGCGTTACACAAGTTCGGCAGGGACTGTGGACATCACAAAGTTTCATCGCTACAGAAACTATACAAGTTCAACAGACACATATCATTATCGGCATCGTAAATCACTAGAAGTTCCATCCTTCCATATCATCGAGGATGCACCCTAGCTTCTTGAACGGCGTGAGGTCCTGATGTTGCATGCCTATGCGAGTTCGGACATCAGCTCGCGATATAGGGCCATGGTGGAACATCCCCTTCTCTTCGACGACTTCTTTCATGATGATCGCCGCAATGTCCCTCTGGATGCGTAAGAAGTCATCTCTAAGTTTATAATCCGCTTCTCCATGAGATTCTACCCACTTGCGGATATGATCATCATTTCGGCTTGTCATGTGAAGCTTTTGGTGATCCCTTCTGAACTCCATCATGAGATGGAGGAGGTAGAATCCATCGTTCTTGCTTGGTTTTGGGACATGGATGCAGCAGAAGTTAGTTTTATGCAAGAAACCCGTCTTCTTGTTCCTTTCTTTCCTGATCTGCAGGTAGCCACCCCTCAAGCTAAAGCCTTGGAGAGCATCATCTAGAATATTCATTACGTGGGTGTAGTCCTTCTTCTCGTAGTTTCTGGTAGGGTCAAAATACACGGCGTGGGAGACTCGCGGGTAAAGAACGATAAGGATGGCACGCCCGTTGCTGCGGGGAAAAAAACACCTCAAATTATTCTCCATATGAGCGAGAAGGAATGATTGAAATGTACAACAGGGTTGTCCGGCACTGACTTACTTAGGATGATAAGGCAGGAGGACAATTTCCTGGTCCTTATTCTGAACCATGAAGTTTTCGAGGTACTCCCTAGCAGTTTTACGCTCAAAGTCGCCGAGACTCAAGAAGGACTCGTGCATGTAGTATGGATCCGCCACACAGATTTGCGAGACTTCTTCTCTCTTCATGACGGAGCTCGTATGTAGCGCAAAAAGGTGGACGATTGTAAAATCGGGTCACCTTGTCAGAAACATCTCGAAGATATGCTCAAACCGCAGGAAGAACACCTCCGCGGGCCGTGTGTCGACGTAGCACTTCCCCTCAGGCACACGAGCCGCGTATGTCGGATATCCTGGATCCTTCGATGCTAGTAGGCTTTTCTCAGTCGACAGCACATGGTCGTGCAGTCTCCTGAGATCCCCTGATATTGCCTCCAGCGGTTTCGGCGGTAGCATCGGCTCGCCCGTGACATGGAACATGGCCACACCTTTGACATGTACACGCTCTTCAAAATCCGCCGTCTGGCTGCTATGTGCTCTTACTTGTTTGTAGGCAGCAAAGCCTCTCTTCGCCGGTCTCCTCCTCTCCTTTTTCTTGAGCTGACCTTCCAGACCCTTCCTTAACCCCTGCCCTAGTGTTGTCGGGCTAAGCACTGTACGACCCTCGGCTAGTTGAGCCTGTGTTGTGGCGGCATCTTCAGGCGTGTCCTGTGAGGATTGCATGAAGAGAGACTTCTTGCAATCCCTGCTAGGACGTTCCTGCCCGGGCAGATCATCCATATCCTCATCAGCATGCTGATAGCCTGAGTCGTCATATGGCTGACTCATCATATCTAAGTCACCATCATAGGCGCCTGTATTGAGGAACTGGAGAGGGTCCTCGTCCATCTCATCATCCATTCTTTGTTCTACGGGGGTGATTACATCAGCCACTATTGGACCCCCTTCATCACATCGTCCGCCGCACTCACCCGGCACTACAGGCGCTAGTAATTGCGTAGGCGGGGTGGTGGTGTTCATACCTGCTTGTTGATGTGTGGTTATTGGTGTGCTCTCGGCCGGCTCCAGACGAAGAAGATTCTTCGGCCATAGCAGCACCCAACCCTTGCAGTTTCCAAGCCGTGGCGGGGTCTCATCGTCCTCTCCCCCTAGCTGTACTAGAGGAGGGAAATCATTGTGCCCCGATTTCACACTCGACAAGGTAACCCTGAAGTGCCCACCGGGCATCGGCTGGCCGTGGAACGTGAGTTCCAAGGGCTTCGTTATCACCACCTTTCCCACGTCCACCTTCTGGCCTTTGATCAAGTAGATTACGGTGCACGGGCTTTCGTCGGCCTGCAAACACATGTCTGCGGCATAAAATATCTGAAAGGTAATGAAAATGAAATATTCTAGATATATGTTGGTGTGACATGTAATTACCGTGAGGGCGTCGAGCTCAGCCAAAGACGAAGGCCTGCCTAGTGCGCCAGAGACTGAGGACGGGCTGCTATGAGCGGGTGCAGGTGCGGGAGCAGGCGCGGTTGAGTGAGCAGGTGATGGTGCGGTGGTGTTGTTCACTGAGTTGCTCCCGACGAAATTGGGCATGGGGAAATCATCTATCGTCTTGTCTGGATTTTCCTTCGTCCAGTTGATGATAGCCGGGATCAAGTTAGTAGAGAAATCATTTCTGCAGGCATCTACAGCTGCAGCGACTGCCTGCTGTAGCAACTCATTTTTTTCCTCGGCTGCTTTTTTCACGTCCTCAGCTACTTTTTTCTCGAACGCAAGCTTCACCTTCTCGTCGATGTCCGCCTGACTAAACTTCTTTTTCTGCTTCTTGGCCTCCGGGCCCTCATTGTAAACGACCTTCCATGTGGCGCCGTCTCCGGTGCCGTGCACATGTCCATATTTCGGCCGCTGGCCCAAAGGGAGTCCCTTAAGTTCGTTCAAGGCTCGGTTGAGAGGGGTGTCCCACTTGGGCCTCATCGACGAAGACTGGCTTTCGGCTGCAAGCTGGTGTTGCTTCTCCTGCAAAAGGAACATGAACTATTTACGAATGTGTAGTCGACTTGATCAGAAGCTAAATGTAAGGTGGTAAAAGAATAATTACTAGTATTCTAATCAATTTCCTCGTGATCGGGTCCGTGTAAAAAACCTTCTTTTCCTTGTCCCACTTGTAGCGGGCCTTGATGAAGTCATGCTCCAAGGGGTATGTGAACTTCGCGAAGGGGTCTGGGAGACCCGCGGCTTCACATTCCGTGTCCTCCTTATCCCATATGGGCCTTTTGCCAAGGTAGCCACGGCTTCCGAGGCGTTGGTTCCCCGTGTTCCTTTGCTGAAGGCTCTTGAATTTCGCAGCCTTAGCCTTGGCTGCCTCGGTAGCGCAAGTGTCCTTGAACTTTTGGAACTCCTCTTCCGTAAGTGTTGGATTTTCCCCTAGAATCTTGGATAGGGGTTCCTCAGCCTCAATAGCTCGTTTCACCCTCCCTTTCCAGGAGGCCAAATCATTGCTGAACATGCCCATGGCGTGATTGTTAATCTTTTTCATCTTCGGATCATCCCATGGTTGTTCTATGCTATCATCCCAGTCAGGGAACTTGAATCTCTTGTGCAACTTCGTCAGGAGCAACTGCCTCAAATGTTCTTTACTCCTTAAGTCATCGTCGTTGATGCTCGCGCATTCCCGTAGGATGCATCCTACTTGGTTCCCATAGCACTTGCGAGGTTCTTACGGCTCTAATGGCTCAAACTTGCCAGGGGCCATCTTTGTGATCACCAGTCATCCGATGCCGAGTTTGTTAGGTTTTCATATCCTCTGCTTCTTCTACTTCTTCTTTTCGGTAGCGGCTTCGGCGCCGGTACCTTCCCCGCCGGTATCTTCCCCACCGGTCTCGGCGCCGCCATCGGTGCCGGCACCGTCGGTGTCGATGTCGGCGTCAGTACCATCATTGAGGCCGCCCTGCAAACCTTGACTGTGCTTAGCAGACAAAAAGTCGAGGTACTGTTGTTCACCCTCATAATCCATCTCATCTGCATCTTAGTTAGAAGGCCCGGTTTCTTCGTTGTTCGACATGTTTCCTATGATTAAGTCTCCTCATTTAATTCTAAAACTATAATAAAATGACAAATGACATAAAAAAAAGGTCTATGGTTTGCCGGAATGCCGTTTCATTCCCATCGCAGCAAATCCCGGCACTCGATATGCCTACTTTCTAGCACTAGTCATGCCAAAATTCATGGGAAATTCCGGCATGACCTTTACTAAAAAGTGGACATATCGAGCGCCTGAAATTCACCGGAATGGAAATGAATCAACATTCCGGCGAAACATAGGCCACTCGAATCATTTAGCCTGCACATAAACATCATTTTCCAAATATCACATGTCCACTTCAAATATGTCCAAATCACATGTCCACATATCATATTGGGTTCATATAGCAACAATAGCTTTAACTAAAAAAAATCAAATAGCAACAATTATGTTTTTCTTTAAATACCAATAAAAATTCCTTGAATAAAATTTGATACCTAGCTAAATACCAAATTAACCTACTAGTTTGATACCTAGCTAAATTCATAACTAAATTTGATACCTAGGGTTCATAACTAAATTTGATAAATTCATCACCGCAAAATTCATAACTAGGGTTCATACCTAGATAAATTCATAACTAAATTTGATACCTAGCTAGGGTTCATAACTAAATTCAACACCGCAAAAAAAATAACTACCTAGGGTTCATAACTAAAACCTAAGTTTCATACTGCCATAACTAAAACCTACTTAACATACTGCCCTAACTAAAAAGATAACCTAATTAACCTACTGCCCTAACTAAAACCTAAGTAAATTAACCTAAGAACCCTAGCTAGAACCCTAATGGCAGAGAGAGAGGAGCGGTGGGGGGCTTACAGAGGGTGCAGGGCGAGAAGGCAGGCCCGATGATGGCGGCGAGGCAGGAGCGACGACGGCCGAGGTAGGGAGGGGAGGAAGCAAAGGAGGGAGGCGTGCGGCGTCGGGGTCGGGGCCGAGGAAGGAGGCGCGCGGTGTCGGGGTCGGGGCCGGGCGACGGCGAGGGAGGCGTGCGATGTCGGGTTCGGCGTCGGCGCGCGAGCTCTCGCGAGGGCGAGGGCAGGGGCTCCGGCGGCGGCGACGCGGGGGAGAAGAGAGTGGGGGAATTGGGGGAGGAAGCAGAGGAGGGAAGCCCGCGCGGGGGGTTATGTGAAAATAGCAGTAGCGTTGTTCTTGAAAACGCGCTATAGCTAAGATAGCTATAGCGCGTTTCCTAGAAAGGCGCTACTGCTATATGAAGTAGTTATAGCGCGTTTCTGGGACAGCGCTACTGCTACATAACGTAGCTATAGCGTTTTTCTTCAACCAGCGCTCCTGCTATTGTTTTCATTTTTTATTTTTCTTTTCTTTTCCTTTTCTTTTTTGCTTTCTTTTTTTTCTTTTCTTTTCCATTTTGTTTCTTCTATTTTCTTTTCCTTTTCTTTTTCTTTTTTGCTTTCTTTCTTTTCTTTTCTTTTCCTTTTCTTTTTTGCTTTCTTTCTTTTCTTTTATTTTTTGCTTACTTTCTTTTCTTTTCTTTTCCTTTTTTTCCGAGAGCTGGAACGAAGGGAAGGTGATACAATGTATATAACTAAGGCGATATATATTGCATCATTTGACCCATAACGGTTAAGTGTGCATACAAAATAGGAACATATATATTACATCATTTGACCCATAAAACGGTTTAAGTGTGCATACAAAATAGGAACATATATATTGCATCATTTGACCCATAAAGGTTTCTCAGCGTCGATGTTTCCATTTTTGAGTGAGCTTCTTTCCCTTCTTGTTCGTTGATGAATAATTGAGCCCCTCATTGTGACTTTTCCTTTTCCATGGAGTACGATCTTTCTTAGGTAATGTAGTATTGATTCTTCTTTTGACGTATACTTCATCGTCATCATCATCTTCCCTCATTGGGTTGCCGTACTGGTCTTAGTCTTCCTCGTTGGTGACTCCATCCATTCCAATGATGTTCCTTTTGCCTCTCCTCACGACAACATGGCTCGGATTGCTCTGGTCGGTTATGAAGAAGCATTGTGTCACGTGCTTAGCATGTACCCATGGCTCGTTTTTTGCGATGGCGTTCACGGTAGCGCTCTTGGCGTCAGGTATAGTCATGGTAGTGAAATACCGGTTTTATCTTTTGACATACTTAGCCCATCTGACACAGAACATCGTCGCGTTGTGCAGTCCATAGTAGTCAAGCTCCCAGATCTCCTCGACCCTTTCGTAAAATCTCTCAGTTGCACCATTATCGCTGCCGGTCATGCATTCCATCGTCACCCCTGAGTTCTGATCATCACTGTCCATATCTTTGGCCTCCGTGTAGAACGTGTATCCATTGATATCGTATGCATGATAGGTGACGAGGTTGGGCGAGGGGCCATGTGCTAAGGCGTATATGAGCAATCCGTCCTTAGAGCCCTCTTCCGGGGGATTAGCAAGAATATGCTCTTTGAACCAATGCAGGAAAGTGGAGTTGTGCTCTCTAGTAACTTCAGCGTCCGTCTTGCATACCCCCCGGTCACGGTACTTCTTTGCGATAGTTTTTTTGTTCAGTGCCACGAAAGGATCTACCTGGTCTAGGTGTTGTAGCACTACCAAGTTTGCTCTGTCAAAGTCGTTGTGTCGATCTGAGTAGGCCACATGCAGTTCCCTGCGACCGTTGGAGTGACCTTCTCCTTCGAGCCTCCCAACATGCTTCTTAACGGGCAAACCAACACCAGGCGGCCGGTCTGCGCCATATAGAAAATTCTCGCAGAAAGAGATGCACTCTTGTGTCAGATAGCCCTGGACGATGCTTCCATCCAGACAGGACATGTTATGAACGAATCCTTTGATGATCCCATTCATCTTCTCAAACGGCATCATGTTATGCAGGAATGACGGCCCCAGGTCTATTATGTCATCCACAATATGGACACACAGATGCACCATGACGTCAAAGAACGCGGGCGGGAAGTACATCTCAAGCTCATTTAGTATCACAACGATCTCTTCCTGTAGCCTTCGGAGCTGCTTCACATTGATCGACTTTCGAGAGATGACATCGAAAAAGTTGCAGAGACCAATAAGCATGTCACGGACATGCTTGTCAATTATCCCTCTAAGGGCAACAGGTAGTATCTACATCATCATCACATGACAGTCATCAGACTTCATCCCGCTGAACCTTTTCTTCTTCGTGTCTAGAAATCTGCTTATCTTTCCACAGTAATTGGAACTAACTTTGATTCCGGTAAGGCACTTGAAGAATTGATCGATCTCAGCCGGACTTAAGGTGAAGCAAGAAGGGGGCAATAATCCTCTTCCTTTACTTTTTTGGCCTTCTTCTCCCGCGCCTCTGTCTCCGTCTCTGTCTCCTCTGACTTTTTACGGGGCGGCATGTGCAGATCTTCCCTGATTTTCAAATCTTGCAAGTCTTTTCTTGCCTTCGGCCTATCCTTGGTCTTATCCGGCATGTTCATCAGTGTCACAAGCAAGCTCTCAAGGACATTCTTACAGATATGCATTTGATCAAGGCAATGAGGCGTGTCGAGTTTGTGCCAGTACTCCAAGTCCCAGAAAACAGACCTCGTCTTCCATACCTTCAGTAGCGGCTCCGGCGCCTTTTTCATTGTCTTTCCCGGCGCGGGGCACTGTTCCCAGTTTTTCAACAGCTCATCAATTTCAGCGCCGCTCCGCTTACATGGAGGTCCTCGATGCTCAGCCTCACCATTGAATAGATCTCCACGGTTTCTCCATCGATCATCCTTCTCGAGCCATCTTCGATGCCCCATGTACACGATTTTCCAAGACCTGCCATCTTTGCTTGACGTTAGCTGCTGAGACGTCGTATCATCCATGCACCGCATGCATCCGCAATATCCATGGCACACCTGGCCTGTGACATATCCGTAACCGAGATAGTCGTGCACCATCGTGATCAACGTGGCTCTCATATAGAAATACTCACCTTTGCTGGCGTCCCATGTCTTGGCCGGTGTTTTCCATAACGTGTCTAACTTCTCTTGAAGTAGCCCCAGATACAGATTAATATTATTTCCCTGTTGTTTCGGCCCTTGAATCAGCATGATCATGTGTATGTACTTCAACAACCAGGGGGGAGGTTGTACATCCATACAAATACGGGTCATGTGCTATGGTTGGTGTTCTGGTTGCCAAACGGATTCATGCCATCGGTACACGCACCAAGCACGATGTTCCTTGCATCACATGCGAAATACTGATATTCACCCTTGAACGCTCTCCACTGGCTTCCATCCACGAGGTGTCTCAGCCTCGGATCATCTCCATCGTCGGGCTTTGCCCTCTCCGCGTGCCAACGCATGAGCTTTGCTTCCTTGGGATCTACAAAATAACATTGCAGACAGGGAGTGATCGGTAAGTACCATACAACTTTCTGGGGAGATTTCTTCCCAGCCTTCTTGTATCGAGAAGCATTGCACACCGGATAGCTGGTTTTTTCCGCGTGCTCCCTCTGGTAAATTATGCAATCGTTGATGCATGCATGGTATCTAACGTGCGGCAGATCAAGAGGGCACACGATCTTCTTGGCCTCATCCACACTAGTAGGACATAGATTCCCCGCGGGAAGAACATCCTTTAGGTACTTGAGAAGCTCATCGAGGCTAGTGTCGGTCCATTTGTTTTTAGCCTTCGTCTTCAGTAGTTCGAGCGTGAAACTCAAGCGGGTCACCTCGGGATCACAACCATCATACAATGGAGTGTTCGAGTCTACCACCAGTTGCTGCAGCTTGGCCTCCTCTCTAGAAGCAGCTCTGTTAGTACTTGTCTCCTTGTGAAGCAGTGCTTGAACATGAGGGTCCCACATGATTGAACTTAGTACCGACGAAGTCTTTGGCGTGGAGTCCATGTTTTCTCTGCCGCCATGTCCGGCCCCTTCTCCACCGCCATGTCCGGCCCCTTCTTCGCCGCCATGTCCGGCCTCTTCCCCGCCGCGATGTCCGGCCCCTTCTCCGCCGCCATTATCGATCATCTCTTCGTCTTGCCCCGCGTCGTCATTGCCTGCCCCGTCGGCATCCTCAACATCACCATCCTCATCTTCAATTATCCACCGAGTATAGCCATCCATGAAACCAGTCATGAGCAGGTGTGCCATCACATGACCATCATCATAGGGGTCGAGCCAAACTCCTCCTTTGCATCTTCGACACGGACATAAAATCTCTGTCAGGTTATTTTCTTTCATGTCCTGCACCGCCGACCGCAACCACCTGTCCACCACTGTTCCACTGACCATCATGAACGCCTGCAGGGTAATAATAAACAAATTGATTATAAAAATGCATGCATGCATCAAAGTCATACAAAAATTCGGCATGACCTTCCCTAAAAATAGGACATATAGAGTTTGCCCGGAATTCGCCGAAACGGAAATAAATCGACATCTCGGCAAAACATAGGCAACTCACAAGCACAATTCGGTGGCAACTCATGCCACACACACAATTTCCATCATATCGCCAGGTTATGTCATATTGCACGCATACACGTATTTCCATTCTTGCAAAAGCATAAATTTTTAATCACCTATCTCGAGATCGAGCACAGTGATGATGATATGTCGATAGGTGTCGCCACACACACCTATGGAATAATCAAAAGTGGACAAAGCTCTTCTTGACAAGGCTAGATCTAGTTAGGGAGGTACATAGGTCACTTCACTAAATGCTAGATCTACCTAGCTAGCTATTTTGGGAGGAGACAAGTTCAACTAGTGGAGGGGGAAGGAAAAAGAGAAAGGAGATGCATTAATGGAGGTGGTGTAGTTAGCTAGGAGTAATAAAGAGAGAGAAAAATAGGTAGAAGAAGGAGAGTAATGGGGGGAGAAGTAGTGAGGAAGAAGCAAAGTGAGGGATAGAGGAGGTGGGAGCTAGGGGAAAGTGAAGGAAGAGAGGATGGGGGTGGGGGAGGAAAAAGGTGGTATGGCTGCGGTTTAGTAGTAGCGCTGGGCGTAAAACGCGCTACTGCTAATAATATAACAGTAGCGCTCTTCTGGAAGAGGCGCTACTGCTAAGCGGGGCCCGCCATGTGGCCATGTTCAAAATTAGCAGTAGCGACCTTGAAAAAAAGTGCGCTACTACTAATACATTAGCAGTAGCACAGTTAAAGTGGGCGCGCTACTGCTAAACCTAGCGGGGCGGGAACGGTCGGGGAATTTTAGTAGTAGCGTGGCTCTACCTTACCGTGCTACTGCTAAGTCGGTAGCAGTAGCGCCCGTTTGGGGCCAGCGCTACTGCTAATTAGCAGTAGCGCCCCTTCTTGTCCAGCGCTACTGCTAAGATTCTGTGTATAAGGTTTTCCCTAGTAGTGATATCTTGCACATTTGGCTTGTCTTGGTCTTCTTGATCCGCCCTTTGATTTCTCAAAGAGCTATCTCTTCTGCTTGTCCTTGTCTTGGATGTTGTAACCTTGCCCTTGGGCTTGTGTACAGTCCGGGCAACACACACCAGGATTTGTTGCACCGACAGTTGTGATGCTAGTAATGTGCATGATATGAGAAGTCAACTGTATACACAATTGAAATTGAAATCAACAGAGCTATTTATAAGAGCAAACCTATTAAAGAAACATGCTTAAACATACATGTTGTGCCATTGGAGTTTCGATTGGATCCTTCAATTTAAAAGTAAGTTTGTATGAGTAAATACAGTGATACAAGAGCAAAGCAGTATGCACGATAGCAATGGAATCTTAAATGAGAACAGTTGTTCTTCAGGTTTAAGCACTTGTTCTACACGAACAGAGTATAGTAAGACGTAGGCATATAGTACTTAAGAAAAAATGAGCTCATAGACCTTACCACATTCTTGGTTCGGGACCAGTACAGAACAAGGCATTCCCAGTCATCGTCCCGTAAATGTGTCTCAGGAGAATGTAAGGGAATTTGATGAGTTTCTTTGCTAGTGAAGTACTTTTTCTTCAGGTAATTCCGATACTGCCACCCAGCATTCTTGAAGATAGCAAAGGTATTAGCACAGGTTACCTCATCCTGAGTTTCCAAATTGGTCCTTCTCTATGGAGAAAAATGGGAAAATTTGTTGTATTATAACCATCATGGTGGTAGAATGTATGGGACAAAGCAAAGTAATTGCCATGAATAACATTACTTACACATAACTCCTGGACGAACACCTGCAACTGGCATTTTCCTTCATCTTCAGTATAATATTTCCATGATGGGAAGATACGCACATAGGATTTAACAACATCAAATGTGATAGATGCTAAACTATGAATGGCTGGTTGTGCTTCCTCCACGGGAATAGGTGTACTAACTGGTGGAGTTGGGGTTCGCCTTGGTAGTACTGGCGCTTTGGGCACTGGAACTACCTTACTAACTACTCTTGTTTGGGAGCTCTGTGGTGGAGATGGTGCTGTGTCAACAGGAACTGGGTTACTATCTACTGGGGTTGGGGTTAGATTGGGTGAAGTTGGTTCTCTGTCCATTGTTGTAGGGGTACAATCTACGAGAGTCTGGGTTATGTGTCACTACTGCAGGATGCTGCTAACGCGACACTATGATTAGAGACCCTTTGATGAAACTGTGTGTGATGCATTAATCGCAAACGGTGATGTAAAATAACCGTCAAAAAAGATGCAAAACATTTGGGATGAAGGATACATCAAACACGGTTCAGATTTTAGTTGCGTGTGCGATGAGGGGCATACGGTTCAGTTCAATGAATTGTTTGCGATGAGGTAGAACAGAAGAAACGGGCAGCCAGATGAAGGCGTGTGCGATATACAGCATACAGTTCACTCGGATAAAGTGTTTGTGATGAGGTGGAACAACAGAAACGGGCTGCCAGATGAAGGTGTGTGCGATATACGACATACAGTTCACTCGGATGAAGTATTTGCGTTGAGCCAAGAGAACAGAAATGGTTCAACTTAACAAGATGTGTGTGATACGCGGCAAATAGGTCTGTAATCGTAAATGTGTGGGAAGACCGATAACAACACAGACGATTCCTGTTAACAAGACGTGTGTGTTGTGAGCAAACGATTGCTGGTATACAATTGTCAGTGATTGATGAAATCATCACCGACGGGTTCCATTGTTTAGTCCATGTGCAATGTGATTTGCTCTGTCTATAGAGCATGAACATATATACTTAAAAAGACAGCATTGCAAAACCAAATTAAGTATACAATTACACAAGTGACTACACACATAACATTTCCACACACCAAAGTAAGCAATTACATGCATAATAAACTAGGAGAAACAAGGATCTAATCATCTACTTATTGTTGCGATGACGCTTGCCATTGCTCTGCTTCCGGCTGGATCCCTGGCCGTTTTGGGGAAGGAGGCACTTCCTCATGTCAATGATCTGCCTGTACATCTTTTAGCTCGTGTACGCCTCCTTGGCCGCATACACGACGTGAGCTTTATCGAGTTTCTCCATCCAGGCCGAGTGCCAGGCACGCTTGTCCTTGTTGTAGGAATCCTTCATGTCTTTGTAGTAGGGGTCGATGATGGCCTCGGCGAGGTGAACCAGTGAGGCTGCCCCAGATCTTGTATTGGCCCTGGATGTCGACAACATTCTGGCAGGCGATGCCCGAATTCTTGAGCACCTTTACATCGTTGGTGATGTCCACCGTAGCGAACATGTAGTGGGGGCTGTTGACAAACCTGGCAAAACACTCACAAGGCCTTGTGGCCAGGCAGTAGTGGTAGACGAGGACGTGGTTGCACACGCACATCTGGGCGACGACGACCTTGGGATGAGACCCGGCCTGAGCGCGGGTGTACTCGAGGTCGAACCCGACCACCTTGTACTTCTCCTTGGCAAGCAACAGCTCCATGATGTGGATGGAGTGCTCCACCCAGACCAGGTTGTTGGTGTACACCACCGAGAGCTCCGGGAACCTTCTATGGGTGTCCACCGCGGCATGCATGGTGAACTGCTGCTCGTCGTCTGCAGCCGCTCGGAGCACCATTGGAGCCGCGCAGGATACCCTCTAAGAATTTGTCGTGGTGGGTGTGCTTCTTGCAATGGTGGGGCGCGATCGAAAGGTTGAAGAGACACAAGGGTTAAATGGCCGCTCTAATAAATGGGGGCCGGCCGGCCTGTAATCGTCATGTCTTGTCACCGCGTTCATAGCGGAGGATTCCAGTGCACGCTTGACAACACTGCACCGCACGCGTTTTGTTTGACCATGCGTGCGCTCGAAGAGGCACCAAATGTATCGTCGGTGAGCCTGTTCCTGCGCTACCGCATAGTTTACCGCGCAAGCTTCCCGCCCGGCTAGTTTGTCCACGCGTCGGCTCGAAGAGGGACAAATAGTGGGCATTTATTGGCAAAAAGCTTTGTAAAAATGAAGTATGTTGAATGACTTCAGTCATAAGTTTACCCGTGGGTGATGAGGTCAAAGTTACACAGAAGGGTGATGATGGACACTCAAGTGCGATAATTAATTATGTGCTCTATAGGGCACACGGTTGAAGAAAGCAACTATGTGCAATAATGTCGAAGATCGCAGTCGAGTTAGCTATACAGATCGTGTGCTATGAGATCGACAAGGTAAACAAATTCGAGAATGGTTAATAAAATCTATGTCCATTGCATATTAAGGTCAAAATAGTGCTACCAATATATGAGTCTGATACGGTGCCATTTCAACGATTGTACCACAAAAGCTTGAAATATTACAAGGTTCAAATTCCAGAGTTATATGGCTCAAATTTGAAGATTACAAGGTTCAAACTGATATTAGAAATGAAATTCAGATCATCAGCTGCAAACACTCGCGCTGATCCGCTGAACATGGATATCAGAGAGGTTCAAACTAATATTACCACTTGTAAGTCTGGTTTCAAAACCTCACGGTTCGCATAAATAATCCATTTGGGATATTGGTTCCCAATTATTAATAATCTCCTGTTTGTAAGAAGATAAAGATTACATCAAAACTGGTCTCAAATTTGACAAAAAAAAGTACAATGCCACTTTGTATTGGTGTCCTTATGACAACACGATAAGTTTCATGAATTTCAAATAAGTTTTGGATGTACTAGAATTTAAAAATCAAGATTCTCAATGTTTGAAATTTCTTGCACGGGGAGTAAACATGCACACAGTGAGACACATGTGTTTTTGCAATCCATTTAGGTGCACTGTCACGTGTGCATGTAGCTCAAATTTGATTTTTGCACATTATACCCCTAGAAAATCAATCAATGTACTAAAACGTCTTAATGATCTCTATTTTTTTTCAAAATGAAAACATCCCTCCTTTGGTAACATATGTTCACCGCGGGATAATTTAACATGCATCATAGTTGCGGTGGATTCGCGGTGTGTGTGTGTGTGTGCGTATAGGGGGTGGCGGGTGGCTGGCAGTACACTACGAGTCGTGAGCCACCATGTGGGTTGGCCGTTTTGTGAGGCAGGTGCCACATCAGAGTCATGAATTTTTTATTTAAAACATTACACAACCCTTTCATACATACATGTTTTGGCCACATGCAGTCGATGGTTGTCCTACACGACACTCGATACTCGCGTGTGACACTTTCTGTGGGCCCGCGAGGTCGTCGTCCATCACTTTGACGAAGAGCCGGCAAAGAGGTTAATTTGACCAGCAAGGTAGAACCTTTTTTGTTTGTGTTATGGTGGGAGTATATAGTACGCGTTGAAGAGGTGGGAGGGGACTAGCATATATACTATACGTACGCGTCCGTGAACAAGTACACCTCACTCAGTATCGGGAATTTTCGGTTTCCGAGGCACGTGCCACATCAAAGTTGTGAAATTGGCTATTCAAACATCACACAACACCTCTTTGGGCCACATGCATGCAGGCGGTGGTTATCCTAGGACACTCACGTGTGACGCTTCCATCTGTGGGCCCACGAGGCCATCGTCGATACATGCATCACTTTGACCTACATCGGGAGAGGTTAATTAATTTCACCATCAAGGAGGATTCTTTTTGGGTTGTATTATGGTAGGAGCATATAGTATGCGTCGAAGAGGGGGAAGGGGACCATCATATGTAGTACGCTTCATGAACCTCACTCTGTGTGGGGACTTTACGGTTTTCGAGGCATGTGCCACATCAAAGTTGTGCATTTTGGGTATTAAACATATGTTTGGCCCACATGCAAAGCAATGGTGGTTGTCCTCTCGCACCCACTTAAGCGGTTATCACCGATATCGATGCTTTCCATCTGTGGGCCCGCTTGGTCCATCACTACTTTGCCTGACAACAAGAGAGGTTAATTTGACTTAGGAGAGGATTATTTTTTTCTTTGTAATATGGTATATATATAGGTCATGCTCTGGGATGACATGATACTGTTTGAGCACACACATGCATGTGTACGCATGAATCCCTCCCATCGAGTTGAAGTGGCTAATACCACGACACGTCATGAACCGATCTCGCTCTGTGTGGGGTCTGTACGATTTTCGATGCACGCGCCACATCAATGTTGTGAAATGGTATTCAAACATGCATGCACGCATCACCTCCATACATATGCATGCAGTGGTTGTCTTCGAATGGTACACTCCCTCGCGTGGTTATTGGCGACAAGCCTATATATTCGTGGGCCCGCGTGGACATCCATGATCACCTTGACCGACAACAAGATAGGTTGCCATGGCGGATTCTTCCTTTGGTTCATGTTATCGTAGTATAGGTCATGGTGAGATTCAGACCTAATTAAGTTTGAGCGCATACTATGCACGCATGCATGCATGAATCCCCGTCATCGGCTTGAAGTGTGGTGTGACATACATATGCATGATCAACTAACCCTCACTCAGTGTGGGGATTTCTGGTTCGAAAGCACGGTGCCACAACAAAGTTGTTCCATTGTGTATTCAAACACACCTCTCCATACATATGTTTGGGCCACACGCAGGCAGTGGTTGTCTTCGGGGACTAGCTACTTGTGTGATTATTGGCGAGCTAGCCCATCTCCGGGGTCGCATGGATGGCCATCACTTTGACCAACAATAAGAGAGAGGTTGTACGACCAAGGTGGATTATTCTTGGTCCGTTTTACGATCCATCTTGGTGAGATGCCTCTCTGGCCCGCCGACTGAAAGTGGGTGTGTGTGGGGGGGGGGACTGCTACTTCGCACTTTGCTAGGTGAACCTCCGTGGGGGGGCCATGCATTCATAGCTTAGGATTCCCTTCCTGCCAACACGAGGGGGGGCAAGCAATACCGTGCGCTTTGCGAGATAGGTGCCACATCGAAGTTGCATTTGGTATTTCAACATCAAACAACTCTTTTCATACATATATTTGGTCCACATGCAAGTGTGTTCATGTTCTCACCCACTCCCGCTTCATTTTTCGCCAAATTTATGAACATTAGACAAGTCGGATGACGCAACAGACATGGTTCACTCACACTAACCGTGTGCCACGCCGGTGCCCCTATCACGCACATCCGCACAGTACATTGGGCTCCACGAGGCTTCCCCTCTCAAAAATATCTACCCGCCTGCAGCTTTTTTCTGTTTGATAACACACGGTTATTATGTTTCGACCGTGTGTGATGTTTCTTGTTCCCGCTCCTGCCTGCATCCCTTGAAAATATCTGCCCGCCTCGAGGGTTTTTCTGTTTCATAACACACGATTGTTATTTCCGGACCGTGTGCGATGCACCATCATCCAAATTTTCAATAGCCCCGGCATTTCACTCCCGCGTTTGACTCCCGCGTAGTAAAATTTTCAATAGCCGCGTCATTTCCTCAAACACACCCCCCGCCCCCCCTCCACACACACACACACCAAAACCTCCTCGGGCGCGCGCGCGCACACACACACACCCCTCCCTCGCTCGAAACCTTAGCAAGGTCGTCGCCGCCGCCGAAAGGCCTCCATTATCAACATCTGTCGGTTTGCCCGTGCAGCTTACCCACCGATGTCCATACCCAGGCCGCCCTGAGTTTCTTAGATGACGCCTGCCAAACACCCCCTTTCCCACAGATCCCCATCCCCCACTCTAGAGCGTCGCAGTCTAAGCCCGACTAAGCTTCCCATGGAGCTCGAGGAGCGACTGGCCCAAAAGAGGTGTATCGCGGTCTCTTCACCCGACGTCGCCGAGGAAGCTGACGACCATTACTGGCCGCAGGCACTCAATCAGTGGGCTAGAGTATGCGAGTATGTCGCGGACGCCGGCTACAACATCGAGGTCATCGACAGCGACGGCCCAACGCGGGCTTTGTCATAGGTTAAGTGGCCCACCCCCAACCCCTCGGGTTCAACCACCATCGATCTCATCCATGGCCCCACCGCTGATCTCCTCTGGCTCGCTGTCAAGAATTTGCCATCCTACATCGCCATCGAGCCCCTTTTGTCATTTCTGAAGGACACGTTCTGCGACGCTGGCTTGGGATCCACAGCTTCCAAGTCTGACCTCATCGACGGCAACCACGAGGAGGGCACCCTCTCTGGCTCTTACAAGGGGAAAGAGCCCATCTGCTCTTCCAAGGGGAAAGAGCCCGTCTGCGACATCAGGGAGGACACCCTACAGTTTTGCTCTTCCAAGGGGAAGGAGCCCATGTGCGACAACATGGAAGACATCCAGGGTCCATGCTCTTCCCACGAGAACGAGCCCATCTGTGACAAGTGAGGAAACCCATGATTTGTTTTTCCGTGCCTCTTCACAGGGGGGAACCCATGATTTGTTTTGTCGAGTCCCTTTTGTAGTGTAGTGAGAATATGTCCAGTTTTAATTGCTATATTTGGTTGTTTGCAGTGTGCCTTGTTTATTTTAGTTGTTCATAATGTGATGCTCTATATGTGCAATTATTTACTGTGCAGTACATTTCATCAATCCAGTTTTAAACATACCGATAGGAATGCATATATTTGCTTGCTGTTAAGCCTGTTATAGCTAGCATATGTCTCTTTTAAAGTTTTTTGATTGTTCGGTTGTTTGTAGATAGCATATGTCCAGTTTCAAATGCTATCTTTGGTTGTTCGTAGTATGCCTTGTTTATTCCAGTTATTCACAACGTGATGTTCTATATGTGCAAGTATGAATTGTGCAGTTCAATTTCATCAATACCAGTTTCAACAATACCTCTATGAATGACTACATTTGGTTGCTGCATCTTGTAGTTAACACGCCTTTCCATTTTTATTTAACAATAACAAGTGTACTTAGACTGGCATAATACCAGTTTGAATGACTGTGTTTGCTTGTTGTTAAATGTTAGGCCTGTTGCAGTTAACACACCTTTCCACTTGTTTTGCTTTACTAGCGTGCTTGAACCTGCACACTGAAGCTATCTTTTGGAGATTATTTTGTCTGCCATGGATATATTTGGTTGATGTTTAGCCTGTTGTGCTTAACATGCCTCTCGATGTACCTACACAGGACAATTTTGGGAACGACTGCTGTTTTCCATTGAGGTTAGTTTCATCCCATGGCTTATATATACTCACTGTTCAGGATATCGGTAGCTGGTACCATATAGGCAGGGGGCTGATAAGGGACTAATCAGTGAATCGGACTTTTAACTGAACATATCTGTAACCCATTTATCGTTAGGTTAACTAGGGCCATATGTAATATATCTGAGGCTACATAGCAACATGCACTGTACTTAATGTCTAAATATGCAATCCTAGGCTACATAGCAACAAGGAAGAGTGTTACCTTAATGTTCTGATGATGTCTAGATATACGTAGGAGAGCAGCAGCAACAACAACACAGCCCTGTTTGGATACTCAACTTAGCTAGAGGTTAGAGTTAGTTTCTAGCTCATGACTAACCCTGAACTAACTCCATCCAAAGAGGTGTTTGGATGACAGGGTTAGATTGACAATAAATGCACTGGGAGAACTAGCTCCAATTAGCACCTCTTGGGTGGGATAGTTTTTTTGGGTGGGTTAGATGCAACTAGCTCAAACTAGCCCTCATGTTTGGATATACTTTAGGGCTATTTGAGCCCGAACTAGCTCAAACTACCTCTAACCCATGGATATAGCAGCAGTTAATCAGCCGATAATTTGTAAAAATGTAATAAACTCCTTCCGGCCCATAATATAAGATGTTAATTCATCTAATACGTGAGTATATTGGATGTTATAAGATATTATAAAAGAGTGTTGTACTACATCATTGTGCAGTTGCTGTTTAGCTTCTAATATTAACTTGGTGCTTTTAGGAACATATGTCATTGGTAAAGATCCGCGCTTCGACCCTTTCTGCGTATGGGGCAATGAGATATCGATGAACCAGCATCAAGTGAGGAAGCTGATAAAGATTGCTAGTAAAATGGGTCAAAAGATGGCAATTAAACTATTTGTTTACAATTTATGCAAGACAACAGCGAACTGCAGGATGGTAAGTAAGAACTCTGCAGCCTTCTTTTTACTGCCCATAATGAGTTGTGTTAGATGACAATGTCTGAATCTTTTTCCTTTGCAGTGGTTCCCAAAGCAGTTTACTCAAGATTACCTCTCAAACTACATGATTGGTGGGCATGCAAAGGTTAAAGTATTTCTACCAGAACACGATGATTATCTAGATGTTTTCATGAAGACCGTGAAGGATGGGCGGTCGGCCATCACAAGGGGTTGGACTAGAGTCGTGCGTGACTTCTGCATGGAGGAGGGCACGATATGGGCATTCCACTTCACCTTGTTCAGCAACCAGAATGTATTTCGCCTCTTTCTTTACCGTCTTTAATAGTACAAGTATACAACTCTGGTTCAGCATTCTTTATTTGGTTCTTATGTAATTCTTGAACATATGTACCTATGAATCGAATAATGCATTGGTTGTTTGAACCTGATGGATATGAATAAAGCTATAGCATACATTCAAATTCAAATCCGGTACAATTTGAAATAGCAGCAATTAAATTATGGTGAAACTACGCTCTCCAGGTCGTTACGGCATACACAGTTGGTAAAACACAAACGTTTGCGATATACACCATAATCCGACACGGTTCACAGAGAGGAAACGTGTGCAAGCATGCACACAGTTGCCATTTGCAAAGCATGTGCGATGTCAGACAATATCACAAATGGTGCGGGCAAACTAAACGTTTGTGATAGTTGCCTTATCGTACATGATTCGCAACCATGAACTGTTTCTGATGTGGTATGCATCGTAAATGTTGCACCACAGAATAGCATGTGCGATAGTTGTCGTGTACGATGATGTTACGACGGTCCAACATTTCGTAATCCTGTCTGACACTCGTACGACGATTAGCTAATCTTCTTAATTAGTTATCGCATATGGTTTGGAAAAAGCGAATGTGTGTGATTTTCTGCTTATCATATACGTTCTATAATCGTGAACCGTTTGTGATGGGCCGTGCATCATAAATGTAGCACCACAGAATACCGACTGCGATGGCAATGCGAGCACAAACGAGTTGCAAGGATGCAGCGTCTGGGTGGCTCCCTATCCCCGACGGTTTCTGGGTCGTGTGGGAAGGACCCCCCCTATTGCAGTCACTCACTTGGCGACGGTTCCAAATGCCGTCGCGGAAAGGGGTTAAAAATCGTTTGTATAGCACCTCGCTGTACAAGTGTGTGGTAGGGCTGGTTCTCGTGCATGTACAATAGGGGTGCTATCTCCATCAAGAGGTAGCACTGTTTTATTTGAAGAGCGTGTTTTTACTCCACTAGATACTGCCATCACCCGCTCCAATTCAAATGGTTGATAAACAGGAAACATAGTTGAATGTACAGACCTTGTATGAGAGACAGGTGCAATAGATAGTGTGGAAAAAAGAGGGCATGAAATAGTTGACATGTATATTGTTTAACTAAAAAGGATAGCATGACATAATTTCACATAGATGATGTCTATCTAAACTATTTAGCATAGCATGACATAATTCAAAGATATGATGACTAACTAAATAGGATGGCATGAGATAATTATATGATGTCTTTAGTAAACAGGTTTGCATGACATAATTCACATACATGTTATCTAAGTAATCAGGATCGCATGATTTAATTCACATATGTGATTTATATACTAACCAGAGGGCATTCGCATATATGATGTCTGAACTAAGAACATGGTGTTGAATATTGTGTATATGATGTCTAAACTATGCAATGCAAGACACCATATGCATGATATGAGCAGTATAACCATGCCAAGTTGGAGCATACACCTCAGTGGGGGAATAGGACTGGTCATCTGTCTCTGAATCCATCTCTGAGGAGCTATCGGGACCCAGCAAGAGATCTGCTTTGACAGGTAGCACTGTCTGCTCTGAAGACCTTGTTTTCACTCCAGATTTTTCCATCACCCACTCAAATGGCTGATTCACAGGAAGAGTAGTTTAATGTACAAACATTGTCGACAAATGGAAATGTAATGAAGAAAAGGATTGGCAAGATATCATTCAAATATATGATGCCTGGTTAAACAGGATGGCATTGCATATTTCCCATATATTATGGCTAGCTAAAAGAGATGAGACTGCATAATTCTCTTATATGATATAGAAACTAAACAGGTGGCATTACAAAACATGTCTAAACTAAGCATATGACATATATGATGTTGAAAGTAGGCACTGCAAGGCAACATATGCATGATATGACCAACATCATCATGCCAAGTTAGAGCAAACACCTTGGGGGTAAATAGGAGTGGTCAGCTGCGTCTGAATCCGCCTCAGAACAGATATCTTCCTCTGGATTACAATCTGGAGAGGGGGAGGGTTCACCATTGAACCCAACATGGTGCGATGTCTGCATGACATTTTATTGCCACGCAAAACTCTTCTCTTTTTCTCTACATGTTCAGCATGACTGTGTACAATATCTGACATGCATACGAAAAAAATATAGTGAGATTATGTAAGGATAGCATGTAGAAATCTAGAGTGATGGTAAAAACCAGTGGATGGATCCAAAAATAATGATAGCAGGCTGATGATAGCTTTAATTTAATAAAAAGACAGATGATGATTGCTTTACTATTTGTTTCCCACCCAAGATGAACAACATAGGCATACCCTAAGTGAACCAGATAATAGACAGAGATACTATTCATTGCTGCCTTGATATGTGCCCCACAAGTAATTTTAAAACTCAAGTTTGAACATTAATTAGGACCTGACTTGGAGTCTAAGAGGTGAACAGGATGATAAAGTAGCAGGTAATATTAAGAAATGCATAACATAAGCAGAAATAAAAGAGTGCGACCTCTCTTGTGGACCCATGTACTCCTCAGGTTCATCTGCTGAGTCGATGATGGTGATACAGTTGTGGTGGGTGCCGGCGGCCGGGAAGGAGATCTGAGGCGGCGAAAGACGGTCAAGAGTCGTGATGTTTGGTTTGGTGGATGCTTCTGTCGATGGAGCAGCTCAGGTGAGGTGGACGATGTCGCGGTAGGAGCAGGACAAACCACACAAAGTTTTCTGCGACACCTATCTATAACTAAAGTAATTATGTAAGGGCTGCTTTGGCTTGCAGGATTCTAAAAACACAGGGATAGGAAAAACACCGGAATAGGATAGGAATGCACATGGGAAACAGAGCATTTGTAAACACAGGATTTCTGTCAACTTGGGTGTTTGGTTCACAGGAATTGGAAGAGCAGAGGAATGCAAAGAAACATGGCCAAATTAAAGTGAAACCATATGAAAGCATGTATAGTTAGAATGTTATTCTGCCACTAATGCACTTGGTCTTGTTTTCATGCATAGGATTTTGAAAAGTAGGTCCAGGTGGATGTTTTGCTCCATTCCTTTCAACGAAATGCATGAATAATTGAATAGAAGAATGCCATAGGAAAATTTCCTATTGCTATGTTTTCCCTTCACTTTTTCCTTTGAACCAAAATAGCCCTAATGGATCGACATGAATGTAGAGTAATAAGTGATGCGACCAATGTACAACCTCTTTGCCGTAGCCGTGTTGACCTCAGCATCACTGGGTTGGTCGCTGAAGAAGTTGCGGCAGAGGTGGCTGTCAGAGGTGTGGAGGAAGATCTGAGGCGTCTGTAGACGGCCTCCAGGGCACTGCTCTGTTGTGATGGATGGTTCCGTCGTTGGAGCAGCTCCGGCGAGCCATAAGACATCGAGGCTGAAGTAGTACAAGACAGACATCGTTAATCTCAAGTGGGATTCTAATAGCATCTCCAATAGATGATGTAAAATACATTACCAAAAAGTGATAGATGTAAAATTTACATCACCAAAAAACACCTGACTACAACAGATGAGGTAAAAACTGTTGACTCTGAACTTAACTGTCGAAACTGAAATTTACTGTGGAATCTGAATGTTACTATCGAAACTGAACGCACTGGTAGTAGAGAGGCACTTCACATGTAGTTTAGGTCGCTCGAGCACTAGTAGTAGAGAAACAGTGATCTAAATCAGCAGGCGATCGACAGGGAACACGGTAGCAGTAGTAGCCAGAGCAGCAGCGCCTGGAGGAGAAGCACGAACTAGAGCCAGAGCAGCAACTCGTGTAGCTGTAGCAGCCCGTGTACCAGCATCAGCAGCGCGAGCGAGAGCAAGAGCAGAGCAGCAGCACGAATGAGGGGGAGAGCAGAGCAGCAACGCGGCCAAGCGAGAGACAGAGCAGTAGCAGCATGAGCGAGTGAGAGCCGGAGCAGCAGCAGCGCGAGCGAGCGAGCAAGAGCCGGAGCGGCAGCAACAAATCTGGCTGGTATGGACGATGCTGCCAAAGGGGCCTCGCACTGGGAGAGAGCTGCCGTGGAGATGTCACCCGCGGCGTCGGCTTCGAGATAGCCGTGCCATCGGGGTGCGGGATCGAGCACCATCAAAGCCGGCAGGTCGAGTTAAGGAGAAGGTGCAATGCGATGAGTGTACAACCTCTTTGATGGCGTCGAGTAGGCCTCGGCTTCTTCCGAGGAGTCGGTGAGGATGCTGCGATTCCGGTGGAGCAAGTTAAGGTGGCACTATGGGGATGGATCAGCCGCGATAGACGAGGTGATCATCAGAGCAGCTCCTTGGAGGTGGAGGACGGGGCGGCTGAAACGGCGGGACGACGAGATCGATGATGGATCCTCATCTGGGGAGGTGGATGAGGGACGTCGAGCTGTTGTGGTGGACGACGTCGTCGGGGAAGAGGCTCTAGCTGGGCAGCGGTGGGGTGGCGGACGGAGGAGGGTGGGTTTCGCGGTTGGAGTAGAGAAGTTATGGCGGCCTGGGATTTTGAATGACGAAAAGGAAGTGATGGGAGGGGGGGAACCATGACTTAGGGATGCGCTTGTCCAAAATGTAGGGTGTGTTACAAAAATACCCCCATCGATTTGAACTAGCGGCCCTTTCAGCTCAGGGTTAGAAGGGGGATTTCGCGTGTCGGGATTTGCCAGCTGGAGGCAGGTTTCGCGCGCGTTGTAATTTCGGGATAGCAAGGCGCAGGTTGTGAAGGCGCGAGTTTTGGGAGCACGATATCTGAATTTTCGGGATAACATGGCGCGGGTTGAATTTTAGGGACAAGCCTAACGTGTAATAATGTATGTACCAAATCAATTCGCACTTCCCTCAATGAAAAAAACAAAAAAAATAAAACTATTCGCACCACACAAAGAGAGAGTCTTGTCCCGCTTTACTGTACAAATGCTATTCCATGCTATGAATCCATGTTATGTCGAATTAAATTTTTTTGCTGGCTGTATAATGCATGTAACCTACTCATACGAACATTTTAGTGCATTCCAAATGTCTATACTACCACTGCAATTTGAACTAATTTGAATTCATTTCTCTATTTAAATAAGAATCTACAATCATGATTGTTGACAACTTAAACCATCATTCGTATATTATCTTGACAACACACCACATGATTACTATAGAGATAGATATGAACTATGTGTACTATATGAACTCGAATTCAAAATTTTGAATACACTTGATGTTGATTCCAAATAATAGTGCATTTGATGTACTAACTAGATCTTCATAATCTAAACCATGTTTCATACGTACACTATGTTTATCACACAAAGTATAGTGCCCCGCCCCTGATAACCCACAAGTATAGGGGATCGCAACAGTTTTTGACGGTAGAGTATTCAACCCAAATTTATTGATTCGACACAAGGGGAGCCAAAGAATATTTGCAAGTATTAGCAGCTGAGTTGTCAATTCAACCACACCTGGAGATTAATTATCTGCAGCAAAGTGATCAGTAGCAAAGTAGTATGATAGTTTTGATAGTAGTAGCAACAGCAATAGTAACGGTAACAGTGATAACGATGATTTTGTAGCAAGTGCAATAGTAACAATAGCAGTAGTAACTTAGCAAGAACAATATGAGAGAAATTCATAGGCATTGGATCGCTGAATTCGTTGGATGATATTCATCATATAACAGGCATAACCTAGGGCGATACGGCACTAGCTCCAGTTCATAAATATAATGTAGGCATGTATTCCGTAAATAGTCATACGTGCTTATGGAAAGAACTTGAATGACATCTTTTGTCCTACCCTCCCGTGGCAGCGGGGTCCATATGGAAACTAAGGGATATTAAGGCCTCCTTTTAATAGAGAACCAGAACAAAGCATTAACACATAATGAATACATGAACTCCTCAAACTACGGTCATCACCGGGAAGTGTCCCGACTTCTGTCACTCCGGGGTTGACGGATCATAACACGCAGTAGGTGACTATAACTTGCAAGATCGGATCTAGAACATAGATATAATGGTGATAACATAAACGGTTCAGATCTGAAATCATGGCACCCGGGCCCAAAGTGACAAGCATTAAGCATGGCAAAGTCATAGCAACATCAATCTCACAACATAATGGATACTAGGGATCAAGCCCTAATAAAACTAACTCGATTACATGATGAATCTCATCCAACTCCTCACCGACCAGCGAGCCTACGAAGGAATTACTCACTCTCGGTGGGGAGCATCATGGAATTGGCGATGGAGAAGGGCTGGTGATGAGGAAGATCAAAGATCCCCCTCTCCGGAGCCCCAAACGGACTCCAGATCTTGCCTCCCGATGAAGAACAGGAGGTGGCGGCGGCTCCGTCTCGCAAAATGCAATACTTCTTTTCCCTGATTTTTTTCTCCGAAAATGTGATTTTATAGTATCAGGGTTGGAGTCTGCGGGGCCACCAGGTGGAGACAACCACCTGGGCGCGCCTGGAGGGGGGCGTGCCCTGGTGGGTTGTGCCCACCCAAGTGCCCCCCTCCGGTGGTTCTTGGCTCCAGAAATTATCTTTATTTGTATAAAATATCCTCGTAAAGTTTCGTTCCAATCCGAGAACTTTTATTTCTGCACAAAAAACAACACCATGGTAGTTCTGCTGAAAACAGCGTCAGTCCAGGTTAGTTTCATTCAAATCATGCAAATTACAGTCCAAAACAAGAGGAAAAGCATTAGGAAATGTAGATACGATGGATACGAATCAACTCCCCCAAGCTTAAACCTTTGCTTGTCCACAAGCAATTCAGTTGATAAACTGAAAGTGGAAAAGAAAAACTTTTATGAACTCTTTTGCTATTGTTTACATAAATAAGCTTAAGTAGCACCCAGGTTTTCAGCCAAGATCATGACTAACCATGTCGACAATAACTCTTAAAAATTATATTAACTCGTATCAATGGCATAATCAACTAGCGAGCAATAATAAGATATCTCAAATGACAACACTTTGTCAAAGCAACCATGATATAATATGATAATAGTGGTATCTCGCTAGCCCTTTCTGAGACCGCAAAACATAAATGCAGAGCACCCCCAAAGTTCAAGCAGCGACTAAACATTGTAATTCATGGTAGAAAAGATCCAGTCATGATGCACCCAACATTAGCTACACACAACGCATGAGGATGACAATAGTGCTCTCAAGATCTGGCGCTTATTTGAGAAGGTGATGACACAACATAAAAGTAAATAGATAGTCCCTTCGCAGAGGGAAGCAGTGATTTGCAGAGGTGCCAGAGCTCAAGTTTTTTTAAAACAGAGGTAAATGAAATTTTGAGAAATGCACCCTTCTTGTTTACTTCGTGACCATTAGTTATCAGTATCTTCCATGATAAACACATTAGTAGCGGTTCCCAAGCGATAAAAGTAAAGGTTTACTCCCCCTCCACCAACAATCACACTCCACGGCTTGTCCGAAACAACGGGTGTCGTCCATACCAACAATAGTCCTGGGGGAGTTTTGTTTAATTATTTGCAATTTGATTTCGGGACTGGGAATCCCTATTACCGTCCCTCTCATGCAAGAACGAGGGAATAAACACTCATCATGAGAATAACCCGCTTAGCATGGAAGATACTGACTACCTCCTATCGCTCTATGAATAATCCAGGCACACAAAAAGGATATTTATGTGAAGTTTTTAGAGGTGGCACATGCAAATTTACTTAGGACGGCAGGGTAATACCGCATATAGGTATGTATGGTGGACTCATCTGGAATAACTTGAGTTTTAGGATTTTGATGCACAAGCAGTATTCCCGCTTAGTACAGGTGAAGGCTAGCAAATAGGTTGAGAAGCGGCCAGCTAGAGAGCGAAAACGGTCATGAACATGCATTATGCATAAGTAACATTGGATACTAGCATGAGTAGGATATGAACACCATGAACATAAATATCATAGAGGCTATCTTGGTTTTGATTCAACTACATGCATGAACATGTGCCAAGTCAAGCCACTCGAACATTCAGAGGGGGATAACCATATCATCATACTACATCACAATCATTTTAACGCTATGTTGACATCCAAGATAAATCATTATCCACTCCTAGCTATTTAAGCATTGCATGAGAAACTATAATCTCTAATTGTCATTGCAAACGTTGTTTGATCATAATAGGCTGAATCATGGATACTAAGTTAAACATATTTACAAAAACAGAACAAGTCGAGTTCATACCCGTTTCTCTCTGCCATAGCCGGTTCACCAAGTATCGTCATTATTGCCTTTCACTTGCACGACTGAATGATATGAAAATGATAATACTGCAAGAATGCCATGGACTAAGCTGAGATCTGCAAACATTTTATTCAAGAGGAGAAGACAAGGCAATTTGAGCTCTTTGTTAGATTATCAGTAATGCATATGAGAGCCACTCAACATTTTCATCGTGGTCTTCTCCTCAGTATGACTCAATAAAAAGAAAAGAAATTCAGAGAAACACACTGAAATATTTTTGGAGTTTTTAGTTTTTTCTTTTTCTTGAAGAAAGCAAATTAAAGACAAGGAAAAACAAAAAAACGAGAAAAACTATTTACATGGGAGAGCTCCCAACAAGCAAAAGAAGAACAAGGAAATCTTTTTGGGTTTTCTTTTAATACTACAACTAACTACACTAGAAAGAAAAACCGAAAAGAAGCAAGAAACAATTTTTTTTGTTTTCTCGAAGTTTTTCAAACACACAAGAAAAAGGCGTACGTACTCCCCCAAGCTTAGGCTTTTGGCCTAACTTGGTAATCACCACACGTAGTAACCATCGGGTCCCACCTCGAAGTGCTGTGGAGCGGGCACCTGAGGGTCCCACTCCTGAGGCTCCTCCTCTGCTGCGGCCTGGTTGTTTCGGTAGGTGATGATGTCATCTGGCATGATCCTGTATCTGCCCCTGGCAATAGAATCAAACAAAGTAGGTGCAGGCAACGGAATAATATCACGGGTGTTCTCGCTGAAAACCAGGTTGTACGGAATATCTACAGTGATGTTCTCGCTATCAATAAAGTGATGATGTGCCATAGCCTGGCGATCTAAATAAACCTTGGGAAAGGGATAGTCATGCTGGCATATCTGGATGTTAAAGTGACTTGCTAAGCGAGTAGCATAAATACCGCCATGAATTTTACCCTTGGACCTGTTAAGGTGAAGGCGACGTGCCACAATAGCTCCCAAGCTAAAAGTGTGATCCTCGTGTAGTGGACGACGTAAAAGAGCGAAATCAAGGGCACTAAGTGCGCCAACCTTCTCTCTAGCAAGGAAACACTTCGTAATAAATAGAGCAAAATAATGCATAGAAGGAAACTGCAAGCTAGTGGCGGTGACACTCGACACCCCTCTCTCATCTCCCACTGACAGAGTGTGGTAGAAACCATCAAATTCCGCGGGCTTAGGCTCTCTTAAATCTCCATCAGAGGGAATCAAACATATGTCATAGAATTCAGTAAGTGGTATCTAATGAGTTTCAGCATATAAATTAAATTGCACCTCAGGAGGGTTATTCCTACTCAGAAAATAGAAACTTTGCACAAAGGAATTTGTAAGGAGATGATACTGTTCACACTCAGCTAAGATGAAGTCGGTGAGGCCGTCATTAGCAACAAATTGTGCAAACTCATGACAAATTCCAGCTCCATCCGTGAATGGGTTGTGCGGCCATTCGCACGGCTGCACCTCCGCAATTCTCCGGGTGCGGAGGTCATTGTCCGATGACTCCCCAATAACCCCCTTGGAGTTCTTCTTGGAAGCAAACTTCCTAAAGATATTCATCCTTTTCCTATGAATAAAATTCTGAAATTTTTAGTCCACAAAATTTTTCTCAACAAAACTTTACAAGATTGATAGCAACTACTCATAGGGATGCATAGAGGCCATATCAAGCATTCAAACTACTTAGAACTCTAAGAATTCAACATGCAAGCTCATCTACAGCAGCACCAAGAGTAACTATTTATTCAAAATATAAACCACTAAAGAAAAAACTAATTGAACCAACGGAGGAGTCACATACCAAGCAACAATCCCCCAAAACAGTTTCGGAAATGGAGCTTCAAGCAAAGAGATCGAAATCCGCGGGTTTGAGAGCAAGAACACGAAAGAGAGAGCAATGGTGATTTTTTTTTCTGGAGGTAGGTGATGACATGGACTAAAAAGATAAGTGAGGGGCCCACGTGGGGACCACACTAGCGCCCTGGTGGGTTGTGCCCACCTGGTGCACCCCCCCCCCCCCTCTGATGTTATTTGCACCAAAAATTCTTAAATAATCAGAAAAAATCGTATTAAATTTTCAGAATATTCTGAGATCTTTTATTTTCGGGTCATTTTTTTGTTACACAGAAAATTCAGAAAACACACTAAGCATGGCATTTCATTTTGTTTAACTAAGAAAAACAGAAAATAAAAGTAAAGGACAGAAAGTAGTGCTCACTAAATTCATCAACTTCATACTTCCCAAAAATGATTCATTAATAAGGTTGATCAAGTCTTATTAACAACCACCTTCGGTTAGCATAAAACCGAAGAACTTTCGTAAAACACTAAGTTACCTCAACGGGGATATGAATGTCCCCAACAATAAGCATTTCATATTTCTTTTTGACAGTAGGTAGAGGTAGTTGAAAACTTCCGATAGTGATTGTCGGAGATTTTTCAATAACATTAATACCATTCACTTGGAATTGTTTCTTCGGAAAGTGCACCGTATGCTCATTACCATTGATATGAAAAGTGACCTTGCTTTTATTGCAATCAATAACAGCCCCTGCAATATTCAAGAAGGGTCTACCAAGGATAATCGACATGTTGTCGTCCTCAGGCATCTCAAGAATAACAAAGTCAGTTAAGATCGTAACATTAGCAAAAACAACGGGCACATCCTCACAAATACCGATAGGTATGGCAGTTGATTTGTCAGCCATTTGCAAAGATATTTCAGTAGGTGTGAGTTTATTCAAGTCAAGTCTTTTATAAAGAGAGAAAGGCATAACACTAACACCAGCTCCTAAATCACACAAAGCGGTTTTCACATAGTTTCTTTTGATGGAGCAAGGTATAGTTGGTATTCCCGGATCTCCAAGTTTTTTAGGTACTCCATCCTTAAAGGTATAATTAGCAAGCATGGTGGAGATTTCAGCTTCCGGTATTTTTCTCTTGTTGGTGATGATGTCTTTCATGTATTTTGCATAAGGAGGCATTTTCAGGATATCAGTCAAGCGGGTACGCAAAAAGACTGGCCTAAGCATTTCAGTAAAGCGTTCAAATTCTTCATCATCTTTCTTCTTAGTTGATTTAGGTGGAAAGGGCATAGGTTTTTGAACCCATGGTTCTCTTTCCTTACCATGTTTTCGAGCAATAAAGTCTCTTTTATCATACCTCTTATTCTCGAGTTGTGGGTTATCAAGATCAACAGCTGGTTCTATTCAACATCATTGTCTGGTTCTTTATTATTTGTTTGAGTATCTTCATGAACCTCATCATTATCTTTTTCATTATCAGAAGGTGAGTGTTCATTACCAGACTGAGTTTCAGCATCAGAAATAGAGACTTCATTATCATTATCAGGAGGTTTTTCTACTTCAGATTCAATAGAGGCATGCAAAGTCCTACCATTTTTCTTTTTCTTTTTCTTTTTAGAAGGACTAGGTGCATCAGTGTTAACTCTTTGAGAGTCTTGTTCAATTCTTTTAGGGTGCCCCTCAGGATAAAGTGGTTCCTGAGTCATTCTACCTCCTCTAGTCATTACTCTAACAGCATGATCATTGATATTATTATTCATTTCATCAAGCAACTCTCTTTGAGATTTAGCAACTTGTTCTAATTGAGTTTGAACCATAGAGGCATGCTTTCCTACACCTCTGACATCATTTGAGATTCTAAATAACAAGTCACTCAAGCGAGCAATCATATCAGAATTATATTTCAATTGTTTCACAACAGTTGCATTGAAGTGATCTTGCTTTCTAATGAAATTATCAAACTCATATAAGCATTGACTAGGATGTTTATTATAAGGGATATCACCTTCATCGAACTTCAATAAAGAATTTACCTCTACCACTTTGGGTGGTGGTGGTGTTTCAAGCCCATGTATTTCTTCGATAGGTGGTAAATTTTTAACATCCTCTGCTTTAATACCTTTTTCCTTCATAGATTTCTTTGCCTCTTGCATATCTTCAGGACTGAGATATAAAATGCCCCTCTTCTTTGGAGTAGGTTTAAGTGGTGGTTCAGGAAGGACCCAATCATCATAATTTTTCAATATGTTATTCAATAATTCTTCAGCTTGTCCAATAGTTTGTTCCCTGAAAACACAGCCAGCACAACTATCTAGGAAGTCCCTAGAAGCATCTGTTAGTCCATTATAGAAGATATCAAGTATTTTATTTTTCTTAAGCGGATGATCAGGCAAAGCATTAAGCAATTAGAGAAGCCTCCCCCAAGCTTGTGGGAGACTCTCTTCTTTAATTTGCACAAAGTTAAATATTTCCTGTAAGGCAGCTTGTTTCTTATGAGCAGGAATTTTTTTTCCAGAGAAGTAGTAAATCATATCCTGGGGACTACGCACACAACCAGGAGCAAGAGTATTATACCAAGCCTTAGCATCACCCCTTAATGAGAACGGAAATAATTTGAGAATATAATAATAGTGAATCTTCTCATCATGAGCAAAAAGGGTGGCTAAGTCATTCAACTTAGTAAGGTGTGCCACAACAGTTTCAGTTTCATAACCATAAAAAGGATCAGACTCAACCAAAGTAATTAACTCCGGGTCGACAGAGAATTCATAATCCTTATCATCAACAAAGATAGGTGAAGTAGCAAACTCAGGATCACATTTCATTCTAGCATTCAAAGATTTCTCCTTCAGTTTGCATAATAATTTCTTAAGATCATCCCTATCATTGCAAGCAAGAAAGTCTCTAGTTGTCTCCTCATCCATAACATAACCTTCCGGTATCTCAGGCAGTTTATATCTAGGAGAACTAGACCTAATAGGTGTTTCAAGATTTTTCAGTTTCAAGCTCTTCATCAGTTTCAACAATTTCATCAGTTTCAGCATTCTCAAGAGCTTTAGTTCTAGCAAGTTGTTCATCAAGAAATTCACCTAGTTGCACATTATCATCAAGCAAGGTACTAGCATCATCATGAGTAACCTTGATAGCAAAAGTAGCATCATCAATGACTTGTGACATATCAGAATTAACAGCGTGTGGTGGTGTTGCAAGTCTACTTATAACAGAAGGTGAATCTAAAGCGGAGCTAGATGGCAATTCCTTACCTCCCCTCGTCTTAGAGGGGAAAATCTTAGTTTTAGCATCCTTCAGATTCTTCATAGTGATAACTTGATAATAATCCCAAGTGACTCAACAAATATAGCTATGGTCCCCGACAATGGCGCCAGAAAAAGGTCTTGATAATGCACAAGTATAGGGGATCGCAACAGTTTTCAAGGGTAGAGTATTCAACCCAAATTTATTGATTCGACACAAGGGGAGCCAAAGAATATTTGCAAGTATTAGCAGCTGAGTTGTCAATTCAACCACACCTGGAGATTAATTATCTGCAGCAAAGTGATCAGTAGCAAAGTAGTATGATAGTTTTGATAGTAGTAGCAACAGCAATAGTAACGGTAATAGTGACAACAATGATTTTGTAGCAAGTGCAATAGTAACAATAGCAGTAGTAACTTAGCAAGAACAATATGAGAGAAATTTGTAGGCATTGGATCAGTGAATTCGTTGGATGATATTCATCATATAACATTCATAACCTAGGGTGATACGACACTAGCTCCAGTTCATAAATATTATGTAGGCATGTATTCTGTAAATAGTCATACGTGCTTATGCAAAGAACTTGCATGACATCTTTTGTCCTACCCTCCCGTGGCAGCGGGGTCCATATGGAAACTAAGGGATATTAAGGCCTCCTTTTAATAGAGAACTGGAACAACGCATTAACACATAATGAATACATGAACTCCTCAAACTACGGTCATCACTGGGAAGTGTCCCGACTTCTGTCACTCCGGGGTTGCCGGATCATAACACGTAGTAGGTGACTATAACTTGCAAGATCAGATCTAGACCATAGATATAATGGTGATAACATAAACGGTTCAGATCTGAAATCATGGCACACGGGCCCAAAGTGACAAGCATTAAGCATGGCAAAGTCATAGCAACATCAATCTCAGAACATAATGGATACTAGGGATCAAGCCCTAACAAAACTAACTCGATTACATGATGAATCTCATCCAACTCCTCACCGACCAGCGAGCCTACGATGGAATTACTCACTCCCGATGGGGAGCATCATGGAATTGGCGATGGAGAAGGGTTGGTGATGACTAAGATCGAAGATCCCCCTCTCCGGAGCCCCAAACGGACTCCAGATCTGGCCTCCCGATGAAGAACAGGAGGTGGCAGCGGCTCCGTCTCGCGAAACGCGATAATTCTTTTTCCCTAATTTTTTTCTCCGAAAATGTGATTTTATAGTATCAGGGTTGGAGTCTGCGGGGCCACCAGGTGGGGACAACCCACCTGGGTGCGCCTAGAGGGGGGGCGTGCCCTGGTGGGTTTTGCCCACGCAGGTGCCCCCCTCCGGTGGTTCTTGGCTCCAGAAATTATCTTTATTTGTATAAAAAATCCTCGCAAAGTTTTGTTCCAATTCGAGAACTTTTATTTCTGCACAAAAAACAACACCATGGTAGTTCTGCTAAAAACAGCGTCAGTCCGGGTTAGTTTCATTCAAATCATGCAAATTAGAGTCCAAAACAAGAGGAAAAGCGTTTACGACGGAGACGTATCAGCCCCCTACATTATGACAAGTATTTAACCCTGAGCTGCAAAAGCCACACATTATCACAAATTCAAATAAATGTTCTATATATTATATGTAGTATAACATGTTCATAACCACACCATGCGTATCACCATTATATATATTCATGCATGCGTCGGTTTAAAACACTATGATATCTTCTTCAAATATTCGAATCCACTTTTTTATAATGAATTATGATCTCTGTTCGTCTTTTACACCCACATAATCGTCTTCTCTTTGTAGCTAGCGCTAACTTTCTCTCATGCATGCACATGCCCGCCCCCCTCTCACCCTCCCTCAGCGTCCCCTCTATCGCGCACATTCGTTATTTCTCTTTAGGTCGTTCACCCACAGTGTGTGTAGGCCCCCCGGCTCCTTCTTTCCAGCACACACCGGTCGATATACCTCTCTAGCCAAGTGTGCCTACCACAAACACACACTTTCCCTCTTCCCTTCTCACCGTCCATGCCCCCCTACATCCAATATTGTTCCATGCACATGCACACTCCCGCCCCTCTTTTCATTGATCTCATACTCTCACACTCCTCCCCCCTCGATATAGTAGGCCTCTCGCACCACCTCCTAGCCGCATCCCTCTCCCCCTGTCCATCTCTACGGACCTTATTTGCTTCTAACACATGCATGCATGTATACCTACCGATCTCCCTACATATAGCTAGGTCGACTATAAGTCTTTTTCCCCATGCACCGATCGACGTACCTCACTAGTTATGTCTATCCCTTTCTCCGACACATGACGATTGATCTTCCTATGTAGTTACATCTACTTACCACAACCATATCGTCCCCCCTCATCATCCGTGCATACCTCCCGACCCGTCTCTCACACGCACGTGCATAGACAAGCAGACATCCCCTCTCTTATTAATATTGCACTCGTACCCTCCGTTTGTCTAGCAGGCCTCTCCCACCATTTGTGAGAAGCAACTCCACCACCAACCCTCCGACACTCTACCTTTGTCTCTCTCCCAACCTTATTCCTCTGCTACACATATGCATGGATGTCGATCGATCTCCCTCAATACATATCTAGGTATCTCTCCTTCTCCACACATATACCAGTCGATCTACCTCTCTATAGTTAGGTCTCTGCCCCCTCCCCCCCCCCCACCCACACACACACACCGATAGTCGAACATTGTAGGTAGGTATCCATGCCACAGAGACAAACTGCACCTCTACCCACTCACATTCCAGTAGGCCAGCCGCCCTGTATCTTTGACGTGGGCAAACACAAATTCGATGGCACACTTTATCGATCGCGCACCCACACACTTCATCCCTATTTTCGATTCTATCGATATCTCACGCCGATGATCCCTCCACTCTCTTCTTATGGATCGCTCCCTCTATATATGATATATCCATGACTCTGTTTCACACACATTGCATATGTTACATTTTTTGTTTGAGATATCATCGACACATTGCCTCTGTTTCGCACAAATCATCTCTCTCACACCCACCCACGTACGTACCTACACGTAAAGAAGAGGTGCACGCACGATGCACGTGCTCACGTCTCGTTCCCGGCCACACCCGCACGGGTACATGGTAGAGTTCATTTCTGTACAAAAAGGCAGCCCACGTGATAATTTGACACGTGTAGCGGTTGTTTACTCGAAGGAGGGTCGTGTACCACGCGTACACGGAACAAAGTTTGACTTGACGTGTTAGTATTAAATAAAGTTATATTCCTCAATGGCACGTACAGGATATAAAATGATTGTCATCGGGAAAAAAGAAATCCGCTCCACTATATACAATGGAGCCTGCATGCCGGGGTTTGTCTCTCATCACACTATCTCACACAAGGCGGCGGTGGCCTCTCTCTCATCGTTGGTTACTGATCCGGTCGCATCCCGTCCGCCGGCGGAAAGGGAGGATGTGCATCGTTTCTCCATTCGACGGCGTCAAGGCAGCACATCCCGATCTGCGGTACCCGTCGTTCTCACTGACCAAGCTCCGGCGCGGTAGGGCCTTCGCCACTTGCTCGCTGCCGCAGTATGGGTAGATCCCGCCCGCCGCCGCCCTCCTAGTTACATCCCGAGGACCCCCAGGTACAGCTTCCACCCCTCTGGCCTTGCTCCACTGCCCATCTTCCCATGTCGCTGCATGTGGAAAATCTTGCATGTGGATCTTCCCTAGTTCTTTGCCCAAAACGTAGCTCGTCTGGCGTACTTTCCATATTGCAATCTTGTCCTCACACCGTTTTAGATAAACAACCGTGCTATTATCTTCCCTTAGGACAAGGAATATGCTTCTTTTTTTACGTCGTTTGTGTCATCAACTGTTATTGGCCAGTAATTGTTTCCTTTCTACCTCTTTTTTGCAAACAGGGCTATCCATTTCACCTTGTTGCTATTGCGACCTTTTGGTGAACTGCACAAATCACTTTTTTCTTAAGAGTGTTTTGTGCAGTTCTACTAAAATGTCACACGGGCAACGTCTCTACATTTCAGTGCGACTGCACAAAGGGAGATTGGTTTTGCTTTATCCTCCTCATCCAACTCCGAGCCTAATCTTCTCCAACTATTTGCTTACTCTTCTCCAACTAGTTAATCTTAAGAGAGACTGCAAAGGTGACCGGCTTCTATTTGTGTGTTTATTGTTTCATCAACAGACCTCTATTATTGTAATCACACTTAATATCTTTGGAACAGGGACGCTCAGCTCTATTTTAGTGGAACTGCACAAAATGATCAGAATGTTGCATGCTCCTAACAGCTACTTTTTTCCCAACATGCCTTGTTGATTTAGACAGAGCTGGGGGGAAGTTGCTGCCAATGAAAGCATGGATCAATTTTAATTTAACACCTTCTCACAACTTTGTCTTCAGTTGTGATGTAAATATTAGCTCTGATCTGCTAATCATTGAGATGCATTAGCAAGGAAGTTAGTTTCCTTTCTAGTATTTTGATTGATGTTGTAACGAGACAACCTTCCATCTGGCAAGACACACGAAACAAAAGTTGAAAGCTTCAAAGCATTGTACAATTTCATGTCGCTGGAAAATTATTTGTATACGTTAATTATGTAAACAAATGTTGGAAGCTTGATAGCATTGCCAGAAGCCATTCAGCATCCGGGTCCATGTGCCATGCACAAAATTATAGTGCACAACCGCAAGGGAGACTCAGCCCGGTCGTTGCGTCGCACTAATAATGAGTAATGAGCAGTCAAATCATAAGCCCCACCTTTCCCACTGTAAGTTGCTCGGAAGAAGCAACCATCAATACGCTCTTCTTTGAATCCGCTCATACTAGTATGAAGGTGCAAAGCCAAGTCCGCATATGTCCTGTCGGTCAACGCGCTTCCTCTTGGCATATCACTGACATGTGGGACCGGAGTGTGAGCAAACCGATCTCAATTGAGGAGGACGGCAAAATGGCCAACCCCGCCGCTCCTTGAGAGAGACGAGGAGCGAGAACACATAGACGGGCTCGCATGGAGGCCAAGATATATTCGAGCATGGTTGATCGATATTATCATTACATGTTTGATGTTTTTTTAATTGTACTATTGGGCTACCGTTTTTCGCACTTCTCCCGAATAAATGTGTACTTCATCAAAGATTAAAATAAAATAAGAGTACAGACGCTCCACCATGCGGTTCCTAGTACCTGTATACTAGTAGTACTACTAAACCTTGCGCTTGGCTCTTCGCCTCTTAGGGAAGTCGAACAATGATGGTACTACAATGTATGCCTCTGGCAATCTGACACCGAATGAACTGCTGCACGTCCACCGCCTGGGCGAGGGTAGGTTGCATTAGTCAAAAGCTTCTCCTCGTCCTGCGAGCCACCGTGCTTGAGGTAGACGGAGAGGGTGTAAGCAAGCTTCACCTTGTCCTGCAATCTTCTCCTCGTTCTGCGAGTTGACGGGACAAACCAAAGTAGTGCTAGTCCATACTCCCTCCTTTCTGGTTAATATGGCTTAATCTTTTTTGTGGGTAAATGAGAGAGCTTTATTCATATATAAGCATTCTTAGGACAATCAGCCAAGAGACTAGTCACTAGGAAGCAAGGTACCCCACAAAAAAAAGGAAGCGAGGTGTTTCATCAAACCAGCTCTCGGTCACATTCAAAGTGCAGCAAGCATGGTTCGCACAAACATACGCCGCAAGGTTTGTTGACCTGTTTACATGCTGAATAACAAAAAAAGAGAAAATATTACTGAGTGCTCCTATTTCTAACAGGATAGGAGCCAGAATTAAGCGAGAATTGTGGCCAGTGTTCCATGCAATCAACTTCCATTATCACCTGCGAGAACCCTCGAAGCGAAGCAAATGTGTTGAAGATTGCTTTATCACAGATTAAAATAAAATAAGAGTGCAAACGCTCCACCATGCGTTTCCTAGTAGTACTACCTGTACAGTACTAGTAGTACGTAATACTACTCGGAGTACTCTACTACCGTAGTAAACTTTGCGCTTGGCTGTTCGCCTCTTCGAGAAGTCGAACAATGATGGTACTAGTACAGTGTATGCATGCTTCTGGCAATCTGACACCAAATTAACAGTTGCACGTCCACCGCCTGCGCGGGGGAGAGCTTGCATAGTCAAAAGTTTCTCCTTGTCCTGCGAGCCACCGCGCGCAAGCTTCACCCATCCTGCAAGCTTCTCCTCATTCTGCAAGTTGACGGGACACAACAAAGTAATGCTAGTCCATACTACCTCTTTTCCGGTTAATATGGCTTGATTTGAAACGAGATAAATGCACTGGCTATCACTGTATATTTGTAAAAATATGGTCAGTGGACTTCATAATATGCTCATTGCGGTCAATATATACATTTTTCGGTGTTTATACGGTCACTAGCTCACCCTGGCTAAGTATGTGGGTGCATGCACGTGTAGGTTGAGCACTTGAGCGTGACCGTGTGTGTTCCATTGTGTGCTTGGACATGCATCCATTAGGGCGCCGTGCGCATTTTTGCGTGCATGTGTACGTGTGACTGTTGCTGCATACACGAGGTTGTAGTCCTTCATATTCACATGTTCATATGTCAATGCTTTCTCAAAATGTTGCATGCAAGGTTTAATCATTCGTTGTTCACGCATGTATTCCCGATATTAATACGTTGGTAAAGACAATTTCTTGAGGAAAACGAGCCCACGAATTGAGTACAAAGGGGACCAATAAACCAGGACGGAGGGAGTACTAGTAGTGAACCGGAAGGAGGGAGTAGGTACTACGTAAACAACGTGCAGTAAAAAAAATTCCTCTATGCGCATCCAGTCTACATGTCATGTAAGAAAATAGAGATAAGTACAAGTGAAACTTAGGAATGGTCATACATGTAGGGGGAGTACATGTAGGGGCCACTCAGGCGCAGTCAAATCACACGGTAAGTTAGTCGGACGAAGCAACTATTAAAAGGTTGATATGGAGAGAAAAAGAAAACCGCTCCACTATATATACACTAGCAGGAGCCTAAGCTACAAGCCTGCTTGCTTGGGTTGCTCTCTTCACAAGCATAGAACGACAGTGGCCACACCGCTGGTCACAGATCTGGCCTGATCATGCCACTTGGGGAAGTGGACGATGTTCTGTGTAGACGCGGTCGACAGCGGCGAGGAAGAAAACCCACTGTCGGTGCGTCCCGATCGGGGGTCCCCGCAGTATGGGCTGATGCCGCCTCCCACCGCCCTTCTAGCTACACCCCGACATCTCAGGTACAACTTCCTTTTCGAGCCGGCTTGCTCCACTCCACAGCTCCCCACGTAGCTCCATCTCCATGTGGATCTTTCTCTACTTCTACCTGCTTCTATTTGTGATGAGTTTATGTCTCATGAACTAGTGCCACTACTATTATTCTAATCACACTTCTTCAATATCTTTGCCAACAGGGATGCTCAGCTCAATTTTAGTGGAACTGCATAAAAGCATCGTATGATCCGAGGGGCCAGGCTTCTTTCCTTCGACAGGCTCTACCTAGCCAGGAAATTAAATCTTGTTTAGGGTTTAGGGTTCAAGTCGTAGAGACCCCATCAGTATTTTTTTGTACACACTCACAACTTTTTTCTTTAGTTGTGAAGTAGATATTGGCTATGATCTGTGAATCATTGAGATGCATCAGCATGCGTGTTAGTTTTCCTTTGTATTTGATGGAATGTTGTAACGGGGCAACCTTGGAGTCAGGATACATACATGAAACAAAATCATAAAGCTTCGTACTCCCTCTGGTCCTTTTTGTATGCGTATAAGGCTACTCATAGTGGGAAGTATCATATACCAGTATCATGCATAAATTACATAGGGGACTAATAAACCAGGACGGAGGTATGTGAGAGTGTATGGTGGGTCATGTGGTAAAATGTACTCCCTCCTTTCTGGTTTATTGGGCTCATCTCATTTTCTTAGTCTTATACCATATTATAAGTCTTATTTTCACTTCTTTCCACCACATGTTCACATTCCAAGGTGCATTAAATTGATGCATGCAAGGATTAAAAGAAACCAACCAATGCATGTAACCATTCCTACTCATTTAGTGGTCATCCATGCATATATTCTAATTAATGCAGATTAAAGTTTGAGTAATTTTGTAAACTACGAGATACATTTCTCCACTCATCATCTGCCTTGGTTGATGAGATTTCAACTTTAAGCCCTATATAAACCGGAAAAGAGGGAGTACTACGCAAAGAAAAAAGGACCGGAGGTGTCGCATGATGTCCAAGGAATATGGTGATAGTGGGAGGTGGGCCATGTAGTCACTGGGCTGCCGTGTTTCATAATCCTCCGGTGTAAGAGTGGAGAAAGTCAGTTTTATCACAGAATAAATAAATAAGAGTGCAGACGCTCTACCGTCATAGTAATAGTGACCAATGAGCCGTCAAATCACATAGACCCGGTATAGTTAGTTGGACGGAAGAAGCAAACCATCACTCTATCTCTCTCATGCAGTACAGTATTCTTTTGGAAACAAACGTTTCGTTTCGTTGGATCGCGCCATTGAGCAAAACCAACGTTTAAATCAGGTATGTCGCGTTCGTGTCTCACCCTCCTCCACCCCACACGGTCGCTCGACATGCCACTCACTGCAAACCGAATATACGCAAACTTTCCCGCCTGCTTGTCGATGCATCGCGCCATGGAGTACTAGCACTACTGGAAAAGATAGACGAGGAGGGGGAGGACAGCTATCTGTAGCATGGACTCCCAAGAACTTTTTTAGATGCATGTTGTGGCCGGCCGTGGTGACATTTGAACGCGGAGCAGTCACGTGCACCGGGAAGTGGCACGGGCGGCGCTCCCTCGACTGGCGCGCCGCTTCAATGCTGGCGTCAGTGAGAGGTCGCGTCCGCTCTGGCCGGGCATGAATGTGGCACTGACCGTTTCGGGCAGGAACCGCGCGCGGGTGATGAAGAGGGTTCGGGTTGGCCAGGGCGGTCAGGCTGGTCGTACGTAAATATTGCTGCGTAATTAATAACATAAATAATGTGCCAGTTGGACAAATATGATTGGAGATGGAGATGGAGATGGAGCTGAAAGTAAGAATTTTACGTAAACATGGATATGCATGTCTATATGTGTGTGCGCACTCACACACATAGTGATGACTCTCGCTACTACTCGTACACAACATCGATGTCTCGTTCTCCCTACACACACACAAACTTAGTACCGCCTCATTTTTTTCATAGGATAGGAATATCATAGGAGTGGGAAACAATATGAAGTGAGATAAATGGAGTACTACGTACAAGAAGAAATGTACATGCACTCACTCTGCCTCCGACATACCCGTGAGTACACGATGGAGCAAATTTGTACACGAAGAGGCAGCTTACGTACGTAATAATTCGACCCTTTAAATTGTTCACTTAATAATGGAGGGTCGGGGACCACACGTGAGCGATACAAACTGCGACCTGGAAGCGGGGGCATGTTACTGATCGAGTTTTCTTTCTTGGTACGTTAAAAAAAGATTTCTCTGCCAGTTTTCGTTTCTTTTTTTCGGGAACGCGCATATCTCTACTCTCTACTTCTACTCTTATAAAAACCAAGTTGGTGATGATGGTGTGCCTGCCATCCTGCAATATAGACCGTCCGATCTATATCTGAGGAATAGAAAGCAAACTATGGTACTTTTGCAAAAAGATACCCGCACCCCTCTCCATATTTGCAAATAAGGCTTCCCTCGTTCATCTTTGTCTCCCACAAGATAAATAACTCGTATGAATGCATCTTGATGTTCTGTGCAATGCATGGGCCTCTTGCTAATCTGAACAAGATGACAGTGTCCACTCTATCTCTCTCCTCACCGGTGGTCACAGATCCGGCGGGATCTTGTCCGCTGCGGGAGGTGAGGAGGTCCAGCGTTGACATTGTCGCCATCGGCGATGGAGGAAGCCGATGCGCACCATCCTCTCTGAGCCGGCACTGGCGAGGACGAAGGTCCTCCGCGCCCTTGTTCGCTGCCGTCGTGTGGGCAGATCCCGCCCGCCCGCCTAAGACACATCTCGCCCACCTGAGGTATAACTTCTTTTGGATTTCATGCTTCATTGTACTCTGCATGCGGGATTTCTTCTATACCACTACTCCCCAGCTCCCCATGTACAGTAGCTAGGGTTCGTCGGGTGGTCCAACATCACCTATTTTTTACTATTATAGAGGAAAGACCACTCCAAAAGTTGTCCTGGTTTATCATTTATGCATCGGTGGAGGTATACATGTTTTTTTTACAAAAAGTACATGGTGGTTGTGCGGTCATTGTCCATATTCTCCTATTGCTGCTGCTAATCTAAAACTATCACTGGTAAAATGAAGCAATGCCCATGTAGAAGCGTCAATAAATGCTTTTGTCCTGCTTTAGTTTTTTTTTCGGGTATCCTGCTTTAGTTCCCATCAAGATAATCATGATGCTTCTATTTTTTGGTGTATGTTTCATTAATTCTTATTGACAATTAAGATACCGCTGTTAATCTTGTTCCACTGCTAAAACAAAGAAACGACACTACTTAAATATCATTTTTTTTTTATTTTTTCAAACAGGGATGCGTATTTCCATACCCGGGCATGTCTTCCTCAATTTTAGTAGAACTGCACAAAATTGGATGGCCACTGTTGCTCAGTTCTTCCTTTCTCAATCTTGATTACCGAGAAGAGACAAACCACAGTGAGGATTGTCAAACTTCATTGGTGCCTGACCCAAACATGATGCCAAAATTGATGATGAATCATACCACGATGAGCTATCGATACTCATGGTTGCGTCTCATGGTTGCATCGGCTGGTGAAGCTGACCGATGTTCAATGAAGAACGGGCAGTCTTCCATCAGTGCTCTTTGCTTGTTACCACAAAGACGATATCCTTCATCAGTTCATCTTGGAGCAGTCGTTTACGTTGGTGCAATTTTATCACACAATTGGATATGAACCAAATGTTTCCTCGAAGAAGCATCGACGTTGGTACTAAGAGCAAAAGTTTTGTATTGATTTCTAAGCCTTCTCACAACTTTGTCTTCAGCTATCCTACAATTTTATCTGTCCAGCTTTTAACTAAATATGTGGTCAAACTTTGTTTAAAAACATGGTGTCGACTAAAAAAGATGGAGGTAGTACCCCTCCATTTTTATTTACTCTGCATATTAGATTTGACTGAAGTCAAACTTTGTAAAGTTTGACCAAGTTTAGGCCGAACACAACAAACCATAATTATTGAGAGAGGGCAAACTGTACATACTCACACACCTTTCCGACAATTGAAATTAAAATTCTTTATTTGTACACACTCTCACACCTTTTTGATAATTTGGCGCGTGTGTGGTTGTTCACTTAACGGAGGGTAGTGTACCGCACGTGAAGGACAGGAAGTACGACCAGGACGCGTGGATCGTTAGTTGATCATAAGTACTTTTCTTCACTGGTACATTAAATAAAGAGTTTTGTTTCGTACTTACACAATTTAAAACGATTGTTATGGAGAGAAAAAGAAAACCACTCCACTATATTAGTAGTATACACGAGTATTATATAAGCTAGAGCCTCAGCGCTTGTTCGCTAGGGTTTGCACTCTCCACACTCTCGCTGCACTACATATATATATATATATATACACGCTGGAGGCTCAGCGTTCCTTTGCTAGGGTTTGCTATATTCACAGTCTCTCACCCTCTTCACCAGATCTAAGCAAGACTGCGTTGGCCTCTATCTCTCTCTCCCCCCTCACAGCTGGTGAAGGAGCCATCCAGATCCCGTCGCACCGGGAAGGGAAGGAGGTGTAGTGTTCACTCTGTCGCCTTCGGTGAGGGAGGCAATCCACTGTCGGTTGCGCTGTTCTCTTTCACCCAGCGCCTGTGCAGGAGGGCCTCCGACCCCTTCTTCCTCGCTATCGTACGTAGTGTGGGCAGATCCGGCCTCCCGCCGCAAGCCTAGCCACATCCCGACGAACGCCTAGCCACATCCCGATGACCCTAAGGTATAACTTTCTTTGAAACCGTCATTGCTCTAGCTGCATGCAGATCTTTTTCGATTTTGTAGTCGAATCTAGGTATTGGTTCAAAGAGGAAAGAAGGGGGGTGGGGTGGAGCATGAATCTAGGACGTGGTTCAATGAGGAAAGGAGGGAGGGAAAGTAGTATAGACTGGCTATCCAGCCGCTTTGTTGGTCGAAAAGGGAAAAAGGGGGTAACCCAGTACACACATCTGCAAGGAACCAATCTCTTTGTTGAAAAAGGAAAGAAATTGGGGGGTCGGGTAGTTTGTGCAGGACTAGATTTGCTGCCCTCACATAGGAAAAAGGTTCAAAGAGAACAAATATGGGACCAACGCAGATATGTTGCTTGGCAACATACTCTGCATCACCCATTTATACATGTGGACGCACATGGTGCTGGCATGTCCCATGTCCCATACAACTATTTTGTTGTTGTTAATATAAGAATGCCGCTGGAAAATTGAAGCAATGCCACTGTTAAAAGTAAATTACATTTTTAACGACTGTTATTTTAAGAGAATGTCTCTGTTAATATGAATCAATGCAACCATTTTAGAAATGCTACTTTCCTACTTTGTTTTCCATCAAGATAAGGTAGATGCTTCTTTTTGTAGCCATATGATTCATCCTCCTTTATTGGCCAGTAATTGTTTCTTTTTTTACCTCTGAAAACAGGGATATCTATTCAACTCATTGCTATTGCGACCTTTTGCTTCACTATGCAAAACACTTCTGTTTTAAGAGTGTTTTGTGTAGTTCAACTTAAATGTCACACCGGCAACTTTGCTTGATTTAGTTGAACTACACAAAATGAGATTGGATTTCCTATTCGTGTTGGCAGATTCATATTTGATCTTGTCTGCCTCATGAAAGGTCAGTACTGGCCTTCATCCACATGATTGTCCAGTGTGCTTTGAGATGTTGTGCTACTTGTAGTGGTGCTATTTTAAATAAATGTTGAATTGAAGATATTGTATTGCTGTCTTTTCCCATTAAGTGAACAAAAATGGGACCAACCTAGACATGATGCTTGTTGCTTTGTTACAACAAACTCTGCATCACCCCCTTTATAAGTAGATGGAAGCACATGGTGTTGTTGCGCCCACTCTCCCCTGGAACTGTTTATGCTTTTTGTTAATCTAATACCACTGGTAAAATTATGCAATGCCAGTTTTAGAATTAACTACTGAATCTTAGTTCAAAACTACAACACTTGTTAGGGATCGGCGGGAGTACCATTTCTGTTAGGGATCGGCGGGAGTACATGTTTAAGAAATGTATTGTTGAGATAATGTCTCTGTTATTATATGTCAGTTACAGTGTTTTACAAATGGTACTATCCTGCTTTGTAGTTCTTTCTACATGTTTAACCAAGGTATTGTAAAGATAATGTCTCTGTTAAGATGAATCAGTTGCACTGTTTTAGGAATGGTACTTTTCTGCTTTGTCGTTCTTTATACATGTTGAATCAAGGTATGTTAAGATAATGTCTCAGTTAATATGAATGAATCACACTGTTTGAGAATTGCTACTGTCCTGCTTTGTTTCCCATTAAGATAAGGTAGATGTTTTTTTTCTGGGAGTGTAAATTATCAACCGTTATTTCTCAGTAATTGTTTCCTTCGTACCTATTTGCCCATACAGGTCAAAACTTCTACTCGGTTCTATTTCAACTTTGATTTTAGTTGAACTGCACAAAAAGAGCCAATGTGTTTAAGGCAAACTGTTGCGTTATTGGGCCCAGTTGGTCTTTCCACTTTGCAGAAAGAAGCAGTCACTGTTTGCGCTACATTACACAAGGAATGATCGAGAAGCTTTAGAGTATTAGTAGATGCTGGTGACATGACTAGTCTGCAGACCAAGGAAAACTCAAGTCAATAGCACGTGGTGACATGACTAGTCTGCAAACCAAGAAAAACTCAACTCAACAGCACATGGAGTGCAAAATTCACTCCACAAGGAAAGGTATGACCAAGTCAGTAGCCGATGCAGCTGTAACAAACGAGGTCAGTATCGGCCTTCATCCACATGATCATGCTTTGTTATGTTCTAATTATATTGTTGTATTGTTTTGAATAAATGTTTAATTGAAGCTATTGTATTGCTATCTTTTCCTGTTAAGATAATGAACATGATTATAATTGTGAGTGTATGTTTAATCAACTAGTACCACTATTATATTCATCACATTTTTTTTGTATTTATGCAGACAGGGATGCTCAGCTTGATTTCAGTAGAACTGCACAAAATGTTCAGATGGTTCATGTCCTCCATAATACTTCATCATGCACAATACATCGAATGGTTCTCTGATCATTCGTCGTCACCTTGAGCCACCGGACTATCTACTTGAATGGAGCTGCCAATGTCTTCAAGGCCTTGCAACATATAAATACGAAATCCACCATGCTACACAAGACATTGTTTGATTTCAGTGGAACTGTACAAAAAGATACGCTGGTTAATCTGGCTGCATGTGCCATTTCAATGTGCAAACTAATGACAAACCCTGCCCATTCCACAATCATAGGCATTACATATTTTGAATGGGACAATCTTTTCAAAGTTTAATCATTCGTTTAATATTTTGGAATTGGAAAACCTTGTCAAATTTTGCTCATTAATGTGAGCCAGAAGACATGCATTTGATATTTTGGAATGGGACGCCCTTTGCTGTGAGCACGTTGATCATTTTTTCCTATTCGTGTGTTCAGTTCAGAAGTAAATATTTACTCTCATGAGATGCATAGTCATGAATGTTGACTTATGTAAGGTATTTTAAGAGTTTCTTCTGAATGTTGTCTATGAAATGCCAGGCCTTATGAGTTTGATTGCAAAGTTGAGCTTGGAATGCTGTGGCATGCGGCATTACCGTGCCTCCTGAGAATAATGCTTCGTATTGTTTTGCACATTGATCTAATGCCAGTGATTTGCATGTTAAGAAGATCATCCTCTTTTGTTCTTTCTGTGCTTAACAAGTTCATTGTCTTATGTTTCATACTTTCATTCATAGCCTATATGACAACTCGGGTAGGTTAGAGGTGAAACCATATGATCTTCCGACCAACTCATCATATTAGGCCGTGATTGGATCGTCGTTTTCCAACCAAAACCACTTCTAAAACTGACGCTTGTAAATAAAAGTAGATGGTCTTGGGCTAAGCGCTTGGTTGGTCGTTTTCGACTGCTAAAATATACACTGGTTTCTCATATTACACGTGTAAGTCGCCGGTTTTCATTACAGACCTCGGGTCGTCGGTTTCATTGCGCCTATATTTTACGCGTTGTTTCCGGTGACGAGTAAATTACACTTGTATCATTAATATAGGTGTGAAACAATCTAGAGCTCCCAAGCGCGGCCTTACCGTTTGATGCCGGCTCAATCTCTTGAAGGTGCTCATAGGGGTCCGATGATCCTGGCTTCCTGAACGACCAGCAGGCGCTGTATCAGACCATCCGTAGGGCCCGCGAGGCCCTCTCCATCGTCGTTCGAGTTGTTGTGCTCGCTGTGGCGCCGCCGTCTCGCGTTGTCAGCATGGTCAACGAACATGAGGAATCAGGAGATGACTTTACTTGGAGAGGATGACAGTAGGGACCCACGAGGGCCATAGCCGTATGTACGCAAGTGCCTCATTATATACAACTATAATTTTTTTGGCTTCCTCCTGGTTTCCTGACATCACGGTCCCACACCATTGTCGACCTATATAGTCAATAAACGAGAGAATTGCACAAGGAGCGGCCGACAGCTGGGACCCATCAGCTCGAGCAGTATTTGTTTTTGGAGGTGTGAGCAGAGTTTTTCTTGAGCAATGTTTTTGTTGTTGTTCAGAGGAGCAGGGTATCAACTGGGCGGGCTGTGGCCCGTCTAGCCCAGGCTAATATTTTATGTCGACCAAATATCCAGCCCAGATATTAATTTTTCAATGTGAAAATGGCTAGCCCACCTATACTTTTTTTTGCGGAATAGCCAACCCAGGTCAACCTGTTATTCTCAGCCCCGCATTAGACTTGCCAAGAAAATGAGCTTTACGTAATAATAAATGGGCTGTAATTATAAAAATTTGGCTGTAAATATAAAAAACGCACCGAACAGGTAGTTAGTTTCAAAATTACTATTTTTGGATTTAATTTTTTTAATTTCATTACTTGTTGCGCGTGCAAAATTTCGTTGGATTTTTACCTAATACAAATTTATTTTGAAATTATATTTAATCTGGCTCGAAATTTTGGGATAAAAAATATTTTGGATCCCTTCAAAATGTGGGAAATTTTGTTGAATTTTTTTGAGCGGTTGGTTGAAATTATTAACCGTTGTCCTGGCTAGAAAATGGGCTGTAATTTTAACAAACAGTAAATGGGCTGAGTAAATTCCATTAGAATTCAAAAATGGGTTGTACATTATAACAAATCGCAAATGTGCTATATTTTCTCTGCCACAGATGTGATGGTCACTTGTGGGCCTACTAAGATGACACGTACGCAATGCTTTGTCAACTTATAGTCAATACACGATTCTAGTAGCAGTGGCCGTTGGATGTCCATCCAACGGCTGTGGTGCTTTTTCAATCTCGGATATTCATGCTTCAGCCGCCCAAACCACCGCCGGCGGTACCGCCTGCTACCGCCTCCCATGGCCGGCTGTGCTGCCGCGCAGACCTCACCGGCCCACCCTACTCACATCGCCATCCAGGCCATTCCTCTATTCACCAACACCTCCTGTTATTCTCCGGCGATGACAGCCTCACACCGTAGCCGAACCAGTGAACCCTTGTACTCCCCTCTGCGTGGGCATCCACTGCTGTGTCTTCGCCGGCTCCGGGTTGTTCCCTTCCTAGGCCATGCCATCGTCCATCGCATTGGTTCTCTCAGCGCGGCGTGGTCAACTTTGTCAACAAACGACAACCATCGAAAAAGGCATGTACGTGTAGTGGCTAATAGTAGGGACCCACATGGCCCATGGCCGCACGCGAGCAAGTCCGTCATAATGTGAAAACAAATGATTTCGCCCCTGACAGGCTTGAGCCACCAGCTACATCTTCGCACGCAAGGAAGTGTTTCCTTTATTAAGAGGAAACAAAAGTTACCTCTCACTGACAGCTGGGACCCACCAGCTTTATTATGATCCATTGCGCAAAAATATAGATTGTACCAAAGATGCTAAATTGTTTTATTTTTATTCTAATTCGAAAAAGAAGAAATTTAAAAAACCAGAAAACAACTTCGCACGCAAGGAAGTGCCACCTTATTACGAGCAAAAAAATGATTCCCCCCTGCTAGCTGGGACCCACCAGATTTGGAGGCTGACTTGTGGGCCAACTAAGTTGACGTGTACGGGCTCTGTCAACTTAGTCAAAATGACTAGCTGCAGTGACTGTTAGATGTTAAATCAACGGCGGTGCTGCGTCTTCAACCTCTAGTCTTCTTGCTCCAGCCGCCCAAACCAGCGCCCACCGTACCGCCTGCTCCAGCCTCCCGTGGCCGGCTGTGCTGCTGCGTAGGCCTCACGGACCAACCATACTATGACTGGCCAGGCCTTCCCTCTACTCACCCACACCCCCTGTTATTCTCTGGCGACGGCAGCCTTACGCCGCAGCCGAACCAGTGAACCCTCGTACTCCCCTCCGCGTGGGCATCCACCTGCCTCGTCTTCTCTGGCTCCGCATCGTTCCCTTCCAAGGCCTCGCCGATGTCCACCGCCTTGATGCTCTCGGTGCCTCGTGGTCAACGAGGTCAATGAACGATAGCCATCGAAAGACGACTTTAGGCTGTGAGGCTGACAGCTGGACCCACCAGCTACATCTTCGAACACAAGGAAGTGCCCCCTTATTACTCGCAAAATAAAAATGATTCCTCCCCCTGACAGCCGGGAACCACCAGCTATATCTTCGCACGCAAGGAAGTGCGTCCTTATCCTCCCTGACAGATGGGACCCACCTGGTCGAAGCGTACGTAGCGTTGTCTGTCTGGTCGCAAACGTGTACGTACATACTGGTCGATCGGTCTCTCTGCAATGATGAACCGTGGCCGAGCAAGCAGCGGCACGTGTAGTAGTAGAGCCCCCGACGTAGCAGTTTAGGCAGTCCAGTCTAAACCGTGTACACGTACGTACAGCCAGATGCCAAAAAATACGGCCACGTACGTACATACGGGCACGGTCTCGAACGCCTACTCGCGCATATGTATGGCCAGGGCTCGTGTACATGGTGAGGCAACGGACGGCAGCAATGGTGTCCTATTCATCGGGCAGCCAACCGGCTGGGTCGGAACGGAGAAACAGCGTCCTGTTCATCGGGAGGTAACAGACCGGGTTGGAATGCGGCCTGTTCAACGAGAGCCAACCGGCTTGGACGGAACAGCCAAAACGGGGTCTGGCGTACCGCAGTATGTAGACAACGGCCTTCTGTTCGACCGGCTACGGTCGAAACGGGGTGCTGTTGATCGGGAGGGGTGTGGCGTACCGCAAAACAGATGAAACGGACTTGTGTTGGAGCGCCTACGGTCGAAATGGTGTCCTGTTCATCGGGAGGGGTGTGGCGTATCGCAAAACGGGACTCCACGGGGCTACTGTTCATCCACCGTCTAGTGCCTCGCTCCACCCTCCACGAGCTACTGTTCATCCACCGTCGACTTCCTCCAGCCTCCAATTGCTACTGTTCATCCACTGTCGACTTCCTCCCTCCACCAGCTACTGTTCATCCACGGGGCCGGTCATGTTCATTCCACCCTCCATCGGCTACTGTTCAACCAACCCTCCACGGGGTCCTGTTCATCCACCCCCAACCAGCTTGGGTGTCCTCCTCTCGATCGGGGTCCTATTCATCCAGCGGCAACGGCATACTACTACCACGGGGTCCTGTTTATCCAACCCCCACCGTGACTGTTCATCCAACCCCCAACAACGGTCACTGTTCATCAAGAGGCGGGTTCGATCGGCTTCAGTTAGCAGCAGTAGCGAAGGAATTGCTCGGGTTCAGTTAACAGCCAGGGATCGATCGCTCGGGTTCAGTAACGTAGCTAGTGCAATCGCTCGGGTTCAGTTAGATCCCAATGCCTCGCACACATGTGCGTACGTGTACGAGAGAAACATGCAAACCCCCGTGCATCGCTCGGCCCCGACCACCCACCGTAACCGGGAACTCCCCGATATTTTCCTCGCCCTCGCATCTACCACGATTTTTTCCGTCATGGACGGCCCAAAGAATGTCATGCAGCTGCGTCCCCGGCCCGCCCAGGACGAAAAGCCCATTTTCTGTCATGATTTTTTCTCATACAAGTAGGAGCCCACCACATCTATGATGATACGTGCTTTTGTCACAATTATCGTCATAGAAGTGTCATAAGCATGACAGAAAAAAATTTCGTTCGGCCCAAAATGTCACAGATGTGTCTTTTTTTTGTAGTGGTTGCATTCCCTAATAGCAAATAGTTCATCGGAGCGAACTGTATGCCGTATATCGCACACACCTTGATATGGCTGCCCCTTTTTGTTGTTCTGTCTCATCGCAAACAGTTCTTATGGATCAACCATATGCCCCGCATCGCACACGCAACTAAAAACTGAACCGTGTTTGATGTATCTGGCATCGCAAACATTTTGCATCTTTTTTGATGGATTTTTTACATCACCGTTTGTGATTAATGTGTCACACATAGTTTCATTAAAGGGTCTCTCATCATAGTGTCGCGTTAGCCGCATCCTGTAGTAGTGGTAGACTGGTGCTGGCAAAATGGACAAATTTGACCTCGGGGCGAGAGTATTTCACAGACTAAACTATTTTTAAAAGTATTTCACCCATCTGACCCTTAATATGCAGTGCCTGACAGCAAGGCGCTGCACTCTACTATGCAGCGCCTATCACTCAGGTGCTCCACCTGTGCAGCGCCCGATAGCAAGGCGCTGCACTACATTATGCAGCGCCTGTCTGTAAGTCGCTGCACAGTAGAGTGCAACGCCTTACTGTCGGGCGCTGCACAAAAGGGTCAGCGGTGTGAAATATTTTCAAAAAACAGTTTAGTTTGTGAAATACTTTCGCCCTGAGGTCAAATTTGTCAATTTTGCCACCGGTGCTTGGGTGTTGTTATTACTTGAACAAGCCTCCCAATTATGATTACCCCCTTTCTCAAGCATCCGCAACTACGAAAGAAGATTTAAGATAAATCTAACCATAGCATGAAACATATGGATCCAAATTAGCCCCTTACGGAATAGCGCATAAACTAGGGTTTAAGCTTCTGTCACTCTAGCAACCCATCATCTAATTATTACTCTACAATGCCTTCCCTTAGGACCAAGCATGGTGAAGTGCCATGTAGTCGACAATCACATGACACCACTAAAGGAAGCAACAACATGCATATAATCAAAATATCGAACGAATACCAAATTCACATGATTACTTATAACCAGACTTCTCCCATGTCCTCAAAAACAAAAGTAACTACTCACAAATCATATTCATGTTCAAGATCAGAGGGGTATTGAATATCATTAAGGATCTGAACATATAATCTTCCACCAAATAAACCAACTGCCATAAACTGCAAGATGTAATCAACACTACTAGCAACCCACAGGTACCAATCTGAGGTTTTGAGGCAAAGATTGAATACAAGAGATGAACTAGGGTTTGAGATGAGATGGTGCTGGTCAAGATGTTGATGAAGATTGGTCCTCCCACGATGAGAGGATCGTTGGTGATGATGATGGCTTCGATTTCCCCCTCCCGGAGGGATGTATCCCCGGCGGAATCGCTTCGTCGGAGAGCAAAAGTGATCCTGCCTAGGTTCCGCCTCAAGACGGTGGTGCTTCATCCCGAAGTCTTCCTTCCGATTTTTCTAGGTCAAATGGCATCATATAGCAGAAGATGGGCTTCGGAGGCCTGCCAGGGACCCCACAAGTCCAGGGCGCATGCCCTGGGGGGTAGGGCGCCCCCTGGCTTGTGGCTGCCTGGTGGATCCCCTACTGATGTTTCTTTCACCAATAATTTTTATATAGTCCAAAGTAATTCTCCGTCAATTTTCAGGTCATTTGGAATTGTGCAAAATAGGTGTCTCCAATATAGCCCTTTCCGGTCCAGAATTCCAGCTGCTGGCAATCTCCCTCTTCATGTGAAACTTGCAAAATAAGAGAAAAAGGCATAAGAATCGTATAATAAAGTAAAATAACAATACAAATTGCAATAAATATCAATAGGGAAACATGATGCAAACGGCAAGGATTCGGTATTTGTCGTTGTGGGCCGTTTCTCTAAGATGGCACACTTTATTCCTTGCAACAAGATAGACGATGCTTCACATGTTGCATACCCCTTTTGTAGGGAAATCTTGGGATTGCATGGAGTGCCCAAGACGATTGTATCAGACCGTGACGTCAAGTTCCTTAGCTACTTTTGTAAGACACTATGCGCCAAGCTCAGAATCAAGCTACTCTTCTCATCGGCATACCATCCGGAGGTCACCAACCAAACGCTATCGACTCTCCTTCGTGTGTTGATCAAGAAGAACGTCAAGGAGTGGGAGGAATGCTTACCCATCGCTGAGTATGCCTTCAATCGAGCAAGACTTTCTACTACCAGCAAGTCCCCCTTCGAGGTCGTCTACGGATTCAACCCGTTGTCCCCATTGGACATTCTACCGCTACCACTACAAGAGCGCATCAACATGGACATGAGCGCACGAGCAAGCTATCTCAAGAAGGTGCTTGAAGATACAAGTCACACCATTGAGCGCCAAGTACAATGCCTTGCGACCAAGATCAACATCAACAAGCACCCCATGGTGTTCAACCCCGAATATCTTGAGTGGCTACATCTACGGAAAGACCGATTCCCCAACGAGCGCAAGTACAAGTTGCTACCTCGTGCCAATGGACCCTTCAAGGTGCTAGAACGCTACAACAACAATGCATACAAGATCGACATTCCACGCGACGAGTACAACATGAGCGACATCTTCAATGTCAAGGATCTATCTCCCTTCCATGGTGATGAGGTTTTGGATCCGAGGTCAGATCTTTCCCAAGGGGGGAGGGGTGAGATGATGCGGAGCATCCTACGGTCATCCCCATGGACCTACCTTCGTCTGCCCAAATGCCAAGTGGACCGATGACACGAGCACGTGGAAGAGCTATCGAGACCAAGGTGACATCTCTCCTTAACGAGCTTCCATATCACTACTGCAGGATGGTCCAATCGCGATAGTCCAATCAGAGACCCTTCGATGAAACTGTGTGTGATGTATCAATCACAAACGATGATGTAATAAAACCGTCAAAAAAGATGTAAAACATTTGCGATGGCGGTGACATCGAACACGGTTCATTTTGGAGTTGCGTGTGCGATGTGTGGCAAACGGTTAATCCAGCAGAACTGTTTGCGATGAGGCAGAACAACATAAACGGGCAGCCAGATGAGGGTGTGTGCAATATATGGCATACAGTTCACTAGGATGAACTGTGTGTGATTAGGCAACACAATACAAACGGTTCAACTGAACAAGATGTGTGTGATACGCGGCAAACAGGTCCATAATCAGAAATATGTGCGAAGACCAATAATAACACAGACGATTGCTGCTAATAAGCCGTGTGATTTTCTCTGTCTATAGAAGAATAACATATATATATATATATAACTGAAATAAATATCCAATTACATAAGTGACTATACAGATCATTCGCACACACCTCAATAAACAATTGTATGCATTCTAAACTAGGAGAAACGATCGTCTAGTCATCTACTTCTTGTGACGCTCCCGTCACTGCTCTGTGGCTCGATCACTCGTCTGGGGCAGGAAGAAGACACACCCTCATGTCAACGATCCGCATGTACATCTCGTAGCTTGTGTATGCGTCATTGGTCATGTACTTGACGTGTTGTTCATCCAGTCTCTCATGCCAGACACTGTGCCAGGCGTTCTTGTCCTTCTTGCTCTCATCCTTCATCTTCATGTAGTAGGGGTCGATGATGGCCGAGGCGAGGTCAACCAGGGAGTTCTGTTTGTTGTTGTCACTGCCCCAGACCTTGTAGTGGTCCTGGATGTTGACAAGATTCTGGCATTTCAAGCCTGAAACCTTGAGTGCTTTTAGATCGTTGGTGGTGTCCACCGTAGCGAAACTGTAGTCGGAGCTGTTGATAAACCTGGAGAAATGCTCACAAGGCCTTGTGGCCAAGTGGTAGTGGTAGACGAGGACGTCATATCGCACGCACAACTGGGCGACGACAACCTTCTGATCGTGCCCGGCACGACCGATGGTGTACTCGAGGTCGAAGCCGACCACTTGGTACTTGTCCTCGGCAAGCAACTGCTCCATAGTTTGGATGGAGCTCTCCACCGAGACCGGCTCGTTCGTGTACACCATCGAGAGGGCCTTCCCCCTCACATGGGTGTCCACTACGTGATGCGTGGTGCACTACCCGCCGTTGTCGTCGTCGGCCGCTGGGAGCGCCATTGGAGCCACGAGGAGCACCATTGGAACCGCTAGATGTCCTCTCTGTATGTGTCGTCGTGGGTATGCTTATTGTGTCGTCTGGCGCGAGAGATGAAGGTAAATGGCCACAGGAATAAATGGGGGCCGAGCGGCCTGGATTCTTGGCGCGTCTGCATGGCAGTTTTTGCAGCGGGTAACTGCATCGTAGCGCCGCGCCCGGCGCAACCGCATGCACACGAATGTGCGTGATCATGCGCCGGCCCCAAACACTGGCAGCGCGCATGAAGGGACGAGGGCAGAGCGTCCGGACGGACATGAGAGCAGAGCGCGCGTGGCGGGACGCGAGCAGAGCACACCATGGCCGCCTCAACCGCAAGCAACCACACGCATAGAGCAGTTGAACATGCAGGAAATGGTCGTCTACATGCCGGTCGACAGTTGTGTCGCTGCGTAGAGAGCGGCCGTGTGCTACTACTGCTGTCTTGGTCTATTAGTCCCCTTTATATTATGTGCCATATTTTGACCTTAAATTTAACCAACAAAATGTTAATGCATGTTACAAAAATTATACAATTGGAAACTATGTTCAAATACGAATCCAACGATATAATCTTTGGCGACATGCATTCGTATTTTATTAGTTAAATCTCTAGTCAAAATTTGGCACAAAAATACATAGACGACTTATAAACCAGGACGGGGGTAGTAGGTAATTTAATCACAAACATTTTTATTTTATTAACCGTATGTGTACGTGTCCTTTCGTCCTCCTCTCGCATGTCTTGTCACCCCGCTGCCGCAGACGGCTTAGAGCGCAAGCTTGAGCAGCGCGCGGGGGCGTTCTTTTGGCCAAACGGTGGTGAGCCCGTTCCCGCGCAACCGCGCAGGTTCCCGCGCAAGCTTCCCGCCCGACTCAGTGAAATCCCCTAAAATCCCAATGCTTACTAGCCTGCTATATAAACCCTCACAGCCGGCGAGTCCTGCGTCACATTTTCCCCTCCCTCCATGTAGCTTATCTCGTCTGCTTCTCCCACAATCGCCAATGGCACCGGTCCGTTGTCGTCGCTCAGCCACTCCGCTGTCATCAGAGGACAGCTCCAGCTGGGAGGCTACACCGCGGCGGTGGCGCAGTCCCCGGCGTAGTGTAGTGCACGTGGTGTCCCTGTTGGGTGTGCGTAGAACACCCACCACACGCTCCGCCATCGCTGCCCGTCAGCAGCTGTTGCCGGCTGCCGTTGCCGCCACCCCACCATATGCCGTCGTGGCCGCTACACCACCGTCGAAAGCCAGGGCCATCGCCCGCTCTGCCGCCACGGCCCGAAGGCGGGAGGTGGCCGTCGTGGCCGCCACCCCACTACCGGCCACCGTGGCCTTCACCCGCTCCGCCGCCGCGGCCCGAAGGCGGGAGGTGGTAGTCGTGGCCGCCACCCCATCGTCGGCCGCCGTGGCCGCCAACCCACCGTCGACCGTCGGGGTCATCACCCGCTCCGCCACCGCCGCCCGAAGGCGGGAGGCGGAGGTGGAGGCCTGCACGTGCGTCAGCGACCTTGCGCGCTACATCGAGTTCCTGCGGGAGGAGGAGGAGTGCCTCGTTGAGCACACAAAGAGCCTTACCGCCACTGTGGCCGTAGCACACGCCGCCGCAGAGGCGAGGAATCAGGAGATCTACAAGGAGAACCACTGCTTCGAGAGGGGTCGTCTAGAGTGGCAGAGGGCGTTCGAGGTGAGCGTCGCTGAAGGTGCAGCAGCGGCAGGCACCATGTTGCAGTTGTCCAGCTTGTCGGTAGGCTCCTCCTCCTCTGCCTCTTACTAAGCGCGCTCGGCAGAGGAGAGGCTGCCGGAAGTAGTACAAAGCCCCTCCGTAGTAGTAGTATTTAGGGGCTATTTTGTTTAGTTCATCTGACTATAGATGTGGTGGAACTGTACAACGTACTTCAAATTAGCTAGTATATATAGTTGAACTAGCTATTTCACTACGTGGTTGGCAACAATTGGAGAAAAGTTCGGTCGGTTCAGCTGTCGAGTTGAACTGTTTGTATAAAGAACGACTGCTTAATCTATGAATGAAATCTATGCTTAATTACTGAATTTTAGTTGCAAAGTTTAGATAGTGCTAGTGATTTTTAGCTGCATATTTTGACAAATTGCAGTGTTACAAGGTTGACAAATGGCAATGTTACTAGATCAGCAAATGTCAATCTTTCCAGTTTGACAAATGGCAATATACCCAATATGACAGATGCAAATCTTACCAAATTGTATGTACGTGGTTGCACACGGGTCATCCAAAACAACCGTTTGCGTTGAAGGGATGTACAAATCCTGCTCGGCACATTTTCTCTTGGCTTAGCGCCGAAGTCTGGCTTTGCATACCGTATTCAATCTGAACTGTTTGCGTTGAAGAGATACACAAATCCTGAGCTGTGAATTTTCCCTTGACTTACTGGGGAAGACCATAGCTCTCACTTTGCATACGGGTGTTCTATCTAAAACGTTTGAGATCAAGAGCTGCATAAATCCTGCTCATCACATTTTCCCTTGGCTTCCTGGGGAAGCTGTCGGTTTGCATATGGGTGTTCTAACTAAAACGTTTGCGATGAGTGTTTTATATTTAAAACCATTGACTTTTTTTAAAGAAAAACATTTGATAAGTCTGTACATTAAGAGAGAAAAACGCAAGTTCGTTCAAACCATATCTTTCATTCAGTCACACTACAAATTTATATTCATATGATCGAGATACAGTATTAAACCCAAAAAAACTATTTCCGGCGGCGGCGGAGGCGGCGTGCCGCGCTGGCGTTGTCGTCCTCGGGACGCCGTTGTTGAAGTCTTCAAGGCAGCACAGAATGTTCTTCACTTGGAAATCAAACATCATGTCATCGCGCGATCGACGGGCGGGGCGCGGGAGGACGGTAACTGGCGGCGCTGCGAGGTAGCGGTCGACGGCAGCGTCCCATGCCGCTGAGGGGTGCACGCGCACGGGCATGGGCACGGCGGGTGCAGGCAAATGCACGGGGACCGGCGCCGCGATGGGTGCAGGGGCGCGCACGGGCACGGGCGCTGGCGCTGGCATGTACACGAGCTCGCGCGGGTCCGCGGAGACCTCGCTGACGCCCGCAGCTTCCAGCTCTGCGATAGTGCTCGGCGACCAGCCCGTCAATGCTACGGGGATGGTCACTGGCGCGGGCGCGGGGATGGGAGCTGGGACGGAAGCGGGGGCAGCAACCGCCGCGGCCAGCTCGTTCAGGGCCATGTCCATGAGGCCCCATTCCTCCTTATTTTCTATCTCCTCCCGCTCGGAGTCAACTTCACCAAACTTGAGAACTAGTGGCAGATGATCCTTCTGCGCCATGGCATTGGTGGAGGTCTACGGGAGGGAGGGGAATGGGAGGCGAACAGTAAGGCCGCCCGTATTAAACAGCGGCTCGGGCGCCATTAATGGAGAGGATGCGAGCAAGGCGGGTGGCCATGGAAGTCAAAGGGCTCACTTCCTAGTGAGCCTGCGCAGCGTACAGCTCGCATGCTTCCCGGTGAGCGTGCGCATTGGAGGACAGTTTGCATGCCTCTCGGTCAGCCTGCGCACCGGACTGCGCTCGCACGCCTCCCGTTCAATCAAGCAGCTGTCCGCACGTCACCTCCTATAGCCATTAAAAGAGAGACACATGGCGTCACGTGAATGGTTAACAGAACGCACACGATTTAAATTATACAAACATTTGAGATGTTAAAGTGGCAGCTATTTGTTTCAAAATGCCTTTGTTGGCTGTTATTCGAGTGCGCCTTCTCTCAAAATGGACACGAAAAATACCACAGCATGTCGGGTGCCATTCCATGATAGCATGCCAAGTTTCATGAATTTCAGACGAGTTTTGGATTTACTAGAATTTAAAAACAAAGTATCTCAACATTTTGCCGGCAATCAACAGTGCCCTGGTGTTTGAAATTCATTCCCATTTCTAGCATGGGACCTAAGCATGCACCCAAGGACACACATTTGATATGTCAACCCATTTTTCTGCACTAGAGCATATGCATGTAGTTCAAATTTGAATTATGCACATAAAATACCTAGAAAACCTAGTTAATGTATAAAAATGTCCAAGCAAACCCCAAAAAATCCCAAAATTTGACACAACACTCATTTCGTTCTATGTTGACACTAGAAAAATTTTGAAAGCAAGAAGAGGCAACGGATATCGTTTCGTCCCCAAAGGTGGCACGTTCCCTACCGAAACCATCAGGCTTGTTGTGAGAAGCTCTGGTTTGCGAGAAGCTTATACCCAAACCTGCCCCAAATGGGACAAAATTTTTACCACAGCATGTTGATGCCGCTCCATGAAAGCATGTCAAGTTTCATGAACCTCAGACGAGTTTTGGATTTACTAGAATTTAAAAACCATGTATCTCAATGTTTGCGGCCGAGCGACGGTGGCAAGGTGTTTGACATTAATTCCCATTTCTTGCATGGGACCTAAGCATGCAACCAAGGACACAGATTTAATTTTTCAACCAATTTACATGCACTGGAGCATGTGTCTGTAGTTCAAATTTGAATTATGCACATAAATACATAGAAAACTCAGTTAATGGATAAAAATGTCCAAACAAACCCCGAAAAATTCCTAAAATTAACACAACACTCATGTTGTTCTATGTTGACACTAGAAAAAAAATTGAAATCAAGAAGAGGCAACGGATATCATTTCGTCCAGAAAGGTGAAACGTTCCCTACCGTAACCATGAGGCTTGTTGTGAGAAGCTCTGGTTTGTGAGAAGCTTATACCCCAACCTGCCCCAAATGGGACAATATTTTTACCATGGCATGTTGATGCCGTTCCATGCTAGCATGTCAAGTTTCATAAATTTCAGACGCGTTTTCGATTTACTAGAATTTAAAAACCATGTATCTCAATGTTAGCGGCCGAGCGACGGTGGCAAGGTGTTTGACATTCATTCTCATTTCTTGCATGGGACTTAATTAAGCATGCAACCAAGGACACATATTTTAATTTCGAACCCATTTATATGCACTGGAGCATGTGCATGTAGTTCAATTTTGAATTATGCACATAAATGCATAGAAAACTCAGTTAATGTATAAAAATGTCCAAGCGAACCCTGAAAAATCCCAAAAATTGACACAATACTCCTGTTGTTCTATGTTGACACGAGAAAAAATTTGAAAGTAAGAAAATGCAACAGATATCGTTTTGTTCCCCAAGGTGGCACGTTCCCTACCGAAACCACCAGGCTTGTTGTGAGAGAAGCTCTGGTTTGCGAGAAGCTTATACCCAAACCTGCCCCAAATGGGACAATATTTTTACCACGGCATGTCGATGCCGTTCCATGATATCATGTCAAGTTTCATGAATTTCAGACGAGTTTTCGATTTACTAGAATTTTAAAACCATGTATCTCAATGTTAGCGGCCGAGCGACAGTGTCAAGGTGTTTGACATTCATTCTCATTCCTTGCATGTGACCTAAGCTTGCAACCAAGGACACACATTCGATTTTTCAACCCATTTTTATGCACTGGAGCATGTGCATGTAGTTCAATTTTGAATTATGCACATAAATGCCTAGAAAACTCAGTTAACATATAAAAATGTCCAAACGATCCCCGAAAAATTCCAAAATTTAACACGACACTCCTGTTGTTCTATGTTAACACCAGGAAAAAATTGAAAGCAAGAAGAGACGACGAATATCATTTTGTCCACAAAGGTGACACGTTTCCCTAACGGAACCATGAGGCTTCTTGTGAGAAGCTCTGGTTTGTGAGAAGCTTATACCATAACCTGCCCCAAATGGGACTATATTTTTTACCCCAGCATGTTGATGCCATTCCATGCTAGCATGCCAAGGTTCATGAATTTCAGACGGGTTTTGGATTTACTAGAATTACAACAGCAAGTACCTCAACGTTTGCCGGAGAGCCACGGTGCTGTGGTTTTAGAAATTCATCCCCATTTCTTGCATGGGACATAAGCATAAACCCATGGACACATATATGATTTTACAACCCATGTTGGTGCACCGGAGCATGTGCATGTAGTTTAATTTTGAATTGGGCACCTAAAATGGCTAGAAAACCAAGTTAATGTATAAAAATGTCCAAACGAACCCTGAATAATTCCAAATTTTTTACGACACACCTATAGTTGCATGTTCACTGCAGATAAAAGTTCTAGCAATTCGAACACCCTCCATTGCCACTGTGACCCCATTATGTAATTCAAATCACGATGAAATATCAAGTAGATCGCACACAGTTTATTATCACCAACCGTGTGAGATGCAGTACAAAATATCTTGGAGCACCGTCGGAGTATAGTACGCCTATGGCTTACGCAAGAAGGTGCGTCGGCTACAGCCCACAGCCGGTGTGTCAAGCACACTAGCTCACTCCCCAAATATCATTTCACTGTTCAATCATCGCCGGTGAAAGATGGGGACGTGGACCCGCGTCGTGAGGGCAACTTCGGTGGCCCACTCTGGTGAGAGCGCGGCCGCAGCCGCCATGCGTGTGCTAACAAGGTGCATGAGTGCGGCCGCAATCTGCGAGCGGGCGGCCAAGGCAGCCCAAACGGCCGCTGTTGCTTCTCAGGTGGCGGCAGCAACATCTGCCTCGGGGATAGCAACTGGCGAGAGCGGCACAGCAGCTGTCCGTTCTGCAGCGGCGGCCTTAGCCCTGATGGAGGTCGCCCACGACCATGTCAAGGCCGCCCACGCCCAGCTCGTGGCGGTCACTGCACAAATCGAATGAAGCTTCTCCAACAACGGTCGGCAACCCACGGCCGAAGAGTTGGGTTATCGCCGAGAGCGTTCGAGCAGCCGTCCGTTCCTCCACCGCATGCCTTGCCACGACGGAGCCCGTCCAAGCCCAGATCGCGGCCGCCCACGCCCAGCTCATGGCGGCCTTTTCCAAAGAGATGGCGGATGCGGATGGCGAGATGCTTGCTGAGTATGGTGCGATGGATGCCATGGAGCCCCTTCCCCAGGAGACCGTCGGGCGCGAGCTGGACATGGAGGAATCGACGGAGATCGACGAGCACCAGTCGTAGTAGTACTCTTTGTTTTGTTTAATTAAGAGCGCCGGTCTTCAATTTGTTAGAGTAATGTTTAGGTCAGCTATGTCTGTTTAATTGCTGAACTTGCTCGATTAAGAAGTGTGGGTGTGCTGTAGTCTTCTTTGTGTATCCAAATTATGCAATGACGTGGATGACTACTGTAACTAGGGAAATTCGAACCAAAATTTTTGACGTTCAAACTCATCACACACGGGTTAAGCTATATGAATCGTTTGTGATGTTCACATATCGTACACAGTGCTGAATAAGGGACCGTGTCTGATGACACTTTGTGCGCCAGTTTTTTCGCTGCACCGATTCAAAATTTTCGGCTTTCGCGAAAATATCTACCTCCCCGCCCCCTCCCCCTTACCAAAAGCCACATTTCCACTGTTTCCGCCTTCCTTTCCAAGTTGAAACCTTCACTCCTTGCTTGCAGCGTCGCCTCCTCGCCGGCAACCCTCCTTCACGCTGCTCGGCCTCGTCTATCCAGGCAGGTAGTCCACACCCGACCCCCATCCTCCTCCTCCTTCTACATCCCACATGCCCCGACCACCGGTGCGACACCTTGCACCCAAATCACTGACCCCTCCCCCAAATAAGCGCCGCCCTAAGCCATGGTGCACCCAGTATAGCCAGGAGCTCAAGGAGCATTTGGCAGCGGAGAAGCAAATCGCGGCCGCACGCGCGGATGAGGTCGCGATGGCTGCCATTCGTGCCAACCCCCAGATCTTGGAGGAGCACCTCGCCGTCAAGGCCACCGTCGACGCCTCGCGCGCCGACGCCACGACGCGGTTGGCTGCTTTAAACAACAGTTTGTGGCGTTTTCTCGAGGCCACCCTCGGTGCCTTCGACGAAGACTATGAGGTGTTTTCTCAGCGTGCATGTGCTTACCTCAACTCGAGAGCCAACAGGTTGGTGCCCGGAGCGGCTTAGGCAACTCACCACTACGACGAGGGCACCCACGATGTGGAGGCCTCGCCCTCTTCCATGTCCAAGGAGCCAATCATCATCGATATCTCCGACGATGAGGAGTAGCTTGTCTTATTAGCTCACTATAAGGACCCATGTTCAGTTTGCTAGCTACGCCGATTAAGTATGCTCGGTTTACCCGTTGCATGTGCTGCTTCTTCCTTTCCTTAACAAATTCTAGTGAATTGTGCTATCTATTTTTACCATGCAATCTGTTGCTCTAGTGTATATGTTCTATATGTCGTGCAATGTGGTGCTCACTTATTAACTGTTTGGTTAATTAGTTGTCGTTTTCAGTTAACTGTTTGGTTCAATTCTGCAAATATGATGTTCAATTCTTCAGGCTGCAATTTTGTATTGTCTTCCATGTGAGAAATAAATCGAATTTATCTTTACAAAATACATGAGAAACAAATACAATTGCTATATTTCCAAGTTGTCAAGCATGCTTGGTTTGGTTAACTGTCTGATCTTCTAGTATGTTATACATTGTGCAATGTGGTGCTCAGTTAATGTTTGGTTTATTTATTGTGGTGTTTAGTTAACTGTTTGGTTCAATTCTGCAATGTGATGTTCAATTGTTGTGGGTGCATTCTGTTATTGTATACCATGTGAGAAATAAATAAAATTTGACTGTACTAAATACATGAGAAACAAATACAATTGCTATATTTCCAAGTTGTTAAGCATGCTTGGTTTGGTTAACTGTCTGATCTTCTATTAGGAGTATGTTATATTGTGCAATGTGGTGCTCAGTTAATGTTTGGTTCATTTGTTGTGGTGTTTAGTTAACTACTTGGCTCAATTCTGCAATGCGATGTCTAATTGTCGTGGGTAGAATTTTGTATTGTTGTGCATGTGAGGAATAAGTCGAATTTGGCTGCACTTAATATATGAGAAACATATACAACTGCTATATTTCCTAGTTCTTAATCATGCTTGGTTTGGATAAATGGGTTTTCCATGTGGCTTGAATTAATCTGATGAATTTGCAATGTGCTTATTTTTCATCAACATATTTTACTGATAGCATGCGAACCGTCACTTAACCTGATGACTAACTACCTTATATGTGTTGCAGGGAAACAATGAGAAACACTGAGGTTTACAATCAAGGTTTGCACATGCATGGTCCTTTGTCTAATAGCACATTATTATACAATTGCAGGAACCATTCTAATATTTAGGTTTTTAACAATTTGGTCTTGCACATGTAGGTCCTGCTGTCAGAGGTTTTGACCCACTGTTCGACCCTTTTTGCATATGGGGAAATGAGTTGTCCATGAATATCAGTCAAGTCAAGAAACTCAGAAAGATTGTTAGGATAAAGAAATTAGCGACAAAAAACAACAAGATCTTTGTCTGCACAATGAAGAAGAGGTCAGTTCACTACAAGATGGTACTAACTATTATACCTTGTCTTTTTTATTCCTTTGCCTCATTTCCAATATAGAGAAGATATTTATGCACATCCTTGTTTTCAGGCCTTTCCAAAGCAGTTCACTGATGATTACCACTCAAACCACCTGTATGGTCAGGAGGCGAGGAAGGTTTTCATACAACACCCATGGTTCAATATTGAAGTGTTCCTGAAGAGGACGAAGGATGGACGGTCAATCATCCACAAGCACTGGCCTAAAGTTGCAAAGACCTTCAACATCAATGAAGGCTCAATATTCGCCTTCCGCTTCAGCAGTTTTCCAGATGAGATGCATCTGTCTATGTACCATCTATGATGCTAATTTCGAAAGGTTATAGATGTTGCATGTGAAACTTGGTGCTGGTGCACTTGTGTAATGGAGTAGCTGAGTGCTGAAGCTATATGATGTTGTACTCTGATGTATTTCAATTATGAAATCCTGCTTCCTTAATATGGAAATGAAATATATTGTGTGTTTAATATGAAATGTCAATTAGATTAATAAATAGATTATTAATAATAGGGCAATTAGCCTGCTAATGGCCAATTAGCCTGCTAATGGCCAATTAGCCTGCTAATTGGGTTTTTCTATTGCAAACGGTTATTGAGAAAACACCGTGGGCGATGACCTCAGGCAACGCACACAGTTTCTAGGAATAAACCGTGTTGGATCAATGAACAATCACACACGACATCCTCGTGAAAACTGTTTGCGTTAGGCCATCTTGCGCAAACGTTTACCACATAAAAAAGTGTGTATGATGGACAGTCTTTGCCACACAGTTTCTTCTACGCACCGTGTGTGATGCATTGAATAACGCAAACGATAAAATTGTTAATATTGTGTGCAATGGCAACGCTATCACAAATAATTTAATGGGAAAAATTGTGTGTGATGTACATGCGAACGGAAACGTTTTTCTTGAAGTGACTGTGAGGGATGTATATACGAACGGAAACGTACTTCTTGAATTAACTGTGTGGGATGTACATACTAACGGAAACGTATTCCTTGGATTGACTGTGTGGAATGTACATACGAACGAAAACGTTTAGCGGGGACTGACTATGTGGGATGTACTGACGAGTGGAAACGTTTTGGCGTGTATAATTGTATTTTATTTTCGAGCACAACTATACGTATAATCGTATTTGATCGCTCGCCGGTCGCACACTGCCTCATTTTGCCGAGCGTGTGTGCCAGGAGGGCGTATCCCCGACGGTTTCTGGGTCGTGTGGGAAGGACCCCCCTATCGCAGTCACTCACTTGGTGACGGTTCGAAACGCCGTCGCGGAAAGGGGTTAAAAACCATTTGTATAGCACCTCGCTGTACAAGTGTATGATCCACGTGAGTCGTAGATACTACCTCAATTCGGAATTCTATGTGTGCTTAGGTACCAATAAGACCCTCTCGGAGATGCTCGGAATCATGGACAAGTCTCCAAGTACACAGACGAAGAAGCTCAACGAGAGGAACCGCTGAAAGTCTACAGCGGCCGGACATCCGGCACCTGGAGGCCGTAGCTCCAGCAGCAGACCAGCAGCCGACGTGCTACAGGACCCGGACATCCGGCCCACGCCCAGACATCCAACCCAACCAGCCTGGACATCCTGCCCCCGCCCGGATATCCGGCGCGACGTATCTAGAGAGCAGCACGAATCGGGCCAGCCTAGCCTGGACATCCGACCAAGACCCGAGACATCCGACTCTTCGTGAGCCGCCGGACATCCGGCCCCCAGGCCGGACATCTGGCACCTGCCTGTGCGCAGAGACTGGGCCAAAGGCCCATGCACCCCTTCATTTCATCCCATCTTGTACTAGCACTATAAATAGACTACCCGTGGGTTAGCAAAGGTCAGAGCTCATTTGAGACAGAGCATTGCTCATCCACTTACCACTTCCATGGAGTTCAAGACCTTCATGTGAGAAGATCCCCCAAGTGGATTAAAGACCCCTTCATGGGAAGATCCTCCTAGGATTCAAGACCTCTCTCCTTCAAAGATTGGGATGAACTAGTTACCTTTGTATTCTCTTGTGTTGACTTTAGATCCTTGTATCTCCTTTATGTGCATGTGGGTTTAGCATATATGTGATTAGATATTGTCTATTTGACAGTTCTTCTTGTGTTCCTCTTTGAATTGCTCTCTTTCCCCCTTTCAAGTGTGAAAAGAACGACCATTAGAGTTCCACCCTACATCAAAAACCATTGAAAAAATGTTGTTAGTGGGCGAGCGCTCTCTTGCTTCGATTGTTCTGACTTGGTAGTGGGCCGGGCCACCATGGTGCAATTGCAGACGAGCACTCGCTCTAGCTCGCTAAAGGCGAGACATAGCCACTCCTCCTAGTATAAGCCTTACAAGTTGCACGTGGGATGCGTTGTGTGCGTGGCGGGAGGGGGACAAAACATATATAAGAAAAAAGGCCTGCATCAATTATGTGTGGGTTGTCAGGATGGGAATGGGTCGACCCGGACCTGGCCTTGGACCCGGCCCCTGTGGCCCCAAGGCCAATTTGAGAGGTCACGGGTCGACCCATATAAAGAATAGTCAATGGCCTCGTTAGCCTGATGGGTATTTCAGGTTGACCCAATTTTTTTGCTTTACCGAAAAAGGCTTTCGCCCTGCTTTATATATAAAGCAATGATTATCAACACCCGGTACAAATGCATGCCACCACAACACATGCACACACCCAAAGCAGGATACATAGGCGCTAAGCGCAGCAACACCACCCCTAGCACTAACGCCACCGCGAGAAGATGAAGCCGCATACGACGAACCGTGAGGTCCAAGGCAGCGCCTTCAGGAAGGTTACAACATCGGAGCGCCGCCACCGCCCGATCCGAAGATCAAAGTTTCCCCCCGGAGCAACACGACGGGCAATGAGAGCCGCGACGACGCCTTCAAAAAGGGAACGAGCTTCGCCGCCGCCGGTCCGTCCGAAGATAAACAAGATGTTAAAATTAAACACGATTTATGATGGTATCTGACTAGTGTAATAACTAATAAGATTACTATTACGTGGTTAACAGAAATGATATATATAATATAAGGAGAGCTAAGAATGCATCGCACACTGTATTCCTCCACTTGGGGTTACAAATAAGTAGCAGTACAAAGTGTGTGTGAGACAGAGAAATATACAGTCACAACGAGTACCAGTGATCCTACATCTAAGGAGGACGAGGTGGTGCACCTGGTACACAGCCCTGCCTGCTAGCAAGTAGGGAGGCGGCACAACAGATGTCTAACAGAAAAAAATCAAACCGTCTACTTGTGGTTTTATACGTGCGCATCTGAAACATATCAAGACATTTTTGTTGTTGATATATGTGAGTGTTCGCCGGAAATTATACGACAGACTACGTCGTAAAATTGGGTCCTACAGCAACACCGACACGACGAAGATTGCAGGTGGTGTGAGATATAAGACTATATGATTGACTGACCTGGCTGACCCAGTGGGTCACCCGGTGCCGGCCCTGTTGACCCAAATCTCATTTGAGACCGACCCATATGACCCATTGGCCTCGAATTTTTGGGTCGGGTCACCCAGCCCATTCCCATCCTGAGTGGGTTGTGACGCTTGCAATTGTGTGCGGATGATTATTGTGCAACTAGACCGCCACATTTAAACATGTGTTGATGTCCATGCAGGTGCACATACGAAGTTTCACTTGCAATTGTGTGTGGGATGTGGCATGTGCAAATAGTAGTTGTCTTTTTCGGAGCATATAAACTTAGACTAGTACATTAGAGAAGGCCTAATAAACCAACTGAGCCGAGCTGGGCTGGAAGCATCTCCGACATTCGTTCATAACCAACTTATTGTTGAAATATTAGGTAAATTTATGATTAATTTCAGTAAATAATTCATGACTAAAACAGAGAATAGCATGCAACAATCTAGCAAACTAGATGAACAGAAAAACATGCACAACAGCATCACACACGAAACAACAGCTACAGAGATAGACATTAATAGATGACGATGGACGAACTGTTCGTTAGCTGCTGCGGGAGCGACGTTGTTGATGATGGTGTTGGGGACGATATGTTGTTAATGGCGATGGAGATGACAATGAGTAACACCGCCCGACTTGGACGGAAGACAACCCGTGATGATGAAGTTGAGCAGCCCGCAAAGCGCTTCCCAAAAACCTAATTCGTCCTCTTCCGATGCATGATCGCAAGGACGAACGGTTCTGAAGACCTACTCTAGCGCATGCCGATGCACGCCGATGTTTGGGATGGAGTAGACTATGATAACGGCGCAAGTTGCGAGATGAGACAAAACCCTACGTGTTTTCGGTGTGTCTTTGGCCGAGGCCGCTAAGCAGTATATATAGGAGAACCAGCGGCGGTCTCGTGTCGTGATCACGATGTCAAACCGATTTGGTTTCCACGTCAAACTTACCGTACAAAAAAACAATCAACTTGTATGTCAAGGCACCAAAAATAAAACGACAAAAGGAAGCCGCCCCTGCAAGGCAACGGACCCGATTTCGGCTTCACATGCATGTCACACGTACGCCCCGCCCCTTCCCTCGCACGGCGAGGCGAGGCGAGCAAGCGCGCGTGTGTGGTCTTCTTTTTCTCTTCTCAACACATCACTTAGAGTAGTGGAGAGAACCTAGTATATAAAGAGGTCCAACTCTTTCTCAACTAGCAATGTGGGACTAAACTTTAGCACCACACCACCACTTGCCATTTTTCTCATGGGCTCATTTGAGACTTCAGAATTTGCTAATGAGCCAAGCCCATTTAGTCTAACACTTATAATGTCTCGCCCTTCAAAAAAACTTATACTTTCTCGTAAACCGAACAAATATTTGTACTTGTTTTCACTTATGCTTAGTTAAGTGATGATTCCATTCGAAGTAACGTAACGGGAGCACCATCTTCAAAACTTCTCTGGATTCAAAGTTTTTGGATAAAATGTCACATTCTCCAATATCATGATTGGGTCAACCAGGGCAAATCATAAGTGAAATAGTTTGATCGGGTCGACCAGGTCAGGCCCTATCATGAGTGAATAGAAAATTGAAAATGTACATAACTGTTCCAACGGAAATACTTTGTTTAATTTTACCACTTCTACTAGGAGAAGCCTTTTTAGTGCTAGCTGAACGCAAAGTAATGACTTTTGTGCCACGACCACGAAGAAGCCGACACGTCCGCGAGCGCCGTCGGCGGCGAGGAAGAGTAGTGCACGGTAGGTCGTCGCCGCTCGGGTCCCAGGAAGGCCACCGCTCCTCCCCTCCCGTCGACGCCAAGCTTGGTGGGCTCAGCATCTTCGGCCGATTAGTCGCTTGGCGGCGACGTCAAGGCGGACAGCTTCAGTTCCCGGGGCTCCGGATGCGGAGCTGGAGAGCACCAAGACGGAACTGGAGACGGTGAAGCTTCAGTTCTCGGGGCCAATGGCCGGAGACGGGGACCGGACGTCGGCGATCATTTAAATTAGGTATTTTTTAAAATAGTTTAAATTAGGTATTAATTATACTCCAGAACCTGTCTATGACCGCTTTGATGTATTTGTAATGAATTATGTCATGTTTGTATGAAATCCGGTATGTTTATATGAAATCCGACCGTGTTTATATGAATTCCGGACTTGTTTGAACAAATTTCGTTCGGTTTGAGTTGTTGTGAAAATGTATGCGGCTAGCGTTGGATGACTGTCTCCCACATCCGTGTCCGTCCGCGGACGGATGGCGAAGGTTTTTTGCGGGGTGCCGTTGAAGATGCCCTTGGTGCTAGCTGAACGCAGAGTGATGGCTTTTGTGCAACGTCGAAAGATTTTACAAGCTAGTGAGCAGCCGATCACCTAGTTCGATTCAAAGTCAAATAAATCAGCTGTAAATCAATTAACAACAACCTACATACCGCAATGTTTGAACCAATTAAGAAATATTGCCGAAAAAATTGGGCATGGCTGTACATCGAGCCAAAATGAGAAGTCAGGCCATTGTCCAGTGGTCACTTGTGATATCCTGTCGTTTTTCTGTTTTTTCCACTACACACTTTTGCTTGATAGTAAAATATGCGCGGCGTGAAGATTTCCTACCGTTTTCCTTCCGATAAAAATTTGACCCAGCATATCATGGAGCCATTTTTCTATTGTTGTTGAGAGTCTTGAAACTCTCTTTGTTGTTTCTGTCAAAAGGTGTTCCCTCGCGGATTTCATCGACGAAGAAAAGCGGCGAAAGTCATCACAAGCGCTCAAACGGAAGCTTCGCTGCACCTGCATTCCAACATTCCACATTCCACACTCCACTTGTACGCACGCACTCCTCCCGGTCTTGGTCGTCGTCATCCGCATCTCTCCACCCCGCCGCCTCACATCCTCCTCGGCTCCTCCTCCTTCTCCCCCGACGAGCCGGGCCTGCGGCCGCACGCCGCTCAGGCGAGGTAGGAGCTACTGTACCTACCTGCCCTACAACTCACTCGCCACCTTGTACGTTCCTCCTCTTTCCCCGGTCCTCCCCGAAACCATCATGCATTCAAGGTGTTTGGTCGGCGGACCATACACACTCCCGTGGTTCTGTCGAGTGCGCTCTACTTGTACATTTCCCTGCGCCAAATCTGATTGATATCAATCCTGCTAGATGATTGGTCCGACTCCCTATCCACAACGATTCCTCGTGGAAAATTGTTCTTAGTAGTAAAGTCACACTCTTGCTTGTTTTCTTGTGTGGATAAACCATGGATGTTTCGGCCCCCTTTCTTGCTCTTATTTACTAGGCTGCTGCTGCCCGTTTCTTGCTTGCTATAGTTGTTTAAGTAATCTGTAGCCAGTATTTCTCGTGTATATGAATAAAAAGACCTTACCGACGGATGACCGATGAAATAGTTTATTTAGTTTAAAAGCAGGAGAAATACTTGTCCTGCTTGTCTTGGTTCGCTGTCTTGCTCTACCTGCTGCTGACAGTTTCTCGTGTGCTATAGTTTAAAATTTTATCTGGAGCTATTATTTCCTTTTTACAAAAAATAAAGACCCTACCAGCAGATGACCGAGGAATAGTATAAAAGCAGGAGAAATACTTGTTGTTTCAGAGAAGTGTCCAGGCAGACGCATCAAACTTCTCAGCGGCCTCTGCAGCACTATTGCTCTGCTGGGTCTTCTTCAGCTTCTGCGCCGCAAGGAAGAATGGATAGGCTAGATGGCTCTGCGCGCCTTATGATCGTTTCGGATCTTGACCAGACGATGGTGGGTATCTCAGTTCGATCCTTTGGTTTGTCCAGAAAGAACGAACCCGGACTGTTGTGTCTGAACAATGTTTGACTTTCTGGATTGTGCACTTGCAGGTTGATCACTGTGATCCGGAGAACTTGGCCTTGCTCCGTTTCGAGGCGCTCTGGGAGTCTGAGTACTCTCAGGATTCTCTACTGGTGTTCTCGACTGGAAGAACACCGGTCAGTTACAAGGGTCTGAGGAAAATAAAGCCTTTGCTCACACCGGACATCACCATCATGTCTGTGGGAACTGTGATAGCATATGGCCAGGAGATGACTCCTGATGTTGGCTGGGAGCAGTTTCTGAATAACAAGTGGGATAGGGATATTGTTGTTCAGGAGACAGCTACGTTCCCTCAGCTAAAGCCACAGGCATGTCCAATGTGTTGCCTGTCTAGTTTTTCCTGGGTTTTTCAAATTTTACTACTAGCTGAACTAACATATTTGTGTTACTTTGTCTTCGTGCGGTGCAGCCAGAGAGGAATCAGGGTCCTCATAAGGTCAGTTTTTTCGTTGACAAGCAGGGTGCTCAGGAAGTGATTAATTCCCTCCCTCGGAAACTGGAAGAGCTTGGGGTAAGACAAGGCAGCCCTTGGTGACCTTCTCTTTCTCTGTTCTTCTTTTTGACAGGGCTTTGTTAAGATCAGAGTATTGCTTAGGTGTTTATTGATTTCATTGCTTTCTTCTTGGGATCAGCTAGATGTGAAGATAATCTATAGTAGCGGTGAAGCCCTAGATGTATTGCCACGAGTCGCAGGGAAAGGGCAAGCTCTTATATATTTACTTGAGAAGTTCAGTTCGTGCGGAAAATCACCGAACAATGTTCTTGTGTGTGGTGACTCTGGCAATGATGCAGATTTACTCAGTGTTCCATCTGCCTATGGTGTTATGGTCAGTGTATAAGTTGCTTGGTTTCAGTGTAGTTCATTGGTTACGATGATTACTCATATAGACTTATTACGGAGTTTTGGAATCATATTCAGGTTAGCAATTCCCAAGAGGAGCTTCTTCAGTGGTATGAAGAGAATGGAAAAGATAATCTTAAGTTGCTTTATGCAACTGAGAGATGCGCTTCCGGTATCATGCAGGCTATCGGACACTTCAAACTTGGACCTAGTTTTTCTGCAAGAGATCTTGAATTCCCATATCCGAAGGTAGACACCATCAAGCCTGCAGATGTAGTGGTGAAGTTCTATGTTCTTTATGAGAAGTGGCGGAGGGGTGAGGTTGAGAAGTCTCCATCAGTTATACAGTATTTGAAAAGCATTACTGTAAGTACATTCCCTTGTTGAACTCTTAGATTAACCAGTTTAATATTTGTTCATACCATTTTCTGTTTTAATATGCCATTTCTTTTGTACACAATTCCTTTTAATATTACTGATCCCAATACTGCACGTTCGAATTGGGATCTAGGTCCCATTTATGATTTCCGAGGAGCAAATTTTGGTTGTTTCTTGAGCTTACTTTAGATCAATCGTCTATTTTGGATAGCATAAGAATGGCACACTGATACATCCTTGTGGAATGGAGCGGTCACTTCATGCGTCCGTTGATGCACTGAGTTCATGCTATGGTGACAAACAAGGCAAAAAGTTCCGAGCATGGGTGGACCGACTTGTTACATCACCGATCGGTACAAGTAACTGGTTGGTGAGGTTTGACAACTGGGAAATGGAAGGTATACTCGAAGAATTCTTCACATAATGAAGTTATTCCACGCCATCAGTTATCAGTTTGTTCAAACCATCTTGACATCATTTTTCAATTGCATCAACCATGGTTCTTCAATTTTCCTTGTTTTGCTCTTTACATAGTCTTTGGATGGGCCGCAATTACTCGTTTTGTGTGCTCTTATCTCATTGACTTGCGCATCGATGTTAATGCTTCTGCCACACTCAGGTGATGTGCAATATTGTTGCCGGACAACTCTTCTGCTGAATGCGAAGGTAAATTCTCACATTCTCCCAGAAATTCTTGCGCACCATGCACGTGCAGCCGTAAAGAATCTTTTGCACACAGTTTATGCTGAACTAACTGCCTGAACTCGCAGCCTGAGACTCCAGAGGGCTTGGAACTGACACACATCCACAAGACCTGGCTTGAAGGATACTCAGCTGGGAATGATCATACCTTCATCTTATAGATCATTTAACCACTCGCCATATACGGACCCTCTCAGAGTCGGGATAGATCTACAAATGTACTGGTTCTTGTGTAAATGGATCTCTCGGCTGATTCAAACTACTATATTATTCTGACGCTCCCAGAGAGGGTCAATCTTCATGTTGATCTCATGCACTAATAAGAAATGTTCAATGGTTCTATCTCATGAACTTAATGAGATCCATAAGTTAAGTTCTTACTGCACTAGAATGTTGTAATTACAGAGAATCATTTCTCGACGTACTTGATGCTCACGAGCTGGTGCATCTACGGACAGAATCTTGCCCATGGCAGTTGAAGCTGCTAATATGTTCCTGACAGATAACTCCAATGTTTCCTTAGGTTACCGAGGTTGATTTTTTTTGGAAAACGACCCTTTTCTCTCTCAACACTTTCGTCCACATAAACATCAATGCCAGAAATTTCTGCCTTCATTGGTTTATAAATGACACCTTGCTTGTTCAACCCCTCAATGACTTTCTGAAAGAATTCGCAAAAAAGAAAAAAAATCTGTAAGGACAAACGCAACACATTCATGACATGTGCAAATAGATGACACAAAATGAAATACAGGACAACACGTGCTTCCGCCAGCGACGTTGCGGCGACGCCGAGGCTGCGGGTGGACGGTGGATCGGGGGATGGCCTGCAGGCTCCAAGGAGGAAGATTCTCCTCCAAGCCGTGCTCGCGGTCACTGACCAAGCTCGCCGCCGCCGAACTCCGGGTTTTTGGAATTTCGCTGGCGAGACCGCGATTCCTGCGTCGGCTAACTCCTCCGCGAGTGCTCTATGGCATCATGGTCGTCCGCCAGTTCAGTTTTGGATGAAAAAAAAAAGCTCAACAGTGACCTTTTGCGCCCGTTCGAAAGGAATCTTTTGCCGAGAGCTTCTTTCGGCCGCTTAAATTTTAGAGCCAACGGCGGGTTCTCCTCAGATTTTTTAGCAGCTAAACTAAATAGAAGTTTAGCTAGCTGCTACTTAACTCCTCAAAAGGGGATCTTTTAAGGAATTAACCCCTTGCAGGGGTTCAGCTAGAGATACTCTAAGGCCTTCCAATATGTTATCGATGCCATATTGGTCAAAAAGGTGTCATGTCATGATCGATGCCTGAAGAAAAATTTATGGCACGAGCTCCACAGTGTAGGGCACCGCTCCGTATAAAGGAATTGATAAACAAGTCCACTGATCCAGCTGCCAGTGCCCATTGAGTTAGCTTTGAAGAATTTGGCATCGGAGCACCTACTTGCTCTGATGCCCAGAAATTTTTTTGTGGCTCTGGCTGGGCTATGTAGGGCATCGGTGCCCAAAGACTAGAAAATGAATTTGGCATCGGTTTTGGTCTACATAGTGGAGGGCCTAAGTCTGTTATAATTGGGGAGAGGAATAGAGTTGCAAACTTGGGGAGAAGAATCCTGAGCTGATATAAACTTGGTACTGTATTTTTATGTCTTGTTATTACATTATAAACTTATATAATACGACGATCACGAACGAGTACAGAGTGCTGGTAGTGAATGCATATACGTTACAAATACATTACACACGTGGAAATTTAGCAACAGAGCATAGTAGTAGTAGTATCTTGCTTGCGTTGCGTGTAACGAAGTGCATGTCCTTGTGGTCTACTAGTAAGACGCTAAAGTCAGCGACGCAGGTTTCTGGCTCTGCCCCATGGCAGCAGCACAGGCACCCACAAAGGCGGCGTTGATGTAGGTCGCCGGCTCGGAGTGCGCGGAGTCCCCCCTGTTGTCGCCGAACTGGTCGTTCTCATCGGGCCCTCCGACGATGGCGCCGATATGGACGTTCGGGTTCGGGTCGCTCGTCGGCAGCCACGAGGAGAAGCCCTCGTTGCAGGGGACCCTCCTGCTGAGAACCTTGATGGAGGGGATGGACGCGGCGCGGTGGTGGATGCGCCGCGGGAACGCGCCGCCGAAGCCCACCATATACGACATGCCCATCGGGTTGCTCCCCAGGATGTAGTCGACCTGTGATTCGGAGAACGAGGCGATCTGATCCGGGGAGAAGCTTGTGGCGCTGCAGCGGACTCCGTCGGCGCCGCCCCATGACTGCAGCGTCTTGGAGTAGATGGACAGCACGAGGGCCGCCGTGGTGGTGTACTGCATGTTCACCGAATCGCGCGTGAAGAGAAGCCCTCCTGCAGCACAGGTCATTTGGAGAAGATTTGAGGTTTTGAGCTGTTCTTCAGAGTTCAGAGTGAGGCAGGGAGTATGTACGTACCACGAGTTGTTCGTATCTGCGTGTTGCCGCTGTCAGGCATGAGAGCGCAGACGAAGGAGTCCAGGTTGGCCTTGTACCTCGCTAGCTCTCTCCTTCCTTTTAAATACTCCTGAAATCACCGTGCAAAAAGAAAGAAAGATCCTGAAATCAAGATGGTACGTACAGCGGTCCGAATCCATGGAGGCACGAATCAGTGTGCGACCCACCTGTGTTGCGAGCATCTGGGCTCCAACCTGCTTGTTGTCCCAGCTGAACTCGTTGACAGGGTTGCTGGAGCCCTGGTTCTGACGCAGGAAGTCGAGGTACTTGCCATCCTTGGTCGCCCGGTAGAGCCACGCCGAGGCCCAGAGCAGCTCATCCTGCGGTACTTTCGATTAGATTTTGTTTGTCAACCAATAGACCCCACAGTGAGTGGACATGGACTCTTCTATGATCCATGTGGTCTATACTTACCTGAAAGCCGGAGTAGGAGCAGTAGAAGGGGCAGGACGACTGGAAGGACCCCCTGTAATTGTTGGCCAGCTCAAAGAGCTGACCAAGCCAAAAACACAAACCGTTATCGTGATTCATTTACATTTTAACTAACGAGAAACAACATCACATGCTTTAATTTGTGCGTACCGATTTGGACGCGGCCAGGAGCCGCGAGGCGAACGCCTTGTCACCGTCTTCCTTGAGCACTAGGTAGGCCGCTGCGAGCGCCGCAGCCGCCTCGCCGGCGGCCTCTGATCCGGGCGAGTCCGCGGTGATCTTGTACAGAGTCCTCGGCGTGTCCATGTCCTCCGGCCGCTCCCAGCACCCGTGGTCGGCGTTCCCGTCCCCCACCTTGAAGGCAACAACGATGAACGAACAACAAAATAAATCTAGTCCATCTCATAGTTTCATTGATGTGCTTGTTCTTTATAAACGTTGAATTAGTAGTAAACCAATTACCAAACCTGGGTATAGAGGGTGGTGGGAGATGTGTGCGCGCGGAGCAGGAAATCGGCGCCCCAGTGGATGGCGGCCCGGAGGTTGCCCAGCTGCCCAGCCGCCGCAACGTCGCCGCGGTACTCGATGGCGCTCCAGCTCAGCAGGGTCACCGTGAAGGCCATCGGGAACCCGAACTTGACGTTGTCGCCGGCGTCGTAGTACCCACCCGTCAGGTTAACCTGTGATCGGCATATCACTAATCAAATTTCATGGATTTTTTTCATTTTCTGGCTCGTGATTCCATTGATTAATTGCCTGATCAAGTATATATTTCACACTGGTCCATAGTGTGCCAAAATATGGTCCGCTTTTGTTTTGCATGTGCTGAAGAGAAAACTCATAGTGTCTAGATGAAACATGCAGATTCAAACGTAGGAGAGGAGCAGTGGCTCATGATCATAAGTTAAATACTCCATCCGTCCGAAAAAACTTGTCTCTCAAATAGATGTATCGAGGGACAAGTTTTTTTCGGAAGGAGGGAGTATAAGAGATCATACGTTTTCAGGTCGGCCGTCGGCGAGCGCGGAGTTGCCGCGCCACCTGGCTCTCTGGTTAGCCGGCAGCCGCCCCGACCGCTGCCCCTCGAAGAACAGGATGGCCTTGGCCAGCGCGTCGCCGTAGTCGGGCGAGCCCAGGCATAGGCCATCGCCTCCGGCTTCAAGCCCTACGTCGAAGCAGTGCACAACTAGCATCATTGCCACCACCCACACCTTAACCGCCATTGGCGCCATCTATCTAGGTTGTAGCTAGCGAACAATGTGTGCATATGTAGCGTGTAAGCGCGCGCGCGCGTGTCTGCTCTTCGTTTCCTTCTTGTGATGGATGCAAAGTGCCATGGGCTTGAGCCATGTATTTATAGTGTGATGATGGTGTGATGAGAATCGAGATTCCATCCATCGAGCTGCATGCACGTGCATGTGGTGTGCTAGCTGGGGCAAAGCAAACGCAAAGAGTGTAGCATTTGTGCACTAATTTGCCCTAGAAATGCTTGACCTCCTAATAGTAAGGCCCATGCCAATGCATTTATCACACTAGAGCAGATTTCTGCATCGCACACGGCAAAAAAAAAAAAAAACATCACACACGGCGGGAAACTGTCGCACATAACTCAGGCTATCGGGGTCGAACCCAAACCAAGCGAATTTGAAGCATTTCTTTGAACAACACCAAATCATCCCACCTTGGATGAGGAGTAGTTTCAAATAGAAGTTCAAGTAAACAAATGCAAGTTAGACCAGTGTGGGACCTTGAAAACTAGTTCAAATCGAACTCAAAAGCAACTAGTCAAACCAACTTCCATTGAGGCAGTGTGATGTGCTATGGGGGTGCCCTCAAAACACACGACCAAAATAACTGTGTGCGATGCCAACTTTGCACACGGGTTAATAAATACAAATGCTTGCGGTGTTAAACTTATGCATCGCGCGGGTTGATAAATACAAATGTCTGTGTGATGCTAAATTTTTATGGCACACAATTGGCCAAATATACCCATGTGCAATGTTACAACTGGGTTTAAATAAAAATATGTGGCGCACTCGTCGACTGAAGGTCGCAGCTTCTGATCTTGGTGGATAAGGTGACCAACAAATTCATTCCTTGGAGGGCTGCTCGCATGCACAAGGGTGTCCGTCTTGTTCTTGCGAGATTCACTCTAATGGTGATGCCGATCTACTCCATGATGTTACTATATCTACCTCCCAATACCACCATGGACTTCACCATTATCTGCCATGCATTTCTCTGGAAAGGGCGGAAAGATATCAATGGCCGTCATTGTGTGATCGCGTGGAGCAAAGTGTGCACCCCTAGATTGGCTGGTGGCCTCGGCGTCCCCAACCTTTGCCGACTTCACATCGTGTTATGCATCAGGTGACTTTGGCTTACGCGGATGGATTCGACGAAGCTGTGGGCCAAATTCAACATCCAGGTTCCTTTGGAATCGTGAGCCATGCACATTCGAGTCAACTACTCAGGAGTTCATCCGTGACGGTGCTACGCCTTCTTCTGGATAGAGAAGTGGACTCATCATGGAAGGTATGTGGATTGCTCCCCACTCGCCGCTCCTGAGGTGTGTTTTAGGGCCTTGTGGTTGCGTACGGTGGGCGATAGCATGTTGGATGCTTGGATAATCGAATTTCCCTGAACTTGGCGCCGATGGAGATCGAGGAGTTTTGCAGCTCTCGGAGCTAGTCAACACCATTCACCTTGGACAAGGGGGTGGCTCCATCTAATTGAAGGAAATATGCCCTAGAGGCAATAATAAAGTTGTTATTTTATATTTCCTTATTTATGATAAAGGTTTATTATTCATGCTAGAGTTGTATTGATCGGAAACTTAAATACATGTGTGAATACATAAACAAATACTGTGTCCCTAGTAAGCCTCTACTAGACTAGCTCGTTGATCAAAGATGATTAAGGTTTCCTAACCATAGACATGTGTTGTCATTTGATAACAGGATCACATCATTAGGAGAATGATGTGATGGACAAGACCCATCCATTAGCTTAGCATATGATCGTTCAGTTTATTGCTATTGCTTTCTTAATGTCAAATACATATTCCTTTAACTATGAGATCATGCAACTCCCGGATACCGGTGGAATACCTTGTGTGCTATCAAACGTCACAACGTAACTGGGTGATCATAAAGATGCTCTACAGGTATCTCCGAAGGTGTCTGTTGAGTTGGCATGGATCGAGATTAGGATTTGTCACTCCGTGTATCGGAGAGGTATCTCTGGGCCCTCTCGGTAATACACATCACAAGAAGCTTGCAAGCAAAGTGACTAAGAAGTTAGTTACGAGATGATGTATTAGGGAACGAGTAAAGAGACTTGCCGGTAATGAGATTGAACTAGGTATGAAGATACTGACGATCGAATCTCGGGCAAGTAACATATCGATAGACAAAGGGAATTACGTATGTTGTCATAAGGTTCGACCGATGAAGATCTTCGTAGAATATGTAGGAACCAATATGGGCATCCAGGTTCCGCTATTGGTTATTGACCGGAGAGGTGTCTCGGTCATGTCTACATCATTCTCGAACCCGTAGGGTCCGCATGCTTAACGTTCATTGACGATATAGTATTGTATGAGTTATGTGAGTTGATGACCGAATGTTGTTCAGAGTCCCAGATGAGATCACGGACATGACGAGGAGCTTCGGAATGGTCCGGAGGTAAAGATTGATATATAGGACGATAGTATTTGGTCACCGGAAAGGTTTCGGAAGTACCGGGTTTTTTATCGGGGTGCCGGAAGGGGTTCCGGGAGGCCACCGGCAAGCGGTGGGCTTTATGGTCCAAAGGGGGGGAAGCACACCAGCCCAGAAGGGGGCTGGTGCGCCCCTCCACCCCTTGCCCACGCACCAAAGAGGGAGCGAAGGAAGGGGGAGGCGCCCCAAAGGCAGCCAGCCCCCCTTTCCTTCCCCCCCATGAACAAATATGGAAGGGGGGGATTCGGCCAGGGCAGGCGCCCTAGGGAAGCCGCCGGCCACTTGGGGCGCCCTAGGGGCTGCCTCCCCTCCCCCCTCCACCTATATATATGAGAGGAGGGAGAGGGGCAACACACACCACGATTCCCTAGCCGTGTGCGGCGCCCCTCTCCATCTAGTTCATCCTCGGTCATATTTTCGTAGTGCTCGGCGAAGCCCTGCGGAGATAGTTGCATCACCATCGTCACCACGCTGTCGTGCTACCGGAACTCATCTACTACTTTGCGCATCTTGCTGGATCAACAAGGCGAGGACGTCACCGAGCTAAACGTGTGCTGAACACAGAGGTGTCGTACGTTCGGTACTTGATCCGTTGGATCGCGAAGAAGTTCGACTACATCAACCACGTTACTAAACGCTTCCGCATACGATCTACGAGGGTACGTAGACACACTCTCCATTCTCGTTGCTACGCATCTCCATGGATAGATCTTGCGTGTGCGTAGAAATTTTTTTGTTTTCCATGCAACGTTCCCCAACACTAATTGAAATGGCAACCTACTGGGGTCTATTCCTCTCGATTGGCCAATGTTGCTTTTTAGGTGGGTTCGGCGTCTGCTCCGGTGACTGAAGATCTTAGCGATGGCGTGCACTAGCCTCATGCAGGTTCTTCGCTTGCTGGCTGCCAATAATAGGTGTTGGATGGTTGATCGTCTACTGAAGTGTGGACCCCCCCCCCCCCTCATTGCTTATTCTGTCATCAGGAGCCGATGGCCTAGCAACATCTGCTCCTTAGTTGTGTGGTGTCTAGATCAGCATGGCTGGAGGTGCTTGGGTGATGCAACCTTGCAACTTTCATGCCGACCGCGGCTTCAGAGCTCTTGGACTGGTGAACTAACCTAGCGTCGTCGCATCGCAAGGAGAAAGACCTTTGGACGATTGTCATCCTCATGTTCTAGTGTACCTAGGCCATCGGAACAATGTTGTCTTCATGTGCCATCATCCACACCGCTCGACAGGAGGGGGTGGGCAATGGTGAAAAGTTTTTCTGCTGCATATTAGTCATTTCGAGGTCTTGGGCACATTGTTGTTGACATCGGCAGGAAGAGGAGTAGACTTTAGAATGATGGCTGGCTAGAGCCTTTCTAGCTTGTATACCTAATCGTTCTGTTGGCTTTTTTGCCTATCCTTCTATGAAACTAAATGATACCCCGAGCATTGTTGCGGTAATCTTGTTAAAAGAAATGCATAATTAGGTCCTACATAAATACCTAAAACAAAATAAAATAAAATAAATGTAAGAGTATTCTCAATCAGAGATGAGAATTAACAAAGTGTCAACTAACTCCTACACCATTTGATTAATAAAAGGGTGAAGATGAAAAAAATCTGCATGAATCTCCGAGTGCAATCAAACGGTATAGGTGTTAGATTAGAGTTAGTTAATTCTCACCTAGATAAGAGCTAGCCACACCCATTCTAGATTTACACTTTAAAACATAAAAAATGAAGCATATAGCAAAATGATGTATAAAAGAGAAAAATAGATTCAGTTAAAAGTGTGTCATTTAAAAAAATGAAGCATCAACTATATATGTATGCTCCAAGCACCCAACACATATACCATGTTCATGGGAACACAAAACTTAGTGCAAAAAATTAACTGATGACTTACATGCATGAACTGATATGTGGCATGAAAGCATTGCATGAGTATGTTAATGCAAAATTGTAACTTATAATTTACACGCATGGCTTGCTAATGTGGCATTTGCAAGACCAGAAAAAATAGGTAGTGGATCGCAGTGCATGTCGCAATTAAATGCACTGTCATTTTAAACCCAATTAGAATGCGCTAATGCATGATGCAGGATTCACATGCATAGATTATTATTTTTTGACGAAAAAGCAGCCTTAGGCTGGTTATAGTGGAAGTAATATAGGTAGTAACATAGATGCCACCTAAGCAAAAATGCTGATGTGGCAAAGAGTTAACGAGGAAAGAGACAAATAGAATAACATAATATGTTACCATCACATAGCGTTTCCCAATGCAAAATGAGTCTACAAAGTAATAAATGAAGACATCTATGTTACCACACCTATGACACTACCCACTATGAAGGTAGTAACATAGACTAGTAACGTATGCATGTTACTAGTCTAAGTTACTTTCCACTATGACTAGCCTTAGGCTGATTCTCATTGATGAAGGGGAAGAAACCAGTTACAAGGAATTGAAATTAAAGAAGAGAAACAAATAAAACACTACTACAGGATGCTGTTAACGCGACACTACAATCAGAGACCCTTTGACGAAACTATGTGCGATGTATTAAACGCAAACGGTGATGTAAAAAAACCATCAAAAAGATGCAAAATATTTGCGATGGCGGAGACATCAAACATGGTTCAGATTTTAGTTACGTGTGCGATGCAGGGCATACGGTTGATCCATACGAACTGTTTGCGATGAGACAGAACAACAGAAACGGGCAGCCATATCAAGGTGTGTGCGATATACGGCATACAGTTCGCTCAGATGAACTGTTTGCTATTAGGGAATGCAACAGAAATGGTTAGCCAGATCAAGGTGTGTGTGATATATGGCATATGGTTCACTCGGACGAACTGTTTTTGATTAGGGAACAGAACAGAAACGGTTCAACTTAACAAGATGTGTGTTATGCGGCATACAGTTCACATAGATGAACTATTTGCGATGAGCCAAAAGAACACAAACAATTCTTGTAAACAAGATGTGTGTGATACGCGGCAAACAGCCCACTCGGATGAACTGTTTGCGATGAGAAATTATAACACAAACGGTTACTACAGTTAATTCGTGTGCGATTCTGTGTGTACAAAAAACTTTGAAAAATGCAAACTAGTTGCTTGCGGTGGCTAGGAGTATCACACACGATGTGTCTGCGAGTACTCGTGTGCGATGGTTAGTAAGTTACACATACATTTCCTTATGTTAACATGTGTGTGATAGATAACACGTGGCACAACATACGGTATTCGGGTTGTGTGCTCCACTTAGTCTTCCCGCGCTCCACATGGGTGAATTGTAAAATCCCCGCCTCTTCCCTCATCGGTTTCCCGCCACCAGCTAATGGCTTGCTGCATATAACCCAGACGGCAATGCACCGTCGCGACAATGTGCGCAGATCTAATCCTCACCCATCTATCATTAGTTATTCCAAGCATGCCAGGCAACGACGAAAGCTTCGATGTCGACCCCTACCTGCGTTACATCTTCGGCGAGGAGAACGAGCCGGAGCAGGTCGGGGAGCAAGAGCTTCATCAGCCAGTGCAGGCACCATGGCCCATCGGCAGCGATATCAGCGTGACAGTCCTTGGGCGCATAATCGACATATTGCAGAGGAAGTGTGATGAGCAGTTTGCCATCCACCGTGCAAAAGATCCAGAGCTGCTTGGCGGCATGATCGACGACCCACCCGAAGAGCCGCCGTCACCAGTGCTCATCTAGAGCCTGATGCCCCGCAAGGAATGGGTAGAGGACCTCTGCGATTCAGTCAAGACACAGCCAGCCTGCGGCTTCATCATTGCCGGCGGCGGCCGTGTCAACCTCAATCCTGACGATGTGGTGGCCAGGCTCGAGCGCATCCTTGGCGGAGTTGACGTCCCCGTCGAAGTAGAACATCACCAACGTGGTATCTTGAGGATGCAGGTGATGGACGGAATTTGCTACCAGGCTAGAGACATGGAAATGGAGCCGTTCCGCGGAGATGTCATGCGCGCGATTGCACGCTGCCAAGCTCTTCTGGAAGAGGCCCAGCAGCCCCAAGAGCCTCCCAGCGCCAGCAGCTCCGTAGGCGGAGGCGGGTCGGGACACTTGGAATGAACGGCCACAAGCATGCTATGCTGATCATGGAGTCTGAGAAGACCGTCGTCAGAACGCCGCCAGCTCAGCCTTTTAACCTATATTTTATTATAATTGTATGCATATGTAGGTCGTGAGTGTTTTGGGCGTTGCCGCATGTCGCATATTAAATTATCCTAAATATGTAAGACAATTATTAACTGTTGTCATTGTAAATTTGCCTAAACGGCGAGCAGAGCACGCGCAGGGATGCCAGAGCGGAGCGCGCCGCGGCCGCCTCAATGGCGAGCAAAACGCGCGGACGGACACGAGCAGAGCGCGCCGTGGCCGCCTCAACGGCAAGCAACCACGTGGTCAACCTTCTGGCACCCCGTGGGAGGCGTGACGGCGCATCCATCGGACATGATGGTGATATCTTGACCGTGTGTGATAGTGGGCAGACACGTACACGTACATCCGAGAATGCGGGCCCACATAAGCTATCCGGGGACCGTTTCGGGTTCCGATGCGTGGCATACGGTTGATCCAAAAGAACTGTTTGCGATGAGCCATCAATAAATTTTGACCTTGTTTCTCGTCACATTGCAAATTACAATGCAATAAGTAATTGCAAATCTATTCACACCGATCAAACCAATATGTGTTCACACCTAGCACCGGGCTATAAAAACTACCCACTCGAAAATTACTTCAAAGTTCCTCCCCTCACCACCCATAAAGCTGGTCTTTCCTGTCAAGTCGTTCCGCCATGACAGGTAGGAGGAGTTTCGGGTGGACATATAACCAGGGAGCAAAGACCAAGGCCGTGGAAGCACTAGAGAGGTCCCGCCGCTACACGACAGCCGCAGCAGAGATGTCCCGGCGCGCTGCGAAGCCCTCGAACGAGCTCTCACCGGAACGCGAGGGCTCTCACAAGCTCACTCGCCGTGTCGGCGATCGCGATGAGCTGGCATTGCTGAAGTCCTTGGCCAGCGACAACGACATTCTCGCTGGCCTCATTAAGCAGCAGGAGCTGGTCGACGGCTTGATGAAGCTGCTCGAGATCAGCGATGCCTCGGTTGAGAAGTCGACCGGCCTCGTCGAGCAACTCATGGGTGACAATGCGAAGCTCCTCAAGGCGCTCGCCGAGAAGGAGGAGGAGGCCGCCGGCTGGAAGATGCAGCATGAGCAGAGCAGTGCCTCGAGGATGACGCTGAAGGCGGTCATCGAGGAACTGATGGGTGACTTGAGGAAGCTTCGGATCAAGCGCGAGCAGGAGGTGGAGGAATCCGTGGCTGCCGTCAAGCAAAGTTGTGAGGAATTGAAGAAGGAGCTGGAGGATGTCATCGCCCGGCGATCCATCGAGGAGTGGAGACAGTAGCGACCCAGATCGCTGTTGATACGTCTCCAACGTATCTATAATTTTTGCTTGTTCCATGCTGTTATATTATCATTCTTGGATGTTTTACAATCATTTTATAGCAACTTTATATCATTTTTTGGGACTAATCTATTGACATAGTGCCCAGGGCCAGTTGCTGTTTTTTGCTTGTTTTTTACTTCGCAGAAAATCAATACCAAACGGAGTCCAAACGCAGCGAAACTTTTTGGAGATTTTTTCTGGACCAGAAGGAACAACTTGGGCCGAAGAAGTACTAGAGGGGTGCCCCGAGGGGGGCACAACCCACCTGGGCGTGCTTGGGGGCCCAGACGCGCCCTGGTGGGTTGTGCCCACCTCGGTGGCCTCCCGCACCACCTATTTTCTCTATAAATACCCCAATATTCCAAAAACCCTAGGGGAGTCGACGAAACACAATTCCAGCCGCCGCAAGTTCCAGAAACACCAGATCCAATCTAGACACCATCACGGAGGGGTTCATCATCCTCATTGGTGCCTCTCCAATGATGCGTGAGTAGTTCATTGTAGACCTTCGGGTCCGTAGTTAGTAGCTAGATGGCTCCCTCTCTCTCTTTTGATTCTCAATACAATGGTCTCTTGGAGATCTATTTGATGTAACTCTTTTTTGCGGTGTGTTTGTTGGGATCCGATGAACTTTGAGTTTATGATCAGATCAATATTTTTATCCATGAAAGTTATTTGAGTTTCTTTGATCTCTTTTATGCATGATTATTTATAGCCATGTATTTCTTCTTCAAATCTTTGGTTTAGTTAGGCCAACTAAATCAATTTTTCTTGCCATGGGAAGAGGTGCTTTGTGATGGGTTCGATCTTACGGTGCTCAATCCCAGTGACAGAAGGGGACATGACACGTATGTATCGTTGCTATTAAGGATAACAAGATTGGGTCTATTCCTACATGAATAGATCTTGTCTACATCATGTCATCGTTCTTATTGCATTACTCCGTTTTTTCATGAACTTAATACACTAGATGCATGCTGGATAGCGGTCGATGTGTGGAGTAATAGTAGTAGATGCAGGAAGGAGTCGGTCTACTAATCTTGGACGTGCTTCCTATATAATGATCATTGCCTGGATATCATCATGATTATTTGAAGTTCTATCAATTGCCCAACAGTAATTTGTTTACCCACCGTATGCTATTTTTCTCGAGAGAAGCCACTATTGAAATCTACGGCCCCCGGGTCTATTCTTCTTCATATTTGCTTTCCGATCTATTATTTGCCGCTTTTGTTTTCTGATCTATTAAATCAAAAACCCAAAAATACCTTGCTGCACTTTTTTGCCATTTATTTTATTTTGCGTTTATTCGAGATCTATTTATCCAATCTATCATAATTTTTATCCCGTCAACTTGACGATTTCTGGCACCGTTACCCGAAAGGGATTGACAACCCCTTTAACATGTCGGGTTGCAAGTATTTGTTCTTTGTGTGCAGGTACCGTTTACATAGTGTTGCTTGGTTCTCCTACTGGTTCGATAGCCTTGGTCTCATCACTGAGGGAAATACCTACCGTAGCTGTGCTGCATCATCCCTTCCTCTTTGGGGAAATACTGACGTAGTTCAAGCGACATCAAAAGGAATTTCTGGCGCCATTGCCGGGGAGACATCATCAACATCTATCAAGTTCCTAATCACAAATCTCATCTCCTTGCAATTTACATTATTTGCCTCTCGTTTTCATCTCCCCCACTTCACAAAATTTGCCGTTTTATTCGCCTCTTTTTCCGTTCGCCATTTTCTCGTCAGATCTATCTTTTCGTGTATGATCTTGCTTGCCTACTTTGTCACTATGGCTAGCATGTCTACTCCTCCTTTGTCACCGGATTCTGAAGTTTTATACTTCAAGCAGAAACAAGGAGAAAATTTGAAAGATGCCTGGTATAGGCTAATGGAATCTTATCGCATTAGCAATCTAAAAGGGGATGCAAAGATTTTGCTTTGAAATTTTTATATAAGTTTGGCTTTGCATCATAGACAACTTTTGGATTTTGCCGCTAAAGGGAACTTTATTGAGCTTGATGCTAATACCGCTTATGAGATCCTAGAGGGAATTTTGGGAATTCCACCAATCAAAAAGGGGATTTCTTTCACCCAAGAAGGGGCTCAAATTTTAGACAAGTTGAGTGATTTGCATATACATTTGGTCGAGCTGCAAAAATATAATGAACCTCTCGAACATATTAGTGGAAACCTCAATCGCATGAACACCTTGATTACTCTTTGCAATAAACGGTTAGATATTGTAGATCTCAAGATGGTTTCTTTTCCTGAGAATTTAGGGAAGCGTAAAGAGCCTCCTGGGTTTGAGAAAGCTCTTGCAAAAGTTGCCAAAAATAAAGATGATAATACTTGAATCTATGCTTTATGCCTAGCTAGGGGCGTAAAACGATAGCGCTTGTTGGGAGGCAACCCAATGAATAAAATTTATCTTTGCCTTTTTCTTTTTGTTCTTGAGTGTTTGCACAATTATGCCTCTGTTATGATTGTGTCTTTTATGTTTTAATTAGTGTTTGTGCCAAGTAAAGCCTTTGGGATAGCTTTGGTGATAGTTGATTTGATCTTGTTGGAAAATAGAAACTTTTATGTCTAGTAAAATAATTGTTTAAAATCACTGAAGCGACGATTTTTTTTGAATTGTTTACACAAGATTGATATACAAATTGCCTCTGCTGTCCTAATTTTTCAGAATTTCTGGAATTACAGAATTATGAGAACAATTCGCATCTTTACAGACTGTTCTGTTTTTGACAGATTCTGTTTTCTTTGCATTGTGCGCTTATTTTGCTGAATCTATGGTTTGTATCGGGGGGTATAAGCCATGGTAAAGTTAGAATAAAGTAGATATAATGCAATAACAAAATTTGAATGGGTTTTCTACAGTACTTAAAGTAAAGATTGGTTTTCTTATACTAACGGATCTCACAAAGGTTTTGTTGAGTTTTGTGTGATTGAAGTTTTCAAGTTTTGGGTGAGATCATGCTGGATGAAGGAATAAGGAGTAAGAAGAGCCTAAGCTTGGGGATGCCCCATGGCACCCCAAGCCATTATCCAAAGAGAAACAAGCAACTAAGCTTGGGGATGCCCCCGAGTGGCATCCCCTCTTTCTTCTGACGACCATCGGTATTTTGCTTGGAGCTATATTTTTATTCGTCACATATCATGAGTTTTGCTTGGAGCGTCTTGTGTTATATGAGTCTTTGCTTGTTTTGCTTTTTAGTTTGTGTGATCTATCCTTGCTGAACACACATATTTGGGAGAGCCAAAATTATACTATGATTTGTTAGAATTGCTCTGTGTGCTTCACTTAAATTTTTTGAGCTATGGAATTGCTCTAGTGCTTCACTTATATCTTTTTGAGCACGGTGTGCTTTAATATTTTTGAAGAAATGCTCTCATGCTTCACTTAGATTTATTTGGGAGTTAGTAATTTTGAAGAAACTCTCTCATGCTTCACTTATATTGTTTTGAGAGAAGAAAATTTTATGCTCATGTTCTTCACTTAGATTTGTTTGAGCTATCAAAAGCAACATATGAAACTAGTCCCAAAGTGTTAGATATTCAAGAGGGATATAATAAAAACTTTCATGAAGATCATTGGACAAAATAAACTTGATTCTTTGTAATAGTTTTGCGATATGTTGATATAATATGTGAGTCATGTTGATGAGTAATTGTGCTTTAGTAAGAATATTGGTGTCGGTGTCAAAACCGGCAGACCTCGGGGTAGGGGGTCCCGAGCTGTGGATCTAGGATCGATGGGTAACAAGGGACGACGAACACAGTGTTTACCCAGGTTCGGGCCCTCTCGAAGAGGTAAAACCCTATGTCCTGCTTGATTGTATTGAATGTATAACGTGGTTTACAGAGTAGATCTACCTCGAGATCAGCATGAGCTAAACCCTAAGGCTATGAGGTGATGAATGTAGCTCTTAACCCTAATGACTACAACTCTCAGTTTATATAGACCCCGATAGGGCTAGGGTTACCGAAGATAGATTACAACAAGGGTTTGAAGAGATCCTGCGCCTTCTTGACTTGGAGGGCACACCACAGATTCATAGATCTCCCGTCATTATACGGCTCCACCAGTCCGGCCCATGTACAATGGGCCGTCGCCCCGAGGACCCCTTGGTCCATGACTCCCTCAGTAGCCCCCGAACTTGCCTCCAACGCCGGGGATCATCTTCTGGAATCTTCACATCATCGGTTTGCGAGATGAGTTCCTTTACTCTGTTTGAAGCCATGTTAATTTCGCCGAACTTTATCCAGAACCCGCTCTAATGTACTCGGGTCCGGACAGTCTAAAGATTCTAAGATCCGAAGACATCTTGAGATTGAGGTGGGACCATTAGAGTTTAATGCCATTCTTCGGGGCAAGGGCTTCGCACACCTTTCCAGAGGGTGTGCGGCCCAATGTCGTCCTTCCACGCACCTGTCCTTTCGGCTATATGATAAGACGCTTATTTATAGATCCAAAGGGGCTGAGAACAGTTATCTTCCCCTTCGCCAAGAGCGACACCGAAAAAATTCTCCAAAGCCATGGCCGACATCCCAGGTTCTTCCTCGCGCCCTCACGGCCCGCTCCCAGGTGATTGGTCGAGTTGCTCGGTCTCGCATATCCAGCTGAGTCGCTTGCAGACGCAGCGCTTCCTCCCTTTGGCCGATCTGGTCCTAGTCCGCGCCGGTCTCATCTCCATTGTTGGCAGCACCCTTGCCGAGAACTCCCCCGCCCCAAGCAAGGAGGAGAGGGTATGTCTCGTGTCCTTCCTTCTAAGAGGTTTGGGTTTTCCTATTCATCCCTTTCTATGGGGTTTGCTAGAGTTCTATGAGATCCAGCTCCACAACCTCACCCCGGGGTCGATATTGCACATTTCTGGCTTCGTAGCCTTGTGCGAGATATTTCTGAGTTACGAGCCCCACTTTGACTTGTGGAGGAAGTATTTTTGTCTTGTCCCCTGCCTCCAGGAGGGATCTATATTTGAGGTAGGCGGCGCCGAAGTATGGCGAATAGCTGGGACAGGGTACCCAATCGGGACCCCACAGAAAGATCCCGAAGGATGGACTTCGGAGTGGTTTTATATCGAAGACGTTCCCCTTACTGATCCAATTCGGCAAGGGCTACCCAAATATACAAATGATCCGCCTATAAAGCGGTACAAATGGCGGCCTAGAGGCCCTTCCCAACAGGACAGCGAGAAGTGCGTGCACTGTCGGCCAAGATTAGGCTGCTAACTAGCAGCAAGCTGACCATGATCGAAGTTATGGCCATCGCCATTACCCGATGCGTGCAACCCCTCCAACAGCACGGTCACCTTTTATGGTGCTATAACGAGACCAACGATGTGACATGTCATCAGTGGCAAGGGCCAGACAACAAGGCGGCCCTAGCCAAAATACTGGCAGATCTCTTCAAGGGAGACGAAGCAGAGTTTGCTCGCATGAGTATTCAGGAAGGCTGCTCCGGATACAATCCGGTGGACTGGGTAAGTCACAATCCATTACTTTGAGCCCACAGATCATGCCGAATTCTTACTGATCGCCACTTGAACAGGGATGGAGGCGTCAGGTTGTGTCCATTAGTTGTCCTCCCCCTCAACCAGAGAATCACTCTCGTGATGGCGATCCAGGGTATCATGACGATCCAGAGACGTCAATCGAATTTGAAGATGGCGTGTTCTATCAGGAGGGCCTTGATGGCGGCAAAGTGGCTGTAACATCCGATCACCCCGGGGCTCTTCCCTCTTCCACAGTAAGTGAAAAGAAGACCCTCTCCCAGACAGGGCGCTCGTCTCGCACTACCCCCACGTGCTGACTTCTACTCCCAAGGGTCGCCGCACTACGCGTAAGAAGCTCTCGGGAGGAGCGCGGACCACGCTAGCTTCGGCCATTGATGGGAGATCAAAGCGGAAAGCTTTCACCGAGGCGGAGGCACCTGCCCCCTCGGCCCAAAGGTAACATATTTCGGAATTGCAGCGAGGGTTGCCGCTGTCACTTTCTTATTAGAGCTTGCTCAATTTTGCAGGAAGTGTATGCCCCTACACCAATCCGAAGATATCCCGGATGCGCCGAGCCGCAACTTCGGGCCCAAGTCTTCGGCACAAGTAAGAGCCTCCTTCGAACACGCGGCGGCTGGCGTACCTCTGGCAGACTCTGACGATGTTTTGGTCACTGATTTCGAGGTCGAGAGCATAATGAACCATCGCCGCCGGAGCGAGACTTTACGTCATACTGCCTTTGCCGAACAGGAATTTAATGCTTTTAGTTTGGTGGATGCGTACCTTGGAGCAGCCCGGACAGGTCTGGACGGGATTGCCGGTCTATTTGCCGCCAAGGTGCAGGTATATAGCTTAAAAGCAGATCATGTTCCCTAACCAACTAGCCCCCAAGCCTTAATTCGGGCGGGACGGCCGAGTTAAGGGTGTCTAATGATATTATTTTTGTAGGCTGCAGGAGAGCAGAACAAAAAGCTGTCCAAGGACCTTGAAGTGAGTCGGACACAGTTGGTCGAAGCCAAGGCCGAACTAGATGCGGCTCGAAAAGCCAACAGCGAATTGTCCGGTGAGTAGTAAAGACTGTTTTTGTAGGTATACGTTGTATGCCAAGCATTAACACCGTATTCTCTGTACAGTCGCGGGAGCTGTAAACGAGCTGTGGAGGGAGCTGGAGGCTGGTAAACGATTACTAACGCGAAGTCAGGAGGAGAAAAATGAGCTCAAGGCAGAAAATCAACGACAAGCCGAGGAAATTAAGAGCTTGAAAGCTCAGCTGGCCCAGGCCGCGGAGGAAAACCAGAAGCTGAAAGGTGGTATATTCGGTAAGTGTTGATCGTACCGTGCTGTTGGCAAGTGCCATTGATGTGTTAATGATGATGTGCAACACCTGCTTGTTAGGTCTCCTGACTGGGCAGCCTGAGGAAGAAGTAAGCGCTTATGACAGGAACCTTCTAAAGGAACTGTCGAAGACCTATGAAAAGGCCCGGAAAGCCATGAAGAGCATGGCGAAGGCGTTATGGCCATCAGATGCGCCACCAGAGAGTATGGCCGAACTAGCCAGTTGCTTTAAAGGGGCTCGGCGAAGGTTTGAGTTATGGAAGATCTCGTCCTGCCAAGAAGGAGCGCATGAGGCGTGGGCTATGGTAAAGACCCGCTTCACCAAACTAGACCCGATGCATATGGCCCGGGTTGGTCCCGTGGGCCCTGATGGTCAAGAGATACCACTAAGCTTGGTGTATGATGAAGTGATGCAAGCCGCTCGCTATTCTCAAAAGGATTGTGCTTTAGAACAATTGATAGACAATGTCGAGAATGAGTAGTCTTGTCAATTCTATGTATCTATGTACTTTACGTTAACCGTGCTCAATCCGCGTTCTTATTGTTATTTTTGAAAGAATGTTGTCTTGACCGGCCATCGGCTTCTGCCTCTCCGATCAGAGATCGGGGAGTGTTCCGTACTGTGTGCCATAGGAAACAAGGCAACAATTCAGGAACCAAGCAATCCGGCCCTCTGGTTTAAATAGACGAAACATATGCGGAGAGCGATGTTATATTACTGTTTAACGTAAGAAACATCTTCCAATGAAAATAGTTCCTCCAAGAGTTCCTTTCATCGGGTAAAATTATAGTCCGGACAAGTAGGGTCAACGGACACCAATGGATTTAAAAAAGAACCCTGGTATTAAGCTCGAGGCTATATTCACTTCCCTTAGGTCGAATTGTTGTATTCTGTAAGAACGCTAGCTTTCGGCTTCACCCGTCTGAGGTACGGTCCCAGGTGACCCGGTCATAACAATCGCAAAGGTGCTCCCTTTATGGCCTAGCCGAACAATCGAGAACGCAGGGGTAAGCACAGGAGCCAGGCAACCTAGCTTGGCAAAGATCTTAAGGTAAACAAGTGCATATGTTGGCTTAACATGTGTGAGAAGGATGCAATCAGTACGAATGCGGTTTATACATTTATACGGCCCTTCTGAGGGAGCCCCCAGGCAAAGCTGGGTGTTACATTCATTGATGTATATAATGCGAGCTTGGTATGGTTTGGTTTAGCCGGACTAGCACCATGTCGAAGAGAAAAAGGGAAGAAGGGAAAGGTGGAGATGTATGTCAAGCTCAGGCATAAAAACACCGCAGCCTTGCTGCGTTCCACGGGTTTGGCTCTAGGCCGTCATCGGACGGGCGGTGAAGATGATATGCACCTCCTGTGAGTACTTCATCGATGATGTACGGTCCCTCCCATTTAGGCGACAGTTTATTCTTCTGTTTTTTGGGGAGTCAGAGGACGAGGTCTCCCACGTTACATTTCTTCACCCAGACCTCGCGGTTGTGGTAACGCCGTGCTTGCTGTTGATAGAACGCGGACCAAGCTCGAGCTATGTCCCGTTCTTCTTCTAGAGCGTCCAGATCATCCCGCCGATCGAACTCGGCTTCCTTTTCTTCGTACATGCGCACTCTAGGCGCGTCATGGATAAGGTCGCATGGGAGGACTGCTTCCGCACCGTATACCATAAAAAATGGTGTGTATCCGGTTGATCGATTAGGAGTGGTGCGCAGCCCCCATAGCACGGAATCGAGTTCCTCGACCCAATGGCAGTCTGATTGTTTGAGGGATCAAACTAGGTGAGGCTTAATGCTGCTCATGATGAGTCTGTTGGCTCATTCGACCTGTCCGTTGGCCTGTGGGTGGTACACCGAGGTGTAATCGAGCTTAATACACATTTTACCGCACGAGTCTTTAACTTCTTGGGCGGTGAAGTTGGTACCATTATCGGTAATTATGCTGTGGGGGACACCATAACGATGTATGCCATCGGATAAGTCGACAACTGGTCCGGATTCTGCCAAAGTGACGGGTCTTGCCTCGATCCACTTGGTGAATTTGTCGACCATGACCAATAGGTACTTCTTTTTGTTTGTCCCCCCTTTGAGTGGTCCGACCATGTCGAGACCCCAGACCGCAAAAGGCCACGTGATCGGTATCGTCCGAAGAGCTGTGGGGGGCATGTGGCTTTGATTTGCGAACAGCTGGCATCTGACGCAGTGTTGGACTAATGTCCAGGCATCTTCACGGGCGGTATACCAGAAAAAACCTGCTCGGAAAGCTTTGCTGACCAGAGCCCGAGCTGCTGCGTGGTGTCCGCCCATGCCCGCGTGTATCTCTGCCAAAAGCTGCTGCCCCTCTTCTTCGAAGATGCACCTTTGTAGAACTCCTGTGGTACTCTTCTTATAGAGTTCACCCTCATGGACCTTGTATGCTTTAGAGCGGCGAACTATGTGTCGTGCTTCGGTTTGATCCTCTGGAAGCTGATGTTGTGTGAGGTAGGCTAGCAGGGGTTCTGTCCAGGGTGGGATTACGGCCATTACCTCATGTGCGGAAGGTGTTTCCTCGAGTGCGGAGCCGCCGATGACGTGCTCGTCTTGTTCATTTTCGGGCGAGGCATTGCAAGCGGGCTCGTTGGATGGTGCACCGATGACGTCGTCCTGCCATACCACAGAGGGCTTAAAGAGCCGCTCGAGGAAGGTGTTTTTAGGAACCGGGTCGCGCTTGGCGCCCATGCGGGCGAGGATGTCGGCTGCTTGATTGTTGTCTCTAGCGACATGGTGAAATTCTAGGCCCTCAAATCGAGCAGATATCCGAAGGACCGCGTTTCTATACGCAGCCATCTTGGGGTCTTTGGTGTCGAATTCGCCGTTCACTTGAGAGATCGCCAAATTTGAGTCTCCCCTTACCTCGAGGCGCTACACGCCCATTGATGTGGTCATACGATGACCATGTAGTAGTGCTTCGTACTCGGCTGCGTTGTTCGAGTCCGTCTACATTATTTGGAGGACATACCGAACAGTGTCGCCTGTGGGGGAGATGAGGATGACCCCAGCCCCCAGTCCAGCTAACATCTTTGAGCTGTCGAAGTACATTGTCCAGTGCGAGTATGTAGAGTATTCCCGGGGTAGTTCGGCCTCGGTCCATTCGTCTATGAAATCGGCCAGCACCTGAGATTTAATGGCTCGGCGTGGCTTGTATGTTATCTCGAAGGGGAGGAGCTTGATGGCCCATTTGGCGATGTGTCCTGTGGCGTCCCTGTTATTGATTATATCATTCAAGGGGACCTCTGACGCTACTGTGACCGAACATTCTTGAAAGTAATGACGTAGCTTTCGAGATGCCATGAAGACCGTGTAGGCTATGTTTTGATAGTGCGGGTATCGTGATTTGCATGGCGTAAGCACCTCGGACACGTAGTAGACCGGCTTCCGGACTTGGAACTTGTGGCCCTCGGATTCCCGTTCTACGATGAGCACCGCGCTGACCACCTGATTGGTGGCCGAAATGTATAGTAGCATGGGTTCGCCGATGCCGGGTGCGGCCAGGATAGGGTTGCCGGTGAGGAGTGTCTTAATCTCCTCGAGTGCCATGGTTGCTTCATTTGTCCACTTGAAGTTCTTGGTCTTTTTAAGCAGTTTGTAGAGTGGCAATGCCTTTTCTCCGAGGTGGGATATGGAGCGGCTCAAGGCGGCCACGCATCCTGCCAGCTTCTGGACATGCTTAAGCTCCGTTGGTATTGCGAGCTGAGATAGCACTCTAATTTTGGTCGGATTGGCTTCGATTCCTCTATGGGAAACTATGAATCCGAGTAGCTTTCGGCAGGGACCCCGAAGGCACATTTCTGCGGGTTGAGCCGTATGTCGTAGGCCCGCAGGTTGTCGAAGGTTTGACGTAGGTCGTCTATCAGTTGGTCGATGTGTCTAGTTTTGACAACCACGTCGTCCACGTATGCCTCGACTATTTTACCAATTTGGTTTTTGAGGCATGTTTGAATCATGCGCTGGTATGTGGCTCCCGCATTTTTTAGTCCGAATGACATGGTGTTGAAGCAGAAGGGGCCGTAGGGGGTGATGAATGCGGTTGCTACCTGATCGGACTCCTTCATCTTGATCTGATGGTATTCGGAGTATGCGTCGAGGAAGCATAACGAGTCGTGTCCGGCGGTGGCGTCGATGATCTGGTCTATCCTTGGCAGAGGGAATGGATCCTTAGGGCAAGCTTTGTTGAGGTCTTTGAAGTCGACGCAGAGCCGCCAGGACTTATCCTTCTTGGGTACCATAACCAGATTTGCTAACCACTCGGGGTGCTTGATCTCGTGGATGAATCCGGCCTCTAGCAGTTTTGCAAGATCTTCGCCCATGGCCTGCCGTTTGGGTTCGGAAAATTGGCGCAGGGTTTGTTTCACTGGCTTGAAGCCTTTTAAAATGTTGAGGTTGTGCTCTGCTAGTCTTCGTGAGATTCCTGGCATATCTGATGGGTGCCAGGCGAATATTTCACAATTTTCACGCAGGAATGTCCTTAGCGCCTCGTCGAATGCGGGGTCCAGCTGTGCTCCTATGGATGCCGTTTTATTGGGATCTATTGGGTGCACTTGAAATTTGACTATTTCGTCCGCTGGCTTGAATGATATGGGCTTTTGTCTTTTACTGAGAACCACGTCATCCCTGTCGACTGTAGTGCATAGCGCTGTCAACTCTTCGGCCGTGAGGGCTTCGGATAGTGCCTCTAGGGCGAGGGATGCTGTCTTATTTTCGGCTCGCAAGGCTTTGCTCGGGTCTCTTTTAAGAGAGATCACCCCGTTGGGCCCTGGCATCTTGAGTTTCATATACCCGTAATGTGGTATGGCCTGAAATCTTGAGAATGCCTCACGTCCTAGAAGGGTGTGGTATCCGCTACGAAAGGGCACAATGTGAAATAGCAAGGGTTCAGATCTGTAGTTGTCGGGTGTACCGAACACAACGTCCAGGGTTACGCGTCCCGAGCAGTGTGCCTCCCTTCCAGGTATTATACCTCGGAATGTGGTATGACTGCATTCGATGCGAGACCTGTTGAACTGCATATTGTCTAGAGTACCCTCATAAATGAGGTTGAGGCCGCTGCCTCCGTCCATCAGCACTTTAGTCAGCCAGAAACCGTCGACAATGGGGTCGATGACCAGTGCGCCCGGTGCGTGGTTATTACGGGGGCATGGCTTATCCTTCTTGTTGAAGGTGATAGGCGTGGCCGCCCATGGTTGTGCGGCCGTCACTTGATATATTTGATTGAGCTCTCGATGAGCCTTTTTCCTTTTATTGTTTGAGGCGAATGTCTCGTATACCGTAAGGACATTGTGGTCCTGCGGTGAAGCCGAGGACTGTTTATCTGGGGGTGTAAGGCCCAAGATTGGCTTGCCATATTTGGCCACTTGTCTTACCACCCAACAGGCTCGAAGTCTATGGGTTGGGTTTGCGTCTAGCAAGACCGAATGTATTGGGGATGGTTTATCCAGCAACTGGTCTAACACCGATCTGGGCCTAGTTTTCCTTTCATTAGGCTCGCGCTCCGGTGACCGATTTGTGTAAGCCCGTTTAAGGCGGGGCCTTCCATGACGCGCGGTGGGCTGTGGCCCCATGTTCAGCTGTTGTGCCCTCCACGTGTTTGATACGTCTCCGTCGTATCTATAATTTTTGATTGTTTCACGCCAATATTCTACAACTTTCATATACTTTTGGCAACTTTTTATACTATTTTTGGGACTAACATATTGATCCAGTGCCCAGTGCCAGTTCCTGTTTGTTGCATATTTTTTGTTTCGCAGAAAATCCATATCTAACGGAGTCCAAACGCGATAAAAACTTACGGAGATTTTTTTGGAATATATGTATTTTTTGGGAAAAAGAATCAATGCGAGACGATGCCCGAGGGGGCCACAAGGCAGGGGGCGCACCCCAGGGGGTAGGGCGTGCCCTAGACCCTTGTGGCCACCCCGTAAGGCGGTTGGTGCCCTTCTTCGGCCGCAAGAAAGCTAATATCCAGGATAAAAATCGTGTTAATATTTCAGCCCAATCGGAGTTATGGGGCTCCGGGAATTTAAGAAACTGTGAAAGGCCAGAATCTAGGAGGGCAGAAACAGAAGGAAACAGAGAGAGAGATCCAATCTCGGAGGGGCTCCCACCCCTCCGCCGCCATGGAGGCCATAGACCAGAGGGGAAACCCTTCTCCCATCTAGGGGGAAGGTCAAGGAAGAAGAAAAAGGAGGGGGGCTCTCTCCCCCTCTCTCCCGGTGGCACCGGAACGCCGCCGGGGCCATCATCGTGACGGCGATGTACACCAACAACTTCGCCGCCGTCATCACCAACTCTCTCCCCCACTATGCAGTGGTGTAACATTCCTTCTCCCCACTATAATCTCTACTTAAAGATGGTGCTCAACGCTATATATTATTTCCCAATGATGTATGGCTATCCTATGATGTTTGAGTAGATCCGTTTTGTCCTATGGGTTGATTGATGATTGTGATTGGTTTGAGTTGCATGTTTCATTATTGGTGCTGTCCTATGGTGCTCTCCGTGTCGCGCAAGCATGAGGGATCCCCGCTGTAGGGTTTGCAATATGTTCATGATTCGCTTATGGTGGGTGGCATGAGTGACAGAAGCACAGACCCAAGTAAGTAGGTTGTTTGCGTATGGGAGTAAAGAGGACTTGATACTTAATGCTATGGTTGGGTTTTACCTTAATGATCTTTAGTAGTTGCGGATGCTTGCTATAGTTCCAATCATAAGTGCATGTGATCCAAGTAGAGAAAGTATGTTAGCTTATGCCTCTCCCTCATATAAAATTTCAATAATGATTACCGGTCTAGTTATCAATTGCCTAGGGACAAATAACTTTCTTGTGACAAAAAGTTCTCTACTAAAACTAACTTAGTTGTCTCTTTATCTAAACAGCCCCTAGCTTTTATTTACGTGCTCTTTATTATCTTGCAAACCTATCCCTTCACACCTACAAAGTACTTCTAGTTTCATACTTGTTCTAGGTAAAGTGAACGTAAAGCATGCGTAGAGTTGTATCGGTGGTCGATAGAACTTGAGGGAATATTTGTTCTACCTTTAGCTCCTCGTTGGGTTCGACACTCTTACTTATCGAGAAAGGCTACAACTGATCCCCTATACTTGTGGGTTATCAAGACCTTTTTCTGGCGCCGTTGCCAGGGAGCAATAGCGTGGGGTGAATATTCTTGTGTGTGCTTGTTTACTTTATCACTAAGTAGATTTTATTTGCTGTTCTAAGTTGTTCTCTATCTTTAGTTATGGATATGGAACACGAAATACCAAAAAAATTAGGTGTACTTGCTACTCATGGAGATGGGGAACCTCCTAAAACCCTCGATGCTCATTATGTGAAAGATATTATGCACTACTTTAATAATCCTGAGAAAACCCCATTCAATTATATAATGGGAGACACGTTGGATCAACATGAATACTTTAGGGATTATCGCTTGACTCAAAAAGGGAAACTGTTATGGGATCAAATTCATATGTTGCATTGGTATGCTCGGGATCTATGCTTGAGATATGATTATACTTGTTGCTCTAGGATGAAGGCTCCACACCTTCCCTTTTCATGTAAATTTAATGGTAATGAAACCTTATCTTCTTATGCTAATGGTATTTATGATTACTATGATGTGGAACGAATAGAAGAATTCGTTGCTTTTAAGGGTGCTTATGAAATTGAATCTTTGTTTGAAAGGTATGAAGCTTTTGATGATGATGTTTATAGGCCTGAAAATTTTGCTATACTTAAATATTGCTATGAGAATTATGAATACAATGCCAATATTGGTGCATTTATTGAGAAAGTCTTCGCTATCCAAGAAGAGACTAATATTTTGCAGGAAACTATGGAAGAAGAAATTGATGACACTATGAGCTCATTGGATGAAATAGATGAGGAGGAGAGCGAAGAACAAAAGGAGGAAGAGCGGATTAGCTACCCGTGCCCACCTTCTAATGAGAGTAACTCTTCAACTCATACATTGTTTAATTTCCCTTCGTGCTTACCGAAGGATGAATGCTATGATGATTGCTATGATCCCTTGGATTCATTTGAAATATCCCTTTTTGATGAAATTGATGCTTGCTATGCTTGTGGCCAAGATGCCAATATGAATTATGCTTATGGAGATGAACTTGCTATAGTTCCTTATGTTAAGAATGAAATTGTTGCTATTGCACCCACACATGATAGTCCTATTATCTTTTGAATTCTCCCAACTACACTATATCGGAGAAGTTTGCACTTATTAAGGACTATATGATGGGTTGTGTTTTACTATTGCACATGATGATTTTGATGAATATAATATGCATGTGCTTGCTGCTCCTACTTGCAATTATTATGAGAGAGGAACTACATCTCCGCCTCTCTATGTTTTCAATACGATAAAATTGCAAGAAACTGCTTATGCTATGTATTGGCCTTTACTTGATGTGCATGAATTGTTCTTTTATGACATGCTAATGCATAGGAAGAGAGTTAGACTTCGTTGTTGCATGATATATGTTACTTTGTGCTCACTACTAAATTACAAATCATTGTTAATTAAAATTGGCTTTGATATACCTTGGGATCCGGGTGGATCAATTACTTGAGCACTTTATGCCTAGCTTAATGGCTTTAAAGAAAGCGCTGCCAGGGAGACAACCCGGAAGTTTTAGATTGTCATTTTATTTTGTTTTGTGCTTTTATATAGTTTAAAAACAAAAAAATAAAGAGGGGAACCTAAAACTTTTTCAAAGAGAAAAGTGAAAGTGAGAGAGACGAGCATTGTTAAAGTGGGAGCATGCCTTGAACTTTGTTCATGCCCATGGAAACTTTGTGAATCTTAATTACAGAAACTTTTCAACAAAAATAATTATCCCCTTGTACAAATCCATTGTATTATAAAAATAATGTGCCAAGATTTGCCTTTAGGATGATTAGATTGCTTGTTTGGTGTGTGTAGTGCAAAAACAGAAACTTTTTCCGTAGTGCGTGAATTTACATTTTTTACTCGAACGCGCAAAAATTCTGAAATTTTTACACAGTACTGCTATTCAAATTGTTTATTTTGTCATCAGTTTTCAGAATTTTTGGAGTTACAGAAGTATGGTGAATATTCAGATTGTTACAGGCTGTTCTATTTTTGATTCATTGTTTTGCTTGTTTTGATGGAACTATGGATTGTATCGTTGGTATAAGACATGGAGAAGTTAGAATACAGTACGGTTAATGCAAAAATAAAATATGAATGGGTTTTCAACAGTACTTAAAGTGGTGATTTGCTTTATTATATTAACGGATCTCGCGAGGGTTTTGTTAAGTTTTGTGTGATTGAAGTTTTCAAGTTTTGGGTGAGATCATGATGGATGAAGGAATAAGGATTGGCAAGAGCCTAAGCTTGGGGATGCCCGAGGCACCCCAAGGTAATATTCAAGGACTCCCAAGCAACTAAGCTTGGGGATGCCCCGGAAGGCATCCCCTCTTTCTTCTAACGATCATCGGTAATTTCACTTAGAGCTATATTTTTATTCGTCACATGATATGCGTAAATCTTGGAGTGTCTTTTGTGTTTATTTTTCCTTTTTATTTTATGCACCATGCTGTTATGAGATAGTCCTTGGTTGATTTATAGAATGCTCTTTTCACTTCACTTATATCTTTTGAGTATGGCCATTTGTACACATAAAAAACCGCCATTTGTAGAATGCTCTTTTGCTTCACTTATATTTGTTAGAGCGTGGGCATATCTTTTGTAGAAAGAATTAAACTCTCATGCTTCACTTATATCTATTTAGAGAGTTGACAGGAATTGGTCATTCGCATGGTTAGTCATTAAATCGTACATAAAACTTGTAGATCACTGAATATGGTATGTTTGATTCCTTGCAATAGTTTTGCGATATAAAGATGGTGATATTAGAGTCATGCTAGTGTGTAATTGTGGATTGGTAGGAATACTTGTGTTAAAGTTTGTGATTCCCGTAGCATACACGTATGCTGAACCGTTATGTAACGAAGTTGGAGCATGAGGTATTTATTGATTGTCTTCCTTATGAGTGGCGGTCGGGGACGAGCGATGGTCTTTTCCTACCAATCTATCCCCCTAGGAGCATGCGTTTAGTACTTTGTTTCGATAGCTAATAAATTTTTGCAATAAGTATGTGAGTTCTATATGACTAATGTTGAGTCCATGGATTATACGCACTCTCACCCTTCCACCATTGCTAGCCTCTCTAGTAACGCGCAACTTTCACCGGTGCGATTAACCCACCATATACCTTCCTCAAAACAGCCACCATACCTACCTATCATGGCATTTCCATAGCCATTCTGAGATATATTGCCATGCAACTTCCATCATCATCATATACATGACTTGAGCGTTCACTGTCATATTGCTTTGCATGATCGTAAGATAGCTAGCATGATATTTTCATGGCTTGTCCATTTTTTGATATCTTTGCTACGCTAGATCATTGCACATCCTGGTACACTGCCAGAGGCATTCATATAGAGTCATATTTTGTTCTAAGTATCGAGTTGTAATTCTTGAGTTGTAAGTAAATAAAAGTGTGATGATCATCATTATTAGAGCATTGTCCCATGTGAGGAAAGGATGATGGAAGCTATGATTCCCTCACAAGTTGGGATGAGTCTCCGGACTTTATGAAAATAAAAGAGGCCAAAGAAGCCAAAAAAAAAGAGAGGCCAAAGAAGCCCACCAAAAAGAAAAAAAGGAAAAAAAATAAAAATGAGAGAAAAGAGAGAAGGGACAATATTACTATCCTTTTTCCACACTTGTGCTTCAAAGTAGCACCATGATCTTCATGATAGAGAGTCTCCTATATTGTCACTTTCATATACTAGTGGGAATTTTTCATTAGAGAACTTGGCTTGTATATTCCAATGATGGGCTTCCTCAAATTGCCCTAGGTCTTCGTGAGCAAGCGAGTTGGATGCACACCCACTTAGTTTCCTTTTGAGCTTTCATACACTTATAGCTCTAGTGCATCTATTGCATGGCAATCCCTACTCACTCACATTGATATCTACTGATGGGCATCTCCATAGCCCGTTGATATGCCTAGTTGATGTGAGACTATATCCTTCTTTTTGTTTCTTCTCCACAACCACCATATTCTATTACACCTATAGTGCTATATCCATGGCTCAGGCTCATGTATTGCGTGAAAGTTGAAAAGGTTTGAGAACATAAAAAGTATGAAACAATTGCTTGGCTTGTCATCGGGGTTGTGCATGATTTAATACTTTATGTGATGAAGATGGAGCATAGCCAGACTATAAGATTTTGTAGGGATAACTTTCTTTGGCCATGTTATTTTGAGAAGACATGATTGCTTTATTAGTATGCTTGAAGTATTATTGTCTTAATGTCAAATGATAGACCATTGCCTTGAATCACTCGTGTCTTAATATTCATGCCATGATTAGATTATATGATCAAGATTATGCTAGGTAGCATTTGTTGGAAATATGCCCTAGAGGCAATAATAAAATGGTTATTATTATATTTCCTTGTTCATGATAATTGTCTATTGTTCATGCTATAATTGTATTAACCGGAAACCGTAATACATGTGTGAATACATAGATCACAGCATGTCCCTAGTAAGCCTCTAGTTGACTAGCTCGTTTGATCAATAGATGGTTATGGTTTCCTGACCATGGACATTAGATGTCGTTGATAACGGGATCACATCATTAGGAGAATGATGTGATGGACAAGACCCAATCCTAAGCATAGCACAAGATCGTGTAGTTCGTTTGCTAGAGCTTTTCTAATGTCAAGTATCATTTCCTTAGACCATGAGATTATGCAACTCCCGGATACCGTAGGAATGCTTTGGGTGTATCAAACGTCACAACGTAACTGGGTGACCATAAAGGTGCACTACAGGTATCTCCGAAAGTGTCTGTTGGGTTGGCACGAATCGAGACTGGGATTTGTCACTCTGTATGACAGAGAGGTATCTCTGGGCCCACTCGGTAATGCATCGTCATAATGAGCTCAATGTGACTAAAGAGTTATCCACGGGATCATGCATTACGGAACGAGTAAAGAGACTTGCCGGTAACGAGATTGAACGAGGTATGGGGATACCGACGATCGAATCTCGGGCAAGTAACATACCGATGGATAAAGGGAATTTTATACGGGATTGATTGAATCCTCGACATCGTGGTTCATCCGATGAGATCATCGTGGAACATGTGGGAGCCAACATGGGTATCCAGATCCCGCTATTGGTTATTGGCCGGAGAGAAGTCTCGGTCATGTCTGCATGGTTCCCGAACCCGTAGGGTCTACACACTTAAGGTTCGGTGACGTTAGAGTTGTTATGGGAAATTGTATGTGGTTACCGAAGGTTGTTCGGAGTCCCGGATGAGATCCCGGACGTCACGAGGAGTTCCGGAATGGTCCGGAGGTGAAGAATTATATATGGGAAGTCCAATTTCAGTCACCGGAATGGTTTCGGTGGTTATCGGTATTGTACCGGGACCACCGGAAGGTGTCCGGGGGTCCACCGGGTGGGGCCACCTGCCCCGGTGGGCCAAGTGGGCTGAGCAAGGGAGGGAACCAGCCCCTGGTGGGCTGGTGCGCCCTCCCAAGGGGCCCAAGGCGCCTAGGGTTGGAAACCCTAGGGGGTGGGGGCGCCTCCCACCTGGCTTGGGGTGTAAGTTCCCCCCCCCTGGCCGCCGCCCCTCCCCTTAGATGGGATCTAAGGGGGCCGGCCCCCTCTCCCCTTCTCCCTATAAATAGAGGGGGGTGGGAGGGAAGCAGCACCTCTTCCCTGGCGCAGCCCTCCCCCTCTCCAACACCTCCTCCTCCTCCGTAGTTCTTGGCGAAGCCCTGTCGGAGAACCACGAGCTCCTCCACCACCACGCCGTCGTGCTGCCGGAGCTCTTCCTCAACTTCCCCTCTTCCCTTGCTGGATCAAGAAGGAGGAGACGTCCCCGGGCTGTACGTGTGTTGAACGCGGAGGCGTCGTCCGTTCGGCGCTAGATCGGATCCTTCGCGATTTGAATCTCCGCGAGTACGACTCCATCATCCGCGTTCCTTGTAACGCTTCCGCTTAGCGATCTTCAAGGGTATGAAGATGCACTCCCTCTCTCTCGTTGCTAGCATCTCCTAGATTGATCTTGGTGATACGTAGGAAAAAAATTTATTTACTACTACGTTCCCCAACAGTGGCATCATGAGCTAGGTCTATGCGTAGATTCTTTGCACGAGTAGAACACAAGTAGTTGTGGGCGATGATTTGTTCAATTTGCTTACCGTTACTAGTCCTATCTTGATTCGGCGGCATTGTGGGATGAAGCGGCCCGGACCAACCTTACACGTACGCTTACGTGAGACAGGTTCCACCGACTGACATGCACTTGATGCATAAGGTGGCTAGCGGGTGTCTGTCTCTCCCACTTTAGTCAGATCGGATTCGATGAAAAGGGTCCTTATGAAGGGTAAATAGAAATTGGCATATCACCGTTGTGGCTTTTGCATAGGTAAGAAACGTTCTTGCTAGAAACCCATAGCAGCCACGTAAAACATGCAACAACAATTAGAGGACGTCTAACTTGTTTTTGCAGGATATGCCATGTGATGTGATATGGCCAAAAAGGATGTGATGAATTATATATGTGATGTATGAGATTGATCATGTTCTTGTAATAGGAATGTCGACTTGCATGTCGATGAGTATGACAACCGGCAGGAGCCATAGGAGTTGTCTTAATTTATTCTATGACCTGCGTGTCAATGAAAACGCCATGTAATTACTTTACTTTATTGCTAACCGGTAGCCATAGTAGTATAAGTAATAGTTGGCGAGACAACTTCATGAAGACACAATGATGGAGATCATGATGATGGAGATCATGGTGTCATGCCGGTGACGATGGTGATCATGCCACGCCTCGAAGATGGAGATCAAAAGCGCAAGATGATATTGGCCATATCATGTCACTTTATGATTTGCATGTGATGTTTGTCATGTTTACATCTTATTTGCTTAGAACGACGGTAGCATAAATAAGATGATCCCTCACTAAAATTTCAAGAAATGTGTTCCCCCTAACTGTGCACCGTTGCGAAGGTTCGTTGTTTCGAAGCACCACGTGAGGATCGGGTGTGATAGATTCTAACGTTCGCATACAACGGGTGTAAGCCAGATTTACACATGCGAAACACTTAGGTTGACTTGACGAGCCTAGCATGTACAGACATGGCCTCGGAACACGAGAGACCGAAAGGTCGAACATGAGTCGTATAGTAGATGCGATCAACATGGAGATGTTCACCGTTGATGACTAGTCCGTCTCACGTGATGATCGGACACGGCCTGGTCGATTCGGATCATGTATCACTTGGATGACTAGAGGGGTGTCTATCTGAGTGGGAGTTCATTAAATAATTTGATTAGATGAACTTGATTATCATGAACTTAGTCTAAAATTGTCTTTACAATCTATCCTGTAGATCAAATGGCCCACGCTAATGTTGCCCTCAACTTCAACGCGTTCCTAGAGAAAACCAAGCTGAAAGACGATGGTAGCAACTATACGGACTGGGTCCGTAACCTGAGGATCATCCTCGTAGCTGCCAAGAAAGCATTTGTCCTTGAAGCACCGCTTGGTGACGCACCCATTTTCCCAGCAACTCAAGACGTTATGAACGCCTGGCAGTCGCGTAGTGATGATTACTCCCTGGTTCAGTGCGGCATGCTTTACAGCTTAGAATCGGGGCTCCAAAAGCGTTTTGAGCAGCACGGAGCATATGAGATGTTCCAAGAGCTGAAAATGGTTTTCCAAGCTCATGCCCGAGTCGAGAGATATGAAGTCTCTGACAAGTTCTACAGTTGTAAGATGGAGGAAAACAGTTCTGTCAGCGAGCATATACTCAAAATGTCTGGGTTGCACAACCGCTTGTCTCAGCTGGGAGTTAATCTTCCAGATGATTCGGTCATTGACAAGATCCTCCAGTCGCTTCCACCTAGCTACAAGAGCTTTGTGATGAACTACAATATGCAAGGGATGGAGAAGTCCATTCCCGAGTTATATTCAATGCTGAAATCAGCGGAGGTGGAAATCAAGAAGGAACATCAAGTGTTGATGGTGAATAAGACCACTAGTTTCAAGAAAGGCAAGGGTAAGAAGAACTTCAAGAAGGACGGCAAGGGAGTTGCCGCCCCCGGCAAGCCAGTTGCCGGGAAGAAGCCAAAGAATGGACCCAAGCCTGAGACTGAGTGCTTTTATTGCAAGGGAAATGGTCACTGGAAGCGGAACTGCCCCAAGTACTTAGCGGATAAGAAGGCCGACAATACCAAAGGTATATATGATATACATGTTATTGATGTGTACCTTACCAGCGCTCGTAGTAGCTCCTGGGTATTTGATACCGGTGCGGTTGCTCACATTTGTAACTCAAAACAGGAGCTGCGGAATAAGCGGAGACTGGCGAAGGACGAGGTGACGATGCGCGTCGGGAATGGTTCCAAGGTCGATGTGATCGCCGTCGGCATGCTACCTCTACATCTACCTTCGGGATTAGTTTTAAACCTCAATAATTGTTATTTAGTACCAGCTTTGAGCATGAACATTGTATCAGGATCTCGTTTGATGCGAGATGGCTACTCATTTAAATCCGAGAATAATGGTTGTTCTATTTATATGAGAGATATGTTTTATGGTCATGCCCCGCTGGTCAATGGTTTATTTTTATTGAATCTCGAATGTGATGTTACACATATTCATAGTGTGAATGCCAAGAAATGTAAGGTTGATAATGATAGTCCCACATACTTGTGGCACTGCCGCCTTGGTCACATTGGTGTCAAGCGCATGAAGAAACTCCATGCAGATGGACTTTTGGAGTCTCTTGATTATGAATCATTTGACACGTGCGAACCATGCCTCATGGGCAAAATGACCAAGACTCCGTTCTCCGAAATAATGGAGCGAGCAACCAACTTGTTGGAAATAATACATACTGATGTATGCGGTCCAATGAGTGTTGAGGCTCGCGGTGGCTATCGTTATGTTCTCACCCTCACTGATGACTTAAGTAGATATGGGTATGTCTACTTAATGAAACACAAGTCTGAGACCTTTGAAAAGTTCAAGGAATTTTAGAGTGAGGTAGAGAATCAACGTGACAAGAAAATAAAGTTCTTACAATCAGATCATGGAGGAGAATATTTGAGTCACGAGTTTGGCACGCACTTAAGGAAATGTGGAATTGTTTCACAACTCACGCCTCCTAGAACACCTCAGCGAAATGGTGTGTCCGAACGTCGTAATCGCACTCTATTGGATATGGTGCGATCTATGATGTCTCTTACCGATCTACCACTATCATTTTGGGGTTACGCTTTAGAGACTGCCGCATTCACTTTAAATAGGGCACCGTCTAAATCCGTTGAGACGACACCGTATGAATTATGGTTTGGGAAGAAACCTAAGCTGTCGTTTCTGAAAGTTTGGGGATGCGATGCTTATGTCAAGAAACTTCAACCTGAAAAGCTCGAACCCAAATCGGAAAAATGCGTCTTCATAGGATACCCTAAGGAAACTATTGGGTATACCTTCTACCTCAGATTCGAAGGCAAGATCTTTGTTGCCAAGAATGGATCCTTTCTCGAGAAAGAGTTTCTCTTGAAAGAAGTAAGTGGGAGGAAAGTAGAACTTGATGAGGTAACCCCTCTTGAACCGGAGAGTAGCGCAGCTCAGGAAGATGTTTCTGTGGTGCCTACACCGACTAGAGAGGAAGTTAATGATGATGATCATGAAACTTCGGATCAAGTTGCTACTAAAATTCGTAGGTCCACGAGGACACGTTCCGCACCAGAGTGGTACGGCAACCCTGTCCTGGAAATCATGTTGTTAGACAACGGTGAACCTTCGAACTATGAAGAAGCGATGGCGGGCCCGGATTCCAACAAATGGCTTGAAGCCATGAAATCCGAGATAGGATCCATGTATGAGAACAAAGTATGGACTTTGGTGGAATTGCCCGATGATCGGTGAGCCATAGAAAATAAATGGATCTTTAAGAAGAAGACTGACGCGGATGGTAATGTGACCGTCTATAAGGCTCGGCTTGTCGCTAAGGGTTATCGACAAGTTCAAGGGGTTGACTACGATGAGACCTTCTCACCCGTAGCGAAGCTGAAGTCTGTCAGAATCATGTTAGCAATTGCCGCATTCTATGATTATGAAATCTGGCAAATGGACATCAAAACGGCATTCCTTAATGGTTTCCTTAAGGAAGAATTGTATATGATGCAGCCGGAAGGTTTTGTCGATCCTAAGAATGCTGACAAGGTATGCAAGCTCCAGCGCTCCATCTATGGGCTGGTGCAGGCATCTCAGAGTTGGAACATTCGCTTTGATGAAATGATCAAAGCATTTGGGTTTATACAGACTTATGGAGAAGCATGTATTTACAAGAAAGTGAGTGGGAGCTCTGTAGCATTTCTCATATTATATGTGGACGACATATTGTTGATGGGAAATGATATAGAACTTTTGGAAAGCATAAAGGCCTACTTGAATAAGTGTTTTTCAATGAAGGACCTTAGAGAAGCTGCTTACATATTAGGCATCAAGATCTATAGAGATAGGTCGAGACGCCTCATTGGTCTTTCACAAAGCACATACCTTGACAAGATATTGAAGAAGTTCAATATGGATCAGTCCAAGAAGGGGTTCTTGCCTGTATTGCAAGGTGTGAGATTGAGCACAGCTCAACGCCCGACCTCGGCAGCAGAAAGAGAAAAGATGAGTGTCATCCCCTATGCCTCGGCCATAGGCTCTATTATGTATGCCATGCTGTGTACCAGACCTGATGTGAACCTTGCCATAAGTATGGTAGGGAGGTACCAAAGTGATCCCGGTATGGAACACTGGACAGCGGTCAGGAATATTCTGAAGTACCTGAAAAGGACTAAGGATATGTTTCTCGTTTATGGAGGTGCCGAAGAGCTCGTCGTAAAGGGTTACGTCGACGCTAGCTTTGACACAGATCTGGATGACTCCAAGTCACAAACCGGATATGTGTATATTTTGAATGGTGGGGCAATCAGCTGGTGCAGTTGCAAGCAAAGCGTCGTGGCGGGATCTACATGTGAAGCGGAGTACATAGCTGCTTCGGAAGTGGCGCAGGAAGGAGTCTGGATGAAGGAGTTTATCACCGACCTAGGAGTGGTTCCCAATGCGTCGAGCCCGATGACTCCCTTCTGTGACAACACTGGAGCTATTGCCATTGCCAAGGAGCCCAGGTTTCACAAGAAGACCAAGCACATCAAGCGCCGCTTCAACTCCATTCGTGAATATATTCAAGATGGAGATATAGATATTTGTAAAGTACATACGGATCTAAATGTCGCAAATATGTTGACTAAACCTCTTCCACGAGCAAAACATGATCAGCACCAGAACTCTATGGGTGTTCGATTCATCGCAATGTAACTAGATTATTGACTCTAGTGCAAGTGGGAGACTGTTGGAAATATGCCCTAGAGGCAATAATAAAATGGTAATTATTATATTTCCTTGTTCATGATAATTGTCTATTGTTCATGCTATAATTGTATTAACCGGAAACCGTAATACATGTGTGAATACATAGATCACAGCATGTCCCTAGTAAGCCTCTAGTTGACTAGCTCGTTTGATCAATAGATGGTTATGGTTTCCTGACCATGGACATTAGATGTCGTTGATAACGGGATCACATCATTAGGAGAATGATTTGATGGACAAGACCCAATCCTAAGCATAGCACAAGATCGTGTAGTTCGTTTGCTAGAGATTTTCTAATGTCAAGTATCATTTCCTTAGACCATGAGATTGTGCAACTCCCGGATACCGTAGGAATGCTTTGGGTGTATCAAACGTCACAACGTAACTGGGTGACCATAAAGGTGCACTACAGGTATCTCCGAAAGTGTCTGTTGGGTTGGCACGAATCGAGACTGGGATTTGTCACTCCGTATGACGGAGAGGTATCTCTGGGCCCACTCGGTAATGCATCGTCATAATGAGCTCAATGTGACTAAAGAGTTAGCCACGGGATCATGCGTTACGGAATGAGTAAAGAGACTTGCCGGTAACGAGGTATGGGGATACCGACGATCGAATCTCGGGCAAGTAATATACCGATGGACAAAGGGAATTGTATACGGGATTGATTGAATCCTCGACATCGTGGTTCATCCGATGAGATCATCGTGGAACATGTGGGAGCCAACATGGGTATCCAGATCCCGCTATTGGTTATTGGCCGGAGAGATGTCTCGGTCATGTCTGCATGGTTCCCGAACCCGTAGGGTCTACACACTTAAGGTTCGGTGACGTTAGAGTTGTTATGGGAAATTGTATGTGGTTACCGAAGGTTGTTCGGAGTCCCGGATGAGATCCCGGACATCACGAGGAGTTCCGGAATGGTTCGGAGGTGAAGAATTATATATGGGAAGTCCAGTTTCAGTCACCGGAATGGTTTCGGGGGTTATCGGTATTGTACCGGGACCACCGGAAGGTGTCTGGGGGTCCACCGGGTGGGGCCACCTGCCCCGGTGGGCCAAGTGGGCTGAGCAAGGGAGGGAACCAGCCCCTGGTGGGCTGGTGCACCCCCCAAAGGGGCCCAAGGCGCCTAGGGTTGGAAACCCTAGGGGGTGGGGGCGCCTCCCACCTAGCTTGGGGGGTAAGTTTCCCCCCCCCCTAGCCGCCGCCCCTCCCCTTAGATGGGATCTAAGGGGGCCGGCCCCCTCTCCCCTTCTCCCTATAAATAGAGGGGGGGTGGGAGGGCAGCAGCACCTCTTCCCTGGCGCAGCCCTCCCCCTCTCCAACACTTCCTCCTCCTCCGTAGTGCTTGGCGAAGCCCTGTCGGAGAACCACGAGCTCCTCCACCACCACGCCGTCGTGCTGCCGGAGCTCTTCCTCAACTTCTCCTCTTCCCTTGATGGATCAAGAAGGAGGAGACATCCCCGGGCTGTACGTGTGTTGAACGCGGAGGCGCCGTCCGTTCGGCGCTAGATCGGATCTTCCACGATTTGAATCGCCGCGAGTACGACTCCATCATCCGCGTTCCTTGTAACGCTTCCGCTTAGCGATCTTCAAGGGTATGAAGATGCACTCCCTCTCTCTCGTTGCTAGCATCTCCTAGATTGATCTTGGTGATACGTAGGAAATTTTTTTGATTTACTACTACGTTCCCCAACAGCATTTCGCATCAAAAATTATATTTTTTATCATTTACCTACTCGAGGACGAGCAGGAACTAAGCTTGGGGATGCTGATACGTCTCCGTCATATCTATAATTTTTTATTGTTTCATGCCAATATTCTACAACTTTCATATACTTTTGGCAACTTTTTATACTAGTTTTGGGACTAACATATTGATCCAGTGCCCAGTGCCAGTTCCTGTTTGTTGCATATTTCTTGTTTCGCAGAAAATCCATATCAAATGGAATCCAAACGCGATAAATACTTACGGAGATTTTTTTGGAATATATGTGATTTTTGGGAAAAATAATCAACGCGAGACGATGCCCGAGGGGGCCATAAGGCAGGGGGCGCGCCCCAGGGGGTAGGGCGCGCCCTGGACCCTTGTGGCCACCCCGTAAGGCGGTTGGTGCCCTTCTTCGGCCGAAAGAAAGCTAATATCCGGATAAAAATCGTGTTAAACTTTCATCCCAATCGGAGTTACGGATCTCCGGGAATTTAAGAAATGGTGAAAGGCCAGAATCTAGGAGCGCAGAAACAGAAGGAAACAGAGAGAGAGAGATCCAATCTCGGAGGGCTCCCGCCCCTCCGCCGCCATGGAGGCCATGGGCCAGAGGGTAAACCTTTCTCCCATCAAGGGGGAAGGTCAAGGAAGAAGAAGAAGGAGGGGGGCTCTCTCCCCCTCTCTCCCGGTGGCACCGGAACGCCACCGGGGCCATCATCGTGACGGCAATCTACACCAACAACTTCGCCACCGTCATCACCAACTCTCTCCCCCTCTATGCAGCGATGTAACATCCCTTCTCCCCGCTGTAATCTCTACTTAAACATGGTGCTCAACGCTATATATTATTTCCCAATGATGTATGGCTATCCTATGATGTTTGAGTAGATCTGTTTTGTCCTATGGGTTGATTGATGATTGTGATTGGTTTGAGTTGCATGTTTTATTATTGGTGCTATTCTATGGTGCTCTCCGTGTCACGCAAGCGTGAGGGATCCCCGTTGTAGGGTTTGCAATATGTTCATGATTCGCTTATGGTGGGTGGCGTGAGTGACAGAAGCGTAGACCCGAGTAAGTAGGTTGTTTGCGTATGGCAGTAAAGAGGACTTGATACTTAATGCTATGGTTGGGTTTTACCTTAATGATCTTTGTAGTTGCAGATGCTTGCTAGAGTTCCAATCATAAGTGCATATGATCCAAGTAGAGAAAGTATGTTAGCTTATGCCTCTCCCTCATATAAAATTTCAATAATGATTACCGGTCTAGTTATCGATTGCCTAGGGACAAATAATTTTCTTGTGACAAAAAGCTCTCTACTAAAACTAACTTAGTTGTCTCTTTATCTAAATAGCACCTAGCTTATATTTACGTGATCTTTATTATCTTGCAAACCTATCCCTTTACACCTACAAAGTACTTCTAGTTTCATACTTGTTCTAGGTAAAGCGAACATAAAGCGTGCGTAGAGTGGTATCGGTGGTCGATAGAACTTGAGGGAATATTTGTTCTACCTTTAGCTCCTCGTTGGGTTCGACACTCTTACTTATCGAGAAAGGCTACAACTGATCCCCTATACTTGTGGGTTATCAGTGTTCTCCATGGCGCAATATTTGCGTACCATGTGTGATAGTTCGGTGAATCTTTGAATTCGGCGACGCGCGAGGGCGTTTAAGAGGCCCTCGTCCCTGCAGTTAAACTGGCAGGCTTTAATTATTTCTTTGTCACAGCAAGGTGCCATCCTGTTCTTTACGAGGAGAAATCTAGCCCAATAATGGTGGACTATCTCGTTTGGCAGCTGCTTGACGTACATGAGGTCCCATATGTTGGGTTTCTCGAGTCCGGATTATATTCCGTGTGGTGGGCGGGCGGGAAAATATTGAGAATTCCCTCCTGCAGCAAATCCAGACTATCCTTGATGGGCGGTTGAGTCATGTCCGGTTCTGACCGCACAGGGCTCGGTTCCGAACTGGTGTGCGGCCAGATAGGCTCGAGGCTGGGACTTGAGCTGGGGGTTATGTCCGGACGTACATCCAGGCTGGTGTCTGACTCCGAGCTGGGGATTCAAGTGTACACCGTCTTTATCTTGCAAGGCTGTGGCCCCTCCTGGGCCTCTTCGACTATGGCGACGAGGTGTGTGACCGGAGGGGTGTTGATTTCTCAGTCGTCAGGTCTAAGCCCGATCCGATCGTAGGTTGCAGGACTTGTAACAGAGATTCCCATTGCACGAAAAAGGCTCGCCAGGTGGTCTGTCGGCTGGCCACATGGGGGTGCCGGACACTCCGGCGATTCGGCGGGAGATCTTTGGGGCGGTCTGTCGGAGTCGGGCTTCAGGGTCGGACTCTGAGGGATACCGGAGTTTTGTGAGTCTGCTGGTCCTGGGGTCGATGCCCCTGAACCGATGAACCCTTCGACGGGGGTGAAGCCTTGGATCTGGTCGAGGCGACTAGTGGGATCGGTGATCGCTAGTATGCCCCCGAAGACGAGGAGATGACCAGGGGCGGGGAAGCCCTCGGCGCCGGTGTGGTCTCCAACGACCGGTTGAGCCATCGATTCCTCTAGCGATCCCACAACGGAACTCTCAATGAAAGCACCAATGTCGGTGTCAAAACCGGCAGACCTCGGGGTAGGCGGTCCCGAGCTATGGATCTAGGATCGATGGGTAACAAGGGACGACGAGCACAGTGTTTACCCAGGTTCGGGCCTTCTCGAAGAGGTAAAACCCTATGTCCTGCTTGATTGTATTGAATGTATAATGTGGTTTACAGAGTAGATCTACCTCAAGATCAGCATGAGCTAAACCCTAAGGCTATGAGGTGATGAATGTAGCTCTTAACCCTAATGACTACAACACATGGTTTATATAGACACCGATAGGGCTAGGGTTACCAAAGATAGATTACAACAAGGGTTTGAATAGATCCTGCGCCTTCTTGACTTGGAGGGCACACCATGGCTTCATAGATCTCCCGTCATTATACGGCTCCACCAGTCCGGCCCATGTACAATGGGCCGTCGCCTCGAGGACCCCTTATCCATGACTCCCTCAATTAGTGTTATGGTTTTTGATTCCCTATGCAAGCACGAAAGTCAATAGTTATGCAATGAAATTACATCCTACTTGTGGTGCATTATTCGGTGTTAGTTATGCTTAATGCTCGCTTATGAGATTTTTCGTTTCTTGGTTGGATGCTTCTCAATCTTTTTGCTAGCCTTCACTTGTACTAAGTATGATTACTACTTGTGCATCCAAAACCCTTAAACCCAGTTTTGCGATATAAGTCCACTATACCTACCTATATGCGGTATTTCTGTGCTGTCCTAAGCAAATTTGTATGTGCCATCTCTAATTTTCAAAATAAATTTCTTTTTTGTGTGCTCGTACCGCTAATGAAACGGTAGGGGGTGGCTGTCGTTGCAACAAACCCCAGGTGTGTGTTGCCCGGACGGTACACAGGCTTAAGAGCAAAGTTACAGCATCCAAGACTAGACCGAGCAGAAGAGATGGCTCTTTGAGAAATCAAAGGGCGGATCAAGAAGACCAAGACCAACCAAGCAAGCAAGATATCACAAAGAAAAAACCTCCCTTGCCGGGCAGGCGAGCCTGGCGGGGTCGAGGTTACCCCAAGACGAGCCTCAAGACTCGCCCGGCAGGCTTACCGGGGACGCCAAGGGCGGATTACCCCGCCAAAGCTCCACCGCTCCACCTCACAGCAATGCAAGTCACCCATCGGTGCGGTGTCGTGCCCCCAAGTGACTAAGTGGCCGTATTTGGTACGTGGCAGGCCATTCCTGAGGAAGATCATCCCTAAATGACACCCGTCCAGGCGACGTGTCGCACGGACAGGCAAAAAGGTGGCTGAATGGCACGGCAAGGCTTGCCGGGCTACGCCCCGATGTTACACTAAGCGATGCATTTAATGCGCCTTAACCTGTCCGCAGAGTTAGGTATGATAGCACTGTGGCTATCTAATCATTGGATAAATGATTGTTTTACCATTGTGGTAACCCCTTGACCTATAAAAGGAGGGCCGTGGCTAACTTATAAAGGATTTGGACCCCTGTACGCTCGTACGCGCGTAGTTGCTCCCACCCTGAGGTGACCTTGCCGGGCCAGAGCGTTGCATCTCCACCACGGTCCTTTCATCAATCCACCAAAGCAGGAGTAGGGTTTTACGCCTCGCGGTGGCCTGAACCTGGGTAAAACTGCCCGTGTCACCGTTGCCGTGCTGCTCTGTGCTTTCCGCTCTTTGTGCAATGCGCTCTTCCCCCTTGCCGAACCACAAGGGGCCGATGGCCCCATAGGTGGCCGTGTGATACCACAACATCTTTGGCGCACCAGGTAGGGGGAAGCGTTTGCGCGAACCCGAGAGTGTAAGCAGCGCGTCATCTTCGTCATCATTTTCTTCATCAACGGCTTCATCATCCATGGCGCCCAAGAAGAAATCCGGTGCTTCAGCTCACCCATCTACCTCGAAGGCCCCCTCACATGTGGCCACTAATGCCGTGGGGGCTGCGAGGGAACATGGGGACGCCGACGCCGTGGGGAACGTTGCCGGCACAGGCAGCGCCATCACCGTTCCCCCTGCGGCCGAAACAGGAGCAGAAGGCACCGTAGGAGGGCGACACCAACAACAACCTGGTGGCCATGCTCTGCAAGGTGTAGGTGGGGAGAATGCTCCATCTTCGCCTCCCCACCTCGCCGAGGGGCACAGCCGCAGCGGTGGCGCTCACCCTGTGCGGATCGTAATCACCAAGCTGCCCCCACCATGGGCACGGCTACGGGGCCTGCGCTACCCCCAGGACAAGCTAGCCGAGACAATGCGCCGAACGGGGTCGTCAACCCCCAAGTGCATCCACCTCGTCGTCACGCTGCCCTGGCGACTGCGTCGCGGCAGCGAGAACATGGCGCCACCACTACTGGCAGCATCAGAAGTCGGGCGACGTCGCGATCCGCGTCGTTGTCCATGCCAAGCACCGCTGCGGAGGCCATGGCACGGGCCCAGCTCTTGTTGAGATTTCCGCCAGCAGCCGATCAAATGGATGAGTGGAGGGCCACTATCCAGAGCTTGATTGGTTTCGCTGAGGCGGGAGGATCATAGCAGGTAGGACCACCATGGCCTCCACCAACGGCGGCAACGGCCCAAGCCGCTGGCCGCACTGAGGGAGCTGTTCCGACGGTGCAGTCCCCTCCACGATAGCCAACGCAGGGTCCACAGCCAAGGCCACGCGACCAAGAACCCGAAGACGTATCAATGGCTTCGTCTGATCCTCAGGCACGTCGAGACCAGCGACGGGTCCTGGAAGACAGGCGGAGGGAAGACGCGCGCGTGACCATCGAGCGACGCCGCGACACCCACCGCCAGTCTAACAGGCGCATTAGCCCCGACGACGACGAACCCATGCCCGGTGGGGGCGGGTACCTGCCTTTCGAGGTTGGGTGCCCCGCCTTCACTCATGAGCTACGGCAAGTCTGTTGGCCATCTGCCCGTACGTTCAAGCCAGAGATACCAGAAAAGTACGATGGAAGATTGAACCCGGCAGAGTTCTTGAGCATCTACACCATCGCTGTTCAAGCTGCCGAAGGAAGAGATGAGAGGGTGTTCGCCAACTACTTCCCTTTGGCACTTAAGCCAAATGTGAGGTCGTGGCTGATGCACTTACCAGAGAACTCCATCTCGACCTGGGCTGATTTGGGCCATGAGTTTATGAGCGCCTTCACGGGCGGCCATCAAGAACCAGGGCGGCCCAGCGACTTGCAACTCCTCCCACAGAAGGAAGGAGAGAGTTTGTGGAAGTATATGCAGAGGTTCAGCCGGGTGCACAGGAACATTCCAGACATCGACCCAGCAGCTGTGATAGCTGCATTCCAGTCCAACATGCGCAACCGCAGGATACGTTCCAAAACGAACGTTCGGCTGCCAAGGAATGTGAATGAGCTGTACACCCTGGCGGACAAGTGTGCCCGAACAAAGGAGGGGAGGCGACTCCCCAGTGAAGAAGATGGCGTCGATGTTGACTCAGAGGACGACGACGACGCCGCCAATCAGAAGAAGAAGAACAAGAAATGCAACAAGAAGCGCAAGGATAAAGCAGTGATGGCCGTTGAAGGAGCAAGCACTCCTAGTACCGGCAAGAAGGCCAAGACCGAGACTCCCGGCAAGGAAGTTGCCGTGTGCGCTGACTGTCGGGAGGCCGCGGCTGCCGAGAAGGCTGGGAAGGCTGATGAGCCGTACTGCAAGATCGATCGAACCAAGGGACACAATCTTCAAGACTGTCATCAAGTTGAGCAGCTCGTCAAGAAGCAGAAAGCTGAGTACGAGAAGCGTGACAAAGAGACAGACCAAGATGGTGCTGGCGGGAAGGGCCAAGGTGGCAGAGGAGGTCACCCCGGCAAGGCCCCCAGTATCCAGGGAAACCGGCCAAAGGCCATGAGAAGAAGGGATACGATGATGGGAGTGATGAAGGAGATGAAGAGGAAACCAGCGAGCAGGAGTTCCAGAAGGCCACTGACGCCCTGTTCATTGACGGAGTTGCGTTCTTGCACTCCTCTCACCGCCAGCTCAAACAGTGGGCACGTGAGGTCAATGCCGTGGAGCCAGCGGCAGATTCTCAGAAACCGCTCAAGTGGTCCCGCACACCCATCATCTTTGATGAAGAGGATCACCCTAACCGCACCACTGCGGTAGGATGTTTGCCATTGTTGGTTTCACCAACGATTCACAACCTCAAAGTCACAAAGATGTTGGTTGATGGCGGGGCTGGGTTCATTCTGATATCTCCCAAGGTCATCAACAAACTCCAGATAGCAGATGAAGAACTTAGGGTTACCTGTACTTTCCAAGGCATCAACCCCGGCAGGAGTCATCCCAAGGGGAAGGTCACACTGCCGGTAACGTTCGGGGGGGAGCTGAACTACCGGACCGAGAAGATCATGTTTGATGTGGTCGACCTCCCCCTGCCGTACAATGGAATCCTTGGCCGCCCTGCCCTGGCAAAATTCATGGCGGCATCCCACTATGCCTTCAACACTCTAAAGATACCAAGACCGATGGGCGTCATTTCCATTCCATCAGACAAGAAGGACGCAGTCATATGCATGGATAAGATGTACTAGGAAGCAGTCGCTATAGAGGCCATGGAAGCTACTGCTCCCGCCAAGGAAAGCAAGAAAGGGAAGAAAGCTAGCAAGGACGCCAGCAAAGAATCCGGGAAGCGCGCCTCTTCAGATTGCACTGTGCCTGTTGATGATTTGCCGGAGAGTTCCAATAGCAAGAGATCAAAGGTTGCTGCACCTGCTGTGAAGAAGGTCCCGGCAGGGTTGGTTGGCGCTGATGGTACATTCACTATCAGCTCCACCCTTGATGACAAATAGGAAAGCGCGCTTGTTGCCTTCCTGCGGGCGAATGTCGATGTGTTTGCTTGGCAACCATCTGACATCCCCGGTGTTCCCAGGGAGGTAATCGAGCACCACCTTGCTATCTGCCCACATGCCCGGCCCGTCAAACAGAAGGTCCAAAAGCAAGCTTTGGAGCAGCAACAGTTTATTGCCGAGGAGATCAAGAAACTCGAAGCTGCTGGTTTGGTCAGAGGGGTATTGCATCCAACTTGGTTGGCGAATCCAGTGGTGGTGCGCAAGGCGAATGGGAAATGGAGGCTTTGCATAGATTTCACTGATCTGAATAAAGCATGCCCGAAGGACCCATTCCCCTTGCCGCGCATCGATCAGATTGTGGACTCCACCTCTGGATGTGACCTACTTTCCTTCTTGGATGCCTACTCCAGGTACCACCAGATGTTCATGTCCGAGGAAGACGAAGAGAAGACCGCGTTTATAACCCCATGCGGCACGTACTGCTTTGTATGTATGCCCTTTGGGTTAAAAAGCGCTGGATCCACTTTCGCGAGAGCAGTACAGATTGGCTTTGAGTCCCAGCTGCATAGGAATATTGAAGCCTACATGGATGATATAGTGGTCAAAACCAAGGACAAATCAACTCTCATTCAGGATTTGGAAGAGACCTTGGCAAATCTGCGCAAGATCAACTTGAAGCTGAACCCAAAGAAGTGTGTGTTTGGCGTTCCTTCCGGCAAGCTGCTTGGCTTCTTAAGGTCCCACCGAGGGATAGAAGCCAACCCCAACAAGATCAAGGCAATTGAGCAGATTCAAGCACCCAAGACAGTTAAAGATGTGAGGCGTTTGACTGGAGGTGTTGCCGCGCTAAGCAGGTTCATTTCCAAGTCCGCCGAACGCGCCTTGCCATTCTTCAAAATCTTGAAGAGGGTTGGGCCCATGGAGTGGACCCAGAGGCAGGCGCTGCGCTGCAGGACCTGAAGACCTATCTTTCCTCTATCCCCACCTTAGTTGCTCCAAAACCACAAGAACCGTTGCTGCTATACTTAGCGGCAACCAATCAAGTGGTTAGCGCAGTGCAGGTGGCACAACAGGAAGTAGATGAAGCAGCAGCTACAACTACCGTCCCCTCTGGAGAAGGAAGTGAACTCGCCCAGGCAAGGTCAGAGGCAGATCAGAACAAGGAGGAGCGGGGTAACGGAGACAGCTCCAAGGTCGCGGCAAGGAAGGAAGTGGTGCAGCGGCCAGTGTACTTCGTCAGCTCCCTGTTCCAGGGGGATAGGTCGAGGTACTCTGGCGTGCAAAAGTTGATTTTTGGCCTCATCATGGCCTCAAGGAAACTGCGCACTACTTCCAAGCCCACGAGATCATAGTTGTCACCCGCTTCCCCTTGCAACGCATACTAAGGAACCCTGAAGCCACTGGCAGGATAGTGGAATGGGCTTTGGAGTTATCCAGCTTTAGTTTGAAGTTCGAGAGCACGTCAACCATTTAGAGCAGAGCACTGGCGGAATTCATTGCGGAATGGACGCCTACCCCTGACGAAGACGTATTGGAGACAGCTATCCCCGACAAGGAAGCGCCCCAAGAATGGATCCTGTACTTTGATGGTGCCTTCTCCCTAAAAGGTGCAGGAGCTGGCGTGCTTCTTCTTGCTCCCTCTGGGGAGCACCTCAAGTACGTGGTTCAAATGCATTTCCCCCGGGAGAAGGCCACCAACAATACAACAGAGTATGAAGGACTCCTTGCCAGGCTCAGGATCGCAACAGAACTGGGAATCAAGAAGTTGATCATTCGTGGAGATTCGCAGCTTGTGGTGAGGCAAGTGAACAAGGATTATCAAAGCCCATTGATTGAGGCATACGTTGAGGAAGTGAGAAAGTTGGAGGAGCGCTTTGACGGATTGCAAACAGAGCACATACCGCGTGCGGAAAACAGCATTGCTGATCATCTGTCAAAGTGCGCTGCGTAAAAACTCCCTGTGGAACCAGGGACTTTTGTTCTCCATCTGACTCAACCCTCCATATCCCCGGCAGCAATGGCCAGGAAGAGGAGGAAACTGGACTCCAGCAGGCCTCTCCTGGCAGAGCCCTCTGAGGTCCCCAGTAGAGAGCTTGGCGGGAACAACTCCCCTTCGATCGGTGGGCTGCACCCTCCCGCCAAACTACCAATCTCTGCGGTCGAGGAGTGCGCTCCCACGAATGAGGAGGTGCCGCTTGTCCTCGTTGCCGAGCCTCAGGCTCCAACTTGGGCGTGGCACATAGTCCATTTCCTCCAAACAGGAGAACTTTCCGAAGAGCAAGAAGAAGCTGAAGTGTAGCCTGGAGGGCCAGTATGTATCAGTTCGTTGATGACACGCTATACAGAAGAAGACCCAACGGAGTGAAATTGAAGTGCATTTGCGGGGAAGAAGGAAAGGAACTGTTGGCAGATATACACAAGGGTATATGCGTCTCCCACATTAGATCGAGGGCCCTGGTTGGAAAAGCCTTCCGGCAAGGTTTTTACTGGCCCACGGCCCTCCAAGACGCAATTGAGCTAGTCACCAAATGTGAAGCCTGCCAGTTCCACTCCAAGAATATCCATCAGCCTGCTCAAGCTCTCCAGACGATCCCTTTGTCATGGCCCTTCTCGGTCTGGGGGCTCGACATCTAGGGCCCCTTCCCCCGTGCTACCAGGGGCTTTGAGTTCTTGTTCATCACTATCGACAAGTTCACAAAGTGGCCAGAGGTGGAGCCCATGAGGAAAGGTCACCGCATAGTCAGCTATCAAGTTCTTGAAAGGATTGGTGTGCCATTTTGGAGTACCCGCCAGGATCATCACTGACAATGGCACCCAATTCACAAGCCGCGCCTTCATGCAATACGTTCATGCCCTTGGAAGCAAAGTCTCATTTGCCTTTGTTGCCCATCCCAGAAGCAACGGACAAGCTGAGAGGGCAAACGCTGAAGTGCTACGAGGACTCAAGACAAGAACATTTGATAGGCTGCAGAAGTGCGGCAGGCGATGGATCGATGAGCTACCGGTGGTTCTTTGGTCCCTCCGTACGACACCAAATCGAGCTACCGGGCAGACTCCCTTCTCCCTAGTCTATGGGCAGAAGCAGTTATCCCCACGGAACTCATATACGGATCACCTTGAGTGCTTGCCTACGATGAAGTAGCGCAGGAACAGCACCGGTGTGACAACGCTGTGCTACTTGAGGAGAACCTCTCCTGGCTGCTACGTGTGCTGCACGCTACCAGCAAGCCCTGCGTCCCTATCACAGCCGCAGGGTTCATGCCCGGAGCCTTGAGGAAGGCAACCTTGTCCTTAGGCGTGTTCAGTCCGCCAAGGGTGCAAACAAGTTGACGCCGAAGTGGGAAGGCCCTTACCGGGTAGTACGAGTCACCAGATCCGGCGCAGTCCGTCTGGAGACCGAAGATGGCATTCAATTGCAAAACTCATGGAACATTGAGCATCTTCGTAAGTTCTACCCGTAAGGCGCGGCTGTCGGACCCTGCCCGGCGGCCACCCTTTTGTACAAGCCTTGCCGATGTTGCATGTAACTCTTTGTACAAAGCTAGGCACAGACCCTGAGCAACAGATGAATAAACAAAGCACTGGGGGGCCCCCGACAAGATTGCATGCATGCATAAGCATATCATGAGCATAGCATGATCATGTAGATGAGGTCGCATGTAGCACTATTTTCATCTGCACTAAGTTGCAGGGTTCTTGCCGTGGACTTGGTCTTGAAGAGAAGAAATGGAGACAAGCCTACACAGCGATCCCCGGCAAGCCAAACAGATAAGTTTCTTCTTATCCATACCCGTTCTGTAAGGCAAAAAACTTGCGCATATGAAAACCTCGCTACCTTCGAAACATAGGTGCTCCCATCCTTTGTCCCAAACGTTGCTTCGGGCAAGCTGGTCGCAGTGGCCTTTGTTGGAGAGGGTTCGACGAGGGGCCAGTCCCTTTTATAGTTTTATGCCCGGCAGGCCTTGCCCCATGGCAGCAAACTAAGGGTACCGGCAGGATAGTTTGCCGGGGGAAACTTGTTTACTTGAACGTATAGAGGCACCTCACCTCTGGATGAACATGATACATGCACAAGTACCCGGCAAGGCTTGTCTTTTTCATTAATATGCTGATGAGCAAATACAGGTCTTACAGAACGCAAACATGGATAAAGAAGGTTACATAATTTAGACTAAAGTTTGGCAAGTGCCTACATGTTTTAAACTGGAAAAAGATAAATGCCCCATAATCCCTTTCTTGTCCCTCTCCTCCAAGGCACTACGGTGGAAGGTGAAGAAGGCAAAAGGAGCACCTGGGCAGAAGCCCAGCCTGGCCCCGTCAGGCCCCATGGCGAGGAGCCTGACAAGATCGAGAGGGTGCGGGCGAAGGTGATGGTGAAGAGAGCGGCGGAAGGGTCCCCCTGACCACCGCCACCAGGGCCAGTAGGATGCGGCAGGGCGAACGAAGCTACAACCCGAGAGGAAGCCTATTGGGGTCCAGCTGGAGCACTGCTGGAGGAGCCGAGGGCGCCACCCCCACCTCTGCATCCAACTCCCCGGCAAATCGCCTTGCCCAGAAGGAGATGGAGGTGCAGATGATGGTGCCGCCACCTGATGGTGATGGTGCGGCTGGTGTTCAGCCAGAGTCAGAGCCGTCGTCATCACCGTCACTGTCCTCCTCGTCGCTATCGCTCAAGGAGGAGCTTTCGTCGTTGGTCGAGGTCTCCGCGTAGCACCCTAAGCGAGCACCCGAGCACCCGAAGACCTTGACGGAGAGCAGATTGACCTCCATTAGCTTAAAATGGAGGACGTGCCCCTCCGACAAGCTGTGGGCGTGAGCAAAGGTTTTCTAGCCGAGTTGGAAGAGCATACCATGAGGCGCGGGGAAGTCCACATCCACCCGCATGCTGCCATTGCAGCAACTCCTCATGTGCAGCTTCAACGCGCGCGGCTGTTCAAGCTCCATCACCCTCGTAAACAGAGTGGGGAGTCGGAGGCGGCCGCGCGGGGCTTGTACAGCCTGAGGATGAATTCCAGCGGTTGGTCTCCGACGTGGCCCTCCCTTAGGGGTTGAGCAGCCGGCGGAGGGGCAGCTCGAGCGCCCCCTCACCCTCCTTGATCCCGAGCACCACGACGGCCGCGACCTCGCCCCCTCCTACCTCCTCTTGCAGCGGGCTCCGCCCCTACATCTTCGGCGGGAGGAGGGAGGCGCTGTCGAGCGGAAGCCCTCGTCGCCACTACTGGGGTGCCACTGCATCCTCTTCCCCTCACCATGATTAAGAAACGGCACCAGAAGAAAGAAGAAGGGAATGGATATGAGCCTGCACCCCCGCCCGCGTCCCCTTTTATAAGGAAAACGAGGCCGGGGGCTGGCTCTCTACCCAGGGGGAGCGACCACCCCGCTCCGCCAATTCGGCTCCCTCCCGCGCCACCAACGGCTTGTGGAATCAAGGCCGACCCTGTGTGCCAACCCGTGGTGTCTGGGTTTCTGCCATGTCACGCGTTTCCGCACTCTCCGCGTCCACCACCAACCCATCACAATGCATGCTGCACACGTGGCAGGAAACGGCAGAAGCAGGAAAAATAGCGGAATGGCAGTTACCACCCCGTGAACGTGGGGCGTGGGTAGCCCACGGATCATGGCTTACTAACCTCCCCACTACATCTCGCACGACGCGCAGGAAAACCAGAAACTAACTCAGACACAGGTTAATGAAGAAGCAAAGAAGATCTCAAAGGACGAGCTACGGCAACCCGCTCGCGTGTGTACTAGACAGGGCCTACCCCGATGACGCTCGACAGCGCGTTCAGGCCAGGCCCGGGGGCTCCTGTCGGTGCAACAAACCCCAGGTGTGTGTTGCCAGGATGGTACATAGGCTTAAGAGCAAAGTTGCAGCATCCAAGACTAGACCAAGCAAAAGAGATGGCTCTTTGAGAAATCAAAGGGCGGATCAAGAAGACCAAGACCAACCAAGCAAGCAAGATATCACTAAGGAAAAACCTCCCTTGTCGAGCAGGCGAGCCTGGCGGGGTTGAGGTTACCCCAAGACGAGCCTCAAGACTCCCCCGATAGGCTTACCGGGGACGCCAAGGGCGGATTACCCTGCCAAAGCTCCACCGCTCCACCTCACAGCAACGCAAGTCACCCATCGGTGCGGTGTCAAGCCCCCAAGTGACTAAGTGGCCGTATTTGGTACGTGGCAGGCCATTTCTGAGGAAGATCATCCCTAAATGACACCCGTCCAGGCGACGCATCGCGCGGACAGGAGAAAAGGTGGCTGAATGGCACGGCAAGGCTTGCCGGGCAACGCCCCGATGTGACACTAAGCGGTGCATTTAATGCGCCTTGAGCTGTCCGCAGAGTTAGGTATGATAGCACTGCGGCTATCTAATCATTGGATAAATGACTGTTTTGCCATTGTGGTAACCCCTTGACCTATAAAAGGAGGGCCGTGGCTAACTTAGAGAGGATTCGGACCCCTGTACGCTCATACGCGCGTAGCTGCTCCCGCCCCGAGGCGACCTTGCCGGGCTAGAGCGCTGCGTCTCCACCACGGTCCTTTCATCAATCCACCAAAGCAGGAGTAGGGTTTTACGCCTCGCGGTGGCCCGAACCTGGGTAAAACTGCCCGTGTCACCATTGTCGTGCAGCTCTGAGCTTTCCGCTCTTCATGCAATGGGCGCTTCCCCCTTGCCGAACCACAAGGGGCCGATGGCCCCATAGGTGGCCGTGTGATACCACGACAGTGGCTGATATTTTTCCATGCTGGATGTGTTATTCTCAAGATGAGTGTTTATTCACTTGTCATTGCATGAGAGTATGGCAAAGGTATTAGGGATGCCTAGTCCCGAAATGAAAAATGAATTTACTTTATGTTTTCAAATAATAAATTCCTTGAAAAGTGTTGGTATGGACGGTACCCGTGGATACGGCTAGCCGTGGAATGTGAAAGTATGATGGAAAAAGGAATAAACTTTATTTTCTGTTTGGGAACCGCCTATGATATATCTAGCATGGAAAGTATTGGGAACTACTCGATCATTTTCGTTCACAGGAAAAGCATGCCACCCAAAATATTTTATCTCTATTCTTTTCGCTTTGAGCTCTGGCAGCTCTACAAATCCCTACTTCCCCCTGTGAAGGGACTTTCTATTTACTTTATGCAATTTTTATTTTTATTTGAGTCTCCATCTTCTCTTATAAAGCACCAACTAAGGGTCACTATGACGTACTTGAGCATTGGGTATAGCTAATATGCGAGTGTGTTTCATGAATGGATCAATGATTGAGCATAATGGGCTAGGGATAACTTGCTTTAGTGTTGATATTTTGAAAGACATGGTTGCTTGTTGATATGCTTGAGTATTGAAATCTTCATGTCAAAACTAGACTATTGCTTTGAATCATATAAAAGTCCAAATGACCATGCTACAAGAGAAAACAAAATGTGATGAACATGTTAGGCAGCATTCCACATCAAAAATTCTGTTTTTATCATTTACCTACTCGAGGACTAGTAGGAATTAAGCTTGGGGATGCTGATATGTCTCCAATGTATCTATAATTTTTGCTTGTTCCATGCTATTATATTTTCATTCTTGGATGTTTTACAATCATTTTATAGCAACTTTATATCATTTTTTGGGACTAACCTATTGACATAGTGCCCAGTGCCAGTTGCTGTTTTTTGCTTGTTTTTTACTTCGCAGAAAATCAATACCAAACGGAGTCCAAATGCAGCGAAACTTTTTGGAGATTTTTTCTAGACCAGAAGGAACAACTTGGGCCGAAGAAGTACCAAAGGGGTGCCCCAAGGGGGGCACAACCCACCTGGCCATGCCTGGGGGCCCAGGCGCGCCCTGGTGGGTTGTGCCCACCTCGGTGGCCTCCCGCACCACCTCTTTGCTCTATAAATACCCCAATATTCCAAAAACCCTAGGGGAGTCGACGAAACACAATTCCAGCTGCCGCATGTTCCAGAAACACCAGATCCAATCTAGACACCATCACGGAGGGGTTCATCATCCTCATTGGTGCCTCTCCGATGATGTGTGAGTAGTTCATTGTAGACCTTCGGGTCCGTAGTTAGTAGCTAGATGGTAGCTTCCTCTCTCTCTTTTGATTCTCAATACAATGGTCTCTTGGAGATCTATTTGATGTAACTCTTTTTTGCGGTGTGTCTGTTGGGATCCGATGAACTTTGAGTTTATGATCAGATCTATATTTTTATCCATGAAAGTTATTTGAGTTTCTTTGATCTCTTATATGCATGATTACTTATAGCCTCGTATTTCTTATTCGAATCTTTGGTTTAGTTAGGCCAACTAGATCGATTTTTCTTGCCATGGGAAGAGGTGCTTTGTGATGGGTTCGATCTTACGGTACTCAATCCCAGTGACAGAAGGGGACATGACACGTATGTATCATTGCTATTAAGGATAACAAGATGGGGTCTATTCCTACATGAATAGATCTTGTCTACATCATGTCATCGTTCTTATTGCATTACTCCATTTTTCCATGAACTTAATACACTAGATGCATGCCGGATAGCGGTCGATGTGTAGAGTAATAGTAGTAGATGCAGGCAGGAGTCGGTCTACTAATCTTGGACGTGATGCCTATATAATGATCATTTCCTGGATATCGTCATGATTATTTGAAGTTCTATCAATTGCCCAACAGTAATTTGTTTACCCACCGTATGCTATTTTTCTCGAGAGAAGCCACTAGTGAAATCAACGGCCCCTGGGTCTATTCTTCTTCATATTTGCTTTCCGATCTATTATTTGCTGCTTTTATTTTCAGATCTATTATATCAAAAACCCAAAAATACCTTGCTGCACTTTTTTGCCATTTATTTTATTTCACGTTTATTCGAGATCTATTTATCCATTCTATCATAATTTTTATCCCGTCAACTTGACGATTTCTGGCACAGTTACCTGAAAGGGATTGACAACCCTTTAACACGTCGAGTTGCAAGTATTTGTTCTTTGTGTGCAGGTACCATTTACATAGTGTTGCTTGGTTCTCCTACTGGTTCGATAACCTTGGTCTCATCACTGAGGGAAATACCTACCGTAGCTGTGCTGCATCATCCCTTCCTCTTTGAGGAAATACCGACGTAGTTCAAGCGACATCAGTTGTCTGCGATTTCCTTCTTCTCTTGCCCCCGTGTCTTCTGGGCTTTGCCGCAGGTGGCATTTTAAACTATCCAGAATATGTAAGACAATTATTATCCGCGCCATTGTAAATTTGGCGTCGTAGTATTCGTTGCCATTTTATTTGTCGTCGTACTATATGTTGCCATTTTATTTATTGTCGTCTTATTCGTTGCCCTATGTGGCATTTTAAATTATCCGGAATACGAGTTGAAAACACAAACAAAGCAAATGCTAACGTTGAGAGGGGCCATGGTATCACAAGCAAACACCCTCAGCCCAGGTGCTTTAATTAACCGCGTGTTAAACAGTGGCTCGGCCGCCATTAATAGAGAAGTTGTGAGCGAGGCGGGCGGCTGGTGGACGGAGGTCAAAGAGCTCGCTTCCCGGTGAGCATGGGCGGCCTTGCTGCTCGCACATGTCCCGTTGAGCCTGCGAGGTGGACAAGATGCATGCGTCCCGTCAAGCCTACGCGGCAGACTGCTCGCACGCGTCCCATCGAGCCTGCACGGCGGACTTCTCGGGCTCGTCCCGTCTAATCAAATAGCTGCACGCACGCCACCGAGTATGGTTAAATTTTGGCACAAAATACACAGACGACCAATGAACAAGGACGGAGGTAGTACTATCCCATAAGAAAAGAGGGACGCGTGGCCACACTTAAATGGTTACGGGAACACACACGGTTCATATAATACAACCATTTGTGATATTAACGTGTCAGCTATTTGTTTCAAAAGGACTTCGTTGGCTATTAATGTGTGCGCCTTGTCTCAAAATGGACGATTTTTTACCACGGCATATATGTGCCATGTCATGAAACCATGCCAAGTTTCATGTTTTTTGGGTGAGTTTTCGATTTATTGCGATTTAAAAACCGAGATTCTCAATGTTTCAGGACGACGAGACGTTTGTAATTAATTCTCATTCCTTCAATGAGACCTAAACACGCACCCAATGACACATCACTACTACAGGATGCTGCTAACGCGACACTATAATCAGAGACCCTTTGACGAAACTGTGTGCGATGCAATAATCACAAACGGTGATGTAAAAAACCGTCAAAAAGATGCAAAACGTTTGCGATGGCGAATACATCAAACACGGTTCAGATTTTAGTTGCGTGTGCGATGCGGGGCATACGGTTCCGTTCAATGAACTATTTGCGATGAGGCAGAAGAACAGAAATAGGCAGCCAGATGAAGGTGTGTGCGATATACGGCATACAGTTCACTCGGATGAACTGTTTGTGATTAGGCAACACAAAAGAAATGGTCAGCCAAGTGAAGGTGTGTGTGATATACGGCATACAGTTCACTCGGATGAACTATTTGCGTTGAGCCAAGAGAACAGAAACGGTTCAACTTAACAAGATGTGTGTGATACGCAGCAAACAGGTCTGTAATCGAAAATGTGTGCGAAGACCGAACAACACAGACGATTCTTGTTAATAAGCCGTGTGTGTTGTGAGCAAACGATTGCTGGTATACAATTGTGAGTGATTGATGAAATCATCACCAACGGGTTCCATTGTTTAGTCCGTGTGCGATGTGATTTGCTCTGTCTACAGAACATCAACATATATACTTATAAGAACAGCATTGCATAACCAAATTAAGCATACAATTACATAAGTGACTACATACATAACATTTCCACACACCAAAGTAAGCAATTACATGCATACTAAACTAGGAGAAACGAGCATCTAATCATCTACATCTTGTTGCGACGATGCTTGCCATTGCTCTGCTTTTGGCTGGATCCCTGGTCGTGAATGGTTAATAAAATCTAAGTCTATTGCATATTAAGGTCAAAATAGTACTACCAATATACGAGTCTCATACGATGCCATGTCAACGATTGTACGACAAAAGCCCGAAATATTACAAGGTTCAAATTCTAGAGTTACATGGCTCAAATTCAAAGATTACAAGGTTCAAACTGATATTAGAAATGAAATTCAGCTCATTCAGCTACAAACGCCTGTGCTGATCAGCTGAACATGGATATAAGAGAGGTTCAAACTAAAAATACCAAAAGTAAGACTGGTTTCGAAACCTTGTCCTTTCTGCAAAGGGATCAGCCGCTGACAAGTCATGTATGGGGTTGACACAATGACTTCCGATTACTCTATCATATGTAGTTCCAATACGAAATTCAGCTTTTTTGGAGCCTTCTCCATTCTGCAGTAGCTGCCGACGCTGATCAACAAACCATTCATTTTTTCAATATAAATGCATGTCCAACCTCATTACCTTCAGCACCCTTGCTCTGACAACAAAGAACCTGGCGAATATAATTACCGGTAAGGTCCCTCAGTAGGAGTTCAAATTAATTTCTGAGAGATGCAGATCTAGGCATTCGATGTGATTGTTATATTGTATCACATTATCCACCACCGGGCCTATTATTATCTGCAAAAGAAGAGAACATGTTAGTGCCTACATGCAGTTTTGAACACTACTACATGCCTATTTGGTTTGCAGGATTTGTAAAATGCACCAACGTGCCATCTTCGATCTGACATGATTAACATGGGCATTTGATTACAATCTAGAAAAATGTAGCCTTCTTCACAAGAGGTTGGAGTGGATGAAAAATTCCCTAAGAAAACAAGTATAGATGAATCCAAAGGAGAATTGCTTATTGATTGTAACCATATGAATCAAGCAACCAATATGGGGGTGGGGGGAGGGAGGTATGTCCTGAAATCCTCCAAAATTCCTTCAGAAATCGTAGTTCATTGTCATTGTAAACTTGGGACAAGGTGCCAAAAAATAGAACTCCCTTATGGTTAACATTTAACAGGAAAGGAACATGACCTCGATATACAGCTTCTCCAGGCACGGAAAGCATCTCAAGAAACTGACAACTTCGTGTAGGTTGGGGTCGATAGATTCTAGTGCCAAGACCTTCACTGTGCGCAGAATCTGGGTCAAGCTTTTCTGGATGACAGACGAACATACATCTTCAAAATTAGAAATAATGTTGATATCAAGAAGGAGAGGTAGAAGGCGACTGTTGTACCTGAACGGGTGTGGATCCAATAATAAGTTCAGAGTATTTGACAGACGAGTAGCCCACCACTATCAATTTCGGCGCAGAAATGACATTGATTCTTGTTGGACCTTATTGATCAACTATAAGTAATCTCTCAAGTGAAGGTGTGTCCTCAATGACCATATTGTGGTCCACCTTTTGTGATATCTTGTTGCAGCACCAACAACACACATAAATAGTCCGAAGAGTCATGGAGGTGATGTGGAAGCTACTCGACCAATTCATCGCTTGAAGACGAAGGAACTCAAGTGCAGTACAGCCGCGAAGCAGGCGCTCCATGTCATCCTTTAGGATGAAGACGGTGACGAGCTCGAGGTGCTTCAGTTATGGTAGAAAAAGAGCGGGCGCATCATTAAGGGGGGAGGGGGGAAATGGCAGTTCATGAACTTGGCGAGGCGCAGCGTGGGCGCGAGGCGGAGCGCAGACATTGGCAGTGAGCGCATATGCCCATCATTAAAAGTGAGCTCCTCGAGCTGATCTAGGGTGGGGGATCGGAACCACTCGTCAAGCTTGGCTCGGTCCTTGCCGTTGGAACGGAACTTGCCCGTAATAAGGCCTCTGATTGGGCCATGGTGACTGCCGAGGATCTGGGAGAACCCATCCAAGCTTTTGCGATAGCCATGGCTGAGCTCGTGGGCGTCGAAGAGGTCAAGAGGGGTGGAGATCCATAGGGGGCGCCACCGCCGGGAAAGGAAGGTTGTCCTCACCCCATATTTGATTGGGAGGAGGGATATGATGACTGTCAACATATCATCGGGGAGGCTGTTGATGAAGTCTAGGCCTGCTGGAGTCACTTGCGGTTCTTTCTCGACCTGCATCCGCTTGTTGGCAGCCTCGTTCTCCACCTCGTCGGCGACGACGGCAAGCTCTATTTCCATATTCACGCCGTGCTCTGGTGCTTCAGTAGCCCCGGCGTCACCACTCCCTCCGATGGGGCGCTTCGGCGGCATCCTCATACACTGATGGCTTTGAGGACTGAGAGCGGCGTCGAGGATGCGGGCGGAGAGAGAGGATTTTGTGTGTGGCGAGGAAGGGGGGTGCGGCCGCTCGGGCGCGCCATTAATACGGACCAGTGGGAGCGAGGCGGGTGGCGGACAAAGGCTATCTCGCCTCCCGATGAGCCCGCGCGGCGGACTTCTGGCATTCCTACCATCATTTCACACAGCTATACTCGCACGCCTCCCGGTGACACTGCGCAGCGAAAACACCTCCCGTCAATTCACACACATGCACGCACGCCTCCCGGTCTGCCTGCACGGCAGACTACTCGCATGCGTCCCGTCAACTCACGCCTACTCGCACGCCACACGGGGCGCGTGGCGGCATGTATATTTTTTTGTTTTTTGATGCTTCATTCTGCCGCTTTACTACTTAACCGAAGCATGACATGGTCTAACGCACACGGTCCGAATAAATATTCCGTATGAGATATTGGTTGCTAGTTATTAACAATCTCCCATTTATAAGAAGATTATATCAAAACTTGTCTCAAATTTGATGAAAAATACAATATCACAGTCTACTAGTGTCCATATATGACACCACGATAAGTTTCATGAATTTCAACTAAGTTTTGGATTTACTAAATTATAAAAATCAATATTCTCAATGTTTTGAAATCTCTTTCACGGTGAAACATGCACCCAGGGACACACATATGCTTTTGCAATCCATTTTGGTTCACATGTAGCTCAAATTTGGTTTTTGCACATTAAATCCCTAGAAAATCAATCAATGTATAAAACGGGTCGAATTATCTCTGTTTTTTCTCAAACTTTAACCCGGCACTCCTTTGGTCACATGTTCACCGCGGAAAAAAGTTTGACATGCCTCAGAGTGGAGGTGGTGGTGCGGGATGTGTGTCTGTGTGTGTGTGTGGGGGGGGGGGGTCCGGCAGTACACTACTAGTTGCGAGCCTCCGTGATGTGGGATTATTGATCATTTTGTGAGTCATGTATATATGCCACATCAAAGTCGTCAATTGGTTATTTAAAGCATTACACAACCCTTTCATACATACATGTTTGGGCCACACGCATGCATTGGTGGTCCTCTCGGACACTCCCTCGTGCGGTTAGCAGCGACGTGCCCATTCGTTAGCCCGCAAAGGTTTTCAGTTTCCACCGACAACGAGAGGCATCGGACCGAAGGTGGATTCATCTTGGCATGTGTGTTATGGTGTGGATCATGGTGAGATTCCATACCAAAGTTCGGGCACATGCGTACACATGAGTCCCTCCCACCGGCTCGAACTGAGGGGGCTACGCATCGTAAACCTCTGTGTAGTGCGTTTCCGGTTTGCGAAGCATGTGCCACGTCAAAGTTGTGCACTGGTTATTCAAACATCAGACAACACATGGTAACATGCATGCGGTGGTTGTCCTATGACACTCGCTTGCGTGTGACTCTCTCTGTGGGACCGTGAGGTCTTCGTCGATCAATTGAACGTACAACGAGAGAGAGGTTAATTTGACCAACAAGGATGGCTCTTTTTTTGTTTGTGTTACGTATATGCACGGTAGGAGTATGTAGTACATGTCAAAGAGGGGGCAACATGTATACTATATATATATATGTGTCATAACCTCGCTCAATGTGGGGACTTTCCGGTTCCCGAGGCAGGTGCCACATCAAAGTTGTGCATTGGTATTCAAACATCATGCAATACCATGCAGGCGGTGGTTGCCCTATAGGAACTCACTCACGTGCAGCGCTTCCATCTGTGGGCCTGCGAGGCTGTCCTCCATCACTTTGACTCAACGAGAGAGAGGTTAATTTGACCATCAAGGAATGACGATTCTTTTTGGTTTTTGCTATACAATATAAGTATCTATATACCACGCGTCGAATGGGGGCATAGCACATACCACACATCATGAACCTCGCTCTCTGTGGGGACTTTTCGGTTTCTGGTGCCACATCAAAGTTGTGCGTTGTGTCTTCAAACATCACACAAACACCTCTTTGGGCCACATGTAGACGGTGGCACGTAGTCCTATATAAGATGCTCACTCGCGTGCGACGTACGCTTCATTCCTGTGGGCCCGCGAGGTCATCGTCCATCACTTTGACCCAACGAGAGAGAGGCACATTTGACAAACAAGGAGGATTAATTCTTTTAGGGCTATGTTAGGGTAGGAGTATATATATAGTACGTGTCGAAGGGGGGATGGGACAAACATATACTAGGTGTCACATGAACCTCACTCTGTGTGGGGACTTTGCGGTTTTTGAGGCAAATGCCACATCAAAAGGTTGTGCATTAGGTATTCAAAACATCACAACCACACACCTCTCCATATATATGTTTTGGCACACATGCAAGCGATGGTGGTTGTCCTGTGGCACTCACTCACGTGGTTATCGGCGATGCTTCCATCTGTCGGCCCGTTTGGTCCATCACTTTCATCGACAGTGAGAGAGGTTAATTATTTTGACTTAGGAGGGGATTAATTTTTTGTTTGTCTCGCGATATAGGTCATGATTTGAGATTACATATATAATAGCGCATGTGTACACATGAATCCATCCCGCTCGATCGAGGGGGGACGAGCACATGACACATCATGAAGCTCTTGCTCTGTGTGGGGACCTATGCGATTTTGAATGCATGCACCACATCAATGTTGTGCATTAGGTATTCAACACATATGCATGCATCACGCACCTCCATAAATATGTTTGGGACACATGCATGCAATGGTTGTCTTTGGACACTCTCACTCGTTTGCTTATGGGCGGCAAGCCTATATATATTCGTGGGCCCGCGTGGACGTCCATCATTTCGACCGATGACGAGAAAGGTTACCAGGGTGGATTCTTCTTCTTTGGTTCGTGTTACTGTATAGTAGGTCGATCATTCCAGGCCTAATTAAGTTTGAGCGCATGCATGCGACACATCATGAACCCTCGCTCAGTGTGGGGATTTTACGGTTCCAAAGCATGGTGCCACATCAAATTTGCGCATTGCATATTCAAACACCACACACACCACTTCCATATACATAATTGGGCCACATGCACAAAGTGGGTTTTGCCTTCAGACAGTACTCCCTCGCGAGGTTATCGGCGACAAGATAGCCCATTTTGCAGGGCCTTGTGGATGTCCATCACTTTGACCAACAACGAGCAAGAGAGGTTATATGATCAAGTTGGATTCTGTTTGGTCTGTGTTACAATACGTCTTGGTGAGATGCCCTCCCCCCTGACATGTGTGTGTGGCGGGGGGGGGGCTACTTTGCACTACCCGCAACCTCCGTGGGGTCGGGGAAGTCCGGTTATTTTGCGAGGCACACGTGCCACATCAAAGTTGTGAATGGTAGTTAAATATCACACCACACCCTTTTCATACATCTAGTATAGAGCGACCCGCAGGTGGTCCGTATGTGGTCTCACCCATCTCCGGCCACAAACACACATTTGTGGGTTGATACACGGTCCACCTTTGTCCGAAAGCGAAAGGGGAAGTTTGACCATATATATGATGGACTCCTATAGGTTTTGTGTTACGGTAGGGTGATATTTCAAACCTAACTATCTGGGGGCATGCATTCGTAGCTAGGATTCCCTTACCACCGACAAGAAGTGGGGTTCATAGGGGGTGGCTGACTAGCAATACTGTGCTTTGTGCGACAGGTGCCACATCAAAGTTGTGCATTGGGTAGTCGAACATCAAACCACCCTTTTCATACATATATTTGGTACAGATGCAAGTGTGTTTGTGTTCTGACCCTTTCCCGTGTTATTCTTTTTGCCAAATTTATAAACAACACACGAGTTGGATGTAGAAACCGTCTGCGATTGGGTACGCAACAGACACGGTTCGGTCATACTACCCGCGTGCCACGCCCGTGCCCCTGCAGTCACTCACATCAGCACAATACATTGGGCTCCATGAGGCTTGCCTCCCACTCTCAAAAATATCTACTGCCTCATAATCTCAAAAATATCTACCGCCAAGAAGGATTTTATGTTTATAGCACATGATTAGTATGTGCGGACGCGATGTCTGTTACTCCCGCTCTGCTTCAATCCCTTGATTCAAAATTTTAGTAGCCCCAGCATTTTACTCCCGCCTCTGCATCCCTTGCAATCTCAAAAATATATGCTCGCCCTTGATTCAAACTTTCAGTAGCCCCGCCTTGTTACTCCCGCCTTTGTACCCCTCGCAATCTCAAAAATATCTGTCCGCCCTTGATCCAAATTTTCAGTAGCCCTGACATTTTACTCCCACCTCTGCATCCCTTGCAATCTCAAAAATATCTGCTCGCCCTTGATGCAAATTTTCAGTAGCCCGGCATTTTACTCCCGCCTAGTAAAATTTTCAGTTGCCGTGGTATTTCCTCAAACACCACCTTGCCCCTCCCCCCTCCACAAACACCACACACACACCACCCCTCCCTCGCTCGAAACCATTGGTAGGTCGCCACCATCGTCGCCGCTGCCACCTCCATCCTGAACCTCTGCCTGTGTGCCGGGGAGCTCGAGGAGCCAATGGCCGAAAAGAGGTTTATCGTGGCCTATTCATCCGATGCCGGCAAGGTGGCCGCCGAGGTGTCCTCGTCATCCTCCGCGGGCTCTTTATCGATCAGCCATCGCCGGTCGCCCGATCCGCCCGTCACCGCGCCCCTACGCCGGTTCGAGGACTTCCCCGTCCTCCCTCGGGCCCAGTCGCTGACGAGGTCCTACCTCGGGGTCCAGCAGCGGCGGTGGGGGACGTGGGTCGCCAAGATTACGGATCGAGAGACCCACACCCGCCGGTGGCTCGGTAGCTTCCACACGACCGAGCTTGCGGCCATGGAGTATGACCGCTGGTAGGTCCGCTACCATGGCATGGCGGCTAGGCTCAATTTCCCCTTTGGCACGCGTCCGGTCGACCTCGTCCCACCGGAGCCAGGGGTGGTGAGCTCGGATATGGCGCGGGAGGACCGCGCGGCATGGGAGCGCCTCGAGGCCGAGGCCGCCGATGAGGCCTACATGCAAGAGCTCCGCCGGCAGCACCCGGAGCTCGTGGAGGCGGAGCGGGTGATCTTTGCTGGCGTGGAGGGCGGCGAGGTTATCGTGCTCTCCTCCGATGACGAGGTCGAAGGCGGCGCGGAGGGCGTCGAGGTGGGCGGCGAGGACGAGGAGATCAACGTCGACGAGTGGAGGAGTGTCTTCCCCAACGACCCCGACGACGGCACCGACCTGGACCCGTCTCGCGGCACACCGTACCTAACAAGGAAGGATTGGCTCGACCTCCACTTCGACCAAAAGTAGTTTAGTTTAGTTTAAATTTATGTTTTATGTTCGGTTATGCAAAACTATCTATGTTTATGTTTGAATGCATGCTACTTTCGGTTGAACCTGCTTTAAACATGATCAAATTGAAGTTTACAGCGTTAAGTTTAGGGGATCGACTAGAAACGGCCAAAAATTGCTGGAGTATAAATTTGCCGTTAACTTTTAGGGGATCGGCTAGAGATGGCCTGATGCCTTGTTTATTTTAGTTCTTCACAATGTGATGCTCTATATGTGCAACTATTTGCCGTGCAGTTCAATTTCATCAATAACAGTTTCAACAATACCACTATGAATTACGATATTTGGTTGTTGTTAAGGATGTTGCAGTTAACATGCCTTTTCATTTTTTTAACAATAACTAGTGTACTTTAGACCTGCACAATACCAGTTTGTCGTGGTAGAACACGGCCACCTATGGGACCATCGGCCCCTTTGTGGTTCGACAGGGGGGAGGTCGCATTGCACAAAGAGCGGAGGCCATGGGACAGCGCAGCAGTGATGACGCCGGTGGTTTTTACCTATGTTTGGGCCGCTGGGAAGCGTAAAACCCTACTCCTGCTTTGGTGGATTGATGGAGGGACCGTGAAGAACGCGCGGCGTTCAAGCCCGGCAAGGTCGCCTTGGGGAGAGCAGCTACACGCGTATGAGTACACGAGGGTCTGAATCCTTTCTACGGTTGCCACGGTCCTCCTTTTATAGGCTAAGGGGTTACCACGATGGCAAAACAGTCATTATCCAGTGATTAGATAGCTAACAGTGCTATCATACCTAACTCTGGCAGTTAGGACAAAGTGCATTAAATGCACTACCATGTGTCACGCTGTGGATGCGGCCCGGCAGGCCTACCACGCCGCTTAGTCATCTTCCGCCTATCTGCTTGACACGCCTCTGGACGAGTGCCTGATGCGGCTTGAACTACGTCGGTATTTCCCCAAAGAGGAAGGGATGATGCAGCACAGCTACGGTAGGTATTTCCCTCAGTGATGAGACCAAGGTTATCGAACCAGTAGGAGAACCACGCAACACTACGTAAACAATACCTGCACACAAAGAATAAATACTTGCAACCCAACGTAAAAGAGGGGTTGTCAATCCCTCCCGGGTAAAAAGATAGATAAAATTGTAGTAGATTAGATAAATAGATCTCGCGGGAACGCGAGATAAAATAAATAAATAAAAATTGCAGCAAGGTATTTTTGGGTTTTTGGATTAATAGATCTAAAAATAAAAGCGAATAAAATAGATATCGAAGGCAAATATGATAAAGAAGAGACCCGGGGGCCGTAGATTTCACTAGTGGTTTCTCTCGAGAAAAATAGCATACGGTGGGTAAACAATTTACTGTTGGGCAATTGATAGAACTTCAAATAATCATGACGATATCCAGGCAATGATCATTATATAGGCATCACATCCAAGATTAGTAGACCGACTCCTGTATGCATCTACTACTATTACTCCACACATCGACCGCTATCCAGCATGCATCTAGTGTATTAAGTTCATGGAGAAACGGAGTAATGCAATAAGAACGATGACATGATGTAGACAAGATCTATTAATGTAGGAATAGACCCCATCTTGTTATCCTTAATAGCAATGATACATACGTGTCATTTCCCCTTCTGTCACTGGGATTGAGCACCGTAAGATCGAACCCATCACAAAGCACCTCTTCCCATGGCAAGAAAGATTCGAAGAAGAAATACGAGGCTATAAGTAATCATGCATATAAGAGATCAAAAGACTCAAATAACTTTCATCGATAAAAACATAGATCTGATCATAAACTCAAAGTTCATCGGATCCCAACAAACACGTCGCAAAAAGAGTTACATCAAATAGATCTCCAAGAGACCATTGTATTGAGAATCAAAAGAGAGAGAGGAAGCCATCTAGCTACTAACTACGGACCCGTAGGTCTACAATGAACTACTCACGCATCATCGGAGAGGCACCAATGAGGATGATGAACCCCTCCGCGATGGTGTCTAGATTGGATCTGTGGTTTCTGGAACTTGCGGTGGCTAGAATTGTTTTTCGTCGACTCCCCTAGGGTTTCTGGAATATTGGGGTATTTATAGAGCAAAGAGGCGGTGCGGGAGGCCACCGAGGTGGGGACGACCCACTAGGGTGCGCCTGGGCCCCCAGGCGCGCCCAGGTGGGTTGTGCCACCCTCGGGGCACCCCTCTGGTACTTCCTTGGCCTAACTTGTGTCTTCTGGTCCAGAAAAAATCACCAAAAAGTTTCTCTGCGTTTGGACTCCGTTTGGTATTGATTTTTTGCGAAGTAAAAAACAAGCAAAAAACAGCAACTGGAACTGGGCACTATGTCAATAGGTTAGTCCCAAAAAATGATATAAAATTGCTATAAAATGATTGTAAAACATCCAAGAATGATAATATAACAGCATGGAACAATCAAAAATTATAGATACGTTGGAGACGTACCAGCATCCCCAAGCTTAATTCCTGCTCGTCCTCGAGTAGGTAAATGATAAAAATAGAATTTTTGATGTGGAACACGCTGCCTAACATGTTCATCTCATAATCTTTTCTTTGTAGCATGGACAGTTGGAATTTTATATGATTCAAAGCAATAGTCTAGTTTTGACATGAAGATTTCAATACTCAAGCATATCAACAAGCAACCATGTCTTTCAAAATATCAACACTAAAGCAAGTTATCCCTAGCCCATTATGCTCAATCATTGATCCATTCATGAAACACACTCGCATATTAGCTACACCTAATGCTCAAGTACGATCATAGTGCCCCTTAATTGGTGTTTTATAAGAGAAGATGGAGACTCAAGTAAAAATAAAAATTGCATAAAGTAAATAGAAAGGCCCTTCGCAAAGGGAAGTAGGGATTTGTAGAGGTGCCAGAGCTCAAAGCAAAAAAGATAAAGATAAAAACATTTTGGGTGGCATGCTTTTCCTGTCAACGAAAACGATCGAGTAGTTCCCAATACTTTCCATGCTAGATATATCATAGGCAGTTCCCAAACAGAAAATAAAGTTTATTCCTTTTTCCACCATACTTTCACATTCCACGGCTAACCGAATCCATGGGTGCCGTCCATACCAACACTTTCCAAGGAATTTATTATTTGACAACATAAAGTAAATTCATTTTTCATTTCGGGACTGGGCATCCCTAATACCTTTGCCATACTCTCATGCAATGACAAGTGAATAAACACTCATCTTGAGAATAACACATCTAGCATGGAAAAATATCAGCCACCCCCTACCATTACATGAGCGGTATGAGCACACAAAAGAGAAATTTATTTTGAAAATTAGAGATGGCACATACAAATTTGCTTAGAACGGCAAAAGAATACCGCATATAGGTAGGTATAGTGGACTCATGTGGCAAAACTGGTTTAAGGATTTTGGATGCACAAGTAGTGATCATACTTAGTGCAAATGAAGGCTAGCAAAAGATTGAGAAGCATCCAACCAAGACACGAAAAATCTCATAAGCGAGCATTAAGCATAACTAACGCTGAATAATGCACCACAAGTAGGATATAATTTCATTGCATAACTATTGACTTTCGTGCTAGCATAGGGAATCACAAACCTTAACACCAATATTCTTACTAAAGCATAATTACTCATCAACATGACTCACATATTATATCATCATATCGCAAAACTATTACAAAGAATCAAGTTTATTTTGTCCAATGATGTTCATGAAAGTTTTTATTATATCCCTCTTGAATATCTATCACTTTGGGACTAATTTCATATGTTGCTTTTGATAGCTCAAACATATCTAAGTGAAGAACATGAGCATAAAAAAATTCTTCTCTCAAAATAATTTAAGTGAAGCATGAGAGAGTTTCTTAAAAATTTACTAACTCGCAAATAAATCTAATTGAAGCATGAGAGCATTTCTTCAAAAATACTAAAGGACACCGTGCTCAAAAAGATAAAAGTGAAGCACTAGAGCAATTCCATAGCTCATAAAGATTTAAGTGAAGCATAGAGAGCAATTCTAACAAATCATAGCATAATTTTGGCTCTCTCAAATAGGTGTGTCCAGCAAGGATACTTGACTAAAAATAAAAAAATAAAACAAGCAAAGATTCATATCATACAAGACGCTCCAAGCTAAACTCATGATATGTGACGAATAAAAATATAGCTCCAAGTAAAATACCGATGGTCGTTAGAAGAAAGAGGCGATGCCACTCGGGCATCCCCAAGCTTAGTTGCTTGCTTATCTTTGGATAATGGCTTGGGGTGCCATGGGCATCCCCAAGCTTAGGCTCTTCTTACTCCTTATTCCTTCATCCATCGTGATCTCACCCAAAACTTGAAAACTTCAATCACACAAAACTCAACTAAACCTTCGTGAGATCCGTTAGTATAAGAAAACCAATCTTTACTTTAAGTACTGTATAAAACCCATTCAAATTTTGTTATTGCATTATATCCACTGTATTCTAACTTTATCATGGCTCATACCCTCCAATACAAACCATAGATTCATCAAAATAAGCACACAATGCAAAGAAAACAGAATCTGTCAAAAACAGAACAGTCTGTAAAGATGCGAATTGTTATCATACTTATGTAACTTCAAAAATTCTGAAAAATTAGGAAAACAGAGGAAATTTTTATATAAATCTTGTGTAAAAAACTCAGAGTTTTTCGTCACTTATGTGAATTTGAACAAATTGTTTACTGGACGCAAAAGTTTCTGTTTTTCAACAAGATCAAATCAACTATCACCAAAGCTATCCCAAAGGCTTTACTTGGCACAAACACTAATTAAAACACAAAAAACACAATCATAACAGTGGCATAATTGTGCAAAAACTCAAGAACAGAAAGGAAAAGACAAAAATAAATTTTATTCATTGGGTTGCCTCCCAACAAGCGCTATCGTTTTATGCCCCTAGCTAGGCATAATGCAAGGATCTAAGTATTGTCATCTTTAGTCCTAGATCCATAAGATGCCCTCATGATTGATTCATATGGTGGCTTAATTCTTGTTCTAGGTAAGTGTTCCATACCTTTCCTTAGTGGAAATTGAAATTTAATATTGCCTTCTTTCATATCAATCACAGCACCGATAGTATGTAAAAACGGTCTACCAAGAATAATTGGACAAGACGAATTGCAATCAATATCCAGAACAATAAAATCTATGGGCACATAATTCCTATTTGCAAGAATAAGAACATCATTAATTCTTCCCATAGGCTTTTTAATAGTAGAATCCTCCAAGTGCAAATTTAAAGAACATTCTTCAATATCGGTAAGACCAAGCACATCACATAAAGATTTCGGAATTGTAGAAACACTAGCACCCAAGTCACATAAAGCAACACACTCATAATTTTTAATCTTGACTTTGATAGTAGGTTCCCATTAATCATGTAATTTTCTAGGAATTGAGATCTCTAATTCCAACTTTTCTTCTAAAGCTTTCATCATAGCATCAACAATATGTTTAGTAAAATCTTTATTTTGTTCATATGCATGGGGTGAATTTATCATGGATTGCAACAAAGAAATACAATCAATCAAAGAACAATTATCATAATTAAAATCTTTGTAATCCAAAAGAGTGGGCACATCACTAGTTAAAGTTTTGACCTCTCCAAACCCACTTTTATCAATTTTCTCAACAAGATTTTCACCCTCCGAATTATCGGGACGCCTTCTAGCTAAAGTTGACTCTTCTTCAGTCCCTTTATCATCAATATTAATTTTACTAAACAAAGAATCAATAGAAGAAGCACCAATCACTTTAAGATCTTCTTTATTTTTATGAAAGCAATCGCTAGAAAATGCTTTTTCTAAAAATTCTCTTTTGGCTATTAATGTGTGCGCCTTGTCTCAAACTGGACGATTTTTTACCACGGCATATATGTGACATGTCATGAAACCATGCCAAGTTTCATGTTTTTTGGGTAAGTTTTTGATTTATTGGGATTTAAAAACTAAGATTCTCAATGTTTCAGGACGACGAGACGTTTGTAATTCATTCCCATTCCTTCAATGAGACCTAAACATGCATCCAATGACACATGTATGATCTTCCACCCATTTTGCTTCACTGGAGCATGTGCTTGTAGTTCAAATTTGAATTATGGACTACATTAAATGCATAGAAAACTCAATTAATATATAAAATGGCCAAACGAACCCTAAACAGTTTCAAATTTCAGCACGACACTCATGTTATTCTATGTTGCCTGTAGAAAACAAAATTCAAGGCGAGAAGAGGCAGCGATTATCGTTTCACCCACAAGAGGGGCATGTTTCCCTACCGGAACCACGATGGTTACGAGAAGCTTCGTTTTGTAAGAGGCTTGTAGTATAGCTTGGCCCAAATTTGACAATTGTTTTACCACGACATATATGTGCCATGTAGTGACACCATGCCAAGTTTCATGATTTTCTGGTGAGTTTTGGATTTACGGAGATCTAAAAACCGAGATTCGCAATGTTTGAGGTCGAGCCAGGATGCTGAGACGGTCGAATTCATTCCCATTCCTTCCATGGGACCTAAACATGCAGCCCAAGGACACATGTACAATTTTTCTAGCCATTTTGGTGCACTGGAGCATGTATTTGTAGTTTGGATTTGAATTATGGACATTAAATGCCTAGAAAACTCAATTAATGAATAAAAAAGGTCAAACAAACCTTGAATAATTTCAAAGTTCAGCGCGAATCTCCCGTTGTTCCATGTTGCGTGTAGAAGAAAATACAAGGCTAGAAGAGGGAGCGATTATCGTTTCGCCCACAAGAGGACACGTTTCCCTATCAAAACCACGAGGGTTCTTGCGACAGGCTCCGGTTTGTAAGAGGTTTGTAATAAAGCTTGGCCCAAATTGGACAATGTTTTTACCATGACATATATGTGCCATGACGTGACACCATGCCAACTTTCATGACTTTCTGTGAGTTTTGGATTTACGGGGACTTAAAAAATGAGATTCCAAATGTTTGAGGACGAGCCAGGATGCCTGTACGGTTGTAATTCATTCTCATTCCTTGCATGGGACCTAAACATGCACCCAAGGGCACATGTATGATTTTTCTAGCCATTTTGGTGAACTAGAGCATGTATTTGTAGTTCAGATTTGAATTATGGACATTAAATGCCTAGGAAACTCAATTAATGTAAAAAAGGCCAAATGAACCCTGAGTAATTTTAAATTTTAGCACGGATATCCTGTCTTTCCATGTTGCCTGTAGAAGAAAATACAAGGCAAAAAGAGGTAGTGATTATCGTTTCGCCCACAAGGGGGACACATTTCCCTATCGGAACCACGAGGCTTCTTGAGAGAAGCTCCGGTTTGTAAGAGGCTTGTAATAAAACTTACCCCAAAATGGACAAAAAAATTCCTTGACATATATCTGCCATGTCGTGACACCATGCCAAGTTTCACGTTTTTCGGGTGAGTTTTGGATTTACAGGGATTTAAAAACCAAGATTCTCATGAAATGTTTTCAAATAGCACACGGTTCACTCACGAAAGCCGTGTGCCTACCAAATCGTGGCCGATGCCCCTGCTGCGCGCGTGATCTGAGTCATGCGTTCTGATTGGCCAGAACCCAAACCCCACGGATTGTACGCCTGCACCGTTGGATGCTCCCAGATCGAACGACAATCCTCTTCCCTTTCGACAGCACATGCAGTTCCGGTTGTGATTTTATTTATATGGGTAAGCACTGTGCGCATGCGTCGTGCTAGCTCACGCTTCCTTCTCTACTAAGTTTTCCATATTCATGTAAAAAAATGTTTTCCATATTAATGTTGTTATATATCCAAACACACAACCGTTTCCCGTCACTCCTCACATCGGTTTCCCGCCTCTTCTCCCATCATTTTCCCACTGCCAGTGTCAGTGCTCATAGAAGGCAAGGCGGCGACACACCGGCCATGTAATTATTATACACAGTTTCTAAAAGCACAAACGTGTGTGATAGTAGGGAGTAGGTCCCATAGGGTGACCAGCATGAAACGCCTTAAAGGCAAGGAGGCAATTCCTATCAGCAAGGGGCGGCTTCCCATCCGCTAGCCTAGTCGAATAGAACACAGAAGTTTAGCGTGGTCGGGCTGGAGTAGTCTAAGGATGGGTGACCCGGTGGGAAGTTACATATCTCAAGCTTCATTTAAACGCGATCATACGGTCATTATAGATATAAATGTCTCTATAGTAACCTGTCATGACGATTATATAAACCTTGGGATCCTTGTTTTTCTAATTTGTAGACTATGTTTTTTATTGGTCATTTTTTGTTCTAAAAAATCAAAGAATGATCGACATATGTAGGCCCACACAAATTATCCCTTTGACCCAACGCATGAGAAGGGTTTACTCTTTGCTCCGTGTGGTATGTTAGAGCAAATCAAGTTTCAGCACATGCGTTGGACGACACCCGGCCCCTACCCCCCACCCGCCTAGAAGTTGCGTTCCCGACATAGTACGTCTTTAACCTGTCCGCGGGGGTACGATGTTCAGTTTGTAATTCTACTGATGTAGTTGGTGCCCCGTCGAACTTGTGCTTTCGGGATTTGAACAAATCACACACTAGACCCATACATTTTTTTCAGGCCGCATGCAGGGTATAGGGGGGCGGGTGTTCTGATCGAGCATGCATGTCTCCCTTGTGCGGTTTATAGACGCCGCACATATATGTGGCTCCCCGAGGTATATTTATATATATATCATCCTTGATCGATAACGAGGGAGCCCCACACAATCTATCCCTTTGACCCAACATACGAGAAGGGTTTGACCATGATGGTTTCCTATTGCTATGTGTGCCATCTTAGACCAAATAAATTTTGAGCGCATGCGTTGGACGACACCCCCCCCCCCCGCCTCGAAGTTGGGGAACCGACATCGTACGTATGGAACCTGGCTTGGGGTCGGGTACGGTGTTCGGTTTGTGATACGTCTCCAACGTATCTATAATTTATGAAGTATTCATGCCATGTTTACAACAATTCTATATGATTTTGGTATGATTTGATTAGAACTAACCCGGACTGACATTGTTTTCAGCAGAACTATCGTGGTGTCATTTTTTGTGCAGAAATAAAAGTTCTCGGAATGGGCTGAAATTTTACATAGAATATTTTTGGAAAATATAAAAAATACTGGAACGAAAAGATATCGGAGAGGAGTCCCGAGGCAACCACAAGGGTGGAGGGCGCCCCCTGCCTTGCCGTCGCCTCGTGGGCCCCCTTGACTTGTCCTCGACGCCAACACCTCCTATAAATACCAAAACCTCCAGAAATAAACCTAGATCGCGAGTTCCGCCACCGCAAGCCTCTGTAGCCACGAAAAACCAATCGGGAGCCCGTTCTGGCAAACTGCCGGAGGGGGAAACCATCACCGGTGGCCATCTTCATCATCCCTGCGGTCTCCATGACGAGGAGGGAGTAGTTCACCCTCGGGGCTGAGGGTATGTACCAGTAGGTATGTATTTGATCTCTCTCTCTCTCTCGTGTTCTTGATATGGCACGATCTTGATGTACCGCGAGCTTTGTTACTATAGTTGGATCATATGGTGTTTCTCCCCCTCTATCTTCTTGTGATGAATTGAGTTTTACCTTTGAGGTTTCACTATTATCGGATTGAATACTATTATGGATTTGAGAACACTTGATGTATGTCTTGCGTGGGATACCCGTGGTGACAATGGGGTGTTCTATTGATTCACTTGATGTATGTTTTGGCACTCAACTCGCGGATTCCCGAGGTGACATTGGGGTAATCTATGCATAGGGGTTGATGCATGTTTTCGTCCTTGTTTCTCCGGTAGGAATCTTGGGGCACTCTTTGAGGTTCTTTGTGTTGGATTGAATATTATGAATCTGAAGTTGTTTGATGCGTATCGTATAATTGACCCACGGATACTTGTGGTGACATTGGAGTATCTAGGTGACATTAGGGTTGATTGATGTGTGTCATATGGTGTTATTTTACTACGAACTCTAGGGCTGTTTGTGACACCTATAGGAATAGCTCAATGGATTGATCGGAAAAAATAACTTTGAGGTGGTTTCGTAACCTACAAGCAATTTCATCTTATGTTCTCCGTGATAGGAACTTTGGAGTGACTTTTGTCGCACGTTGAGGGATAGCCATATGATCTAATTATGTTATCATTGTTGAGAGAACTTGCACTAGTGAAAGTATGAACCCTAGGCCTTGTTTTCAAGCATTGCAATACCATTTTTGCTCACTTTTGTTACTTGCTACCTTGCTGTTTTTATATTTTCAGATTACAAAAACATATATCTGCCATCCATATTACACTTGTATTACCATCTCTTTGCCGAACTAGTGCACCTATACAATTTACCATTGTATTGGGTGTGTTGGGGACACAAGAGACTCATTGTTATTTGGTTGCAGGGTTGTTTGAGAGAGACCATCTTCATCCTACGCCTCCCACGGATTGATCGATAAACCTTAGGTCATCCACTTGAGGGAAATTTGCTACTGTCCTATAAAACTCTGCACTTGGAGGCTGTAACACCCCATGTCATTAGCCACAGTAATCACTTTTGATAATGACAAGTCAGCATATTTAACAGTGCATAATCATCATTAGCATCATATTGCATTTCAACTCCTAACTCAAATTCAAATTTAAATGAAAGTGGAAAATAAAAGTTGTGCAACATAAAAACTAAAAATATTCAATAAATGACAAATAATACAGAGGCTAATCTAAAATTGTAACCAACAATTTATAAATTTGATAGGTGGCTCTAACTTTACCAAAACAGTAGGGATTAATACATATTATTTATTATAAAATTTGTGTGAGGTCCAGTTGACTCCAAACTAATTTTTGGCAGTGGTAGAGGATGCCTAGTAATTATTGGAACAATTCCTATGTTTTACAAAAATCATTTTGAGGCCTAACTATTTACTAAACAGAGACATGTGAATAAATAAAAAGAAAAGGACAAAACAAAACAAAACAGAAAAATAAAAAAAATAAAATTCCCCCCCGGCCCAACTGGGCCACGGCCACCAGGCCGGCCCAGCTCCCCCTCCCTATAGTGCCTCCCCGAGGCCCCGAACCCTAATCCCCCCCCCCACCGACACATCCCCCCCTCGCTCTCCCCCCGATCCATTCTGGATCGGGCGTCGGCCCGACGTGCCCCTCGCTCGTACCTCGCCGCCTCGGCCCGACGCGCTCGACGCCGACAACCGCGCTCGCCCGCTCCCGCCGCTCGCCGCGCTCCGCCCCTGCTCGCACATGCCCCGTGCGGCCGTGCTCGCCCGACGGCCCGCCCGAACTCACCCGCGCCTGCTCGCGCACGCGCCCGCGCGCACTCGCTGCCGCCCGTGTCGCCGCGCCCCTGCCGCCGCCCGCGCGCACGCACAAGCGCACACTCCGGCGCACGCGCGCCGCGCCCGTCGCCCGCGCCCGTGGCCCCGTGCCACTAACCAGTGGGCCCAGTTCCCCCCTGGCCCAATGACAAGCGGGGCCCAGCCCCTAAAAACGATTAAAATAAATAAATAAAAATGAAATAGAATTATTAAAATTAATAATTAATTAAATAATTAATTAGTAATTAATTAGTTTAATTAATCCTAATTAGATTAACCTAATCACTAGTTAAGTTAATTAAGCCCTGATTAGCCTAACAGTCTATGACAGCTGGCCCCCACCTGTCAGATTGTGCTGATGTCAGCATGATGTCATTCTGACGTCATCAACTACTGTTTCGGATAATGTTTAATTTAAATAAATAATTAAATTCCAGAAATTAATAAAAACTTTAGAAAATCATATTAAATAATCCGTAACTCTGATGAAAATACTTTATACATGAAACTTGCTCAGAATTCCGATACGAACCCGAATACGCCCTCCGTATTCCTGTCAGATGCCTCTAGCTATAAGAACATTGAACTTTTAGACCGATTTCGATAAATGAATAGTGTCCAACTTCAATTAAATAAATCCGAATAAATTCCTAAATTAACTAAATCATTTAGTTAGGCAGTAGAACACCCCGGCATATCATTTAGGCATGTCATACATATTGTTTGCATTATTGCCGTGAATTTATTGTTTCTCTCCCCCTCATTCTCCCTCGATAGACGCCGAGACCGACGATGCTGCACCTGGGTACGACTACACTACCGACGAGCAGCCCGTTGGCGATCTCTCTCTCTTGCCAGAGCAACCAGGCAAGCCCCCCCTTGAGCATCCATATATCGCCCAGTCTATTCTCCTGCTTGTATTAGATTTTGCTACTGTTAATGTATGCTCCTATTATGATGCATAGCCTGCTGTTGTAACCTGTTCATTGCTACCTTACCTGCCTATGATAAACTGTTTAGTATAGGTTGGTAGTGAACCATCCGTGACCCCACCACCTTATCCTTGTTGCCCCTGCTTGATCATCGACGACTCGATCAACGTGATCGTCGACCAGAGACCAACACCTCACTTCACACCCCCTTAGTTGTACGACTCTGCGTAGTAACTATCGAGTGTCGAGGGTGATACCTCGTAACGCACTCCCGATGAATACTCTACAGTGTAGCTGTTCGGTCGTGGTCATCGAGGGTGATTCCTCCTTCTCCACTTCCGATATGACTGTCATGCAACCCTCAGTGTGAACCTCGAGGGTGATGCCTCATACATTCACCCTAATGATTTCGTCGAATGGAATCCGCCGAGGGTGATTCCTCGGGTTTCCCCCTTGATGTTATGACCACACGATTACTTGACCTTTGTTACAGGCGAGACCACCCTGGTGGGTACCCACTGGGGATCTATGATGTCGGGTGTGCCGGAAGGGCACTCGAGTGTGATATTGTGGCGGAGCATCAGAGACTCTGATTGTCTCCGCGTGATACTAATTGAGCCTATTGGATTTGGGTGTGTGATCTGAGTGGGTCGACATGCCCTATACGCACTACCACCACGCGGGATAATGGTTATGGGACCCTCTGCAATGTACGTTTCTCCCAAAAGCTCGTCTGACGTCACGATTCACCGTGTGGGCTGATTGTCGGGATTGGGCTGGATACTTCACTGACGAGTTCAGTGTCGCGCCTGCACCCCGGCCAGTCTCGCAACGTGCAGGGTGCCCAGGGCGATGGCCCAAGACCTCTGGGTGCATAGGTTAGTCTGGCGTGCTGACCTCTCTGCCGAGCCTAGGTAGGGCGTTGCTTCGTGTTGATCTTCCGAGGACGGGCATTACCCAGCAAGTGTGTCCGGCCAGAGTTGATCGAGCGTGTTGGGTAACAGTAGTGCACCCCTGCAGGGATGAATCATCTATCGATAGCTGGTCCTACGGTAAAGGACGCTCAGTTTGTGTATCCCGATCTACTACTTGAACTGGATACTTGTTACTTAATTGAGGCTTCGGGATCGCTTTCTCGCTTGGGAGTCGAGGAAGGATCTTTAAGCTGTACTTCAACATGTTTGTTAAATAAAATGCTATTCTACTCTCTTCTACTGCTGCAAGATGATGGCCTCGTGAAGATGTTTGAAGATGCTAGTCTTCGATAGGACTAGGCCTTCTCTCTATTCTGGCATTTCTGCAGCCCAGTCCACATATACAACCTTTCTCCATTGATAATGTTGCATATGTAGTATAGATCCTTGCTTGCTGAGTACTTCGGATGAGTACTCACGGTTGCTTTACTTTCTCTTTTCCCCATACCCCACCTTGGTGATACATCAGACGATGGAGTCCAGGAGCCAGATGCCACCACAGGAGCGTACTACCAGGAGGGTCCAGAGGGCACTTACTACTGGATCGAGCCAGCCGACCAGGAGTAGGATCGGAGGCTCCCAGGCAGGAGGCCAACGCCTTTCGATCTAGTGTCGCTATTTGTGCTAGCCTTCTTAAAGCAAAACTTGTCTAACTATGTCTGTACTCAGATAATATTTGTATGACTGACTTATGTAGTCGGATCTTCGGATCCCTGGTCTGTAATATTGTGGATCTCCATTTAAATTGTGTTAGAGTTGTGTTGTGATATCTTCCCGTGAGTCCCTGTGCTTGATCGTACATGTTTGCGTGTATGATTAGTGTACGATTGAGTCGGGGGCGTCACAGAGGCCCAACAATGTCTACAAGAAGAAAGGTTGCGTAGTAGACATCAAGCTCTTTTCTGGCGCCATTGCAGGGGAGGTTAGTGCTTGAAGGTATATCTTTAGATCTTGCAATCGAATCTTTTAGTTTCTTGTTTTATCACTAGTTTAGTTTATAAAAGAAAACTCCAAAAAAAATAGAATTGAGGTTGCCTCATATGCTTCATCTTTATAATGTCTTTCTTGAAAATGATGGATCGGAAAATTGTGCCAAAGTGTTAGAAGAAGAATGCTATAAATTGTTTGGCACTAAATATTTGAATGATGAGCATGATTGTAATGTTGTTAGTATGAATTCTTTGAATATCCATGAGTCTAATGATATGCAAAGCCATAAGCTTGGGGATGATATGTTTGATGAAGATGATATTTTTAGTCCCCAAAGTTTTGATGAGCAAATTTATTATGATGAAAGCATGCCTCCTATTTATGATGATTATATTGATGAAAGTGGGTTTGGAAGAGTGTTAACTCTAGGAAATAATGATCTCACTATTTTGGAGGGTGTTGAATCTTTTTACAATATTGATGAAAGTGGATTTGGAGAGGTCATGACTTTATTTAGTGATGAATCCATTATTTTGGAAGAGGTTCCAATTGATTATGAGAACAAAGTTGCTATCTATGATGATTATTGTGATGACATGTATGCTATAAAGAATAATGATAACCATGGAACTTGTCATCATGATTTTAATTTTCAATTGGATTATACCTCATATGATAGTTATGTTGTTGAGTTTGCTCCCACTACTATTCATGAGAATAAATTGGCTTATGTGGAGAATAATAAAATTTCTATGCTTGTAGATCATGAAAAGAATGCTTTATGTGGTGGTTATATTGTTAAATTCATTCATGATGCTACTCAAAATTATTATGAGGGAGGAATATATGCTTGTAGGAATTGCAATAATATCAAGTTTCCTCTCTATGTGTTGAAAATTTTGAAGTTATGCTTGTTTTGTCTTCCTATGCTAGTTGATTCTTGTTCCCATAAGTTGTTTGCTCACAAAATCCCTATGCATAGGAAGTGGGTTAGACTTAAATGTGCTAGTCATATTCTTCATGATACTCCCGTTCTGTTTCAATTCCTATCTTTTATGTGAGCATCATTGAAATCATCATGCCTAGCTAAAAAGGCATTAAAGAAAGTGCTTGTTGGGAGACAACCCAATATTTACCCCTACTGTTTTTGTGTGTTCACATGATTAAGCTACTTTAGTAATCATGTTTTGTAGCTTTCGTTTGAATAAAGTGCCAAGTAAAGCCTTTGGGATAGTGTGGTTGATAGTTGACTTGATTCTGTGCAAAAATAGAAACTTTTGCGTCCAGTACAGAAATTCCTATATTTTAATGGAACGTGGAAAAATTCTGAAATTTTTACAGTTGATTGGTATACAAATTGTATACGTTTTAATAATTTTTTAGAATATTTGGAGTTACAGAAGTATGACCTTAATTCAGATCTTCACAGACTATTATGTTTTTGACAGATTCTGTTTTCAATGCATAGTTTGCTTGTTTTCTAGTTTCTATGGCTTATATTCCTCAACATAAATTGTAGAGATCATAGGATATAGTAGGTATCATGTGATAAAAACTTTGAATCTTGTCTTGACAGTACCAAAGTGAATGATTTGTTTTATCATACTAACCCATCTCACAAAGTTCGGTTAAGTTTTGTGTGATTGAAGTTTTCAAGTTTTGGGTGAGATATCGATATGAGGAGAACAAGGAGTGGCAAGGCACTAAGATTGGGGATGCCCAAGGCACCCCAAGGTAATATTCAAGGAAGATCCAAGCAAATAAGCTTGGGGATGCCCCGGAAGGCATCCCCTCTTTCGTCTTCAACATTATCGGTAACCTCACTTGGAGCTATATTTTTATTCGTCACATGATATGTGTTTTGCTTGGAGCGTCATTTTATTTTATTAGTATTTTCTTGCTGTTATTTATATTAATGTTTTTCATCTTTTATTTCAATAAAAGTGTCAAGTTTAGCCTTTACCATGCTTATTTTGCAAGTCTATATGTTGCTATTTTGAAAACAGAAAGTTTTCTATCATTGTCTGAATTCTTATGGAAAGTCAGAATGTGGTAGAATCTTGAAATTTTTACACAATGAGTAACAAAAAAATTCTACAGTGTGGTAATTTTTCAGATTTTTGGAGTTAGGGAAGTATGAGTACAATTGCACTCTTTACAGACTGTCCTGTTTGACAGATTGCTGTTATGTTTGCATTATTTGCATATGTTTGCTTGTTTAATGATTCTATTTGAGGATAGGAGTATTAAATATGCAGAGGCATTTAGTATGCAATGTTAAATAATAATTTTAGTGATTTGCTACAGTAGAGAATGATAAGGTTTTGCATTTGATTTATACTAACTTATCTCACGAGTTCTTGTTGAGTTTTGTGTGGGTGAAGTTTTTAAGATTTAGGGAAACCGTGATATAAAAGGAATTAAGGAGACACAAAAGCTCAAGATTGGGGATGCCCAAGGCATCCCAATATAATACTTCAAGAAGTCTCAAGCATCTAAGCTTGGGGATGCCCCGGTTGGCATCCCACCTTTCTTCTTCAACAATGATCGGTTAGTATCGGTTGAGCCTAAGTTTCTGCTTCTTCACGTGATGTGTGCTATATTTAAAAAGTCATTTTATTTTTGTTTTGCTTGCTGTTTTAATAAAATACTTAGATCTGAAATTTTTAAATGAGAGAGAGTCCTCACACAGCTACTTAATTATTTGACTACTCATTGATCTTCACTTATATCTTTTTGGAGTAGTTTGTCATTTACTCGTGTGCTTCACTTATATCCTGTGAGTAAATGGTTGAATGAATTGAATATCATAAATCTGAAATTATATATGTTTCATATGCTTATCCCTTGGGGAGTAATGACTTCACATATAAGAAGTGAAGGTGGTAAATTTATTGAAAGTTAGCAAGCATAGTATTGGTCACTTGAACAATTCATGAAAGAATATTGAAGGAAGAGAGATTTCACATATAAATATACTATCTTGGACATCTTCTATGATTGTGAGCCCCATTAATTATTTTCAACCTTGAGCAAATTAGTTGAAGTTAAACAAGGAAGACAACATAATGAGTTATGTTTGGGTATATTTGTATAGAAGTTATATTGTTATGGATCCTCCAACATGTGGTGCTTGCTATTTAGAATCTTTTGCTAGCCAAAATTTCTATACCAAGCAGGAATACTGCTTGTGCATCCAAAATCCTTGAACCAAGTTTCTTCCATGAGTGTCCACCATATCTACCTATATATGCGGTATTTACCTGCCGTTCCAAGTAAATTTGCATGTGCCAAACTCTAAACCTTCAATTAATAATCTGTTTTGTATGCCCGAATCGCTCATGTAGTGACTAGGGGCTGTCAGTATCTTCCATGCTAGGTGGGTTATTCTCACGATGAGTGTTGATTCACTTGTCATTCACGAGAAAGTGGCTGGTAATCGGGATGCCCAGTCCCGTGCTCAAAGTCAAATCAAAATATAATATCAAACAAAACTCCCCCAGGACTGCTGTTGGTATGGATGGTACCTGTTGTTTCGGACCAGCCGTGGAGTGTGATTGTTGGTGGAGGGGGAGTAAAAACTTTACCATTCTGCTTGGGAACCGCCTATAATGTATCTAGCATGGAACATAGTGAGAACTCTTGGTTGTTATGTTGACAATGAAAGCATACCTCTCAAAATTATGTTCAACTCTGTTTAAAAGCTTCGAGCTATGGCACCTCTGCAAATCCACGCTTCCCTCTGCGAAGGGCCTATCTTTTACTTTTATGCAAGAGTCAGTAGTATCCCTTCTCATTCCAACCTACTCTTTAGTTGGCAAGCATCATGTGATGGGGAAAGATCTAAGCATATATGGCCATTCAAATATATTTGATCATAAATTATTATTGTTGACAATTATCTATATGATAAATAAGTTGGGAGGTGAAACACTAAGCCCCTATCTTTCTCTGTGTTCGATGGATGATATTTGTTCTAAAAATATACTTTGAGCGGTAGCAATCATGGAAGACTATATGATAGTTGAGTATGTGGGATTTGCTAAATCAAAGCTCTTACATAGACCCTTCCTGAAAATAAGATGAATTGCAATTGTTTGATGACTGAGAACATAGTTTGTTAGTTTTCAAGAAAGTTTATGGTCTATACTTTAACATGTGAATAGCTTGCTGCTTGATCATGAGAAGTTTTATGAGATGAGCTAATGTTTATGATATATAATGATGCTAGAAAAAGTGATTGAAATTATCATTGATCAAACTTGTGCACTTGCTAGCATTTACACTTCATAAATTATTTCTTTTATCATTTACCTACTCGAGGATGAGCAGGAATTAAGCTTGGGGATGTTGATACGTCTCCAACGTATCTATAATTTATGAAGTATTCATGCCATGTTTACAAAAATTCTATATGATTTTGGTATGATTTGATTAGAACTAACCCGGACTGACACTGTTTTCAGCAGAACTACCGTGGTGTCGTTTTTTGCGCAGAAATAAAAATTCTCGGAATGGGCTGAAAATTTACGAAGAATATTTTTGGAAAATATAAAAAATACTGGAACGAAAAGATATCGGAGAGGAGTCCCGAGGCAACCACAAGGGTGGAGGGCGCCCCCCTGCCTTGTCGTCGCCTTGTGGGGCCCCCTTGATTTGTCCCCGACGCCAACACCTCCTATAAATACCAAAACCTCCAGAAATAAACCTAGATCGGGAGTTCCGCCGCCACAAGCCTCTGTAGTCACGAAAAACCAATCAGGAGCCCGTTCCGGCACCCTGTCGGAGGGGGAAACCATCACCGGTGGCCATCTTCATCATCCCGGCGGTCTCCATGACGAGGAGGGAATAGTTCACCCTCGGGGCTGAGGGTATGTACCAGTAGCTATGTGTTTTATCTCTCTCTCTCGTGTTCTTGATATGGCACGATCTTGATGTACCGCGAGCTTTGTTACTATAGTTGGATCATATGGTGTTTCTCCCCCTCTATCTTCTTGTGATGAATTGAGTTTTACCTTTGAGGTTTCACTATTATCGGATTGAATACTATTATGGATTTGAGAACACTTGATATATGTCTTGCGTGGGATACCCGTGGTGACAATGGGGTGTTCTATTGATTCACTTGATGTATGTTTTGGCACTCAACTCGTGGATTCCCGAGGTGACATTGGGGTAATCTATGCATAGGGGTTGATGCACGTTTTCATCCTTGTTTCTCTGGTAGGAATCTTGGGACACTCTTTGAGGTTCTTTGTGTTGGATTCAATATTATGAATCTGAAGTTGTTTGATGCATATCGTATAATTGACCCACGGATACTTGTGGTGACATTGGAGTATCTAGGTGACATTAGGGTTGATTAATGTGTTTCATATGGTGTTATTTTACTATGAACTCTAGGGCTGTTTGTGACACCTATAGGAATAGCTCAATGGATTGATCGGAAAGAATAACTTTGAGGTGGTTTCGTACCCTACAAGCAATTTCATCTTATGTTCTCCGCGATAGGAACTTTGGAGTGACTTTTGTCGCACATTGAGGGATAGCCATATGATCTAATTATGTTATCATTGTGGAGAGAACTTGCACTAGTGAAAGTATGAACCCTAGGCCTTGTTTTCAAGCATTGCAATACCGTTTTTGCTCACTTTTGTTACTTGCTACCTTGCTGTTTTTATATTTTCAGATTACAAAAACCTATATCTACCATCCATATTACACTTGTATCACCATCTCTTCGCCGAACTAGTGCACCTATACAATTTACCATTGTATTGGGTGTGTTGGGGACACAAGAGACTCTTTGTTATTTGGTTGCAGGGTTGTTTGAGAGAGACCATCTTCATCCTACGCCTCCCACGGATTGATAAACCTTAGGTCATCCACTTGAGGGAAATTTGCTACTGTCCTACAAAACTCTGCACTTGGAGGCCCAACAACGTCTACAAGAAGAAAGGTTGCGTAGTAGACATCAGTTTGTAATGTAGTTGGTGCCCCATCGAAGTTGTGCATTCGGGATTTGAACACATCACACACCACCGTACCCATACATATTTTTGGGCCGCATGCAGTGTTTAGGGGGTCTTCTGATCGACCACGTCTCCCTTGTGCGGTTTTTTGTGATGACACGCATATCTGTGGGCTCCCCGAGTGTATATATATCATCCCTTTGACCGATAACGAGGGGTATGTGTTGGCCATGAATGGATTCCTCCTAGTTCGTGTTAGGGCCGGTCACCATCACATGTCGTTCAACCAAAGCTCGAGCTCATGTGTTGTCAGGATTCCCTCCCACACGCTCGGATTGCTGGGTTCGACCAACACCGTACCCTGCGTATCTCGTCCTTAACTACCTGGCTTTCATGGTTGTTGTGTGTATCGAGAGGCAGGCGCCACATCTAAATTGTACATTATTCGATATTGAAAACACACATCACCCCTTCCAACGTACATCATTTTGGGCTGCATGCAGGTGGTGCTGGTTTTGTGGTCCCTCTGATGCAAATTTTTTATGATGGTTCAATCTATTGGCCCAAGTGGTTTATATATATACTCTATCCATTTTTTATCGACAACAACAGTTGTCGTTTGACCAAGCGATAGATTCACTAGTCCGTCTTATGGTAGGTCATGGCGACATGCATGTATGACCAAAGTATCATTACGTGCATCCGCCCCGCTGACATGAAGTGGGAGGTGGGTCAAGCACCCTAGCTAGGTAGCTACGACATTATGTCATTATAGATATATCCAAGGGTGCTTTCGGGTTTGCGAGGCAGGTGCCACCAAAGTTGTGCATTGTGTATTTAAAGTTTTAAACATCACACCGTATATTCCTACATATATTTGGCCACTTCCAGGTGGTTCTTCTTGACTTCTGGCCCCTCTCATCGATCTTCGACGACGCGCCCAACCGTGGGCCCGTGTGGTTAAAGTTGTGCATTGGAATTTTGAACATCACAGGCCACCCTTTTGACTCATATATATTTGGGCCACATGCTGGTGTGGTTGTCTTCTGACCCTCTCTAATGTTTTTTTGCTGCAAAGACTCGGATGACGCTCAACGGACATGAGTGTACTGGCTTAATCATGTGCGATGCAAGTGCGCTGTGAATCCCCATGACTGTGCAAGCACGAGCAAAGGTGGAGCGGTACTGGCTTAACCGTGTGCGATGCTAGTGCGCTGTAAAATCACCACCTACGCAAGCTAAAGGTGGGTAGTTTATTTAGATTAAATTCCATGTCTGCATCTAAAAATTAGGATGAACCGTGTGCGATAGACCAGCTAGCTAGAAATCTAAAAACAAACTACCCGCCTTGAGTGTTGCAAAAATCGGCGGTTCCGCCGCTTTTCCTTATTATCATACACGCATATTCTTATTGGTTTGTGTGCGATCTTGGGTGCTCCCTCCCCGCATCAATTCCTTTACCCAAATTTTAGTAGCCGCCGTACTTCAACCGTCGCCCCCACCCCTCCAGCACCGACCTTATAGTAAAATTGCAGTAGCCGAGGCATATGAACCGTCGCCCTCCCTTGTCCACCACCATCTCTACCCACCATTACTAAAAATTTCAGTAGCCGCAGAGTATCCTCAAACACCACCCCGCCCACCTCCACAGTCCCCCCACCCGCCCCCCCACCCTCGAACCCTAGTTCACCGCCTCCGCCAACCCCTACCGTCCTGCCCGTTCCTCCTAGCTTAGATAATAAAGTTCAGGTTACCCAACGATTCCCATATCATCGCCCCACTCCCCTGACTTTTCAGATGAGGCATGCGGTGTCCTTCCCTGCCAGATCCACATCCCCTGCTCCAGAATGTCACAGCCTAAGCCCGATTGTGTATCCCGGGGAGCCCGACGAGTGTTCAGCCAAGAAGAGGTTTATCATGGCCTCTCCGGCGGACGTTGGCGAGGTGGCCGCCGTTCGCCCCGACCTGTCGATCCCGGAGCAACACCTCGCCGCGGAAGCCGGCGAAGACATTGACTACGTTGCCATGCCGAACGCTTCACGTCAGCGGGCTAGCGTATTACTGTATCTCGGGAAAGCTGGCTACGACATCAAGCTCGTCCACAGCGATGGCTTCACGCGGGCCATGTCACAGGTTAAGTGGTCCATCCCCAACCCCTCTGGTTCAACCGCCGTCGATCTCTTCGACGGCCTTGCCGCTGATCTCCTCCGCCACGCGGACAAGGATCTGCGATCCTTGTACGCCATCGAGCCCATTTTGTCATTTCTGAAGGATACGTTCTACGGTGGCGGCTTGGGATCCTCAATTGCCAAGTCAGATCTCATCAACCACGACCACGAGGAGAACACCCACAAAGGATCTTCCAAGGTGAAATAGCCCATCTGTGACATCAGAGAGCGCACCATGGGTCTATGCTCTTCCAACTGGAAGGATCCCATCCATGACATGTGAGGCAACATCCTATCAGCAAATCTTACCTTTTCTAGCTTGCCAGCCCGTACCCTTTGTTGTAGTAGCTTTTGCCATGCGGTGTTTTAACTGTGCCATGTTTAATTATTTCAGTTATGCAAAAACTTTAATGTTCAATAGGGCTACGTGATGTTTAAGTATGAATTGTCCACTTCAGTTTCACGAATGGCTATATTTGGTTGTTTATAGTGAGTAGATGCCTTGTTTATCTGTATTTGGTTGTTAGGTTGGTTGCAGTGAGCATTTGTCCAGTTATCGAGCAGATGCCTTGTTTATCTATATTTGGTTGTTAGGTTGGTTGCAGTGAGAATTTGTCCAGTTATCAAGCAGATGCCTTGTTTATCTGTATTTGGTTGTTAGGTTGGTTGCAGTGAGCATTTGCCCAGTTATCGAGCTGATGCCTTATTTATCTGTATTTGGTTGTTAGGTTGGTTGCAGTGAGCATTTGCCCAGTTATCAAGAACATGCCTTGTTTATCTGTATTTGGTTGTTAGGTTGGTTGCAGTGAGCATTTGTCCAGTTTTCAAGCAGATACCTTGTTTATCTGTATTTGCTTATTAGGTTGGCTGCGGTGAGCATTTGTCCAGTTTTCAAGCATATGCCCTGTTTTTCTGTATTTGCTTCTTAGGTTGGTTGAAGTGAGACTGTATCCAGTTTTCATGGCTATATTTGGTTGTTATACTGATCATTTATGCCTTGTTTATTTCAGTCATTCCCAATGTGATGTTCATTATGTGCAAGTCGGAACTGTGCCGCTCGATTGCATCAATACCAGTTTGAACGGCTATATTTGGTTCCAGTTATGCCTGGTGTAGTTAACACATGCCCTTTATTTCAGTTTTACACATTTATCCAGTGTGATGTTTAAGCATGACCTACGTTCTATTCATTTTCAACAATACCAGTTTGAATTGCAATATTTGCTGGTTGTTAAGCCTGTTGTAGGTAGCATTCCCTTCCATTTTATATCTACTTTAACAGCATGCTGAAACCAACACATTCAAGCTATTATTTGGAGATGATGTTTTTTACCTTTGCTATATTTGTTTGATGTTAAGGTTGCTGTACTTATCATGCCTTTCCACTACTTATGCAGGACAACAACGGGAGTGGCCACCATTTTCCGTCGAGGTTAGTTTCATCCCTCGGCTTGTACTTCCCTCATCATTCCATAATGTAGTGCATATAGATCTAGGCCTGGACACTTCTTAGCTTCTAATATTGACTTGTTGCTTGTAGGTACATATGCCCTTGGCAAGGATCCACACATCGACCCTTTTTGCATATGGGGCAATGAGATATTCATGAACAAGCATCAAGTGAGGAAACTGATAAGGATTATTAGCAAAAAGATACGAACGGTGGCAAGCAAATTATTTGTTTACGCTCTATCCAACACAACAGTGAGCTGTAGGATGGTAACTACAAACTCTGCAGCCTTCTCTTTTTACTGCCCATAATGAGTTGTTAGACAACAATGTCTGAATCTTTTTCGTTCGTAGTGGCTCCCGAAGCAGTTTACTCAAGATTACCTCGCAAAGTACATGATTGGTGGACACGCAATGAAGGTTAAAGTATTTCATCCAGGCTACAATAACCATCGAGAAGTCCTAATGAAGACAGTGAAGGATGGATGGGCAGCCATCACAAGGGGTTGGCCTAGAGTCGTGCGCGCATTACGCATGGAGGAGGGCACAATATGGGCATTCCGCTTCACCTTCTCCAGCAACCAGAATGTCTTTCGCCTCTCTCTTTACAGTCTTTAGTACAACTGTGGTTCATCATTCTTTACTTGGTGCTTTTGTAGTTCTTCAGTATATGTACCTATGCATCGAATTATGCATTCGTGGTTGAACCTATATTTGTAATAAACATGGTTCGATATGAAATAAGTGATTGCCTACTTTCAAATTCAAAATCTGTGATTTTTAAATGCAGGGATTACACTACACACGGTTTGCGAAAGCGAAACGTCTGCGATAGACGTGGAGATTAGACACGTTTCTCGGATCCACTACCTGTGCGATCAATCTCTACTGCACACACAATCAGCCAAGAAAAAACGTGTGCGATTAACAACAGCATCGCACACAATTCCTTCTTATTAAATGTTTACAAATGTCACCTTATCACACACGCTTGGCAATTATGGACTGTTTATGATGTTGTGCGCGTCGCAAACATTTGGTCATTGAAGAACGCATGCGATAGGTCTTCATCCGACGCGGGTACGACAGATGAATTGTGTGGGATGTATTCAAGCTTCGCATACAGTTTTATAGGGACAACTGTATGTGCTCTTACATCAAATCGCATACAATCGAGGAAAAGTAAATGTGTGTAATTGTCTACTTATCGTACACGTTCTATAATCGTGAACTGTTTGTGATGGGTCGCGCATCGTAAACGTAGCACCACAGAATACCGACTGCGATGGCAATGCAAGCACAAACGAATTGCAAGGATGAAGCATTTTGGATATTCGAGATATCAGAAACAGTTTTATAGGGACAACTGTATGCATCATGGCTCCCTATCCCCGACGGTTTCTGGGTCATGTGGGAAGGACCCCCCTATCGTAGTCACTCACTTGGCGACGGTTCAAAACACTGTCGTGGAAAGGGGTTAAAAACCGTTTGTATAGCATCTCGCTGTACCAGTGAAAGAGAGGCATGGTGCACGCCTATGCACACCGGCCTCAGTCCACATATCATGGCAGCTTGAAGAAGTTGGCCATCGGGGCGAGTCACGCGAGCAGCCAGGTCCTCGCCTCGTCGACAATTCTCCCATGGACCTGGGGCACAGAGCTAGCCTTGGTGTTGAAGATCCTTTTTCCTTCCAAATGCACCATGAGACGGGGAGACAGGATAACTTCCACGTGGCCCTACGAGTCCTCGGCAGTGACCTAGTCTACACTCTTAACCGCGACTTGATGCGGTTGTCGACCGTCATGTCCAGGTCCGATAAAGGATGCCCCAGTGACTACGCCGTCTTGGTCCACGGCTAAATGGGCACGTTACAATGATGTGGTGTGCCGTCTCCGAGGCACCACGGCAAAGCGGACAGATTGGATCCTGAGGAATATGCTGGCATTCAAGGTTCACATGCATAGATTCAGGCCCGGGTCGGCAAAATCGGGGGCCCTGTACGAAACTACAAAATGGGGCCCTTTCTCACTAAAAAAATGAGCTAACGAGCAATTATAATGTATATATATCTCGAAGAAAAAGTTTTATAATGTATATAATATAATTGTCGGTGTTCTGGGAATCAGGGTACCCAGACTTGCCTGCCTGTAGCCCATGGCGCGGCTTCATCGACGGCCTGGTACGGCCCATCTACAAGACTACCAAGACAAGACTGTCGCGAGGGGCCAAGCCTCGCGAGGTGGACGACGCCAAGACCTCCCGGGGGAGCGGCCTCCCCAGGCTGCCTCCTGAGGAGCGGAGATTCCTATGCAAGTGCCTAACCTCATGAGGTTGCGGTGACGCAAGCCATGACGACCAAGGCCAGGCGGGCGCCAGCGGGCGCAGAGGAGACAGTTTCCTCTTTGGTGCTAAGGAGGCAAGTGCAGGCGTGGGTTCCCGAGGACTCAGGCAAAGGTTTCCATTCCTGTGCAACGAGACCAAGACCACCAGGACGGCAGGACGGATGTCATCGCCGAGCCCACCGCACCGTCACGACCAGAAGCTTTGCAGGCGAAGACCACCTTTCGTCAGGATAAGATGTACTACTTGTCCCCTTTCAAAATTGGCCACTATGGAATCCCTTCCCGCCTACGTTTTGGGAAGAGTACCAAGGCCACTATAAATATAGGTTAGCCACCACCATAGAAGGGGATGGGATCCTTTCCACCTTCACTAGAGCAGACCTCGCGAGGTTGTTCATCCCTTGTACTTGTTCATCCTCAGCCCCTCGTGAGGCAAATCAACCACAAAGCAGGAGTAGGGTCTTACACCGCAAGGTGGCCCAAACCTAGGTAAACTGCCCTGTTCATCTTCTTCCTTGTTCCTCGAGCTAGGCCGTAGGGCGACGAGCTGGTTGGCTAGATAGGTTGAGTTCTTCGCACACGCCCCAGAGTTCAAACCTTTCTTGGGTCTGCAGAGCCCTGAATCCAACATTTGGCGCGCCAGGTAGGGGCGTGTCGAAGCCTCTCTTCCACCGTTCACTCCGCCGACATTCCGTCGTTCCTATGGCCGACGCTCACCATGTCCGTGCCGAGCGCCAGGCCACTCGCGTCGCCCAGACGGCTCCCACGGGCAATGGCGCTCCTCGCCGCTCTGCCTCCCCGTTGGCTAACGCCGCCACCGACCCTGCTGCTCATGAACAGCAGGACTTGTCGCTGCCACCGTCCGTGCGGCTCGACGGCCGCACCGCGACCCCATCACCCACTCTGGCCACGGCATCATCTTCTCACGTTCGTCGCAGGCTGGCGAACGCGCAGGCTGCGCTGCTCATGGCGCGTGAGCTTCTGTGCTATCGTCCACCCAACGACCTCTACGAAGACTGACTCGCCCGCATCGTCGAGCTCGTCAACGCCGCCGGTGAGGCCCCTGCACCGTCCCGTTCGCCTCGTCCTCCGCCGTCCCTGGCGGGCGATGTGGCTCACAGCGCCCCTCCCCCTCCTCCTCTGCACAGCGCGGACCCCGAGCCCAGGCGTGAGGCACCCCAGCGCGACCCGCCGTGCAGAGCGCCGGTGCACGATGAAGAAAGCTGCCAGGTAGTACAGCGGCCCCAAGGAGAGGCGCGCGTGCTCCCAGCACCGCCGCGTCAAGACGGCGCGCCGCCAGAGGCGGTGGCATGCGGGCGCCAAGACCAAGCTTCTCCCATGCGACCGGCCCCTGTGAGTGCGGCAGGCTGCCGTGCTTTCACCCCGGAGCTGCGCCATGTCGTCTGGCCCGGCAAGTTCAAGCCGGATCTGCCTCCATGCTACAACGGCACCCCCAACCCCGCTGAGTTCCTCCAGCTCTACGAGCTGAGCATCGAGGCGGCAAACGGCAACAAGAAGGTCAAGGCGAACTGGTTCCCCATGGCCCTCAAGGACGGCGCGCGCTCTTGGCTCCTGAACCTCCCTGTGGGCTCGATCTCCTCCCGGGACAAGCTCTGTGAGCGCTTCATCGCCAACTTCCAGGGCACTCGCGACCGCGCTCCTACAGCAGGCGACCTGCGGCACATAAAGCAGCAGCCGGGCGAGACCTTGCACAAGTACATACAATGCTTCACAAACGTTCGCCTCAAGATCCCGAAGGTGTCGGACGAGGCCATCATTTCGGCGTTCTCCGAGGGCGTCCGGGATGTCAATTTGAAGGAGGGGCTCGCCATACATGAGGACTTGTGCTCGGCTCTGGAGATGTTCAACATGGCCACCAGGTGCGCGAGGGCAGAGGAAGGTCGCCTCTCCCTACTGGAGCTTCCGGAGGTCGATCCTGAAGACAAGAAGGGCAAGGCTAAGGAGGTAAAGCGCAAGGGCTCTGCTGTGCTCGCGGCTGAACCTGAGATGAAGCGCGGCTGCGACCACGCCGAATCCTCCAGGGGCAGCTGCCCGTTTTGCGTCTTCCACAACGTCCATAGCCACAACACCAATGATTGCCAGGAGCTCAGGGCAATCTATGACGGGTGCCTTGGCCACTGTCCCGAGCGCAACGACCGTGGCTACGTTCACGGAGGAGGCTGCGGTGGAGGCCGCTGGGACAACCGCGACCCCTGCCAGGACTGGCGTGATCAGCCTCGTCAGGACCGCTGGCAGGGCTAGCCTCGCGACAGCCTATGGCGTGGCCAGCCCCGCGAGGACCGTCCTCAGGGCAATGTTGGTCTTCCTTCACTGCCGCCGCCTCCAAGGAGAAACGACGACAACCGCCAAGATGATGGGGCTGGGGGCTTCCAAGAGCCACGCGCGATCGCTTGCATCCTGGGTGGTGCTCAGACCCCCGCCTCTCATCGCATCTTCAAGCAGTTCACTCGCGAGGTGAATGCAGCCCTTCCCAATCTTGAGGCATCGCGTCCTCTCAGGTGGTCCAAGTACGCATCACCTTCGACTCTACGGACCAGCTCAAGTGCCCAGCCACCGCTGGCGTGCTCCCGATGCTCTGCGCGCTGACCATTAGCAACGTCCTCGTCACCAAAACCCTCATCGACGGTGGTGTGGGGCTCAATGTTCTTTCCGTCGAGACATTCGAGACGCTCCAAGTGCCCTACGACCAGCTTCTGCTCACCAAGCCCTTCTCAGGGGTGACCGATGGCTCCACCGTCCCCATATGGTAGATTCGCCTCCCTGTCACCTTCGGCAAGCGCGAAAACTACCACACCGAGCTCATCGACTTCGACGTCGCCCTTCACCTCCCGTACAATGCCATCCTCGGGTATCCGGCCCTCGCCAAGTTCATGGCGGCAACTCACCACGGCTACAACGTCCTCAAGATGACAGGAAGTGGTGGTGTCATCATAGTCGCTTGCGACGAAAAGGATGCGGTGTGCTCCCTCGAGCGCGCCTACCAAGCTGCGGTAGTTGAGAACTCAGATGGCGAGGGTGCCATCCTGCCTCCTGAGGCCATCCCCAAGAAGAAGAAGCAGCTCCTCCCCAAGGGCGGTCAGGAGGCTGGGGCGCCTGGCAATCGTGCCTCAGGCCCCGCGCCCACTGCTGGGGCGCCTTTCCCTCTCGCATAGGAAGGCGTGCCCAGCGCCCCACTCAGGACGGGCTCGGGGGCTCTTGTCTGGAGGGCCTCTGACCTGACCAGCATCGCGAGGGAGGCGTTCGGGCACCATGTGGGGGCGTGCTTCGATGCACGTCTCCGTGAGCAAGGCGTGAGGTACCAGGTGCTCAGGAGTTCATCACCAAGGCGATCGAGGAGCTTCAGGAGGCGCGAGCCATGCGTGGCGAGCGTCGCCCCATGTCATCCAGTGCGGCTGCCACCCCTGACATGGGTAGCGAGCTACGCGTCTGTGTCAACATCCCAGGCCTCAATAGGGCTGCTCCTCAGGAGCTCCTCTGGCCGTCCCGCGCTGGATAGGGTGGGGCTGCCCCCGCAGCTACGTCCGCATGCCGTTCGGCCTGCTGAACGCAGCTGCCTCGCACCAGCACTGCATGCAGGGCGTCCTGACGGCTCACGAGGCCAGGCGCCGAGCGGTCTTGATGGAGGAGGTGCCGGAACCTCGCGAGCCCCACGGATCTCCGGAGCCTCCCGGGCCTCAGGAGCCGACTAGCCCGTGAGGAGCGACCTCTGCAGCACGCGTCTTCAGCTACTCCAATGCTTCTGCAACGATGGTGCCAGGTGACTTTTTGGTTTGTTCAAACTGAGGGCGCCCCTCGGGCGGCATCATCCTCAGGCTGCCAGGGCCCAGCCCCGCAGTGCATCATTTTGATTCATGTAGCCCGGATCAATTATGCATGCTCAAGTTATTATGGTGGTTAACGTTATGCCTATTGACTCGTTACCTGTGGTGTTGCCTCTCGCGATCCGCGCGTTGCTGATCCGCCTCTAGCTCGTCCTGCAACGGGGGCTGCTGGCATGGCGTCTGTGCTCGGGTCCGTCCCTGCAGCGTTGAAAAATCTAAGAGACCGAGCTCTGGCTCATGGCCAGCCCCGCACACGTCACTTCACCGGGTCCTTAGTGCCTTCATCTTCTCGCAGAAAGATCACGGGCGGGATAGCAAGCGTGGCTGCCTGTTGTGTTTTACGGCTAACTCGCAGGAACCCCCCCCCCCCCGAAGGAAGGACCGCGGGTGGCCTCGCCAGCACCGCGCCACGTGCCAAGGGGCTCGGCCTGTCTCAGGTGCCCTCGCGGGGCATGCCGCTCCTCTCTCACGCAGATCGCTTGCACATTAAAGGGGGGGGGTCCTTGAGCACCGCGCCTCAGAGGCTCCTATCGGCCCTCGAGTCCTCACCCCATGGCCTTGACCACAGCATCACGACCTGGCATACCAGCGGCGGCCGAGCCTCGCTCGAGAGCCGGGTCCCGAGGACATAGAGCACCCTCACGAGCAGGGGAGATGGAGTCGGTAGGGGCCCTGCAAAAGAAAGGGGGGCACCTGATACGTCTCCAACGTATCTATATTTTTTTATTGTTCCATGCTATTATATTATCTGTTTTGGATGTTTTATATGCATTAATATGCTATTTTATATTATTTTTAGGACTAACTTATTAATCTAGAGCCCAGTGCCAGTTTCTGTTTTTTCCTTGTTTTTGAGCCTCTCAGAAAAGGAATACCAAACGGAATAAAACTTCACGATGATTTTTCTTGGACCATAAGACACCCAGGGGACTTGGAGTCCAAGTCAGAAGAGCCACGAGGCGGCGACAAGGGTGGAGGGCGTGCCCTAGGGGGGCGCCCCCTGCCTTGTTGGCCCCTCAGTGACCTCCTGACCTAGGTCTACCTCCTATATATTCACATATATTCCAGAACCACCAGAGGCATCCACGAAAACACTTTTCCACCGCCGTAACCTTCTGTTCCTGTGAGATCCCATCTTGGGGCCTTTTCCGGCATCCTGCCGGAGGGGGATTCGATCACGGAGGGCATCTACATCAACACCATTGCCCTTCCGATGAAGCGTGAGTAGTTTACCTCAGACCTACGGGTCCATAGCCAGATGGCTTCTTCTCTCTTTGATTCTCAATACCATGTTCTCCTCGATGTTCTTGGAGATCTATCCAATGTAATCTTCTTTTGTGGTGTGTTCGTCGAGATCCGATTAATTGTGGATTTATGATCAGCTTATCTATGAATATTATTTGAATCTTCTCTGAATTCTTAGATGCATGATTTGATATCTTTGTATTTCTCTTCGAATTATCTGTTTGGTTTGGCCAACTAGATTGGTTTTTCTTGCAATGGGAGAAGTGCTTGGCTTTGGGTTCAATCTTGCGGTGTCTTCACCCAGTGACAAAGTAGGGGTAGCGAGGCACGTATTGTATTGTTGCCATCGAGGATAAAAAGATGGGGTTTACATCATATTGCTTGAGTTTATTCCTCTACATCATGTCATCTTACTTAAAGTGTTACTCCGTTCTTTATGAACTTAATACTCTAGATGCATGCTGGATAGCGGTCGATGTGTGGAGTAATAGTAGTAGATGCAGGCAGGGGTCGGTCTACTTGACACGGACGTGATGCCTATATTGCATAATCATTGCCTTGGATATCGTCATAACTTTGCGCTTTTCTATCAATTGCTTGACAGTAATTTGTTAACCCACCGTATTATTTGCCTTCATGAGAGAAGCCTCTAGTGAAACCTATGGCCCCCGGGTCTATTTTCCATCATATTAGTTTCCGATATGCTATTTTGCAATCTTTTATTTTCAGATCTATAAACCAAAAAACCCAACAATATTTTATCTTTTGTTTAGTTTTATCTATCTCTATCAGATCTCACCTTTGCAAGTGACCGTGAAGGGATTGACAACCTCTTTATCGCGTTGGGTGCAAGTGTTTGATTGTTTGTGTAGGTGCATCTATTGGGGACTTGCGTGTTTCTCCTACTGGATTGATACCTTGGTTCTTAACTGAGGGAAATACTTATCTCTACTGTGCTGCATCACCCTTTCCTCTTCAAGGGAAAAACCAACGCAGGCTCAAGAAGTAGCATGTATATAAGCCAAAGGATTTAGCCCGTAGATGGCAAATCAACTCATTCACCTAGCCCTAGAGTTAGACCACATCTGATGATCTCGAGGTAGATCAACTCTGTACTTGATACATCTATATCAATACAAACAAGAGCAGGACGTGGGGTTTTACCTCCATTAAGAGGGCCCATACCACCTTCTTTTTGCTTGCATCTTCGCTTTCAAAAAGTTTATGGATCCTCATCCACTTGCTAATCTTTTTAAGAGATCCAATTATGATGAACCAATTGCTAGTGAGTTGCGTGCATTAGACTATCTTTATGAAGTTTTGCTTGAAATTCATGAATCTGAAAATTGTGATGATATTTATGAAGTGATTCATGATAGCTCCTTGAATGAAAAGCATGATTGCAATGATGTTATTATAAATTCTCTTAATGTCAATTGTGCTAATAATATGCAAAACCCTAAAGCTTGGGGATGCTAGTTTTGCTATGTCCGCTACTTATTGCAATGATCATGATTGGGGTGATAATGCTTCTTATGATCTTGAAAATTTATTTAAGCCTCATGATCAATATGTTTGCTATAATATTGAAAGTGGGTTTGGAAGAGTGTCAACTTTAGGAATTAATGATCCCACTATTTTGGAGATTGATCGATCTTATGAATTTTTTGATAAAAGTGGGCTTGGAGAAGTAATGAGTTTATTTTATGTTGATCCCACTATTTTGAAAGAGTGTTAACTTTGCATACATGAGGATCATAAAGAGAAAATTTTATGTGATAGCTATATTGTTGAATTTGATTATGATCCTACTTGTAATTATTATGAGAGAGGAAAATATGGTTGTGGAAATCTTTATGTTACTAAATTACCTCTCGTTACGTTGAGTTTGCTATTGTCTCTTTCTTCTTCTTTGCATATGCTAGGATTTGCTTGCCTTCATAATTTGTTTGCCTATAAGATGCCTATGCATAGGAAGTATGTTAGACTTAGATGTGTTTTTCACGTATTTATGATGCTCTCTTTGTGCTTCAATTCTTGTCTTTCATGTGAGCATCATAGAAATTTCAATGCCTACCTAAAAGACTTTAAAGACAAGCGCTTGTTGGGAGACAACCCAATATTTTTCTTTTCTGTTTTTGAATAAATTTTTCATCTAGCCTCTGGTTAGATGTGTTTTGGTGTTTTAATTAGTGTTTGTGCCAAGTAAGACCTTTGGGATGGCTTATGGTGATAGTTGATTTGATCTTGCTGAAAAACAGAAACTTTTGCATCCAGTCACAGAATTTTAGTAAATCTCTGGAGCCTGAAAAAACTCTGAATTTTTTACACAGGATTGACACACAAATTTCCGACGTTTTACTTATTTTTCAGAATTTTTCGAGTTAAATAAGAATTATAACAATTCAGATCTTTGCAGACTGTTCTGTTTTTGACAGATTCTGTTTTCTTTGTGTTATTTGCTTATTTTGATGAATCTATGGGTAGTATCGGGGGGTATGAACGAGGGAGAAGTTGGAATACAGTAGATATTACACCAATATAAATAAAGAATGAGTTCACAACAGTATCAAAAGTGGTGATTTTATTTTCTTATACTAACGGATCTTATGAGATTTTCTGTTGAGTTTTGTGTTGTGAAGTTTTCAAGTTTTGGGTAAGGATTTGATGGACTATGGAATAAGGAGTGGCAAGAGCCTAAGCTTGGGGATGCCCAAGGCACCCCAAGGTAATATTCAAGGACAACCAAGATCCTAAGCTTGGGGATGCCCCGGAAGGCATCCCCTCTTTCGTCTTCGTCTATCGGTAACTTTACTTGAGGCTATATTTTTATTCACCACATGATATGTGTTTTTCTTGGAGCGTCTTGTATGATATGAGTCTTTACTTTTTAGTTTGCCACAATCATCTTTGCTGTACACACCTTTGGAAAGGGACACGCATGAATCATGATTTATTAGAATACTCTATGTGCTTCACTTATATCTTTTGAGCTAGGCAATTTTGCTCTAGTGCTTCACTTATATCTTTTTAGAGCACGGCGGTGGTTTTACTTTATAGAAATTGTTGAACTCTCATGCTTTACTTATATTATTTTGAGAGTCTTTTTAAACAGCATGGTAATTTACTTTGCTTATGAATTTAGTCCTAATATGATGGGCATCCAAGAGGGATATAATAAAAACTTTCATATAAAAGTGCATTGAATACTATGAGAAGTTTGATTCCTTATGATTGTTTTGAGATATGAGGATGGTGATATTAGAGTCATGCTAGTGAGTTATTGTGGATTGTATAAATACTTGTGTTGAAGTTTGTGATTCCCGTAGCATGCACGTATGGTGAACCGTTATGTAATGAAGTTGGAGCATGATTTATTTATTGATTGTCTTCCTTATGAGTGGCGGTCGGGGACGAGCGATGGTCTTTTCCTACCAATCTATCCCCCTAGGAGACTGCGCGTAGTACTTTGTTTCGATGACTAATAGATTTTTGCAATAAGTATGTGAGTTCTTTATGACTAATGTTGAGTCCATGGATTATACGCACTCTCACCCTTCCACCATTGCTAGCCTCTCTAGTACCGTGCAACTTTCACCGGTACCTTACACCTACCATATACCTTCCTCAAAACTGCCACCATACCTACCTACTATGGCATTTCCATAGCCATTCCGAGATATATTGCCATGCAACTTTCCACTGTTCCATTTATTATGACACGCTCCATCATTGTCATATTGCTTTGCATGATCATGTAGTTGACATAGTATTTGTGGCAAAGCCACCGTTCATAATTTTTATACATGTCACTCTTGAATCATTGCACATCCCGGTACACCGCCGGAGGCATTCATATAGAGTCATATTTTGTTCTAAGTATCGAGTTGTAATTTTTGAGTTGTAAGTAAATAAAAGTGTTATGATCTTCATTTTTAGAGCATTGTCCCATGTGAGGAAAAGATGATGGAGGCTATGATTCCCCCACAAGTCGGGATGAGACTCCGGACGAAAAAAAAGAAAGAAAAAAAATGAGAGAAAAAGAGAGAAGGGGCAATGTTACTATCCTTTTTCCACACTTGTGCTTGAAAGTAGCACCATGATCTTCATGATAGAGAGTCTCCTATGTTGTCACTTTCATATACTAGTGGGAATTTTTCATTATAGAACTTGGCATGTATATTCCAATGATGGGCTTCCTCAAATTGCCCTAGGTCTTCGTGAGCAAGCAAGTTGGATGCACACCCACTTACTTTCTTTTTGAGCTTTCATAAACTTATAGCTCTAGTGCATCCGTTGCATGGCAATCCCTACTCACTCACATCGATATCTATTGATGGGCATCTCCATAGCCCATTGATACGCCTAGTTGATGTGAGACTATCTCCTTCTTTTTTGTCTTCTCCACAACCATCATATTCTATTCCACCTATAGTGCTATGTCCATGGCTCACGCTCATGTATTGCGTGAAAGTTGAAAAGGTTTGAGAACATCAAAAGTATGAAACAATTGCTTGGCTTGTCATCGGGGTTGTGCATGATTTGAATATTTTATGTGATGAAGATGGAGCATAACCAGACTATATGATTTTGTAGGGATAGCTTTCTTTGGCCATGTTATTTTGAGAAGACATGATTGCTTTATTAGTATGCTTGAAGTATTATCTTTTTTATGTCAATATTAAACTTTTATTTTGAATCTTATGGATCTGAACATTCATGCCACAATAAAGGAAATTAAATGGATAAATATGTTAGGTAGCATTCCACATCAAAAATTCTGTTTTTATCATTTCCCTACTCGAGGACGAGCAGGAATTAAGCTTGGGGATGCTTGATACGTCTCCAACGTATCTATAATTTTTTATTGTTCCATGCTATTATATTATCTGTTTTGGATGTTTTATATGCATTAATATGCTATTTTATATTATTTTTGGGACTAACTAATTAACCTAGAGCCCAGTGCCAGTTTCTGTTTTTTCCTTGTTTTTGAGCCTCGCAGAAAAGGAATACCAAACGGAGTCCAAACGGAATAAAACTTCACGATGATTTTTCTTGGACCAGAAGACACACAGTGGACTTGGAGTCCAAGTCAGAAGAGCCGCGAGGCAGCGACAAGGGTGGAGGGCGCGCCCCCTGCCTTGTGGGCCCCTCGGTGACCTCCTGACCTAGGTCTTCCTCCTATATATTCACATATATTCCAGAACCACCAGAGGCATCCACTAAAACACTTTTCCACCGCCGTAACCTTCTGTTCCCGTGAGATCCCATCTTGGGGCCTTTTCCGGCATCCTGCCGGATGGGGATTCGATCATGGAGGGCATCTACATCAACACCATTGCCCTTCCGATGAAGCGTGAGTAGTTTACCTCAGACCTACGGGTCCATAGCTAGTAGCTATATGGCTTCTTCTCTCTCTTTGATTCTCAATACCATGTTCTCCTCGATGTTCTTGGAGATCTATCCGATGTAATCTTCTTTTGCGGTGTGTTTGTCGAGATCCGATGAATTGTGGATTTATGATCAGCTTATCTATGAATATTATTTGAATCTTCTCTGAATTCTTATATGCATGATTTGATATCTTTGTATTTCTCTTCTAATTATCTGTTTGGTTTGGCCAACTAGATTGGTTTTTCTTGCAATGGGAGAAGTGCTTGGCTTTGGGTTCAATCTTGCGGTGTCCTCACCCAGTGACAAAGTAGGGGTAGCGAGGCACGTATTGTATTGTTGCCATCGAGGATAAAAAGATGGGGTTTACATCATATTGCTTGAGTTTATTCCTCTACATCATGTCATCTTACTTAAAGCGTTACTCCGTTCTTTATGAACTTAATACTCTAGATGCATGCTGGATAGCGGTCGATGTGTGGAGTAATAGTAGTAGATGCAGGCAGGGGTCGGTCTACTTGACACGGACGTGATGCCTATATTGCATAATCATTACCTTGGATATCGTCATAACTTTGCGCTTTTCTATCAATTGCTTGACAGTAATTTGTTAACCCACCGTATTATTTGCCTTCATGAGAGAGGCCTCTAGTGAAACCTATGGCCCCCGGGTCTATTTTCCATCATATTACTTTCCGATCTACTATTTTGCAATCTTTTATTTTCAGATCTATATACCAAAAAATCCAAAAATATTTTATCTTTTGTTTATCTATCTCTATCAGATCTCACCTTTGCAAGTGACCGTGAAGGGATTGACAACCCCTTTATCGCGTTGGGTGCAAGTGTTTGATTGTTTGTGCAGGTGTTGGTGATTTTTGCGTTCTTCTCCTATTGGATTGATACCTTGGTTCTTAACTGAGGGAAATATTTATCTCTACTGTGCTACATTACCCTTTCCTCTTCAAAGGAAAAACCAACGCATGCTCAAGAAGTAGCAGCACCATCGGGAGAAAGGCGTGGCCTACGTCGCACGAGAAGCTCGCCCTCGTGGCAAGGAGACCGTGCAGGCTCGCCAAGATACATCACCTCACACGCGTAGGCGTGGACCCCATTACCAGCATTTTCGCCTCATGCAATTTCGCTCGAGCAAGGAAAACTTCCCTCTTAGTCTTTCGGGAGCTGCTTGCACGTGAAAGGGGACCTCCTGAGCATCGCGCCTCGGGGGCTCTTACCGGACCTCGGGCCGCTCACCTCCTGGCCTTGACCACGGCATCGCGACCTGGCATACCAGCGACGGCTGAAGCTTGCCTGGGGACTGGGTCCTGTCTGCGTAGAGCACTAAGCTACCGCTAGAGTAAAAGGGGGGAACCGAGCCCGAGTGAGAGACGTAAGCACAACATAAGTTGGGGGCACAAGCACTAAGGCAAAGGTGTCACGGTTTTTACACACCCCCTCGGGGCCTTTCGTAATCTCTGCGCAGGAATGAACAAAAGGAAAAAAAAGCCTCCCACGGATCACGGCTTGGGTAGCGCCGCCCATGACGCCGGGCTAGCACCGCTCCTCCCCTAGGCCCGGGTGTGGCGACGCGGCGGCTCGTAGCTGTCATCATCGCTCGAGCTTGGTCCGGAGGAAGCGCTACTGCTGCCGGAGGAATCGCGGACAAGGCCAAGGGCAAGTTCTACACCAGAGGCCTCGCCGCCTCGCCGTCCTGAAAGGGGGCCGCCGTCTTGTTCACCTCCCCTGGGGCAGCACTCCAGGCGTCGGCCATCCTCCCTGAAGACCTTGAAGAAGATCGTCGATGCGCCATCATACTCAAAGTGGATGGCATGCCTCCCCTCCGAGCTGCAGGCGCGGGTGATTGCGCCCCATCCCTGGGTCATGAAGACGTCGCCGGAGTCGACGGCCTCGACCTCCGCCTCTGAGGCTTGGCTGCAACAGCCGTTGTGCTGCAACCACAGCTTGACGGGCCCCCTCGGCGGTATCTCCCTTGCTAGGGACCGCGGGAGCCGGATCCACGTGCGCGGCAGCATTGCCGCCCACACCACAAACTCGCAGGCCGTGCCGTCGGCGTGGGCCTGCGGGCAGGGTGGCTGCACGGCCATCGCTTGCTCTTCCCTACGACTCCATCCTCCGCGACTTCCACGGCTGCTCCCACGGATAGGGCTGCGCGCGCGAGCATGCGCGCTAACGGGGAAACCCGGCAGTGTGCGCTCGTGCCAGGGCCGCGCTTCCGTGGGCCCTGCAGAGGGCTCGCGGGGGCGGTCACTCCTCTTCTTCGGCGAGAGTAGCACCGGTTCTACCTGCGGGGCTTTTCCCTTCTCCGCGGCCGAGAACCTCCTCACTAGCGCCATGGATGCTCTGGCAAGATGGCGGGACAAAGAAGAAGAAGGAGCGAGCGGCAAGAAGATGAAGATGAGCTGGGGGCTCCGCCCCCCTCTCCCATTTATAGGCGAAGGAAGTCTAACCGCCGGCCTCTCACGCCCCAAGCAATGATGGCCTTTTTGCATGCACCAGGTAGTTGTCAAGTCGAGCAGTTACCGAGGCAGCATGGGGAAGTGGAGACGCCCACGTCCCATCAAGTGCCACGCGTCAGCCTGGCCCGCAGGCGATTGGGGCCCGCGGCGCTTCGCCCTTGCCCTTTGGCTTCGCCTCGAAGCCAAGTCCGAGCGCGCCTTGGTCCCGGGGGCTACTGTCGGTGTTACGGGAACCAGGGTACCCAGACTTGCCTGCCTATGGCCCATGGCGTGGCTTCATCGACGGCCTGGTACGGCCCATCTACAAGATTACCAAGACAAGACCCTCACGAGGGGCCAAGCCTCGCGAGGTGGACGACACCAAGACTGTAACACCCCTATGTAATTGCCACTGTGATCAGCTACTAATAATGCCAAGTCATATCATTTATAGTGCCTAAACATAGTGGTTAACCAAAGCAAATCAACTCCATTTTGAAAAATCAACTCAAATTCAAAAGTGAAATATGAAGTTGATCAAACACTGTTGGGAAAATGTTCATTAAAAGGCAAATAATCCAGGAACACTTGTAAAGCCATCGTCAATAAAGTTGGAGTTAGACAAATGACTCAAACAAGATGAAACAGCACCAAAACAGAATTATTAAATCCATTTGAAATCATTTCAATTTAAAATGAAATCGAAATCTGTCCAAACCAGTTTTTGGTGAAAGGTAATATTGCCCTGCAATAATTGGACCAACTCTCACATTTTTCAAAAATGCACAAGTGGTCTAAACTTTTTGCAACAGAAAAGAAAATAGAAAGTAGAAACAGAAAATCAGGAAAAATGGAAAAGGCCTATTCGTTACTGTGCACTTAGGCCTGTTATCTACAGGGTCCGGCCCAGCCCATCCGGAGGTCTCCTCCCTCCTCCCGTGCGCTGTCGCGCCCGCGCGCCGACACGCCGTCGCCCGGCCTCGCTGTCGGCCATCCGTCGGTTGTCGGCGAGGATAAGGTTTGCCCCGAGCTCCTCCCTCTCCTCCGCAACCCTAGACGCCCTCAGATCTCGTCCTCTCTCTCGTTTTCTCCCTCCCGCACAAGTCGCCCGTCACCGACGACATGGCTGAGCTAGCCGGCGTGGCCACCGACCACCCTAGCACCTGAGGCCGAGCTCGATCACTCCGCCAGCTCCTCCTCCTTCTTCTCCGCCTGCTGATTCAAGCGCTGCGCCACCACAGCGCGGGGATCGAGCGCTTCTTCATCTACGGTCGCCGGCGCAACTCCGACGAATGCCGGCGAACTGCTGCTCCTAAGCTATCATCAGGCCTTCGTGCGCCTCCACGGTGAGCAGCAGCATCTTTCCCCTCTCTTTCCCGTCCGTTTGCGCCACCGTAGCACCGTAGCCATCGCCACCCGAAGGCGTCGCCGCCGTGGAGCTCGTCGCCGTGGCAACAGCTTCTGTCATAGCCATATGAGTTCGGGAACGTACTCAGCGCCTCCGCACGGTTCCAACGCCATCGCTAGCATGAACCCCCATGTCCTGCACCTCTGGATCCGTCGATGGACGATTCCGACATCCGCCGGTGATGACCTGGCGCTCGTCTCCGGCCGTTTCCGCTCGCGCTAGCAGGCTAGATCGGCGCAGCACTCTTCCCCCTTTCGAACGCGCTACTCCGCGCGCCAAACGGTGGCCGGAGCTGCGATTCCGACCACCCTCCGCACAGCGCCACCGTGTTTTTGAGCTTACCGGCATTTAAACGCCGGCCGGCCGACGTGGCACACCTGGGTCACTGCCAGTGGCCCCCCTGGCCCAGTTGACCACGCTAACCGTGGTCAACGTGAAGACTGGGCGCAGCCCAGCCACTGACCAGTCGGCCCGCGTGCCTAATTAACTAAATAGGTTTTTAAAAAATAAATCTAATTACTAATGACTCACTGACAGATGGGGCCCACTCCCTAATTAACCTATTTAATTAGTTTAACTCACTGTTATAGTAACAGAGGCTGACATGTGGGTCCCACTGGACCCACATGTCATGTTTGACTGGTCAGCCGACTGTTGAGTTGCTGATGTCAGCATTACATCATGCTGACATCATAATTCATTTTCTAGAAATAAAAATAATTCCAGAAATTCAAATAATCTTTAAAAATTCATATCTTTTAAACCGTAACTCGGATCGAAAAAGTTAAAACATGAAAGTTGGTCAGAACGACGAGACGAGTCTGATCGTGCCGTCTGTTTCCTTGTCGGAACCCCCTACGTAGGAGAACTTGTAACTCCAAGCTCGATTCCAGTAGATGAATAGTGCCTATTCACCGGTTAATAAATCCAACACTAATCCTAAAATAAATAAAATGACTTAGGCATACGTCAGGCAACCCTGCACTGCATCATAGCATCGCACGCACTGTGTTGCATCTGTTTGCATTACATTTACTTGTTTCTTCTCCCCCTCTTCTCTTTCGGTAGACCCCGACGTTGCCGTAGCTCCTGAGGCAGACGCCACTCCGGAGTACGACTATGTCCCCGACGATCAGGCCCTTGCCGTCGAGCAGACAGGCAAGCACCCCCATTTTGAGCATTCTGATATCGCCCAGTCTCTTCTCTCTTATGCTTGCATTAGAAGTTACTGCTGCTACTGTTGTCCTATATCTGCTGCATAGCCTGTTTACTTGTAACCTGTTGTTGATACTTTCCTGCTATCCTAAACTGTTTAGTATAGGATGGGTAGAGCCTTATCAGAGACCCACTTGTCCCGACTGCCCCGCTGGACTCTCAGAAGACCCGAGCAACGGGATCGAAGATCAGACCCTGGCACCGCACGTCACTTCCCTAAGATGCTCAACTCTACTGGGTTACTATCGAGTGCCGAGGGTGATACCTCGTCAGCACTTCTGATGATAACCTTATAGGTTAGTTATTCGGTCGTGGTAAGTGAGGGTGATTCCTCCTACACCACCCCCGATAACGACGTCGTCATGCAACTTCTCAAGTGTCGACCTCGAGGGTGATTCCTCATTCGTTCACCTTGACGATAGCATCGAACGGGAATTCCATCGAGGGTGATTCCTCAGGGTTCCCCCTTGGTGTCAGACACACTGAGACTTGGTTACTACGACTGAACACTAAACCATGATACTATGATACTAAAGACGGGTCGTGTCGGGCCCCTTTCTGGGAATAAATCTCAGAAAAGGTCCTAAGTCACACCAGCCCCAAGATCAACACAACTGGTGGACTTCCTTGATACAGATAACCAGTACAAATAATATTACATAGGGTTGAGTCTGAAGGCTCAACAAAATTATTACAAACTCGCCAAATATATGGCAGCGGCGGAATATGACAGTGGTGTGGTGGTGGTACATCTCTGATACAATAACGTAAAGCCAAGCGTCAGAGTGAGGCTTGACTATTTATTGGTGTAGCAGAAGCTCAGCGGATGATACAGGTGGTAGACTCCTATCTCACAGGTTGACTGACTGGGACTCCTCTATGCGTCGGGCTCGCTAGCGCAATCCTTCTCCACAAGCTCGTCCTCCTCCAAGTCTAGCCAAGTAAATAGCCAGGGACAAGCCAGTGAGTACGTTGGAATGTACTCGCAAACATTATGAACAAAAGATATAATGGATGCACATGCTCATGCTGACTAAAATCCTGGTCATGACATAATTATAAAATGATGCGGAAGTAAATAAAACAAGTTAGCCATAACCAGTCTCTTAAGAAAATAAAAGCAAGTGAATGCCACGGGTAGTCTAGCCAGCCCAAGTGACATTCCAAAAAAAAATTAAGAGAAATGCCGGTCGGGTGTCTACAAGAGTAGTGGCGAGATAAACCGCCTGTTAACTCGAGAGACGCCACGAGAGGTCTTGAAAAGAAATGCCTGTCGGGTGTCAAGTGACGCCACGGTTGGACTTGAAGAGAAATGCCAATCGGGTGTCCACAAGAGTAGTGGCGAGATAAACCGCCTGTTAACTTGAGAGACGCCACGAGAGGTCTTGAAAATAATAGTTGAGTGCCCGGGGTAGTCTAGCCAGCCCCTGAGACACTCTGGAAGAAAATAAAATGAGAGAAACGGTTAGTCCTCAATATTATGCATAGCCATAATAATATTTAATAAGCATAAAATAATCAAGGTAGTAACAGGGTATCAATAATTATACTGCAAAAATGAGTCAGACACATTTTTATTATTTCCTCCGGAGACCGATACCGGGACCGACACTTGACCCACCCAGCTACGCCCTTTGACCGAGGACACGGCTATTCGAACAGTTTTAACTCTGCAGAGGGTGCACTCTTTACCCACAAGTAAAGGATTTCTTTAGTCAGTACCGTGACACTGACTAATTCCCTTTACGGTCTTTGGGTTGAAAACACACCTGACCAGCACACACCAGAATAACTCTCCGGATGCCAGGAATCACCCAAAGCATCGTTCAAGAAAAACTCTGAGACGGAGAGACCAACGTCCTGCATGGGATCACTATTAATACGCACGGATTACAAGGGGTGCCCCCCTCTCAGTCACAACCGGAAACACCCATGCCCCCTGACCCGATGACAGGATTTAGTCCAAGGCATTTGGAAACCCTCATCGTGGCCCTCTGTACGGTGTGTACCTGGACAGGGGTTAACAACTTACTCAGCCTCACCTTCCTTGCGGAAGGACCCATGGCAGCACGGTATCCAGCTAGGTGTAACGGAACAAGACTCGATATAGGCCGACTCAGGAGGTGTTAATTAACATCACCGAAATATTCCACTTAAGTCACATGACACCACCGTGTCAAGCATAAGGGCCCGTGCCCACCGGCACGTCCAAGGCAGGAGACACTCTCCCGTATTCCCACAACTTTACCATGTCAGAAGAATCTCTTGCTTGAGTGATGTGCAAGCTATGAGCAAAAGAGATATGACCATGCATGCAAGTGCTAGTGACATACTACAAATATGGTGCAATATCAACCGATGCAACATGCAAATGCAAATGCAATCACCATATCCCAAGTTCAATAATGCTTGCCTTGTTCAAAGTAGTCAGGTGAAAACCCTTCAAAATTCTCGGCAAAGTTTCCCTCTTCTTTTTCTGAAAATTCAAAATCAACTCAAATTAAAATTTTTGGTAATAGTACAAAAAGTTGTCCCAAAACATTTTGAAATAAATACTAAAAAAACTAGAGAGAAAAATAAGAATTTCAAAAAAAGAATCAACTCAAACGGAGTTGAGGTTTAAAAGATATTAAGGTTTCAAATCCAGGGGCCTTTCTGTAAAACAGCAGGTCCATGTGCTATTATAAAGAAAACGGTTTGGCCGAGAATACGCTTCTCAGCGCAGAAAGCGTAAACAGAGAAATACGCTTTTGAATAAGACACAGAAAAAAGAAAAGAATGCTGACGGGTGGGGTCCACCCGTCAGGTTTAAACTCAAACGCGTTCGCGCGTGTGCAGAGAGAGTGCGGCGATCGTCGGCGACGATCGCCGGGGTTCCAGTGGCCAGCGATGGTGTGATCGTGTCCAGGGATGAGTACCGCGTCAGTGGGTGGCGGTGGAGGTCGCCGGCGAGCAGCAGAACGGCGGCGAGGTTGTCGGCGGCGGATGGCGATCTCGGTGGAAATGGGCCTCGCCGGAGAGAGCTTCTGATGTCGAATTGGAACGTGGCATCGACGAGATAGTGTGCTGTGAGATGATTGGTGAAGTTTGGGAGGCGGAGGTGACTTAACGACGATGAACCGAACGGAGACAGAGGCGGCGGGATGGTGACCGGAGTTGGGGAAGATGACCCTCTCGGGCTCGGAGGAGTGCGGGAGAGGGCAATTGGGTGGCAGTGGAGGCGGTGTGAGTGATCGCCGGGGCTCGGGGGCCACTTATAAAGGCAGTCCGAGGAGGTCAGTGGCTTGCGGGCGATGCCGGAATAAATTCCGCCGGCGAGGTTGGTTTGGGCGGTGGTCAAGTTTGAAGCGTGATCAAGGAGGTTGACGGATCTCTCCTGAAGCCTTAACGCGGTCGAGATCGAGCTCCTCAAGCTTATCCTGGAGCGGAGGAGCTCCCGTACGGTTGCGGCGGCGTTGTCCGTCTCTGGCAACTGCCAGGTGGGCTCCAGTGGGTTCGGATGGTGTAGGCGGCGCGCGGGGATGCGGAGGAATGTGCCGCGCGGAGGAGAGTTGGTAAGGGAGTTGCGGCACAGTGATTGAAGTCGGTGGCCGTGGCGGCTCTGCTCGGTCCGCCGCGGATGAGCTCGGTGACCGGTGCACCGGCCAGCCACCGGCCCGTTGATGGCGAGGGACTGACCAAGGGGTCCCGTGGAGATGCATTGAAGGCCAGGGGAGGCGACGCCGTGCGGGAGAGAGGAAAGGGAGGAGTGCACGGCACCGAGCGCCTCTGTCCACTGAACAAATTCAGTTAACTGAATTTTTGTCAGCAGTGAACAGTATGCATATAAGGTGTATGATAGAATGCCAGGAGGTGCTAGGCATTTTAGGAATTTCTGTAAATTTTTGTGGTGATGTGAAGATGCTCAAAAATGAGTTTGCCAAGGTTTCAGAATTTTTGGAGAAATTTAGATTTGGTTTTGAGCAAGAAAATTGTTTCTGGTTCAAATTTGAACTGTGTGAATTTTGAAAATTTTGAACTTTGGACCCCAAGGTTTTTTTGAGAAATGGGTTGTGGGTACCATATATTTGCTGAGATAATTTTGGTGGAGGTGGAATCCTTGTAGAAATGGTGGTTCCTTTGTAAACCATAGGAATGATGGATAATATGAATCCCAACTTTGGAATTTGTAAAATATTGAAAGAATATTTTTGTGAGGTGGAAAGGAGTTGGATATTGTCCTATAAGATGTGCTTGACTTGTGGAATGAATTTGGAGTGGAAGAAAAATTGTTAGATGGATTTTAGAAGGGTTAGAGAGAAATGAACAGGGCCATTTCCTTTGAAAAACATTTAAATCACTCCCAAAACCTTTTTTTAAATGAACTATTTGAAAACCTCCAAAATAATAATCCAATTAATTTTAAACGCTTTAAAACTGAACCACTAAAGAAAATTTGAAATCTTGTTAAAGTTAAAAATAACTTTCAGAATAAAAGAACTATAAGGAGATAAATAACAAGAATAATTCGAAATATTTCATTTTAAGGAAAAGGTTTTTGAAAATCCAAAAGAAATATTTTTGGGTTGTTACAACACCTACCCCCCTTAAGAAAAATCTCGTCCTCGAGATTTCAGCTGTCCCTCAAACAGGTACGGATATTCAGTCCTCAGATGATCCTCTCTTTCCCATGTTGCTTCTTCCTCGGTGTGATTACTCCATAGAACCTTGTAAAATTTTATTACATTCTGCCAGGTCCTCCGTTCAGACTCCTCTAAAATCTTTATGGGATGCTCCCTATATGTGAGGTCTGGATGAAGGTCCAAGTCTTGGTGTTGCACTTGCTTGTCTGGGTTACTAACACATCTTCTTAATTGTGACACGTGAAACACATCGTGGACATCTGATAATTCTGCCGGTAGCTCTAGTTGATAAGCAACCTTGCCTCTTCTTGCGATTACACGGAATGGTCCAATAAATCTTGGTGCCAATTTTCCTTTGACTTTAAATCTCTGTAGTCCTCTAGTTGGAGATACTCTGAGATACACGTATTCATCGGGCTCAAAACTGATTTGGTGGTGCTTTTGATCGTAATAGCTCTTTTGACGGTTCTGAGCTGCTTTCAGTCTGTCTTGAATAAGCTTCACTTTTGTTTCTGCTTCTTTAAGAACTTCGGGACCAAAAATTCGACTGTCTCCGGTCTCTGACCAATTGAGTGGGGTACGGCACCTTCGTCCGTACAGGGCTTCAGAAGGTGACATTTTTAAACTGGCTTGATAACTGTTGTTATATGAGAATTCCGCGTATGGTAAACTGTCTTCCCAGCTAACTCCGTAGGTGAGCACACATGCTCTTAGCATGTCCTCCAATATTTGATTTACCCGCTGAGTTTGTCCTTTGGTTTGCGGGTGGTATGCTGTGCTGAATGTTAGTTTAGTTCCTAGGGCTTGCTGTAGGTGTTCCCAAAATCTAGAGACAAATTGGGTACCTCTGTCAGAGACTATGGTCTTGGGTACTCCGTGTAGGCAAACAATCCGGGAGAGATATAATCTGGCGAGTCGCTGTGTGGTGTATGTGGTTTTTACCGGAATGAAATGTGCCGCCTTGGTCAAATAATCTGTTATAACCCAGATAGCGTCATTTCCATGTCGTGACCTTGGCAGTCCGATGATAAAATCCATTCCTATTATGTCCCATTTCCATTCAGGTATTCTGAGTGGCTGCAATAGTCCTGCTGGCCTCTGGTGTTCTGCTTTTACACGCTGGCATGAATCACGACGTGCGACGTATACGGCTATATCTTTTTTCATCCCGTGCCACCAATAATTTTATTGTAAATCCTTGTACATTTTTGTTCCTCCTGGATGGATAGAATACGGAGTGGTATGGGCTTCTGCCAAAATTTGTTGCTTTAATTCTTCCTTATTAGGCACACATAATCTTTTCCCGAACCATAAAATTCCCTGATCATCAACGGTAAACTCGGGCGCCTTGCCCAGTTTCATTTTCCTCTTAATCCCCTCAATACTTGGGTGTCCTTCTTGGGCTTCTTTGATTTGATCCTCTAATGTTGGTTTCATCTCCAGCTGATTAATGGTTCCTTCTGTGACTAAGACCATATTGAGTTTGGCAAATTCCTGGTTGAACTCATGTTGTGAAAATTGCACACTATTATTATTGGTGCAGGGATTTCGGCTGAGAGCATCTGCCACAACATTTGCTTTACCTGGATGATAATGAATTCCGATATCGTAGTCCTTTATTAATTCAAGCCAGCGACGCTATCTCAAGTTTAGTTCCGGCTGGGTGAAAATATACTTAAGACTCTTGTGGTCCGTGTATATTTCACATCGCTCACCGAGAAGAAAGTGTTGCCATTCTTTGAGTGCGTGTATTACCGCAGCTAGCTCCAGATCATGCGTAGGATAATTCTCCTCGTGTCGTCGTAGCTGTCTTGAGGCATAAGCCACGACTTTTCCTTCTTGCATTAATACACATCCAAGGCCTTTCCTGGACGCGTCACAGTATATCTCAAACTTTTTGTGCACATTGGGTACGACCAGAACGGGTGCCGTTGTTAATCTTTTCTTCAATTCTTGGAAACTTTTCTCACAGGCTTCAGTCCATTCAAACTTCTTATCCTTCTTAAGCAATTGGGTTATGGGTTTAGCTATTGTGGAAAATCTTTCGATAAATCTTTGGTAATATCCTGCCAGACTAAGAAAACTCCTGACCTCAGTCACGTTGGTGGGTTGTTTCCATTCTTGGACAGCTTTTACCTTGCTTGGGTCCACTGCTATCCCATCCTGTGTCAGAACATGTCCTAGGAAGCCAACTTCTCGTAACCAAAATTCACATTTACTGAATTTGGCATAAAGTTGGTTTTTCCTCAATTCTTCCAGGACTATTCGTAGGTGTTGTTCGTGTTCTTCGGGTGTCTTGGAGTAGATAAGTATGTCATCAATAAATATGACCACGAACTTGTCCAAATATTTCAAGAAAACCTTGTTCATGAGATGAACAAAATAAGCAGGAGCGTTGGTTAAGCCAAACGGCATCACTGTAAATTCGTACAATCCATATCTGGTAGTAAATGCAGTCTTGGGTATATCTGACGATCGGATTTTCAATTGGTGGTAACCTGACCTCAAATCTATTTTTGAGAATACCTTGGCTTCTGCTAGTTGTTCGAACAAGTCATTTATCCTGGGCAGCGGGTATTTATTTTTGATGGTGACCATATTGAGAGCCATGTAATCAATACATAGTCTGAGGGTACCATCCTTTTTCTTAGCAAATAAAACTGGCGATCCCCATGGTGACGAGCTGGGTCTGACGTACCCTTTTTCCATTAATTCCTTAATTTGTTTCTTCAGTTCAGCCAATTCGGTTGGAGCCATACGATACGGCTTCTTATAAATGGGAGCCGTTCCAGGTGCTAATTCAATAACGAACTCAATTTCCCGATCAGGTGGCATGCCTGGTAGCTCTTCTGGAAATACATTGGGGTATTCACAGACTACAAGGACCTTACTTAATCCTGCCGCATCCACTTGATTTAATTTTCCTTGTGATGCGGAAATCCTCCTTGTGCCAAATTTTATTGTTTCTCCTTGGCAGCTTGTAAGAGTCACCGTGCGGTTGTAGCAGTCTATGAAACCTTTATTTTTGGTTAACCAATCCATTCCCAGAATAACATCCAGTTCGACTGCTTCCAGAACAATAAGGTTGGCTAAAAATACCATTCCTTTGATCTCGATACTTACATCCTTGCAGTACCATTGTGTGCTTTGCTTCGATCCCGGGGACTGAATAACCATGGAATTTTGCAAAGGCGAAAAAGAAAATCGATTCTCCGTGGAGAACCTTTTAGAGATGCATGAATGCGAAGCTCTGGAATCAAATAAAACTGTAGCATTAATTGAGTTGATAGGAAACGTACCGAACACAATATCCGGTGCATTTTGTGCTTCCTCAAGGGTCACGTGGTTGACTTGTCCCTTCCTTTGGTTGTTGTTGTGGTTGATGTTGTTGTGCTTGGGGCTGTGTTTGTACCACGGCCATTGTTGTTGGGCTTAGTAGTATTATTTCCCTGCTTTGGGCATTGCCTAGAGTAATGCCCTTCTCCTCCGCAGGCATAGCAGGTGATGCCCGGATAGTATGTTGTATCTCTGGTTCTGTTGTTGAAAGCACTGCGGTTCTGCTGCGGTGATCGAGGTAGTAGTGTTGCTGGTCGGTGTGTGGTGGGCTTCTGGAATTCATTCTTGGGTTTATTGTTGCGAACCTGAGATGACTGGTTCATATGGCGCTTGCGTATCTCGTTCATGTTACGATGCTCGTTCTCCAGTATAATTGCCTTGTCCACCAGTGTCTTGAAATCAGGAAAGGTGTGGACCACCAGTTGGCATTTTAAAGACGAAATAAGTCCATCGAGAAACTTTTCCATCTTTTTGTCTTCTGTCATATATTCATCGTTGGCGTACCGGGCCAGCTGAGTAAACTGATCCAGGTACTGTGTCACCATGGTGCCTCGTTTCTTGAGATCCTCAAACTCCCTCTTTTTCAATTTCATGATACTGTTGGGGATATGTGCTCCCCGAAAATTTTCCTTGAATTGTTCCCATGTCATATTGGCTCCGTTGGGATGAGTGTGGCATAAGTTTTCCCACCATGATGCTGCTGTACCAGAAAAATAGTACGCGGTATAAAGTACTTTTTCCCGGTCCGTACACTGGGTAATAACCAATTTTCTCTTAATATCACGCAGCCAATCATATGCCTCCAATGGCTTGTCGGTGTGAGAAAACACAGTAGGATTGGTCTTCTGGAGCTCAGATAATTTTGACCTGTTCTGATTTTGTCCTTGGTGGTTTCCCATATTGATTAAATGTTGCATCATTTCTTGGTGCTGTTGCTGGCTTTGCTCGTACAGACGACACACTTGTGAAAATGCTGTGTCACTGTCCTGTTGACTACTTTGTCCTTGTGTAAAATTATTTCCCATCTGTCCATGGTTGCTCTCTGGCGGATTGGGTCCAGGGGCGATGCATTTTCTTTCTGGGGGTATTTGTGTAACACCAATGAGAAAAGAAATTATAAAGGCAACAAGAAAAAAAATTTAAGAGACTGAAAATAAATCTCCCCCCAGGACGCAAGTACAACAGGTTATATCATACATGCAGGATTTAATTATACAAGATGCTTGCAGAAACTGTATACTACAAGACCACTTATTTAACTAGCGTACTACTTCGTCCTCTCAACGAACTGTGGTCCGAGTCCATTACTCGCCATCTTACAAAATGAAGAAAAGAAGAAGAAACAGAAAATAAAGATCTTACAACCATGTCATCATAAAAAGACTACTACGGTGCTGACGCTCGATTAGTCCTCACGGAGTGTCTGAGACACTATAAGCACCGCTGAGGGTGAGTCCCAGCTGTGGCTCTCGAGACTCAACCTCCTCCTCTTCTGGGATGGTCTCCAGTCGTGTAGCGGTTGATGCCACGCCTGTCTGAGGTGGCACCGTGTGCGTCAAAAGTGGAGCTCTGGTCGGAATAGGAGCAGCCAAGCGACTAGCCTCATCACTCGGGGATGAGTGCTGAACCGCGGGCTGTGTAGGAGAGTAGGGTGGTGGAGTCGGAATATGAGGGGCACGTGGTGAAGGTGAACGGAACTCACTCCTGCGAGTGATCCTCGCACGAGCCAGGTCCATTCGTGCAGCAAGATGATCGTCCACCAGTGCGGTAAAGATCGACTCGAGTGCCATGATGTACTGAACAAGGGGCTCGATCGCCCCATCCCTTTCTCCCGCGGTGCAGGAAAAAGCGTAATGGTTGGTATAAGGAACATGACACGGAAGGTAGTGATAGGGACGAGTCTGCATAATAGGCAGGATGTCCCTAAGACGTGCAATAGCCTCACGTGCGGCCATCTGGATAGCATGCCTCTCAGAGGGCATGACTCTCCCCATGAAACGGTAGTTGCGGAAGGACAGGTTACTTCCACCCCGAATATATACCGAAGCCTGGTACATAGTCAGAGTGTCTGTGACCCTGTCAGGAAAAATCATGTACTCAGGACGGCTTGGAGACCTCATCGCATCCCTAGCGATGACGGCAAGAAGACGGGAAAATCCCGCCGGCTCGTTGGCAAAAATCTGGGATGGGCAGCTGCCGCTAGACATCTACATCAGTAGACAAAAATCCAAACAGTCATATCATAAAAATATGATGACTAAGGAAAATTTGTTACGATGCATGAAATGCATGCTAAAAAAATGTTAGTATTGACTCGAGTGCTAGCGATCGTGCCTAGGGTTTCCTACAGTCAGCCTGGCGCTGGTACCAAGTCCTGTCGGGCCCCTTTCTGGGAATAAATCTCAGAAAAGGTCCTAAGTCACACCAGCCCCAAGATCAACACAACTGGTGGACTTCCTTGATACAGATAACCAGTACAAATAATATTACACAGGGTTGAGTCTGAAGGCTCAACAAAATTATTACAAACTCGCCAAATATATGGCAGCGGCGGAATATGACAGTGGTGTGGTGGTGGTACATCTCTGATACAATAACGTAAAGCCAAGCGTCAGAGTGAGGCTTGACTATTTATTGGTGTAGCAGAAGCTCAGCGGATGATACAGGTGGTAGACTCCTATCTCACAGGTTGACTGACTAGGACTCCTCTATGCGTCGGGCTCGCTAGCGCAATCCTTCTCCACAAGCTCATCCTCCTCCAAGTCTGGCCAAGTAAATAGCCAGGGACAAGCCAGTGAGTACGTTGGAATGTACTCGCAAACATTATGAACAAAAGATATAATGGATGCACATGCTCATGCTGACTAAAATCCTGGTCATGACAAAATTATAAAATGATGCGGAAGTAAATAAAACAAGTTAGCCATAACCAGTCTCTTAAGAAAATAAAAGCAAGTGAATGCCACGGGTAGTCTAGCCAGCCCAAGTGACATTCCAAAAAAAAAGAGAAATGCCGGTCGGGTGTCTACAAGAGTAGTGGCGAGATAAACCGCCTGTTAACTCGAGAGACGCCACGAGAGGTCTTGAAAAGAAATGCCTGTCGGGCGTCAAGTGACACCACGGTTGGACTTGAAGAGAAATGCCAATCGGGTGTCCACAAGAGTAGTGTCGAGATAAACCGCCTGTTAACTCGAGAGACGCCACGAGAGGTCTTGAAAATAATAGTTGAGTGCCCGGGGTAGTCTAGCCAGCCCCTGAGACACTCAGGAAGAAAATAAAATGAGGGAAACTGTTAGTCCTCAATATTATGCATAGCCATAATAATATTTAATAAGCATAAAATAATCAAGGTAGTAACAGGGTATCAATAATTATACTGCAAAAATGAGTCAGACACATTTTTATTATTTCCTCCGGAGACCGATACCGGGACCGACACTTGACCCACCCAGCTACGCCCTTTGACCGAGGACACGGCTATTCGAACAGTTTTAACTCTGCAGAGGGTGCACTCTTTACCCACAAGTAAAGGATTTCTTTAGTCAGTACCGTGACACTGACTAATTCCCTTTACGGTCTTTGGGATGAAAACACACCTGACCAGCACACACCAGAATAACTCTCCGGATGCCAGGAATCACCCAAAGCATCGTTCAAGTAAAACTCTGAGACGGAGAGACCAACATCCTGCATGGGATCACTATTAATACGCGCGGATTACAAGGGGTGCCCCCCTCTTAGTCACAAACGAAAACACCCATGCCCCCTGACCCGATGACAGGATTTAGTCCAAGGCCTTTGGAAACCCTCATCGTGGCCCTCTGTACGGTGTGTACCTGGACAGGGGTTAACAACTTACTCAGCCTCACCTTCCTTGCGGAAGGACCCGTGGCAGCACGGTATCCAGCTAGGTGTAACGGAACAAGACTCGATATAGGCCGACTCAGGAGGTGTTAATTAACATCACCAGAATATTCCACTTAAGTCACATGACACCACCGTGTCAAGCATAAGGGCCCGTGCCCACCGGCACGTCCAAGGCAGGAGACACTCTCCCGTATTCCCACAACTTTACCATGTCAGAAGAATCTCTTGCTTGAGTGATGTGCAAGCTATGAGCAAAAGAGAAATGACCATGCATGCAAGTGCTAGTGACATACTACAAATATGGTGCAATATCAACCGATGCAACATGCAAATTCAAATGCAATCACCATATCCCAAGTTCAATAATGCTTGCCTTGTCCAAAGTAGTCAGGTGAAAACCCTTCAAAATTCTCGGCAAAGTTTCCCTCTTCTTTTTCTGAAAATTCAAAATCAACTCAAATTAAAAAATTTGGTAACAGTACAAAAAGTTGTCCCAAAACATTTTTAAATAAATACTAAAAAAACTAGAGAGAAAAATAAGAATTTCAAAAAAAGAATCAACTCAAACGGAATTGAGGTTTCAAAGATATTAAGGTTTCAAATCCAGGGGCCTTTCTGTAAAACAGCAGGTCCATGTGCTATTATAAAGAAAACGGTTTGGCCAAGAATACGCTTCTCAGCGTAGAAAGCGTAAACAGAGAAATACGCTTTTGAATAAGACACAGAAAAAAGAAAAGAATGCTGACGGGTGGGGTCCACCCGTCAGGTTTAAACTCAAACGCGTTCGCGCGTGTGCAAAGAGAGTGCAGCGATCGTCGGCGATGATCGCCGGGGTTCCAGTGGCCGGCGATGGTGTGATCGTGTCCAGGGATGAGTACCGCGTCAGTGGGTGGCGGTGGAGGTCGCCGGCGAGCAGCAGAACGGCGGCGAGGTTGTCGGCGGCGGATGGTGGTCTCGGTGGAAATGGGCCTCGCCGGAGAGAGCTTCTGATGTCGAATTGGAACGTGGGATCGACAAGATAGTGTGGTGTGAGATGATTGGTGAAGTTTGGGAGGTGGAGGTGACTTAACGGCGATGAACCGAACGGAGAGAGAGGCGGCGGGATGGTGACCGGAGTTGGGGAAGATGACCCTCTCGGGCTCGGAGGAGTGCGGGAGAGGGCAATTGGGTGGCAGTGGAGGCAGTGTGAGTGATCGCCGGGGCTCGGGGGCCACTTATAAAGGCAGTCTGAGGAGGTCAGTGGCTTGCGGGCGACGCCGGAATAAATTCCGCCGGCGAGGTTGGTTTGGGCGGTGGTCAAGTTTGAAGCGTGATCAAGGAGGTTGACGGATCTCTCCCGAAGCCTTAACGCGGTCGAGATCGAGCTCCTCGAGCTTATCCTAGAGCGGAGGAGCTCCCGTACGGTTGCGGCGGCGCTGTCCGTCTCCGGCGACTTCCAGGCGGGCTCTAGTGGGTTCGGATGGTGCAGGCGGCGCGCGGGGATGCGGAGGAATGTGCCGCGTGGAGGAGAGTAGGTAAGGGAGTTGCGGCGCAGTGATTGAAGTCGGTGGCCGTGGCGGCTCTGCTCGGTCCGCCGCGGATGAGCTCGGTGACCGGTGCACCGGCCAGCCACCGGCCCGTTGATGGCGAGGGACTGACCAAGGGGTCCCGTGGAGATGCATTGAAGGCCAGGGGAGGCGACGCCGTGCGGGAGAGAGGAAAGGGAGGAGTACACGGCACCGAGCGCCTCTGTCCACTGAACAAATTCAGTTAACTGAATTTTTGTCAGCAGTGAACAGTATGCATATAAGGTGTATGATAGAATGCCAGGAGGTGCTAGGCATTTTAGGAATTTCTGTAAATTTTTGTGGTGATGTGAAGATGCTCAAAATGAGTTTGCCAAGGTTTCAGAATTTTTGGAGAAATTTAGATTTGGTTTTGAGCAAGAAAATTGTTTCTGGTTCAAATTTGAACTGTGTGAATTTTGAAAATTTTGAACTTTGGACCCCAAGGTTTTTTTGGAGAAATGGGTTGTGGGTACCATATATTTGCTGAGATAATTTTGGTGGAGGTGGAATCCTTGTAGAAATGGTGGTTCCTTTGTAAACCATAGGAATGATGGATAATATGAATCCCAACTTTGGAATTTGTAAAATATTGAAAGAATATTTTTGTGAGGTGGAAAGGAGTTGGATACTGTCCTATAAGATGTGCTTGACTTGTGGAATGAATTTGGAGTGGAAGAAAAATTGTTAGATGGGTTTTAGAAGGGTTAGAGAGAAATGAACAGGGCCATTTCCTTTGAAAAACATTTAAATCACTCCCAAAACCTTTTTTTAATGAACTATTTGAAAACCTCCAAAATAATAATCTAAATAATTTTAAACCCTTTAAAACTGAACCACTAAAGAAAATTTGAAATCTCGTTAAAGTTAAAAATAACTTTCAGAATAAAAGAACTATAAGGAGATAAATAACAAGAATAATTCGAAATATTTCATTTTAAGGAAAAGGTTTTTGAAAATCCATAAGAAATATTTTTGGGGTGTTACAGGTCGGCACTGAGGGGTACCCGTGACAGCATGAATGCGAAGTGATGTGGACTCGGGTTGACCTGAGAGGTGCCCGCGAGATAACTACGAGGCGTGGCCGGGCATTCTTAGCCCTTGCCGCAAGTCCTCGAGACGGGGCGACGGGGTCACATCGATCGTGAGTCTCTGCTCGTTTCCGCGCGCTCCTAAACCGCTAAACGGTTTGGATATTTGATCCGAGGGGCCTCTGTCCTGATAGCACTAACCATCATGTGGGCATAGTATGGGCGTTCTGCGTCGTATACTTCAGCCGGAGCTTAATTGACGTCGGCAAGGAGCGGCGCGCATTGAATAGGACTGGGAACGCAATCGTGCTTGTATAAGGGGTTGCTAGGTCTGCTTTCAGCCGCGTTCGCAACGCATAGGAGCGTCCGGCGTGATGGTCCAAGAACCCTGGGGGCATAGGTTAGTCCGGCGTGCTGACCTCTCATTAAGTATTCAGTCGGGTTGCGGCGTATCGTTTGGCCGAGGGCGGGCATGACCCAGTAAAGTGTGTCCGGCCGGAGTTAAGCGAGCGTGGTGGGTAACTTGGTGCACCCCTGCAGGGAAGAACTTATCTATCGATAGCCTGTCCTACGGTAACGGACACTCGGAGTTGTATCCCGATCGGTACAACTAGAACTTGAGATGAGAACTGGATAGTACGGCTCTGGGATTGCTTTCTCGCAGGGAGTCGAGAAAGGATCTCAGGCTGAGGTTAATGATACTACTACTACTTTACATTATGTTGTTCTGCTCTCCTCTAATGCTGCAAGACTGTTGAAGATGCTGAAGATGCTAGTCTTCGATAGGACTAGGCTTTCCCCCTCTATTCTGGCTTTTCTGCAGCCCAATCCACATATACAGCCCCCTTTGAAAATGTTGCATATGTAGTGTAGATCCTTGCTTGCTGAGTTCTTCGGATGAGTACTCACGTTTGCTTTATTTTCCTTTTTCCCCCTTTTATCCCTTTGTCGCATCCAGACGACGGAGCCCCGGAGCCAGTTGTCCCCGTCGACGACCACTACTACTACCAGCCCGGAGAGTACTACTACTACGAGTAGCCGACCGACGACCAGGAGTAGGATTCGGAGGGTCCAGGGCAGGAGGCCCACGCCTTTCGATCGTAGCATTTTATTTTGCCCCGCCTCTGTGAAGGCTTATCTCTCTGTTCTGTAATATATCTGTACCCAGATATCTGATGCTTCCGCTGACGCTTGTTTATCATCAAGCTTATGTATTCGAGCCCTCGAGGCCCTGGCTTGTAATATAAAGCTTGTATGACTTTATTTATGTTTTAGAGTTGTGTTGTGATATCTTCAAGTGAGTCCTTAGGCTTGATCATGTGCATTTGCGTGTATGATTAGTGCACGATTAAGCCGGGGTCGTCACAGGTTGGTATCAGAGTCGACTGCCTCTAGGAGTCCCCTATCCAATTCCTTGGCCGAAGTTGAGTCTAGTGGTCGAAAGCTGTTTTACTAACTTGGCTATGTGGCTTACGGGCCCACGTCGCCAACTGGGTGGTATTAGGATCTTTTATTCCTCGTCTTTACTCCGGGATTCTAATCTCTCTTCTATTCGGGTTTAAAAAAAATTACTAACACCGACACTTAGGATCTCGTAAATTCTATCCACCCGGAGAGCTGGATTCAGTGCGATTTCCCTGTCTTTGATCTGATTAGTCTGATAATCATTTCCTTTCCATTGTTTTGTTTAACCTTTCAATTCGAGATTTTCTATATTTCTCGTCATCGAATGACAATCCTGAATCTTCTTATTTGAGATGGACCGTCTGTTTCCACCTCGCCCTACGACGCAGCTTGTGCTTCGCACCTGTGCTCGAGACGTCCCTGGGTTTCCAGCTGTTCTGATCGCCCTCTTGATCAGGCTGGGATACCGCTGGTGCCCCGAGTACATGGTCTACGAGGTTTATCGTGAGTTCAACCAGGAACTGTACTATGCTGATGTTCACATCTACGTTCAGCAGGATGACTCCGACACTGAGCTACACCTTTTCCATGGTATCGGTGTGACGATTGAGATGGCAGTCCATGATGCCGCCTACTCTGCTATCGCACGTCTTCGAGGATAGTTCAGTGCTGACTTGGATGCCTCAGAGTATCGTTATATTCTGTATGTCCCTGCTGGAGATGCTTCTGGGTTCTACACAGCTGTTTGTGCCCCGTACGAGCCTCGTCGCTACGATCAGCGAGTTCTGATTCACTGTACTCAGGCTCTGGATCACACTGTTCGTGCTCTTGCTGTCGAGTTGTTCGCCACTCGAGCACGACTCTACGAGGCTATGATGCAGTTGCTACCAGCTGTTCGTGCAGGGATACATCCGGAGCATATTCTTTACCCGAGCAGGACCGAGATGTCATCAGGGATCGATTGGCATGTTGTGGGAGGTCACACGCCTGCACGTGGACCTCTTCTTATAGTTCGAGACCGGGTTCTGCATCAGAGTGCACATGGAGCGCAGGATCCTTCTGCGACGAACGTCCGTCGTCCGCACTTGCAGCTACCCCGTTTCAGTGGTTTTCTCCGACGTTGATGTAGCCTTTGCTATGTCACGTTGTGTACTTCCTTACCGCATGCCTGCGCGTCGCCTAGCATGTCTAGCTTTTGAATTTGCGCCGTTAAGCTGCCCGAATGTAACCGACTCTGTATGGATATGTATGACTTAATGACTACTATTAAGCATCTGCTGTACTATTTAAATTCCGTCGCGTTACGTCATGTTTATTGCTAAACACTCGCATTGGCTTCTGCTAAACTACCCCTGTTGACTTAGCAGGATGGGTGACAACAATCCACCACCGCCGCCACCGCCTGACTATATGGCAGCAATGATGCAACAGTTTGAACTCAACCGCCAATTCATGACGGGGATTATGCAGCAATTCCCCCGTCCCAATGCCGACCAGCCGCCACCTTCCATCACCTTGCCAGAATTTATGCGGCTCAACCCGTCGTTCTTCCGCAACACCATTAACCCGCTGGATGCCGATGACTGGCTGCATGACATCTTCCATGAGATGGGGTCTGCTGATGTCGCCCCGGCCAATTATGTCACCTTTGCGACATACCTTCTGAAGGGTCCCGCATCACAATGGTGGGCCACTCACCGACAGACTCTACCACCTGGTACCGTCGTCACTTGGGCAGAATTCAAGATTGCTTTTTGTGCCCGCTACATTCCCCAAGCTGTCATAGCATGGAAGAAGGCCGAGTTCCGTAGTCTCGTTCAGGGTAACAAGTCTGTGGAAGTTTATCAGCGCGAGTTTCTTGACTTGTCTCGCTATGCTGAAGAGGACGTTCCCACTGATGACCGAAGGCAGGAGAAATTCCGTGAAGGGCTGCATCATGACATTCAGTTAGCTCTGCTTGTCCAAGACTATCCTAATTTCGCCACCTTGGTGAATAAGGCTATCATGGTCGAGACTGGATTGAAGAAGCACAAGGAAGCTATCAGACGCACTCGTGAGGCGGGCTCATCTTCGGGTTCGTCTTCCCAGAAGCGCCGTATCTGGATCCCTCAGAGCATGTATCATCCAGCAGCACCAGTGCACAGGCCTTCCTATGCTGCACCACGTCTGCCTCCTCCACCACCAAGACAGCCTCTGCAAGCTCCAGCACCTCGAGCTCCTGCACCACGTCCTAACAATGGACTCTACTTCAAGTGTGGCCAGCCAGGTCACCGTGCCAGAGACTGCTCACAGAGTCAGAATCAGCTAGCTCTTCCTTCTGCTGGCCGTGGTAATGGCCGCGGGAATTCTCAGCCTCGCTACAACAATGCCAGACCTTCTTATGGTCGTGGGCAGAACTACCACGTCAACATGGCTGAAGCTCAAGACCAACCTGAAACCGTGATGGGTACACTCCTTGTTAATTCAGTACCTGCATCTGTTTTATTTGATTCAGGAGCATCGCATACATTCATGTCAGAGCATTTTGCATTCTTACATGGCATTAAGTATGAAAACTTGCAACAACCGCTAGCAGTAAACACCCCCGCGGGTCAGTGCCAAGCCTCCATGTTTTGCCCTGAAGTCACTGTGGTGATTGAGGAGAGGAACTTTCAGGCCTTCCCCATTATCCTGAGAAATTCTGGGGTTGATCTTATACTGGGAATGGATTGGTTGAAGGCTCATTATGCCTCGATCAACTGTGCAACTAAGCTTGTACACCTCTTGCACCCATCAAACGAGATAGTAAATTATCAAGCTCACCTCACCCAGAATGCTGAGGCTCAGATTTATGCCTTGAACGCGTTGAATGCTTCTCCGCTTGAGGGGATCGAGAACATCCCAGTTGTCTGTGACTTCCCGGATGTTTTTCCAGAAGAACTTCCAGGAATACCCCCTGCTAGAGCTGTCGAGTTCGTCATTGACTTAAAGCCTGGCACAACTCCTATTGCGAAGCATCCTTACAAGATGCCGCCGCACCACCTTATTGAGCTTAAGGAAGAAATCGATAAATCACTTAGGAAGGGCTTCATCCGTCCCAGCTCCTCTGCCTGGGGAGCACCTTCTCTCTTTGTCAAGAAGAAAGATGGTACGAATAGGCTGGTCCAAGATTACGGTCCTATCAACCAGGCAACCATTCAGAATAAGTATCCGCTTCCCCGGATCAATGATTTATATGATCAACTCGCTGGATCTTTGGTGTTCCCTAAACTCGACTTGAGGTTGGGTTATCACCAGATCCATGTCCGCGAAGAGGATATTCCGAAGACTGCATTCGTTACTCGATATGGTTCCTACGAGTACACCGTCATGTCGTTTGGCTTAACAAATGCTCCAGCTACGTTCTCTCGCCTAATGAATTACATATTCATGGATTACCTCGACAAATTCGTCGTGGTATATCTGGATGATATTCTGGTATATTCAAAGAATAAGGAAGAACATGCTGAACACCTTCGCCTTGTTCTGGAGAGGCTTCGAGAGCACAAGTTATATGCCAAGTACTCTAAATGTGAATTCTGGCTTTCTGAAGTGACCTACCTTGGACATGTGATTTCCAAGGACGGTATTGCCGTTAACCCGGAGCGTGTTCAGGCTATCCTTGACTGGAATCCTTCGAAGAATGCCAAGCAAGTCCGAAGCTTCCTCGGTCTAGCTAGTTATTGCCGTCGATTCGTCGAGAACTTCTCCAAGATCGCCAAGCCCTTGACTAATCTGCTCCACAAAGGCGTTAAGTTTGAGTGGACAGACAAATGTCAGGAAAGTTTCCAGACCCTCAAGGACAAGCTTACTTCTGCTCCAGTGCTTGCTCCTCCTGATTCTCGCAAGGACTTTTGTGATATATTGCGACGCCTCTCATCAAGGATTAGGCTGTGTCCTAATGCAAGAATGAAGAGTAATTGCGTATGCTTCACGTCAATTGTGTCCACATGAAGAAAATTATCCAGTGCATGATCTTGAACTTGCTGCAGTGATATATGCATTGAAGTTATGGCGACATTACCTTCTGGGTAATCGGTGTGAGATTTATACCGATCATCAGAGTCTGAAATACTTGTTCACCCAACCGGATCTTAATCTCCGTCAGCAACGATGGTTAGAAACAATTATGGACTATGACTGTGGTATTTCATATACCCCGGGCAAGGCTAATGTAATGGCCGATGCCCTAAGCCGCGAGTCATATTGTAACAACCTCATGGTTAGGTGAGCTCAACCTCGTCTTTATGCGAAACTGACTCAGCTGAATCTGCGAATTGTTCCCCAAGGTTCTCTTAATAACCTTGTGGTACAACCAGACCTTCAAAAGGCTGTTAAGGAAGCGCAAGCCAAAGATGCTGAAATTGACTTGATGAAGAAAGAGCTTCACCTTGATAAGTACTGGGATTTCTCAGTTGCTGAGGATGGAACATTATATTTCAGAGACCGCATCGTAGTACCTCGCTTCGAGCTTATGACTGACAAGGTCATGAAGGAGGCTCATGATACACCGATGTCTATCCATCCGGGTAGCACCAAGATGTATCGCGATCTTCGACAGAGGTGCTGGTGGTCCAGAATGAAGCAGGACATTGCTCGATACGTTGCCGAATGTGACGTATGTCATCGCATGAAAGCAGAACATCAGAAACCTGCTGGAATTCTTCAACCACTCCCCATTCCTCTGTGGAAGTGGGATAAAGTGCAGATGGATTTCATTACTGGTCTTCCCAAGTCTCAGAAAGGTCACGACGCTATTCTTGTCATCGTCGATCAACTTTCCAAGGTTGCTCATTTCCTACCTGTTAAGGAGACTATCACTGCTAGCCAGCTAGCAGAACTGTATATCTCCAGAATTGTTTCACTCCACGGTATTCCGAAGGAGATCAGTTCGGACCATGGTGGTCTTTTCACGTCCAAGTTCTGGGAAAGTTTTCAAGAAGCTATGGGCACTCACATTACATGGAGTTCAGCTTATCATCCCCAATCCCAAGGCCAAGTCGAGCGAGTAAATCAAGTGCTTGAAGATATGCTTCGCGCTTGTGTTATATCCTTCGGTAAGAAATGGGAGGAATCTCTCCCGTATGCCGAGTTCTCTTATAACAACAGCTATCAAGCCAGCTTGAAAATGGCCCCCTTCGAAGTGCTTTATGGACGTAAGTGTCGAACCCCTCTGAACTGGTCAGAAACTAGGGAACGACCTCTCGTTGGACCAGACATTATCCAACATGCTGAAGAACAAGTCAAAATTGTCCGAGAAAATCTCAAGGCGGCTCAGGACCGCTAGAAGAGCAATTACGATCGCAAGCGATGGGGTCTGACTTATCAACCAGGTGATCAAGCTTATCTCCGTGTCACTCCTATGAAGGGCACCCGTCGATTCGGAATCAAGGGCAAGCTAGCTCCTCGCTATATTGGTCCCTTTCGCATTGTGGCCAGACGTGGACAGGTGGCCTATAAATTGGAGTTGCCGCCACAATTCTCTCATATTCATGATGTCTTCCACGTGTCACAACTTCGCAAATGCTTCAAGGAATCTCCGCACCGCGCAGTGGATCACGAGATGCTTCAGTTGCAAGACAACTTATCTTATAAGGAGCATCCGATCCACATCCTTGATGAAGCTGAACGTCGAACTCGTCAAAAGACGACCAAGTTCCTGAAGGTGCAGTGGTCGAATCACACTGAAGATGAAGCCACTTGGGAACGCGAGGATCATCTTCGCAAGGAATATCCCGACCTCCTTCCTTCTTCTTCCTGAATTCTCGGGACGAGAATTTCTTTTAGAGGAGGAGAATTTGTAACACCCCTATGTAATTGCCACTGTGATCAGCTGCTAATAATGCCAAGTCATATCATTTACAGTGCCTAAACATAGTGGTTAACCAAAGCAAATCAACTCCATTCTGAAAAATCAGCTCAAATTCAAAAGTGAAATATGAAGTTGATCAAACACTGTTGGGAAAATGTTCATTAAAAGGCAAATAATCCAGGAACACTTGTAAAACCATCGTCAATAAAGTTGGAGTTAGACAAATGACTCAAACAAGATGAAACAGCACCAAAGCAGAATTATTAAATCCATTTGAAATCATTTCAATTTAAAATGAAATCCAAATCTGTCCAAACCAGTTTTTGGTGAAAGGTAATATTGCCCTGCAATAATTGGACCAACTCTCACATTTTTCAAAAATGCACAAGTGGTCTAAACTTTTTGCAACAGAAAAGAAAAGAGAAAGCAGAAACAGAAAATCAGGAAAAATGGAAAAGGCCTATTCGTTACTGTGCACTTAGGCCTGTTATCTACAGGGTCCGGCCCAGCCCATCCGGAGGTCTCCTCCCTCCTCCCGTGCGCTGTCGCGCCCGCGCGCCGACACGCCGTCGCCCGGCCTCGCTGTCGGCCATCCGTCGGTTCTCGGCGAGGATAAGGTTTGCCCCGAGCTCCTCCCTCTCCTCCGCAACCCTAGACGCCCTCAGATCTCGTCCTCTCTCTCGTTTTCTCCCTCCCACACAAGTCGCCCGTCGCCGACGACATGGCTGAGCTAGCCGGTGTGGCCACCGACCACCCCAGCACCTGAGGCCGAGCTCGATCGCTCCGCCAGCTCCTCCTCCTTCTTCTCCACCTGCTGATTCAAGCGCTGCGCCACCACAGCGCGGGGATCGAGTGCTTCTTCATCTACGGTCGCCGGCGCAACTCCGACGATTGCCGGCGAACTGCTGCTCCTAAGCTATCACCGGGCCTTCGTGTGCCTCCACGGTGAGCAGCAGCATCTTTCCCATCTCTTCCCCGTCCGTTTGCGCCACCGTAGCACCGTAGCCATCCACACACGAAGGCGTCACCGCCGTGGAGCTCGCCGCCGTGGCAACAACTTCTGTCATAGCCATATGAGTGCGGGAACGCACTCAGCGCCTCCGCGCGGTTCCAACGCCACCGCTAGCATGAACCCCCATGTCCTGCACCTCTGGATCCGTCGATGGCCGATTCTGACGTCCGCCGGCGATGACCTGGCGCTCGTCTCCGGCCGTTTCCGCTCGCGCTAGCAGGCCAAATCGGTGCGGCACTCTTCCCCCTTTCGAACGCGCTACTCCGCGCGCCAAACGGTGGCCGGAGCTGCGATTCCGACCACCCTCCGAACAGCGCCGCCGTGTTTTTGAGCTCGCCGGCGTTTAAATGCCGGCCGGCCGACGTGGCACACCTGGGGCCACCCCTGGGTCACTGCCAGTGGCCCCCCCTGGCCCAGTTGACCACGCTGACCGTGGTCAATGTGCTGACTGGGCGCAGCCCAGCCACTGACCAGTGGGCCCGCGTGCCTAATTAACTAAATAGGTTTTTAAAAAATAAATCTAATTACTAATGACTCACTGACAGATGGGGCCCACTCCCTAATTAACCCATTTAATTAGTTTAACTCACTGTTATAGTAACAGAGGCTGACATGTGGGTCCCACTGGACCCACATGTCATGTTTGACTGGTCAGCCGACTGTTGACTTGCTGATGTCAGCATTACATCATGCTGACATCATAAATCATTTTCTATAAATAAAAATAATTCCAGAAATTCAAATAATCTTTAAAAATTCATATCTTTTAAACCGTAAATCGGATCGAAAAAGTTAAAACATGAAAGTTGCTCAGAACGACGAGACGAGTCTGATTGTGCCATCTGTTTCCTTGTCAGAACCCCCTACATAGGAGAACTCGTAACTCCGAGCTCGATTCCGGTAGATGAATAGTGCCTATTCACCGGTCAATAAATCCAACACTAATCCTAAAATAAATAAAATGACTTAGGCATACGTCAGGCAACCCTGCACTACATCATAGCATCGCACGCACTGTGTTGCATCTGTTTGCATTATATTTACTTGTTTCTTCTCCCCCTCTTCTCTTTCGGTAGACCCCGACGTTGCCGTAGCTCCTGAGGCAGACGCCACTCCGGAGTATGACTACGTCCCTGACGATCAGGCCCTTGCCGTCGAGCAGACAGGCAAGCACCCCCATTTTGAGCATTCCGATATCGCCCACTCTCTTCTCTCTTATGCTTGCATTAGAAGTTACTGTTGCTACTGTTGTCCTATATCTGCTGCATAGCCTGTTTACTTGTAACCTGTTGTTGATACTTTCCTGCTATCCTAAACTGTTTAGTATAGGATGGGTAGAGCCTTATCAGGGACCCACTTGTCCCGACTGCCCCGCTGGACTCTCAGAAGACCCGAGCAACGGGATCGAAGATCAGACCCTGGCACCGCATGTCACTTCCCTAAGATGCTCGACTCTACTGGGTTACTATCGAGTGCCGAGAGTGATACCTCGTCAGCACTTCTGATGATAACCTTGTAGGTTAGTTATTCGGTCGTGGTAAGTGAGGGTGATTCCTCCTACACCACCCCCGATAACGACGTCGTCGTGCAACTTCTCAAGTGTGGACCTCGAGGGTGATTCCTCATTCGTTCACCTTGACGATAGCATCGAGCAGGAATTCCATCGAGGGTGATTCCTCAGGGTTCCCCCTTGGTGTCAGACACACTGAGACTTGGTTACTATGACTGAACACTAAACCATGATACTATGATACTAAAGACGGGTCGGCCCTGAGGGGTACCTGCGCGAGCATGAATGCGAAGTGATGTGGAGTCGGGTTGACCTGAGAGGTGCCCGCGAGATAACTACGAGGCGTGGCCGGGCATTCTTAGCCCTTGCCGCAAGTCCTCGAGACGGGGCGACGGGGTCACATCGATCGTGAGTCTCTGCTCGTTTCCGCGCGCTCCTAAACCGCTAAACGGTTTGGATATTTGATCCGAGGGGCCTCTGGCCTGATAGCACTAACCATCACGTGGGCATAGTATGGGCGTTCTGCGTCGTATACTTCAGCCGGAGCTTAATTGACGTCGGCAAGGAGCGGCGCACGCTGAATTGGACTGGGAACGCAATCGTGCTTGTATAAGGGGTTGCTAGGTCTGCTTTTAGCCGCGTTCGCAACGCATAGGAGCGTCCGGGGTGATGGTCCAAGACCCCTGGGGGCATAGGTTAGTCCGGCGTGCTGACCTCTCATTAAGTATTCGATCGGGTTGCGGCGTATCGTTTGGCCGAGGGCGGGCATGACCCAGTAAAGTGTGTCTGGCCGGAGTTAAGCGAGCGTGGTGGGTAACTTGGTGCACCCCTGCAGGGAAGAACTTATCTATCGATAGCCTGTCCTACGGTAACAGACACTCGGAGTTGTATCCCGATCGGTACAACTAGAACTTGAGATGAGAACTGGATAGTACGGCTCTGGGATTGCTTTCTCGCAGGGAGTCGAGAAAGGATCTCAGGCTGAGGTTGATGATACTACTACTACTTTACATTATGTTGTTCTGCTCTCCTCTAATGCTGCAAGACTGTTGAAGATGCTGAAGTTGCTAGTCATCGATAGGACTAGGGTTTCCCCCTCTATTCTGGCTTTTCTGCAGCCCAGTCCACATATACAGCCCCCTTTGAAAATGTTGCATATGTAGTGTAGATCCTTGCTTGCTGAGTACTTCGGATGAGTACTCATGTTTGCTTTATTTTCCTTTTTCCCCCTTTTATCCCTTTGTCGCATCCAGACGACGGAGCCCCGGAGCCAGTTGTCCCCGTCGACGACCACTACTACTACCAGCCCGGAGAGTACTACTACTACGAGGAGCCGACCGACGACCAGGAGTAGGATTCAGAGGGTCCAGGGCAGGAGGCCCACGCCTTTCGATCGTAGCATTTTATTTTGCCCCGCCTCTGTGAAGGCTTATCTCTCTGTTCTGTAATATATCTGTACCCAGATATCTGATGCTTCCGCTGACGCTTGTTTATCATCAAGCTTATGTATTCGAGCCCTCGAGGCCCTGGCTTGTAATATAAAGCTTGTATGACTTTATTTATGTTTTAGAGTTGTGTTGTGATATCTTCAAGTGAGTCCTTAGGCTTGATCGTGTGCATTTGTGTGTATGATTAGTGCATGATTAAGCCGGGGTCGTCACAAAGACCTCCCGGGGGAGCGGCCTCCCCAGGCTGCCTCCTGAGGAGAGATTCCTATACAAGTGCCTAACCTCATGAGGTTGCGGTGACGCAAGCCATGATGACCAAGGCCAGGCGGGTGCCAGCGGGCGCAGAGGAGACAATTTCCTCTTTGGTGCTAAGGAGGCAAGCGCTGGCGTGGGTTCCCGAGGACTTAGGCAAAGGTTTCCATTCCTGCGCAACGAGACCAAGACCACCAGGATGGCAGGATGGATGTCATCGCCGAGCCCACCGCAGCGTCATGACCAGAAGCTTTGCAGACGAAGACCAGCTTTCGTTAGGATAAGATGTACTACTTGTCCCCTTTCAAAATTGGCCGCTGTGGAATCCCTTCCCGCCTACATTTTGGGAAGAGGACAAAGGCCACTATAAATATAGGTTAGCCACCACCATAGAAGGGGATGGGATCCTTTCCACCCTCACCAGAGCAGACCTCGCGAGGTTGTTCATCCCTTGTACTTGTTCATCCTCAACCCCTCGTGAGGCAAATCCACCACAAAGCAGGAGTAGGGTCTTACACCGCAAGGTCGCCCGAACCTGGGTAAACTACCATGTTCATCTTCTTCATTGTTCCTCGAGCTAGGACGTAGGGCGACGAGCTGGTTGGCTAGATAGGTTGAGTTCTTCGCACACGCCCCAGAGTTCGAACATTTCTTGGGTCTGCGGAGCCCTGAATCTGACAATAATGTCTTACATAATAGTTGGGCATATAAAAAAATCAAACCTATTATTTGTCTCTGTGTGACCATCTCCAGAATCATTGTAAGGAACAATTGCAAGTGCGAGGGTAGAAGGATCAACAGACTATTTACCGGATGACACTTGCAGTGCTTCTTTTCTAACAAATTTGTCGGTACCACCTTTATAAGATATATTAATTAAATTATGTTCTCTTTCTTTTCTCTTGCCTTATAGGAACCAGACTGATGTTTCCCCATGATGACTCAAATCTGTATTATTGAAACACAAGATAAAAAAGATGAACAATATAAAATTGAAGTTATACAGTAGCATATATCAATTGGAGATCATGCGTCAATGCTTGGCAATTAGATGAATCGTCTAACTCACCTAGTATTGGGTCCTGTCTGGTTGAACTGCTACACTGTGATCCTTAACCGAGGAGGTAAAAATCAATCTCTAATGAAGTAACGATACCTATCAAAAGTTAACTAGGAAATTAGGAATTTGGAGTAAGAACCGAAATTAATCAGATAGGAGGTCTCACTAAGCACTTGGAGGCTAGAGTATGCCATAGATCGATTCGACAAGGCGGCGAGGCGACGAGTCTGAAATTTGGGAGAGGAAACTAGGAAGGCAACAACGGCAACGGCCTGAATCTGATTGATCTGATGAGGCGAAGGCGACGAGCCCTGTTTCCTGTAGCGAAGCCGACGCGACCGCTGTTGCGGTCTCCATATCGAGAGACGAGATGATCCTGATGGACTTCTGTAGCGATCCCCTTTTTTTAGACCAACGGTAGCGTTTCCTTAAGCAGTTGCTTTTTTTTTTGAGAAATATCGATCGAGCACCAGCGCTCCTGCGAGCGCTCAATGGCCTCGACTCAGGCCCAGCTCCAGCTCCCGATCAACTCAGGCACACCTCCAGCACGTAGGATTTTTTCTTTTTTTAAGAAATACTACTAGGCCTATATACAAAATTTGGGGCCCACCAAAATTGTGGCCCCGTGCGGGCTGCACATTCGGCACCACTATGGGCCCGGCCCTGCATAGATTAACACATGCTAGTGGATCAAGTTAGTAAAGCTAACGGCTACAAATTTTGATGATGTGAAAACATGCATGTTAACATTGCTGGAATTTTAGTCTATTTTGGGCCAGCCCAACAATTAATTTAGAAAAATCCTAATAAAGCCTAGAGGCCCACTCAGTCCATTCGTGCAAGGCAAGAGGTGGAACTAAAGTTTAGTCCCACATTACTAGTTTGGTAGGAGTTGGACCTACTTATAAGGGAGGTTGTTTCCCCATATGTATGAGCATGAGAACAAGAGGGACATTCACGGGCGCTCCTTCTCTGTCGCCCGCCTTGCCACGCCAAGCCTCAGCACGACGCGCCACGGGTTGCAGGAATGAGCCGAGCCGATGTCTAAATTTTTGCCACGCGCGACGGGTATACGAAAGGTCACTCGGGAGCTAGAAAGTTTTTGCTGCAGTGGTTATTGAATACGAACGCTGCACCCTTCGGCTGCTGCCTTTTGGTTTTGTCCCCCTCCTTTGCTTCAGCTCCCGTCGCAGCCTATTCGCCTCCTTCTCCTGTGCCTATAAAAGAGAGGTTGCTCCTCTTCAGAGTGACACACCAGAAGATCATCTCCCTCTCGCCACCATGTTCCAATCTCTGAGCTGCTGCTACGATCTTACCCATCCCGGCTTGCAGCGTGCACCGCAGGTTGGGACAGTAGGCCTCTGAAACTCCACCTCTTTGAGTCCTCTATGGGAGAAGGGTGATAAGGTTTTTGGGTAGCGCTCTGCGCGACTACTGACCGGTTCATCACGGACGCTCCGGACACCGACGACCACTTCCCCAACGACGACTTCTTCCCCGACGTCGACAACCTCTTCGATGACATGGCTAGCGAGGATACTGACCCCAAGACCAGTGCTTCTGCCGTTGCTTCGTACGTCTTCATGTTCTCTCTGTTTAAGATCCTGCTACAGTTTCTTGTTCTAGCCTTTCTTGTTCCACCCTCTGTTCTACATTTGTTCTATTCTAGTTCATATGTTCAGATGTTATTTGCCTTCACTCTGCTAGATTTCATAACTTGTTTCATCTCTACTATAATAGTCAAGTTTTATCTACTATTTTTGTTAATAAAATCATATGGTAAGTTGCTCATATTTCCAACAATCCAAAAACATTATTATAGGCAATTTACCCCAAGTGGTTTTGCTGCATCCATGAGGCCTCCTATGTTTGAGGATGTGCACTATAAGAGGTGGCGCGTGAGAGCAGTCTTATAGTTTCAAACCATGAGTTGCTATGACACCACTCTTGTCAAACCTGAAGGAGATCTTGATCCTCAACAGGAATAAGCTTTTCAGAAAATGGATACCCTGTTTCAGGCTGCTCTCTTGAGTGTTCTTGGTGAGAACATAGTTGATGCTTATGTGTTAATTGATAATGGAAAAGATATGTGGGGTGCACTCGAGGCCAAGTTTGGGGTCTCGGATGCCGGCACTGAGTTGTACATCATGGAACAATTCTATGACTAGAGGATGACTGATGAGCGCTCCGTGGTTGAGCAAGTTCACGAGATACAGTCATTTGCTAGAGAACTTGAGCACTTCAATTGTATGTTACCGGATAAGTTTGTTGCCGAAGGCATCATCACTAAGCTTCCTCCCTCGTGGAGGAACTTTGCTACCTCTCTGAAACACAAGAGACATGAGTTTTCCGTTTCGGATCTCATTGGTACTCTTGATGTGGAAGAAAAGGCGAGAGCAAAAGACACACGTGCTTGAGGTATTGAGGGAGGATCTAGTGTCAATCTGGTAAAAAAGAAAAACTTCCAGCCCCACAAGTTCAAGAACAAGGGCAAGTTTGATGGTAAAGCAAAGTTTGATGGGAAGAACAAGGTTGTACAGCACACCAACTTCAAGAAGAAGAATGAAAAGAAGAAAGGTGTTTGTCATGTGTGCGAGATCCTGACCACTGGGATCCTAGTTGCTCTAACCGTTATGACAAGCATCATCCTGGGAAAGGCGGCAGGACCGCTAATGTTGTCATTGGTGACATTGACATGAAGGATGCTGGGTATGGTATATTTCCCACTATTCTTTCAGTATGTCATTCTCCTGATTGGTTGATTGACACGGGTGCTAATGTGCATGTATGTAGTGATATTTCCATGTTTTTGTCTTATCAGACCGCAGGGACTTCCACCGTGCTGATGGGCAACGGTTCAAGTGCTTCTGTTCGTGGTGTTGGCATAGTCGATCTGAAGTTTACTTCGGGAAAGATCGTGCGGCTGAAGAACGTGCATTATGTCCCCTCCGTCAATAAAAATCTTGTTGGTGGATCTCTTATGTGTAGAGATGGCTGCAAGCTTGTCTTTGAGTCGAATAAATTTGTAATATCCAAGTATGGAACCTTTGTTGGTAAAGGCTATGAGTCAGGAGGCCTGTTCCGTTTATCCTTGTCAGATGTTTGCAATAAAGTTGTTAATCATGTTTGCAGCAATAGTGAATCAAATGTGTGGCATTCACATCTCTGTCATGTTAACTTTGGTTGCATGTCGTGACTAGCCAAATTGAACTTAATCCCTAGTTTCACCACTGTCAAGGGATCTAAGTGTCAAGTTTGTGTGCAAGCTAAGCAACCTCGTAAGTCTCACACGACTGCGGAAACGAGAAATCTTGCACCACTAGAGCTCATACATTCAGATCTATGTGAAATGAATGGTGTTTTGACAAAAGGTGGAAAGAAATATTTAATGACATTAATTGATGACTCCACTAGATACTGCCATGTGTATCTTCTGAAATCTAAGGATGAGGCTTTTAACTTTTTCAAGATCTATAAAGCTGAAGTGGAAAACCAACTTGATCTTAAAATCAATAGGCTTAGATCCGACCGTGGTGGAGAGTATTTTTCCAATGAATTTGATTCTTTTTGTGCGTAACATGGTATAATCCATGAGAGGACGCCTCCCTATTCACCTCAGTCAAATGGGGTAGCCGAAAGAAAGAACCGTACTCTAACTGATTTGGTAATGCCATGTTAGACACATCGGGTCTCTCCAAGGCATGGTGGGGAGAGGCGATATTGACTGCATGTCATGTCCTAAACCGAGTTCCCACAAAGAACAAAGAGATAACTCCTTTCGAGGAATGGGAGAAGAAAATGTTAAAACTCTCTTATCTACAAACCTGGGGTTGTTTGGCGAAAGTCAATGTGCCAATTCCAAAGAAGCGCAAGTTTGGACCAAAAACTATGGATTGCGTTTTCCTGGGATATGCTTTTCATAGCATTGGTTATAGATTCTTGGTTGTAAAATCTGAGATATCTGACATGCATGTCGGTACAATCATGGAGTCGAATGTTGCGACTTTCTTTGAAGATATCTTTCCCATGAAGGATATGGCTACCTCATCAAATCAGGAGATGCCTAGTTCATCGAATCAGGAATTAGTTACAATTACTGAACCTACCATTTCGATGGAACACTTTGAAAATCCTGTGGAGGAAAACAATGAAGTTCCAACTAGGAGCAAGAGACAGAGGACTGCAAAGTCCTTTGGTGATGATTTTCTTGTGTATCTCATAGATGACACTCCCAGTTCTATTTCAGAGGCCTATGCATCTAAAGATGCTGACTACTAGAAGGAAGCAGTCCATAGTGAGATGGATTCCATTTTGGCCAATGAAACTTGGGAGATCACTGATCGTCCTTATGGGTGCAAACCTATAGGGTGCCAATGGGTATTCAAGAAGAAGCTTAGGCCTAATGGTACTATCGAGAAGTACAAGACATGACTCGTGGCCAAGGGTTATACCCAAAAGGAAGGTGAAGAATTCTTTGATACTTACTCACCTGTGGCTCGACTGACCACTATTCGAGTACTACTTTCACTAGCTACCTCACATGGTCTTCTCGTTCATCAAATGGATGTTAAGACTGCTTTCCTAAATGGAGAGTTGGAAGAGGAAATTTATATGGAATAACCAGATGGGTTTGTAGTAGATGGTCAGGAAGGAAAAGTGTGCAAGTTGCTGAAGTCTTTGTATGGACTTAAGCAAGCATCCAAGCAATGGCATGAGAAGTTTGAAAGAACTTTAACAGCTATAGTCTTTGTTGTAAACGAAGCTGATAAATGTGTGTACTATCGCCATGGTAGGGGCGAGGGATTTATCCTTTGCTTGTATGTTGATGACATACTGATTTTTGGAACAAATCTGAATGTTATTAAGGAGGCCAAGGATTTCCTATCTCGTTGTTTTGAGATGAAGGATTTAGGAGTGGCTGATGTTATTCTAAACATCAAGTTGTTGAGAGACGATGATGATTGGATTACATTGCTTCAATCTCACTATGTGGAAAAGATCTTGAGTCGCTTTGGTTATAGTGACTGCAAGCCCTCTCCAACACCGTATGATGCTAGCGTGCTGCTTCGAAAGAATCAAAGAATTGCTAGAGATCAATTGAAGTATTCTCATATTATTGGCTCGCTTATGTACTTAGTCGGTGCTACAAGACCTGACATCTCTTTTGCTGTTAGCAAACTGAGCCGGTTTGTCTCAAAACCAGGAGATGTTCATTGGAAAGCTCTAGAGAGGGTTATGCGTTACTTGAAAGGCACTGCGAGTTATGGAATTCACTACACTGGGTACCCAAAGGTACTGGAAGGGTATAGTGACTCAAACTGGATCTCTGATGCTGATGAGATAAAGGCCACGAGCGGATATGTTTTCACTCATGGAGGTGGCGCTGTTTCTTGGAAGTCTTGCAAGCAGACCATCTTAACGAGGTCAACAATGGAAGCAGAACTCACAACACTAGATACAGCTACGGTCAAAGCAGAATGGCTTCGTCGGCTCTTGAATGACTTGCCGGTTGTTGAGAAACTTGTACCGGGTATCCTTATGAACTGCGACAATCAAACTGTGATCACGAAAGTGAGCATCTCAAAGGATAACATGAAGTCATCGAGACACATTCAGAGAAGGTTAAAGTCTGTCAGAAAAATGAAAAACTCCGGAGTTATTGCATTGGATTATATCCAAACGTCTAAAAATCTGGCAGATCCTTTTACTAAGGGTCTATCACGTAATGTGATAGATAATGCATCGAAGGAGATGGGTATGAGACCCATAATATGACTTGTTCACAGTGGTAACCTAGTCTATGTGATCGAAGATCCCGTGAATTAGATGTGGAAGACAAGCTGTTGGTCAACTGAGAGGAGAGTATCCTTAACAATACCACTCCATGAAGATGTAATACTCTCCTAATCTGCATGACAGGTTGATGTATATCTTAATGTGTTCTAAGTGGCTCATTCAAGCAGAGATGTTGTCCTGTAGAACATCTTTTGAAGAACACACCTATACGAGTCTGATTGTTAAACGTCGCAATCTATGAGAGTAGGGTGCTCTCTAGTAAACTCATGAAAGGTCTCGGAATATGACGCATAAGCTCCACCTGCGGGGAAGACCCACGGTAGCCTAGTATCGGTCAAGGCTTTGTGCGAAGCTAGATTCGCAGAAAACTTGCAGTTCAAGGCCTAGTTCACTGTTCAAGTTGCTTACTAGCGTAGCATAGAGTTCTAAGTGGAAGTTCAACTTAACAGTCTCCACTGCAGTACCAGTATATAAAACAGTGTTTTGGAATCAAAGACAAATTTTGTGTACCTCTAGGATCTGGTGGGGGATTGCTAGAATTTTAGTCTATTTTGGGCCAGCCCAACAATTAATTTCAGAAATTCCTAATAAATCCTAGAGGCCCACTCAGCCCATTCGCAAGAGGTGGAACTAAAGTTTAGTCCCACATTGCTAGTTTGGTAGGAGTTGGACCTCCTTATAAGGGAGGTTGTTTCCCCACATGTATGAGCATGAGAACAAGAGGGACATTCACGCGCTCCTCCTCCGCCGCTCGCCTCGCCTCGCCACGCCACGCCACGCCAAGCCAAGCCAAGCCTCGGCACGACGGGCTGCGGGAATGAGAAGAGTCGATGTCTAAATTTTTGCCACGCACGACGGGTATACGAGAGGTCACTCGGGAGCTGGAAAGTTTTTGCTGTAGTGGATATTGAATATGAACGCTGCACTCTTTGGCTGTTGCCTGTTCGTTTCGTCTCCCTCATTTGCTTCAGCTCCCGCTGCAGCCTATTCGCCTCCTTCTCATGTGCCTATAAAATAGAGGTCGCTCCTCTCCAAAGTGACACACCAGAAGATCATCTCCCTCTCGCCACATAGTTCCAATCTCTGAGCTGCTACTACGATCTTCCCCGTCCCGGCTTGCGGCGTGCACCACAGGTCGGGACAGTAGTGACGAAGACATGTACCTAGGGTAGGGTAATAGGCCCGACCTAGACACCCTTACCCGAGGACACTGCCCTAAGGCCAAGGACATTCAAAGGATGGCACCATCTACCGACTGAAATCGCCATAGGGTGCAACCCACTCGACCAACAGTTCACTCGGACAACCCAATTCCATTCGACCGGGGTGTACTCACTCGACCACACCGGAAACCACTCGGAAGACAGAAGATCTAAGGTCACTCAGGATGGCAAGGGTCAGGCGTTCACTCCGTAGTCTTAATGATCATTTATTTGCCTTTATTGCTGGCGTTATCAGTAACGTCCTGCCTTTATAGACATTGAAACCCTTGTAACGTGGGACGGTTGGGGTCCTGGCGCACTCTATATAAGCCACCCCCCTCCTCAGGCACAAGGGTTCGCACCCCCTGTAACTTCACGCATAAGTTAATCGACCGAGCCTCCGGGCACCGAGACGTAGGGTTGTTACTTCCTCCGAAAAGGGCCTGAACTCGTAAATCTCGTGTGCACAACCTCACCGTAGCTAGGATCTTGCCTCCTCATACCTACCCCCCATTCTGCTGTCAGACTTAGAACCACGACAGTTGGCGCCCACCTTGGGGCTGGTGTCTTAGCGACTTTCCGGTGAGGTTGCGATTTTTTCCGATTCCCATCATCATGGTTTCGGGTGGAGGTTTGGCTGAGGGCCACGAGATCCGTCTCGGCGCGCTCGTCTTCATCGCCGACGACTCCGCCTGGCTCCAGGAGGGCCCCCTCGACGTCGAGACGTTCCCCGTCCGCGGGGTGACGCACTTTCGCGCATGTGTCCCCGGCGTCCTTCTGCGGCAGCCGTCGACCCAATATCGGTCGTTTCCTACGGCGTCTTCGTTCCCCGCTATTCGCCGTCGCAAGCGATCTGGTCGATCGCGGCTTCAGCGGTGGGTGAAGCATGCAGTGGCACGTCAATCGGCCACTCCTCAAGTCGCGGCAATCGAGCCCGATGAATCTCTCTACGGCCTGTTCGATCTGTCGACTGGCTCCGTCGAGACTCTGTCCGAGTGCGACAGCAGCGATCCTGCGGCGGAGGTCCTGATGGTCGACACGCCGCGTAGCCCACCTGGCATGCGTCGCAACGGAGGCGGCGACGGCGGTGGCGATCTGTCGCGTGTTCACGAGGAATACCACCCCGAAACCCTCTCTTCACAGCGGAGGGAAGAACTTCACCGCCGTAACGAGGAAGCACTCCACACGCCCATCGTCGGAGAGACCTCCGAGGCTCGGGCCTTGGAGGCAGCACGCTTGGCCACTTTGGTTGAACGCACTCGACTGGAAAATCTTCAGCATGCACTCGACGAACGTGCTCGGCAGCGGATTCCTGAGTCCAGTCGACGGCGGCAATTATTCCCTCCTGAACCTCAGGTATACCGCACTCCGATTCAGAATCTTGCAGCCGTAGCTCGTATAGCAGAATCCATCCAGCCATCCCAGTCAGAAGCTGGACGAGGTTTGATGCAGATCCGGGCTCTGGTCCGGGCGGCAGGAGACCAAAACACTGCAGTATCACAGTCGCGTGACAGAATCCATAGCAGATCTATGGTGGCTGACATAGTTCAGTCGGCTCACAGCCCAAGATCGCCTCCGCGGCGTGAAGGGCAGGTGCATCGCCAGGATCAGCACTTGGGTCGGATCCACGAGTAGTACGATCATCGACTCGGCCATGATGACCGCCGTCGAGCGCCTACACCCCCTCCGAGAAGCGGATCATATGTGCCCGGGCACTATGATGACAGGCGCCCGTACAGCGGAGGGCGGAGGACGCCGGTCGACCCAAGAGAGCCAGGGTTTGATGTGAGGTCAATTTTAGTGCAAGGTTTGGTCGACAGGAACCGAGCACACACAGAGGGGCAAGGCAGGGATCGCCCGAGTGGAAGCAGGATTCATGTTTCGGGTCCCGAGTGTTTTAGCAGAGCTATCAGAGCCGCTGAGATCCCCCCAACTTCAGGTTGGCGACTGGGGTTAGTAAGTTCACCGGTGAGTCGAAGCCTGACACTTGGCTGGAAGATTACCGAGTGGCTGTCCAGATCGGTGGTGGAAATGATGAGGTAGCTATGAAACACCTTCCTCTCAAGCTGGAAGGGTCGGCCAGGGCATGGCTGAATCAGTTGGCTCCAGGCAGCATATTCAGCTGGGAAGAGTTAGCCCAAGTGTTTGTCAGGACATTTGAGGGCACATGCAAATGACCTGCGGGGTTGACAGAATTGCAACATTGTGTACAGAAGCCGAATGAAACTCTGAGGGATTACATCCAAAGATGGACCACATTACACCACACAGTAGAGAATGTATCCCAACACCAAGCAGTTTGTGCCTTCAAGGAAGGCGTTCGGTATCGGGAGCTTAACTTGAAATTCGGTCGGACAGGAGATATGTCTCTGACCCGAATGATGGAAATAGCCACCCGGTACGCTAATGGTGAAGAAGAGGACCGACTCCGCAGTGGAAAGGGCAAGCCAGTCGCCCAAGACACCGGAGTGGGTCGGAAGCAGAAACGCAAAGCCGAGCCAGCAGGTCCAGGTGAAGCTGCAGTTGTAACTCAAGGGAAATTCAAAGGAAAGCCCAAGGGACCCTGGATCCCCAAGAAGGTGAAAGATCAGGCTGGGAACGATGTGTTAGACTTGCCATGTCACATTCACACCAAGAAGGATGAAGAGGGAAATCTGATTTATCCCAAACACACCACTCGACAGTGTCGGCTTCTGATCCAGCAGTTCCGAGAGAAACAGCCCAATGAAAAGGAAAAAGAGGCTGACAAGGATGGTGATCAGGAAGAAGATGATGACGGTTTCCCTAACGTCAATTCCACTTTGATGATTTTTGCTGACATTGAGAGTAAAAGTCGACTGAAAGTCATCAACAGAGAGGTAAACATGGTTGCTCCGGCAACGACGACATACTTGAAATGGTCAAAGACTCCCATCACATTCGACCAATCTGACCACCCACCGCACGTCGCCACCCCCGGGAGGCAAGCGTTGGTGGTCGACCCGGTCGTTGGGGGCACCTGACTGACCAAAGTCTTGATGGATGGTGGCAGCGGCTTGAACATTTTGTATGCAGAGACTCTTCGTGGGATGGGCATTCCGATGTCCAGGCTCAGTGAGAGCAACATGCGGTTCCATGGTGTCATTCCAGGGAAGAAAGCTGATTCACTCGGACAGATCACTCTTGACGTGGTTTTTGGTGACTCAAAGAATTACCGCAAGGAGAAGCTGACATTTGAAGTTGTGGATTTTCACAGTGCCTATCATGCTATTCTGGGCAGAACTGCATATGCCCGTTTCATGGCTCGACCGTGTTACGTGTACCTCAAGCTGAAGATGCCTGGCCCCAAGGGCATGATCACGGTCACTGGCAATCGGCAACGAGCAGAAGAGTGCCTCCAGAAGGGCTCTAAGATTGCCGATGAACAGATGGCAGCGATTGAAATGGAAGAGTATAAGAAGACTGCAGATCCGAGTGATTTGTTGCGCACTAAGAAGCCTGCTTCCGAGTCTGCATTTCAGTCGTCTGGTGAAACAAAGCCTGTTCACATTCACCCGACCGATCCCAGTGCTGCACCGACTCATATCTCAACAACACTCGACAGCAAATAGGAAGAAGCGCTCATCCAGTTCCTCCGTGAGAACTGGGACATCTTCGCATGGAAGCCATCTGACATGCCGGGTGTACCCAGGGGGCTGGCTAAGCACCGTTTGCGAGTCGATCCAAAGGCAAAACCCGTGAAAGAGCACCTCCGTCGGTCCGCTGCGGAGAAGAGAAAGGCAATCGGCGAGGAGGTGGCTCGGCTTTTGGTAGCTGAGTTCATCCACGAGATTTACCACTCCGAGTGGCTCGCCAATGTTGTCATGGTTCCCAAGAAGGATGATTCACTCCGTATGTGCATTGATTTCAAGCATATCAATCGGGCCTGCCCGAAAGATCATTTTCCTCTCCCCCGCATCGATCAGATAGTCGACTCGACTGCGGGATGTGAGCGATTGTCCTTCCTGGATGCATATTCCGGGTACCATCAGATCCGACTGTATGGACCTGATGAAATAAAAACAGCTTTTATCACCCCATTCGGGTGCTTTTGCTATGTCACCATGCCCTTTGGTCTCAAGAATGCTGGTGCCACATTCATGCGCATGATACAGAAGTGCCTGCTAACTCAAATCAGTCGGAATGTGGAAGCATACATGGATGACATCGTGGTTAAGTCGCGCAAAGGTTCCGACCTGCTGACTAACCTTGCTGAAACCTTTGCCAATTTGAGAAGATATGATATCAAGCTTAATCCGTCAAAGTGTACATTTGGAGTTCTAGGTGGAAAGTTACTCGGTTTCCTCGTTTCCGAACGTGGGATCGATGCAAACCCAGAGAAAGTTGGTCCAATCCTCCGAATGAAACGCCCTGTGCGTGTACATGACGTTCAGAAGCTTACTGGTTGTTTGTCCACTTTGAGTCGATTCATCTCTCGCCTCGGTGAAAAGGCATTGCCTCTTTACCGACTGATGAAGAAATCTGATAAGTTCGAGTGGACTCCTGAAGCTGACGCAGCGTTTGCAGAGCTCAAAGCCCTGCTTTCCACCCAGCCGGTGCTTGCTGCTCCAATCAGCAAAGAGCCTTTACTGCTTTATATAGCAGCCACTGGACAGGTTGTCAGTACAGTACTCACGGTCGAGCGGGAAGAAGAAGGCAAAACTTACAAGGTTCAATGCCTAGTATACTATATTTCTGAAGTCTTAACTCCATCCAAGCAGAGATATCCACATTATCAGAAGCTTGTCTATGGAATCTACTTGACCACGAAGAAGGTTGCACATTACTTCTCAAATCATTCAATTATAGTCATCAGCGACGCTCCGTTGTCAGAAATTCTGAACAACAGAGATGCAACTGGCCGAGTGGCAAAGTGGGCGATTGAACTCCTTCCGCTGGATATCAAGTTCGAGGCAAAGAAAGCGATCAAGTCTCAAGCGATAGCAGATTTCCTCGTCGAGTGGATTGAACAATAGTTACCGACCCAGATACAGTCGGAACATTGGACTATGTTCTTCAATGGGTCCAAGATGTTGAATGGTTCAGGCGCTGGAGTGGTCCTGGTATCTCCACGAGGCGACAATCTCAGATATGTTCTCCAGATTCACTTTGATTCCTCCAACAATGAAGCTGAATATGAGGCACTCTTGTATGGGTTGCGTATGGCCATTTCACTCAGCGTCCGCCGCCTAATGGTTTACGGTGACTCAGATTTAGTGGATAATCAAGTGATGAAGGAGTGGGACGTCAGGAGCCAAGCTATGAATGGTTATTGCAATGCGGTGAGAAAGTTAGAAAAGAAGTTTGAAGGGCTAGAGCTCCACCATATACCCCGACTGAAGAATCAAGCAGCCGATGACTTGGCGAAGATAGGATCCAAGCGGGAGCCTATTCCCAGCAATGTGTTTTTGGAGCATATTCATGTACCATCAGTTCAAGAAGATCCCTTCACAGAAGAGCCCCCACAGCCTAAAAGTTCCACTGATCCGACTGAAGTTGAAATCCCAGCTGTGGTCGACTTGATCATGGAAGTTTTGATTGTTATTCCAGATTGGACAGTGCCGTATATCGCATATATTCTCAGGAAAGAGCTTCCAGAGGATGAAGAAGAGGCTCGCCAGATTGTCCGTCGATCCAAAGCCTTCACAGTAATGGGGGAGCAACTCTATAGAGAAAGTGTCACTAGGGTCGTTCAGAAATGCATCACTCCGGAAGAAGGCCGAATGATCCTCGATGATATTCACTCGGGAACTTGTGGTCACCATGCATCTTCTCGGGCCATCGTGGCCAAAGCGTATCGAGCAGGGTTTTATTGGCCGCGGGCAAATGAGATGGCAAAGGAGATAATTGACAAATGTGAGGGCTGTCAGTTCTACTCCAACATGTCCCACAAACCCGCTTCAGCCCTGAAGACCATTCCACTCGTCTGGCCTTTCGCTGTTTGGGGTTTGGATATGGTGGGACCTCTGAAGACTGGCAGGAGTGGTTTCACCCATGTGCTTGTAGCAGTCGACAAGTTCACCAAGTGGATCGAAGCTAAACCTGTCAAAAACCTGGATGCAAGTACTGCGGTCAGCTTCATCAGAGGGTTAACATTTAGATATGGAGTCCCACACAGCATCATCACAGATAATGGGTCGAACTTTGATTCTGATGAGTTTCGAGCTTTCTGTGCATCCCAAGGTACTCGGGTCGACTATGCTTCAGTCGCCCACCCTCAGTCGAATGGACAGGCAGAAAGAGCGAACGGCTTGATTCTCAAAGGTCTGAAACCTCGATTGATGCGCGACCTCAAACATGCGGCCGGCGCTTGGGTAGATGAGCTACTGTCAGTCCTTTGGGGATTAAGAACAACACCAAATCGGTCGACTGGTCGAACCCCCTTCTTCATGGTCTATGGGGCTGAGGCTGTGCTGCCGAGTGACTTGCTTCACAATGCGCCCCGAGTAGAACTTTTTTTAGAAGCAGAAGTAGAACGAGCTCGAGAAGATGTTGTTGATCTTCTGGAAGAAGAAAGAGAGATGGCCTTGATCCGATCGACCATTTATCAGCAAGACCTTCGTCGATTATATGCCAGAAATGTGAAGGGTCGAGCATTTCAGGAAGGGGACCTTGTGCTCCGAGTGGACCAGCAACGGCCTCACAAACTTGCCCCCGCTTGGGAAGGTCCCTTCATCATCACCAAGGTGCTCCACAACGGAGCGTATCACCTCTACAATGTGGAGCATAATAAAGACGAGTCGCGCGCTTGGAATGCGGAGCTACTCCGCCGTTTTTATACTTAAGTGTTCAGACTGATGAGATGTAATAAAGAGTACCTTTCAGTTCGTTTATCAAAGACATGGTTTTACAGTCTCCTAAATGATTGTTGTTACTAATACATGTGTCCAAAATCCCCCAGTGGGTGGCTTAGCCGCGAATCCGATTCGCCTAAGTTTGTAAAATCCTACCGAGTGATGAGCAACCCTCTCACTCGGGGGCTTAGCTGCAGTCATGTACTCGCCTAAGTTCAAAAAATCCTACCGAGTGATGAGCAATCCTCTCACTAGGAGGCTTAGCTGCAGTCCTGTACTCGCCTAAGTTTAAAAAAATCCTACCAAGTGATGAGCAACCCTCTCACTCGGGGGCTTAGCTGCAGTCCTGTACTCGCCTAAGTTTAAAAAATCCTACCGAGTGATGAGCAACCCTCTCACTCGGAGGCTTAGCTGTCAGTCCTGTACTCGCCTAAGTTTAAAAAAATCCTACGAGTGATGAGCAACCCTCTCACTCGGGGGCTTAGCTGCATTCCTTTACTCGCCTAAGTTTAAAAAAATCCTACCGGTGATGAGCAACCCTCTCACTCGGAGGCTTACTGCAGTCCTGTACTCGCCTAAGTTTAAAAATCCTACCGAGTGATGAGCAACCCTCTCACTCGGGGGCTTGCTGCAGTCCTGTACTCGCCTAAGTTTAAAAAATCCTACCGAGTTGATGAGCAACCTCTCACTCGGAGGCTTAGCTGCAGTCCTGTACTCGCCTAAGTTTAAAAAAAATCCTACCGATGATAGACAACCCTCTCACTCGGGGGCTAGCTGCAGTCCTGTACTCGCCTAAGTTTAAAAAAAATCCTACCGAGTGTGAGCAACCCTCTCACTCGGGGGCTAGCTGCAGTCCTGTACTCGCCAAGTTTAAAAAAATCCTACCGAGTGATGAGCAACCCTCTCACTCGGGGGCTTAGCTGCAGTCCTGTACTCGCCTAAGTTTAAAAAATCCTACCGAGTGATGAGCACCCTCTCACTCGGGGGCTAGTTAGCTGCAGTCCTGTACTCGCCTAAGTTTGAAAAAAATCCTACCGAGTGGTGAGCAACCCTCTCACTCGGGGGCTTAGCTACAGTCCTGTACTCGCCTAAGTTTAAAAAATCCTACCGAGTGGTGAGCAACCCTCTCACTCGGAGGCTTAGCTGTAGTCCTGTACTCGCCTAGGTTTAAAAAATCCTACCGAGTGACGAGCAACCCTCACACTCGGAGGCTTAGCTACAGTCCTGTACTCGCCTAAGTGTAAAACATGCTCCATCCTGATCTGCAAGGACGACGAGGTGCAGGTCGTCCGTGATCCTCTCCTCAGAACTGCGTCTGTTCCGAGCGAAGATGCAAGTTCCACCCGGAAATAAGAACAAGCATATTTAAGGGCAAACTAAGTTCGGACGAAGGAGCTTAAAAGTACTCGGGCATCAGGCCTAAAGGAGTTTTACGGTTACAAAATCACTCGGCATACCGAGGCAAATTGAACTGGATCATAAAAGTTCGGACGAAGGAGCTCAAAGTACTCGGGCATCAGGCCCGAAGGAGTTTTACGGTTACAGAATCACTCGGCATACCGAGGCAAATTGAATCAGATCATAAAAGTTTCATTCACTCCGCAGAGGGGCTGGCAGGCTCGACAAACTCGTCCAGGTTGATTCCATCTGCTATTTGAGTAGCAGCAGCAATGAAGGTCTCCATGAAAGACTGGAAGTCGAGTTTCTTGGTGTTGGTGACCCTGATTGCCGCTAGCTTCTCTTCTCTGGCTTCCTTGCAGTGGACGCGAACCAGGGACAAAGCTACGTCAGCACCGCATCGAGCAACGGACTTCTTCCACTCCTGCACTCGACCAGGAATCTCGTTAAGTCGAGTCATCAGAGACTCGAGATCGTTTTGGAGCGTGTCCCCTGGCCAGAGCGCTGTGTCGATCCGCGAAACTGCAACCTTGAGTCGAGCAAGATATTCCAAGGCACTGGCGAGGCGAGACTCCAGTCGGAGCACATTCATGGCTGCTTCATCTTTGACAGGGGAGTTGATAGGGTCCAAGTTCGTCTCGACTCACCCAGTTTCTTCCTCGAAGTCTTGACAGAATTCTGCACTCACAGAGAAATAATGAGTCGACAGCGGTATGATGAGTCGACGAAAGCAAACCAATCGCACAGAGAAAAGTACCTTCAAGCATGAGGAATAATTTTTTGGCGAGTCCTCCCAGGTAGTTCTCTAGCTCGTCCCTCCTGCGGGTGATGTCTTCTACTTTGTCGGTCAGGGTTCGCTTGTCCTTCTTCAGACGAGTCACTTCTTTGTTGGCTTCGTCAAGAGCAGCCTTCAGCTTGGCATTCTCTCCCTCCAGCTGTCCGACTGAAGCCATCTTTTGGTCGGCAAGCGCCAGTTTGTCTTCAGCGGTTTTCTTCGCAACCGCGAGGTCAAGGTCCTTCTTCTCCAAAGCTTGTCTCATTGTTTCTAGAAAGAATAACATTCGAATCAGAAAAAGGAGGAGAAAAGGTGGCAAGAGAACCGGTCGACAAACTTTCCTTACCAGCAGCGTCATCCTTAGCCTTCTGCAAGTTGTTTCGAGCCAACTCCAGGTCAAGATTGAGCTGAGTTTGCTTCTTCTCCAAGTCATCAAACCGGGCTCCAAGATCACAAGATTTCTGTGTTCAGAAGATAGTCAGTCGGCAGACACAAAGACTACTGCCGAATCAAACATTCGCCAATAGTCTCGGGGACTACACCCAGTGGGTGCACTCAGCGTGCCCCCACTGGTCCGACTCTTTCAATCGACTTGGTTCGTCCAGTCAAAAAAAAACTCAGACCATAGCCGACTGCCCGCAGTCGACTACGGTCTCGGGGACTACACCCAGTGGGTGCACTCAACGTGCCCCCACTGGTAAAGGTTCCACTCGGCATGATCTGCCCAGCCCGAGTGGAAAAGATCTGTTAAAAGACCCCCGCCGAATCAAACATTCGACGGCGGTCTCGGGGACTACACCCAGTGGGTGCACTCAGCGTGCCCCCACTGGTTCAGAGATTCGATCAGCACAACCTAGTCGACTCAAGTGGAAAAACTACTCAACAGAAATTAAAACACCTAGTGGGTGTACAGACTGACAATGGGTGTGCAATTAAGGTTCCAAAACGCTCATCCACGGACGTCTTGCGGATAAAGCAGCAGTTCCTAAATATCATATCCCAACAGAACAAGCGTCAAGATGGAGTTCAGTCGGAAGTAAGCTAACCTGGACATTGGCCTGAAGTGCTGAGCTGGCATCATAGGCAGCTTGACTGGCCTCGCGCACCACCTTCATCTGCTCCATCATAACGCCAGCCTGGCGTATAGCCTCCTTGGCAGCACTCACTTGGTCTTCTGGGACTTGATGGGCGGTGGGAGGTGCAGTCGGTGTATCAGTTGCAGTAGCTTGAGAGCTTGAGGCATGAAGTTGGACAGACGGAGGAAGGGCCCGCACAGTCAACGACGAAGGACGAGCACTCGACAAGGGATTCGCAAAAGTAACGGAGGCACGGTTGAAGTCCCCGGATTGCTGGATAGCTGGTTCCGTCGCCGGCGTCGACTGGGGCGTCTTGCTAGCTGGTACCTTCTTGACTGAGGTCCTGCTCCTCCTACCCATGAGTTCCTGTGGCTCATCTTCATCATCGTCTTGAAGTTCAATAACATCTCGCGGAGCTGCAAAAGAATCGACCACAAGAGTTCAGTCGACTGTAGAATATGCTAGCAAAGAAAAGATGAGATAACAGGGGTCATACCCGCTTTGGAGGTGACCGCGTCCTCCATTTCCTCGTCACCATCATCTTGGTAAGCAGAAGTCCCGGAGGTAGCAGTGCTGCAAATCTCAAGGTTCACTCGGTCAAGCAAGTGGATGGGTCGGCAACTGATATAAGATTCTTCAAACAAAGGGTGAAAACGAAACGCTTACGCAGAGGCGACGGGAACGTCAACCTTGATCTTGGGCAAAGCCTTCCGTGGCTTGGACGGCGCGGTCTTGAGCTGCTTCGGAGCCTTCTCAGTCGGCACAGGAGAAGATGTCCAAGTGCGCTTCAAAGTCTGTCCAGTCGGTGCTGCCACCTTGCCCCGGATACTTGTTGGGTCGTGCTTGTGCTTGGAACGCTTTTCCGTGCGAGGTGGAGAATCGACCTCCTCCTCACTGCTCGAGTTTTCCTGCTCTTCATCACTCTCCCCATCGGAGTTCCAGTTGCCGCTGTCGCCTCCGCTCTCTTCTCCTTCCTGGATCTGCTCCCCGTTGGGCATCGAGTACATCTCAGTATATATCTGCGAAGCAAAGAATCGAACAAGCATCAGTCAGTTCCAAAGACAGTTTACAAATTAGAGTAAAAGTCACTCGACATCGAAGGTCTGACCTTGTCTGGTTCGTTATCAGCGCCGAGTGGCAGAATTCTCCTAGACCCCCTGGGGTTGTCTCTGTTTCCGGTAATGCTCTGCAGCCACCACGCCACCGTATCCTTGGCAACTTCCTTCGGGTGGATCCGAGCAGAATCATCGGCGCCCGAATACATCCACATAGGATGATCGCGGGCCTGGAGCGGCTGGATGCGGCGAGTGAGAAACACCTCTAGCAAATCCATGCCGGTCACGCCATCGCGGACAAGTTGGATTACGCGGTCAACCAACATGTTCACCTCCGCCTTTTCTTCTGGAGTCACTTTCAAGGAAGAGGGCTTTTCAATTCGCCCCATGGTAAAGGGAGGAAGGCCAGTCGACTGACCAGGAGTTGGTTTCTCCTTACAATAAAACCAGGTCGACTGCCACCCTCTGACCGAATCGGGAAGAGTCATAGGTGGAAATGTGCTTTTGCCTCTCATCTGGATCCCTAGACCTCCGCACATCTGAATCACGTGCGTCCTCTCATCACTCGGATTGGCCTTTTTCACAGACTGTGAGCGGCAGGTGAAGATGTGTTTGAAGAGACCCCAATGCGGTCGACAACCCAGGAAATTCTCACACATGGAGACAAACGCAGCTAGGTATGTGATGGTGTTCGGAGAAAAGTGATGAAGTTGGGCCCCGAAAAAGTTCAGAAAACCTCGAAAAAAAGGATGAGGGGGCAGAGAAAAACCACGGTCGACGTGAGTCGCGAGGAGGACGCACTCACCCTCCTGCGGTTGCGGCTCGGTCTCATCACCTGGCAGCCTCCAGGACCCATGGTCGATCAAGCCCCCCTCGACCAGATCCTCCATATCTTCTTGCTGAATCGTGGAGCGAATCCAATCGCCCTGGATCTAGCCGGGCGGCAGGCCGGATCTCGACGACGAGCCTCCCCGACTCGTCTTCTTGCCCTTCGCTGCCACCGTCGCTTTCTTCGCACGCTCCAAGGCCGCCGTCTTCTCCTTCCCCATCGCGGCAGGCTGCGCTCGGGCGGGGCGGCGGCGTCGAAGGTGGCGGCGAATGCGGTGGTGAAACAGGAGAGGAGGAAGGAGATGGGGAGCACAGTACCGGGCTCATCGACCCCGACGCCTTATATGGGTCCGCTCCCGAGTGGCTGACTAGTGGGCCCAGGCAATCCAGTCAAATCCCGCAACAGTCGCGCGCTGGATACGTGGCGAAAAAGGTTGCACGAGAATCGAGGCGTCCCTGCCTAACCCGCTCCGTCTACTGCGGTCCTCTCCGTCCCGCGCGCTTCTCCAAATTTCGAATCCCGTGAGATCCGGAAAGCGGCAGCGTGACCAATCGCCCCAAGGATCTTATACCATATCAACACTCGGAGCTTATCAGAAAAAATCACTCGACGACCTCTGAATGGACCTAGGCGACTGAAAATGAAGTTGAAGTTTTTACAAAGATCACCGGCCCGGTTAGGATGCCTCTGAAGCATATAAATCGGGTCGGAACCATCTTCAACCCCTTCTCCACTCGAACCCAGATCCATTCGGGGGCTAATGACGAAGACATGTACCTAGGGTAGGGTAATAGGCCCGACCTAGACACCCTTACCCGAGGACACTGCCCTAAGGCCAAGGACATTCAAAGGATGGCACCATCTACCGACTGAAATCGCCACAGGGTGCAACCCACTCGACCAACAGTTCACTCGGACAACCCAATTCCATTCGACCGGGGTGTACTCACTCGACCACACCGGAAACCACTCGGAAGACAGAAGATCTAAGGTCACTCAGGATGGCAAGGGTCAGGCGTTCACTCCGTAGTCTTAATGATCATTTATTTGCCTTTATTGCTGGCGTTATCAGTAACGTCCTGTCTTTATAGACATTGAAACCCTTGTAACATGGGACGGTTGGGGTCCTGGCGCACTCTATATAAGCCACCCCCCTCCTCAGGCACAAGGGTTCGCACCCCCTGTAACTTCACGCATAAGTCAATCGACCGAGCCTCCGGGCACCGAGACGTAGGGCTGTTACTTCCTCCGAGAAGGGCCTGAACTCGTAAATCTTGCGTGCACAACCTCACCGTAGCTAGGATCTTGCCTCCTCATACCTACCCCCCATTCTACTGTCAGACTTAGAACCACGACAAGTAGGCCTTCGAAACCCCGCTTCTTTGAGTCATGTACGGGAGAAGGGTGATAAGGTTTTTGGGGAGCGCTCTGCGCGACTACTGACCGGTTCATCACGTACGCTCCGGACACCGACGACCACTTCCCCAACGACAACTTCTTCCCCGACGTCGACAACCTCTTCGACGACATGACTGGCGAGGATATCGACCCCGAGACCGGTGCTTCTGCCGTTGCTCCGTACGTCTTCGTGTTCTCTATATTTAAGATCCTGCTACAGTTTCTTGCTCTAGCCTTTCTTATTCCACCCTCTGTTCTACATTTGTTCTGTTCTAGTTCATATGTTCAGATACATTTGCCTTCACTCTGCTAGATTACATGACTTGTTTCATCTCTACTATAATAGTCATGTTTTATCTACTATTTCTGTTAATAAAATCATATGGTAAATTGCTCATATTTCCAACAAACATAATTAAAAAGTAGTGGGGATGACTTTTTTAGAGATATATAGGATTCATATGCTTTTCTATGGCGTGTTCTCAAAAGAATATGATCTTGGGTGTCAGATATGGTCAGTTTCTCCATCTTGCAACGCAGGCCATTGTTGGTTCATCGTTGCTATTCATACTAGCTACATGTATCAGCGATAACTTAATACCACATGCAGATCATAAAACAAAGTGAAGGCTTGTCGACTCAGGTATCGAATCAATGCACACATACATAAGTGAACAGGAAAGATGACCTTCCCAGCGTACTGAAAACTGAACGAAATAATTGATCATGGAGAAAAGCAGATCTGCAGACATAAACAGTACCGTTTGAGTCAATTTCATTCATTCTGAGAAAGGGTATTTCCAGTGGCGGACAAGCACCTTTGGCACTATATATGTAAAAAAGTAATTTTAAAAACAGTCAAAAAATTATAAAACTTTTTGAGAAACAAACTTGCCCTTCTGGTGTATTCGTATACAAAGTTTAGCCACGAATGACTTCAGTGGTATTCTCGGTGAAAAAATAAAATCAACACTATTGCAAGTTACTACTACTATTCCTGCCTTTTGTCCCTGAATCCCCCCCCCCCCCCCCCCCCCCCCTCCCTCCTAGAGTCGACCCGAGTTTTTTCTTGGTGATTTTTTTTTGCGAGAAAACTTTCAATCTATTCCTCTTCAATCATGGCAGTACAACGAACATCAGTAATAATAAAAATTACATCCAGATCCGTAGACCACCTAGCGACGACTACAAGTGCTGAAGCGAGCCGAAGGCGCGCCGCCGTCATTGCCCCTCCCTCGCCGGAGTCGGGCATAACTTGTTGTAGTAGACAATCGGGAAGTCGTCGTGCTATGGCCCCATAGGACCAGCGCTCCAGAACAGCAACCGCCGCCGATGAAGAATAACGTAGATCGAAAGGATCCAACCCGAAGACACACAAACATAGACGAACAACAACGAGATCCGAGCAAATCCACCGAGGATAGATCCGCCAGAGACACACCTCCACACGCCCATCAACGATGCTAGACACACCACCGGAACGGGGGCTAGGCGGGGAGACCTTTATTCCATCTTCAGAGAGCCGCCGCCGTCTCGTCTTCCTGAACAGAACACAAAACCTAACAAAACTTGAAGGAACGACTAACAACGAAGCCCTCCCGCCGGCCCTTGCCAAGATCCACCGCGCCCCCATGGCCCTAGGGCCACTAGAGACGAGGCTGACCTATGGCGGCGCCGGCGAGAGGCACAAACCTACACCCGAAAAAAGGTTAAATTTGTTCCCAAAAAAATTAGCGAATTATTTAATTTTTTAAGTTAGTATTTATTTCCCATATAGGGTGCACCTACACCCGAGAGCGTATTTCTCATGGCTGAGGCACATATTTTGCATAACTGCTTTCTGTACTAAAAAAAATACTATTGTCCTTGTTCGGAATTAGTTGACACTCAGACGGATGTATCTAGTCGAGGGAGGAAGTAGTAGATTAATACTCTCTCTGTAAACTAATATAAGATCGTTTAGATCACTACTGAGTGCGATATAAAATTTATGCACCGTTGTATCATGACGTACTACACAACCATGTAACTTTTTTTTAGGGTAACCCCACCACGTAAACTGGAATTTCGGTGAGCTAAAATACTGTGTATTGATCCATGATACTAGTTGTATTGCCTTGTTTGCCCGCTTTTGGATAAGAATCGACCAAATCACTGTATTGGAAAGGCCGTAACAGTTGACTTAGCCGCAGTGCAACCAACCATGTGCATCGGAAGCCATGCTCCACTTTAATTTTGTATTTTTCTTTATTTTCCACAAACATTTCCTTTTCAACTCATTTTGTGTGTAATATCAGCTAACACTCAACGTGTACATGCGTGCGCTCCTAGTTTTTTGCACCTTGACGTAGTTCACAAGGAAATTGACTCTTGAACAGTACCCCCTCTAGTCTTTTTAGTCTGTATATAAGTTTCGTTTGAAGTCAAAGTTTCTCTATCTTGATCAAACTTAGAAAAAAAATCAACATTCACAATGCCAAATCAATATTGTTAGATTCATTGTGAAATGCAGTTTCATAGTATGTATATATTGTATTGTAGATGTTGATATTTTTTTAATATAAATTCGGTCAGACTTTGTAAAATTTGACTTGACAAAAATCTAATACGCGGAGTAAAAAAGGACCGGAGGGAGTACTCGAATATGTATAATCATGACTTTTGGCGGAGCTAGGCTCTACAATTATTCCATGCATTGACAAAGTGGTCGGCTCGGCTAGTACACAGACTAAGGGCTGCTTTCTGTGTGCGCGCGCGCGTTCTTCGTAAGCCCGGGTGGGGGCTCCATGTCGTGTTGTGGGGTGTCGACTCTGCTAGCTGGCTTGGATGGCTGAGTAGTTTTGACTCATTTGGTGCACAACCTCAGGGTTGATGTAATTAACTCGGTTATGTTGGGTTTCATTCAGTTTTCTTTATAAACTAGGGTAGTGCCCATGCGTTACAATAGGATATAAATATTCTACTTCCTTTATTCCTTTACTAAGATGTATTTTTTTAGGCGCGGTGACCAAGGCACAAAATTTAGAAAAAATTTGGACGAAAATACCATTAATTAATTAGGTCGGTAGCAATTAGCAACAACTAAATAAGGTTCCATATTTTATATGAAGTAGAGAAGATACTAGTCAATCCCCTTCTTTTATATGAAAAGATAGAGCTTCTGTCAGTTGCTCGAAAGAAAGAACTTGATCGAGAATAGCACATATTCCCGAAGCGCGTGGGGATCAAGGAGTCATCGTTAGTACTATTGCGGGAACGAGGAGCACGCTGCATTATTGATGGGACGTGTCCTAAGTGGGATCCCCTGCCCTGACCCTAGCCGCCCCTCCTCCTCCTCCTCTCAACCCTAGCCGCCCCTCCTCCTCCTCCTCCTCCCAACCCTAGCCGCCCCTCCTCCTCACCCCCGCCCTCTTCCCTTCCTTGCCGCCGCCTGAGGCAGCCGCCGGGCAAGCCCGGGGCGCCAAGGATGGTGGCGGCGGGGCCTCGGTTGCCCTGCCTCTGCGTGGGGAACTCCGGATCTGGAGCGGCGGCTCCATTGGCAAGGCACGGCCGGCTAGCAGCCGTGCGGGCGGTGGATCTGGCGTCCCGGCCGCGGGCGGCGGGATCCGGTGGTCGTTGGCGGCCGGCGGCGGCTTCTGCGGCGGTCGGTGCGCGCGATCTGGCGCCTCCCCTCCTCCCCTGTTCGGCGTGCGGGCCAGCCTGGTCGGGCCGCGCTTCCTCTTGGTCGCCGGTTCTGTACAGGAGGCGCTGCTGGTGGCGGGGATCTAGTTAGGGCGAAATCCCTGGCTGGCCATGACCGGCCGCGCCGACGGCGACGCCTGAGGGTGTCGTTCCCCTCCTTGGAGGCGTCGGTATGGACTGATCTCCTCACTTCCCCTTCCCCTAGGTCTCCCGGGCGAAAGCCCTAACTTTGTTGGGCGGCGGAGGCGCTCACGGCGCCGTTCCCTTCTTGAAGGCGCCGCTTTGGGAACTTTGGGGTTGGGTGGCGCTTGTGGGTGGTGGGCGACGGCGGTGGTGCGGCCGTATCCTAGCATGGATTTACGTCTGTTGCTTGGAGATGGACTCGCGTAGGTGGAGGTCATCGTCTGGCGTCGTGGTGGCGTCAATGGCAGAGGACCTGCCAAGGCTCGCGTAGGTGGAGGTCGTTGTTAGGCGTCGTGGTGGCGTTGATGGCGGATGACCTGCCAAGGTTGTCACCTCAATCTGCTCTGAAGATGGACCAGTGGAAGATGGCGGCGACGACACATGTGAGTGCGTCGGACCGGTTTGAGCCCCGGACCCGGCAGATGGCTCGGTCGGGGCCTCCGGCTTTAGATGTTAGGCTTAGATGAGAGGTCTGGGTATGTGGCCCAGCTTGCACCCCTTCATCATTTGGATAGGAGTAGCGGCAGATGTTGCCAAGATGACGGATTCAGGCATATTGTTGTTATACTTTGTAAGGTCCTCGAGAATAATCAATAAAATGGCCATATGCATCTCCCAGATGCAGAGGCCGGGGGTCATCCTCCTTTTCTAAAAAAAAAAACTCACAAGTCACGCTGAGCAGCGGTCAGTCCTCACATGTGGTCTAATTCAACCAGTTGGGGAGCCTGATCCGGTCTGACTAAGACAAGACTGGGCTCGTAAATTTTCAAAGGTGCTACGCGAGAGTTCAGCTTGCGGGGGCCGGCTGTGCAGGAAGCTCTCTTGCGCAGGTCTGCTATCTTCATCAACAAATCAAGACCAGGGTGGTTCCTCTGGCTTTGTGAGTAGGCCGGCCATAGGTGGTCGGTGATAATCATTCACTTTCAGGGGAGCTTCAAAGAACGAGTTTAAACCTCGGCAAGTGATAAGAGGGCGTTGAAGATCGGTTCAGGGGCTATTGATGGTGTCACAGCTCAGGGGTGCCTCACCTCTCTGGTTGTTGGCCCAAGTAGTCCGGCCCAAGGCCCCTTAGGTCCGTTTTCGCCCTGGGCCATCACGCTAGCCCATGGGCCCTATAGAAGGAAGACTGGAGGCTTTGTTGTTCCAGACGAGGAAGCGGGGACCGTAGAGGACTTGCCTCCACCACCGTAGCTCACTAGGTTCATGTGACCCTAGGGGCCGGTATCTTATATAAGACGGGGCCAAACTAGTCGATAGGGGGAACATTATAAGTTAGAATATCTCTGTACTTTGTACACCCCCCATTGCAATATACAACACGAGCAGGAATATTGTTTTACCTCGTAAGGAGGGCCTAAACATGGATGAGTGCCCGCTGACTGCTCCTCTCAATCAGTCTACCGGCTCCTCCATGGTCCTTCGGAGTGATGAATCCGTACCTCACTAGACGGCGGCGGGCGTGGAGGAGCCTCGTCCGGCAAACGGCCGAACACCTTGTGGGCGGCGATGGAGGAGGGCGTGCACGAGTTGTGGCCAGTGAAGGGTACCATCCTTGGCCCGTTCATGCAGCAAGTCTGTCGAAGCCCGCGTCCTCCACGGTGACCGTGGAGGTAGAGATGGTATGTCGAGAGCTGTCGACGACCCAGGGTAGGCGGGTTTTGTAGTACTCCGATGGCGGCGAGAAGCGGCCGTAATGCCGGCAAGAGTGGGCCTTAGTGGATGCGGTGGCGGTGGGCCCGTCGATGCAGTCACTACTTCAGAATGCTGCTAACGCGACACTACAATCAGAGACCCTTCGACGAAACTGTGTGTGATGCATTAATCGCGAACGGTGATGTAAAAAAACCGTCAAAAAAGATGCAAAACGTTTGCGATGGCGGATACATCAAACACGGTTCATATTTTAGTTGTGTGTGCGATGCGGGGCATACGGTTCAGTTCAATGAACTGTTTGCGATGAGGCAGAAGAACAGAAATGGGCAGCCAAATGAAGGTGTGTGCGATATACGGCATACAGTTCACTCGGATTAACTGTTTGTGATTAGGCAACACAACAGAAACGGTCAGCCAGATCAAGGTGCGTGCGATTGAGGGCATACACTTCAGACGAATGAACTGTTTGCGATTAGGCAACACATCAGAAACGATCAGTCAGATTAAGGTGTCTGCGATTGACGGCATACACTTCACACGGATGAACTATTTGCGATTAGCCACAACAAACACAAACAGTTAGACAGATCAACATGTGTGCGCTAGATAGGCACACATTCTAATTAAAAGAAGCGTGTGCGATGGTAATAACGAGCGAGCATGGTTGATGGAACAAGACGTGTGCTGACGTCGCCTATTGCGGTGCACCATTTGGTGCAAATGCCACGTACGCGGCCGAGAACGCGTACCCACGTTACGCCGTCCGGGAATAGTGCCGCACTTAGAAATTATAGAACCGTGAATAAATTTTGAGTCTGCGTCCCGTCACATTCCAAATTACTACCACGCTATATTTAATTGCAAACATGTTCACACCGATCAAAACCTAAACGGTTTCCCACTTAGGAGCGTATTAGTACTCGGTTATAAATACTACCTACTCCAAGATGACTGCACATTCCTCCTCAACTCCTCATCCACAAAAACAAACAAGTCATTCATCGTCGTTCCCTTGCGTCTGCCATGGCCCGCATGAGTTCTGGGTCAAGAGATTACTACCAGGAAGAGGCGAGCATGGAAGCGGAAGCACTAGAGATGTCCCGCCTCGCCGTGAAAGCAGCCGACATGTCCCGCCGCGCGGCCGTAGCAGCACAGAGGTCCCGCCGCGCCGCCGAAGCAGCACAGAGGTCCCGCCGCGCCGTCGATGCAGCAGACTAGTCCGGCCGCGCCGCGGAAGCAGCAGAGATGTCCTCCGGCGCCGCGGCGGCCTGGGAAAATGTCTCGCGGGCAGGCGAGGACTCTCACAGGCGCATGCGCGCTATGCTCGATGACCTGATGGGTCGGATCTCCGACTGGATAAAGCTGCAGGACGAGATGAATGTCTCGTTTGAAAATGCTACCAGCGTCATCCGAGGACTAGGGGAGGACAAGGTTAAGCTCTGCACCGAGCGCGACCTGCTGAGGGCGAAGATCGCCGGAACGACGAAGCAGCACGAGGAGACCACTGCCTTGTTTAAGAGGACCGGCGTCATCGTCAAGAAACTTATGGACGAGAATACCATGCTCCGCATCGAGCGCCAACGGCTGGTGGAGGAATCCGTGGATGCTCTTAAGCACCGTCTTGAGGACACGAAAGAGCTCATCGCCGCTCGCCGCGAGAACTAGTCTCCACGGCCTGCAGCAATGCATCAAGAAAGTAGAGATCAGCGAGCCAGATCGTTGTCTGCGTCTTCCTTCTTCTTTTGCCCTTGTGTATTTCGGGCGTTGCCGCATGTGGCTTTTTTAATTATCTTCCTAAATATGTAAGACAATTATTATCCACTATCATCGTCCTTATATTCATCAGTCTTGTTATAAGTCACAGTCGATGCTATATAGGTCCGTCGGATCTTACATCAAGATCTGTGCAAAATTTTCTTTTCAGATTTTCTTTTTTCTCTCTTAAATCTCAGTCGAGTGAGACATAGCCACGCCATTAAACAGGGGCTCGGGTGCCATTAATGGAGACGTTGGGAGAGATATGGGCGGCGGACAGAGGTCAAAGGGCTCTCCTCCCGATGAGCATGCGCAGGGGTCTGATCGCACGCTTCCCATACTCATATAGCTACCCCGCAAGGCACCTCCTAGCCAATAAAAAAAAGGGACGCATGGAGGCACGTAAATGGTAAGCAGAACGCCCACGGTTTCAATAATACTTGTGTTTCCGATTGTAACGTGACATCACTTGTTCCAAAATGACTTTGTTGATCGTTAATGTGTGCGCTTTTGCAAATCGGAAAAAAATATTACCACAGCATGTTGGTGCCATGTCATGACACCATGCCAAGTTTCATGATTTTTAGGCGAGTTTTGGATTTACGGGAATTTTAAAACCAAGTTTCTCGATGTTTCCGGCCGAGCCAAGACGCCCAGATGTTTGAATTCCATTTTCATTTCTTGCATGGGACCTAGAAATTCGCCCAAGTACACATAAATGATTTTCAACTAACTTTGGCACACTGGAGCATGTGCTTGTAGTTCAAATTTGAATTATATGCATTAAATTCCTGGAAATTCAATTAATGTATAAAAAAAGCCAAACGAATCCGGAATAACTCCAATTAGCATGAAACTCTTATTGGTCTAAGCTGCCTGTGTAAAAAAATGAAAGCGGGAGAAGGCAGTGTATGTCGTTTCGCACACGGAGGTGACACATTCCCTCTCGGAACCACAAGCCTTCTTGAGAGAAGCTCCGGTTTGCAAGAAGTTTATACCAAAGCTTGTCCCAATTCGGCCAAAAAATTTACCACATCATGTTGGTGCCATGTCACGACATCATGCCAAGTTTCATGATTTTCATGCGTGTTTTGGATTTACAGGAATTAAAAAACCAAGTTTCTCAATATTTTTGGCCGAGCCACGACGCCCAGATGTTTGAATTTCATTCTCATTTCTTGCATGGGACCTAGAAATTCACCCGAGGACACACATGTGATTTTTCAACCAACTTTGGTGCACTGGAGCATGTGCTTGTAGTTCAAATTTGAATTATGCACATTAAATACCCAGAAACTCAATTAATGTATAAAAAAGATCAAACGAACCCGGAATAATTCCAAATTTGAACACGGCACTCATATAGTTCTATGTTGCCTATGTAAAAAATCAAGGGGGGCACTGGTGCAGAGACGTGCTATACAAACGGTTTTTACCCCCTTTCCGCGACGGAGTTTTAAACCGTCGCCTAGTGAGTGTGTGCGATAGGGGGGTCCTTCCCACACGACCCAGAAACCGTCGGGGATAGGCCCTCCGGCCACACAGGCGGGGGCAAAATGAGCTCGTGTGTGATCGAGTGAGGCATAGAAGCCCAATCATCTCCGTTCGTATGTACATCCCACATGGTGAATCCCAGAAAAACGTTTTCGTTCATATGTATATCACACACAGTTTTTTGTGTGGAACCGTTTGTGCAAGGTGGCCTAACGCAAACAGTTCTCTGCCGGAAGCCGTGTGTGATTGTTAGTTGATCCAACACGCCTACTTTCTAGAAACCGTGTGGGTTCTTTGAGTTCATTGCCCACGGTGTTGTCTGAGTAACCGTCTGCAATAGAAAACCCCAATAAGCAGGGTAATTAGCCTATTATTGCTAATCCATGTAGTAATCAAATTGACATTTCTTATAAAACACAACAGATATTTCATATCCGTATAACGGCAACCAGGATTTCATAATCGAATTACATCAGATAGCTTCAGCACTCAGTTACACCAAAGAGGGATATAGGTAGCTACGCCATTACACAACAGCACCAAGTTTCACATGCAACATCGAAAACCTTTGGAAAAGTAGCATCATACACGGTAAATAGACAGATGAATCTCATATGGGAAACTGCAGAAGCGGAAGGCAAATATTGAGCCTTTAGTGATGTTGAATGTCCTTGCAACTTTAGGCCAGTGGCTATGGATAATTGCCCGCCCAACCTTCGTCCTCTTCAGGAAGACTTCAATATTGTACCATGGGTGTTGAATGAATACCTTCCTCGTCTCTTGACCATGCAGGTGGTTTGAGAGGTAATCATCGGTTGAAAAGTACTGAAAACAAAGATATGCGTAAATCACTGTTATAAATTTTGAAATGGCGCAAGGGGTAAAAACAAGGTAAAGGAGTTAGTACCATCCTATAGTTGACCAATGTCTTCTTCATTGTGCAAACAAAGATCTTGCTGTTATTTGTCATAAGTTTCTTCATCCTAACAATCTTTCTGAGTTTCTTGACTTGACTGATATTCATGGACATCTCATTTCCCCATATGCAAAATGGGTCGAACAGTGGGTCTAAGCCTCTGACAGCAGGACCTACATGTGCAAGACCAAAATATAAGAAACCTAAATATTAGAATGATTCCTGCAACTGCACAATAATGTGCTATTAGCGAAAGGACCATGCATGAGCAAACCTCGATGGTAAACCACAGTGTCTCCCATTGTTTCCCTGCAACACATATTAGGAAGATCTTGATCAGGTTAACTGAGAATTGCCATACTATCAGTAGAATATATATTGAGTACAGCCAAATTCGATTTATTTCTCACATGCATAACAATACAAAATTTTACCCACAACAAATGAAAATCAAATTGCAGAATTGAACCAAACAGTTAAATGGATAGCAGACCAAATGAACCAAAATAGTTAACTGAGCACGACATTGCAGAATAGAAACATGTACTAGAAGATAAGACAGTTAACGAAACAAAGAATGCTTGAGAACAGTACTACGAAATGTAGCAATTGTTGGACCAAACTGTTAACTAAACATTACATTTCAGAATATCAGATTGCATATTAACATTACAGAGGACAAATCACTAGAAGGCACTGGCGGTGGCCTCGAGAAAACAACACGAACTGTAATTTAAAGTAGACAACCGCATGGTGGTGTCGACGGTGGCCTCGAAGACGAGGTGCTCCTCCAAGATCTGGCGGTCGGCATGCATGGCAGCCATAGCGACCTCGTCCACGCGTGCGGTCGTGATTTGCTTCTTCGCTGCCAGATGCTACTGAGCTCCACGTTATACTGCGTGCAAAATGGCTGTGGACAGTGCTTAATTGGAGGACGGGGCCAGTGATTTCGGCGGAAGGTGTCGCGCCGTCGGTCGGGGCATGTGGGACGGGGAAGGAGGAGCATGGTGTGGGTGGGGTGTGGATTACCTGACCATATCAACGAGGCCGCGCAGCAAGAAGAAGGGTCGGCGGCGAGGAGGCCGCGCAGCAAGAAGAAGGGTCGGCGGCGAGGAGGCGGCGCTGCAAGAAGAAGGGTTGCCAGCGAGGAGGCGGTGCTGCAAGAAGAAGGGTCACCGGCGAGGAGGCGGCGCTGTAAGAAGAAGGGTCGCCGGCGAGGAGGTTGAGCTGCCAGTAAGCAGTAGTGAAGGTTAGAACTTGGAAAGAAAGGAGGAACAGTGGAAATGTGGCTTTTGGTGGGAGGGAGGGGGCGGGGAGATAGATATTTCCGCGGTGGCAGAAAAATTTCACTCGGTGCCGCGAGAAACTGGCGCGCAAGTGTGGTTCAAGCGCGGGCGGTGGACTGTAAACGCTGAAGCTTCCTGCGTAAGCCAGACAAGACGGTGTGCCAAGATATTTTATATCGCATCCCACATGATTCTTGCTAGTAAACTGTTTGTGGTATGCCTGATTTTTTCATTATGTTTTGAAAGACAAAATGGTGTTACAGAGGGAAAGGATGGTGTTTGAATTGCTAGAACATTTATCTAAAGTGAACATGCAACTACATGAGTGTCGTGTTAAAATTTGGAATTATTCCGGGTTCGTTTGGCATTTTTATGCATTAATTGAGTTTCTAGGCATTTAATGTGCATAATTCAAATTGGAACTACAAGCACATGCTCCAGTGCACCAAAGTTTGTTGAAAAATCACATGTGTGTCTTTGGGTGAATTTATAGGTCCCATGCAAGAATGGGAATAAAATTCAAACATCTGGGCATCGTGGCTCGGTCGGGAACATTGAGAAACTTGGTTTTTAAATTCCTGTAAATCTCAAACTCGCCTGAAAATCATGAAACTTGGCATGGAGACAGTTCATGGCACCAGCATGCTGTGGTAAAAAGATTGGCCGAATTGGGACAAGTTTTGGCATAAGCTTCTTGCAAATTGTAGCTTCTCTGAAGAAGGCGTGTGGTTTCGAGAGCGAACGTGTCACCTTTGTGTGCGAAACGACATACGCTGCCCGCCTCTCGATTTTTTTACAAAGCAAACATAGAACTATATGAGTGCCGTGTTTAAATTTGGAATTATTCCAGGTTCGTTTGGCCCTTTTTATGCATTAATTGAGTTTCTGGGCATTTAATGTGAATAATTCAAATTTGAACTTCAAGCACATGCTCCAGTGCACCAAGGTTGGTTGAAAAATCACATGTGTGTCCTTGGGTGAATTTCTAGGTCCCATGCAAGAAATGGGAATGAAACTCAAATATCTAGGCGCCGTGGCTCGGCCGATAACATTGAGAAACTTGGTTTTTAAAATTCCTGTAAATTCAAAACTCGCGTGAAAATCATGAAACTTGGTATGGTGTCATTTCATGGCAACAACATGCTGTGGTAAAAAAAATTGGCCACATTTGGACAAGTTTTGGTATAAACTTCTTGCAAACTGGAGCTTCTCTCAAGAAGACTTATGGTTCCCGAGGGGGGACGTGTCACCTTTGTGTGTGAAACAATATACGCTGCCTTCCCCCTTGATTTTTTACAGAGGCAACATAGAACTATATGAGTGCCGTGTTAAAATTTGGAATTATTCCAGGTTCGTTTGCCTTTTTTATACATTAATTGAGTTTCTGGGTATTTAATGTGCATAATTCAAATTTGAACTACAAGCACATGCTCCAGTGCACCAAAGTTAGTTGAAAAATCACATGTGTGTCTTTGGGTGAATTTCTAGGTCCCATGCAAGAAATGGGAATGAAATTCAAACATCTGGGTGTCGTGGCTCGACCGAAAATATTGAGAAACTTGGTTTTTTAATTCCTGTAAATCCAAAACACGCCTGAAAATCATGAAACTTGGCATGGTGTCATGACATGGCACCAACATGATGTGGTAAATTTTTTGGCTGAATTGGGACAAGCTTTGGTTTAACCTTCTTGCAAACCGGAGCTTCTCTCAAGAAGGCTCATGGTTCCGAGAGGGAACGTGTCACCTCCGTGTGCGAAACGACATACACTGCCTTCTCCCGCCTTGATTTTTTTAGATAGGCAGCTTAGACCAAATATGAGTTTCGTGCTAATTTTTGGAATTATTCCGGGTTCGTTTGGCCTTTTTTATACATTAATTGAATTTCCAGGCATTTAATGCACATAATTCAAATTTGAAGTACAAGTGCATGCTCCACTGCGCCAAAGTTAGTTGAAAAATCATTTATGTGTACTTGGGCGAATTTTTAGGTCCCATGCAAGAAGTGAGAATGGAATTCAAACATCTGGGCATCTTGGCTCGGCCGGAAACATCGAGAAACTTGGTTTTAAAATTCCCGCAAATCTAAAACTCGCCTGAAAACCATGAAATTGGCATGATGTCATGACATGGCACCAACATGCTATGGTAAATTTTTTGTTCGATTTACGAAGGCGCACACATTAACAATCAACAAAGTCATTTTGGAACAAGTGCTGTCATGTTACAAATCGAAAACACAAGTATTATTGAAACCGTGGGCATTCTACTTACCCTTTACGTGCTGCCACATGTCCCCTTTTTTTATTGGCTAGGTGGTGCCTTGCGGAGTAGCTATTTGAGTACGGGAGGCATGCGATCAGACCCCTGCGCATGCTCATCGGGAGGGGAGCCCTTTGACCTCTATCCGCCGCCCACCTCTCTCCCAACGTCTCCATTAATGGCGCCCGAGCCCCTGTTTCATGGTGTGGCTATGTCTCACTCGACTGAGATTTAAGAGAGAAAAAAGAAAATCTAAAAAGAAAGTTTTGCACGGATCTTGATGTAAGATCCGACGGACCTATATAGCATCGACTGCGACTTATAGCAAGACTGATGAATATAAGGACGATGACAGTGGATAATAATTGTCTTACATATCTAGGAAGATAATTAAAAAAGCCACATGCGGCAACGCCCGAAATACACAAGGACAAAAGAAAAAGGAAGACAATGATCTGGCTCGCTGATCTCTACTTTCATGATGCGTTGCTGCAGACCACGAAGACTAGTTCACGCGGCGAGCGGCGATGAGCTCTTTCGTGTCCTCAAGACGCTGCTTGAGAGCATCCATGGATTCCTCCACCAACCTTTGGCGCTCGATGCGGAGCATGGCATTCTCGTCCATAAGTTTCTTGACGATGATGTCGGTCCTCTGCAACAAGGCAGTGGTCTCCTTATGCTGCTTCGTCGTTCCGGCGATCTTCGCCCTCAGCAGGTCGCGCTTGGTGCGGAGCTTCGCCTTGTCCTCCCCTAGTCCCCGAATAACGCTGGTAGCATTTTCAAAGGAGGCATTCATCTCGTCCTGCTGCTTCATCCAGTTGGAGATCCGACCCATCAGGTCATCGAGCATAGCGCGCATGGGCCTGTGAGAGTCCTCGCCTGCCCGCGAGACATTTTCCCAGGCCACCGCGGCGCGGGAGGACATCTCTGCTGCATTCGCGGCGCGGCGGGACATCTCTGCTGCTTCCGCAGTGCGGCCGGACCAGTCTGCTGCATCGACGGCGTGGCGGGACCTCTATGCTGCTTCGGCAGCGCGGCGGGACATGTCGGCTGCTTTCGCGGTGAGGCGGGACATCTCTCGTGCTTCCGCTTCCATGCCCGCCTCTCCCTGGTGGTAATCTCTCGACCCAGATCTCACACTGGCCATGGCAGACGCAAGGGAACGACGATGAATGACTTGTTTGTTTTTATGGATGAGGAGTTGAGGAGGAATGTGCAGTCATTTTGGAGTAGTAGTATTTATAACTGAGTACTAATACGCTCCTAAGTGGGAAACCGTTTAGGTTTTGATCGGTGTGAACATGTTTGCAATTAAATATAGTGTGGTAGTAATTTGGAATGTGACGGGACGCAGGCTCAAAATTTATTGACGGTTCTATAATTTCTAAGTGCGGCACTATTCCTGGACAGCGTAACGTGGGCACACTTTCTCGGCCGCGTACGTGGCATTTGCACCATAGGGTGCACCGCAATAGCCGATGTCAGCACACGTCTTGTTCCAACAACCGTGCGTGCTCGTTATTACCATCGCATACGCTTCTTTTAATTCGAATGTGTGCCCGTCTAGTGCACACACATTGATTTTTCTAATTGTTTCTGTTTGTTGTGATTAATCGCAAACAGTTTATCCGTATGAAGTGTATGCCGTCAATCGCAGACACGTTGATCTGGCTGACCGTTTCTGTTGTGTTGCCTAATCGCAAACAGTTCATCCGTCTGAAGTGTATGCCCTCAATCGCACACACCTTCATCTGGCTACCCGTTTCTATTGTTCCGCCACATCACAAACAGTTAATCCGACTGAACTGTATGCCGTATATCGCACACGCCTTCATTTGGCTGCCCGTTTCTGTTCTTCTTCCGCATCGCAAACAGTTCATTGAACTGAACCATATGCCCCGCATCACACACGCAACTAAAATCTGAACCGTGTTTGATGTATCCGCCATCGCAAACGTTTTGCATCTTTTTTGACTTTTTTACATCACCGTTTGCGATTAATACATCGCACACAGTTTCGTCGAAGGGTCTCTGATTGTAGTGTCGCGTTACCAGCATCCTGCAGTAGTGGGGGGAGGCAACGTATATCGTTTCGCACACAAAGGTTACACGTTCCCTCTCGGAACCATGAGTCTTCTTGAGAGAAGCTCCGGTTTGCAAGAAGCTTATACCAAAACTTGTCCCAATTCGGCCAATTTTTTTTACCACAGCATGTTGGTGCTATGAAACGACACCATGCCAAGTTTCATGATTTTCAGGCGAGTTTTGAATTTACAGGAATTTAAAAAACCAAGTTTCTCAGTGTTACCGGCCGAGCCACGACGTCCAGATGTTTGAATTTCATTCCCATTTCTTGCATGGGACCTAGAAATTCACCCAAGGATACACATGTGATTTCTTAACCAACCTTGGTGCACTGGAGCATGTGCTTGTAGTTCGAATTTGAATTATTCACATTAAATACACAGAAACTCAATTAATGCATAAAAAGGGCCAAACGAATCCGGAATAATTCCAAATTTTAACACGACACTCATATAGTTCTATGTTTGCTCTGTAAAAAAATCAAGAGGGGGGGCAGCGTATGTCGTTTCGCACACAAAGGTGACACGTTCCCTCTCGAAACCACACGCCTTCTTGAGAGAAGCTCCAATTTGCAACAAGCTTATACCAAAACTTGTCCCAATTCGGACAATTTTTTTACCACAGTATGTTGGTGCCATGAAATGACACCATTCCAAGTTTCATAATTTTCAGGCGAGTTTGAGATTTACAAGAATTTAAAAACCAAGTTTCTCAATGTTTCCGGCCGAGCCACGATGCCCAGATGTTTGAATTTCATTCCCATTCTTGCATTAGACCTATAAATTCACCCAAATACACACATGTGATTTTGCAACAAACTTTGGTGCACTGGAGCATGTGCTTATAGTTCAAATTTGAATTATGCACACTAAATGCCTAGAAACTCAATTAATGCATAAAAATGCCAAACGAACCCGGAATAATTTCAAATTTTAACACGACACTCATATAGTTGCATGCTCACTGTAGATAAATATTCTAGCAATTCAAACACCATCCTTTCCCTCCGTAACACCATTTTGTCTTTCAAAACAGAATGAAAAAATCAGGTATACCACAAACAGTTTACTAGCAAGAATCATGTGGGATGCGATATAAAATATCTTGGCGCATCGTCTTGTCTGGCTTACGCAGGAAGCTTCGTCGTCTACAGTCCACCGCCCGCGCTTGAATCACACTTGCATGCCAATTTCTCGCGGCACCGAGCGAAATTTTTCTGCCACCGCGGAAATATCTATCTCCCCGCCCCCACCCCACCAAAAGCCACATTTCCACTGTTCCTCCTTGCTTTCCAAGTTCAAACCTTCACTGCTGCTTACTGGCAGCGCCGCCTCTTCGCCGGCGACCCTTCTTCTTGCAGCGCCGCCTCCTCAACGGTGACCCTTCTTCTTGCTGCGCGGCCTCGTTGATATGGTCAAGTAATCCACACCCCACCCACACCATCCTCCTCCTTCCCCATCCCACATGCCCCGACCGACGGCGTGACACCTTTCGCCGAAATCACTGGCCCCGTCCTCCAATTAAGCGCCGCCCACAGCCATTTTGCACGCAGTATAATGTGGAGCTCAGTAGCATCTGGCAGCAGAGAAGCAAATCGCGACCGCACGCGCGGACGAGGTCGCTATGGCTGCCATGCGTGCCGACCGCCAAATCTTGGAGGAGCACCTCGTTTTCGAGGCCACCGTCGACACCGCCACGCGGTTGTCTACTTTAAAATACAGTTCGTGCTATTTTCTGGATGCCACCGCCAGTGCCTTCTAGTGATTTGTCCTTTGTAATGTTAATATGCAATCTGATATTCTGAAATGTAATGTTCAGTTAACAGTTCGGTCCAACAATTGCTACATTTCGTAGTACTGTTCTTAAGCATTCTTGGTTTCGTTAACTGTCTTATCTTCTAGTATATGTTCAATTCCGCAATGTCGTGCTCAGTTAACTATTTCGGTTCATTTGGTCTGCTGTCCAGTTAACTGTTTGGTTCAATTCTGTAATTTGATTTTCATTTGTTGTGGGTACAATTTTGTATTGTTATGCATGTGAGAAATAAATCGAATTTGGCTGTACTCAATACATATTCTACTGATAGTATGGTAACTCTCAGTTAACCTGATTAAGATCTTCCTTATATGTGTTGCAGGGAAACAATGGGAGACACTGCGGTTTACCATCGAGGTTTGCTCATGCATGGTCCTTTCGCTAATAGCACATTATTGTGCAGTTGCGGGAATCATTCTAGTATTTAGGTTTCTTACAATTTGGTCTTGCACATGTAGGTCCTGCTGTCAAAGGCTTAGACCCACTGTTCGACCCATTTTGCATATGGGAAAATGAGATGTCCATAAATATCAGTCAAGTCAAGAAACTCAGAAAGATTGTTAGGATAAAGAAACTTGCGACGAATAACAGTAAGATCTTTGTTTGCACAATGAAGAAGAGATCAGTCAACTATAGGATGGTACTAACTCTTTTACCTTGTTTTTACCCCTTGCGCCATTTCAAAATTTATAACAACGATTTATGCATATCTTTCTTTTCAGTATTTTTCAAAGCAGTTCACCGATGATTACCTCTCAAACCACCTGCATGGTCAAGAGGCGAGGAAGGTATTCATTCAACACCCACGGTACAATATTGAAGTCTTCCTGAAGAGGACGCAGGTTGGACGGGCAATTATCCATAGCCACTGACCTAAAGTTGCAAAGACATTCAACATCACTAAAGGCTCAATATTTGCCTTCCGCTTCTGCAGTTTCCCAGATGAGATTCATCTGTCTATTTACCGTATATGATGCTACTTTTCCAAAGGTTTTCGATGTTGCATGTGAAGCTTGGTGCTGTTGTGTAATGGTGTAGCTACCTATATCCCTCTTTGGTGTAACTGAGTGCTGAAGCTATCTGATGTAATTCGATTATGAAATCCTTGTTGCCGTTATACGGATATGAAATATATGGTGTGTTTTATAAGAAATGTCGATTTGATTACTAGATGGATTATCAAATAATAGGCTAATTACCCTGCTTACTGGGGTTTCCTATGTCAGACGGTTACTCAGACAACACCGTGGGCGATGAACTCAAAGAACCCACACGGTTTCTAGAAAGTAGGCGTGTTGGATCAACTAACAATCACACACGGCTTCCGGCAGAGAACTGTTTGCGTTAGGCCACCTTGCACAAACATTTCCTCACACAAAACTGTGTGTGATATACATACGTATGGAAACGTTTTTCTGGGATTCACTGTGTGGGATGTACATACAAACGAAAATGATTGGGCTTCGATGCCTCGCCCGATCGCACACGAGCTCATTTTGCCCCCTGCCTGTGTGGCCGGAGGGCCTATCCCCGACGGTTTCTGGGTCGTGTGGGAAGGACCCCCCTATCGCACACACTTACTAGACGACGGTTTAAAACTCCGTCACGAAAATGGGGTAAAAACCGTTTGTATAGCACGTCTCTGCATCAGTGAGTGGCGGATCTAGGCCCCAGGCCGGGGGAGGCCCGGGGCGTGAGGCCCATCTCCTTTGTAGACTGTAGCAAAAATACTGTAGCAATTGCTACAGTATAAAAAGGGGGCCCAGGGCGCTGGGCTGGGCTGGATCCGCCCCTGCGTCAATGGATGCCAAGGTGGTGAAGAGGCCGAAACTAGGTGAGACGACCAGGACGACAAGGCCAGGGTGTGAAAGTGGGTAATAGCCATGAGACCTCCTCGTCAGCGCCTTAGGCGCCGCTTCGCTTCGCTGGCGCCCGTAGCAGCCTCGCATGGGCTGACCCAGCTAGCGCGCTCGCTCTTTCCCTTCATCGGTTCAACGGAGGTGCGTTCGTTCGTTCGTCCTTTTGTTTTTTTTCGTGTTCGTCCTGTCGTTCACAAATCTGAAAAAACATGGATTAAAAAAATTACGAATTTGAAAAAGTTCATCAATTATGAAAAACGTTCATCCATTTTGAAACACATTTCACAAAAAATGCAAAAAGTTCATCAATTATGAAAAAGTTCATCGAGTTTGAAAAAAGTTCATGAAATTTGAAAAAGTTCATCGAATTTGAAAAAAAGTTCATCGAGTTTGAAAAAAGTTCATCGAATTTCAATAAAAGTTCATGAAATTTGAAAAAAGTTCATCGAATTTGAAAAAAAAGTTCATTCAATTTGAAAAAAGTTCATCGAATTTCAAGAAAAGTTCATGGAATTTGAAAAAAGTTCATCAAACCTTGAAAAAAAGTTAATCAAAATTAAAAAAAGTTCATCAAATTTGAAAAAAGTTCATCAAAATTAGAAAAAAGTTCATGAAATTTGAAAAACGTTCATCAAAATTTCAAAAAAGTTCATCAGATTTGAAAAATGTTCACCGAATTTGAAAAACTGTTCATTGAAGTTGAAAAAGTTCATAAGAAATTGAAAAACGTTCATCAATTTTGCAGAAAAAAATCATGAAGAAAGAAATTTTCTCGAATTAGAAAAAAGAAAGAAAAAAAGAAGAGTAAAAAGGAAAAAAGAAAGGAGAAAGAAGAAAAGAAAGCCAAACATGTATGTAACCAGAAGAATAGAAGTGGTCTGATGGTTGTCACGTCTAAGACTAGCGAGCTCGTCGCGGAATCGAATCCCAGGTCTCGCACAGTTTTTGCAGTTTAGAAACAGAAAAAAAAATCAAAATGGGCCGGCCCAGATGTGACGAGGGGGTGTGCGCCCGTTAGTAGAACTAGAAGAACGCCCGTGTGTTGCAACGGAACCACATTAACTTTAAGAATTCAATATTAATATTCTCATACATATCAAGTGACATTGGCGACCTTTTTTACCATCAAATCCTCACACACACACTCTCTCCCTCCCTCTTCCTCACTCTCTCTCCCCCTCTCCCTCTCTCTCTCTCTAACACACACACACATATCCATCTTATTGGGTACGGGACCATAATTCATCTATTTCACACACACACACGCTAGTGCATAACAATATGGATTATGTGTATTATATTTGCCATCATAACTGAGGGAATTAATTTCATGTAAATCGGCCAGCCACAGCTCCAAGAATACGGGGAGGAGGTGGCCCGGGTCGGCGTCGGCGTCGTCCGGCGCGGGCCACGGGCCCGCTTCCAAGTGCGTCTGCGCACCGGCCACCCCGGCCCAGATGTGACGAGGGGGTGTGCGCCCGTTAGTAGAACTAGAAGAACGCCCGTGCGTTGCAACGGAGCCACATTAAATTTAAGAGTTCAATATTAATATTCTCATACATATCAAGTGACATTGGCAACCTTTTTTACCATCAAATCCTCACATACACACACTCTCTCCCTCCCTCTTCCTCACTCTCTCTCTCTCTAACACACACACACATATCCATCTTATTGGGTACGGGACCATAATTCATCTATTTCACACACACACACGCTAGTGCATAACAATATGGATTATGTGTATTATATTTGCCACCATAACTGAGGGAATTAATTTCATGTAAATCGGCCAGCCACAGCTCCAAGAATACGGGGAGGAGGTGGCCCGGGTCGGCGTCGGCGTCGTCCGGCGCGGGCCACGGGCCCGCTTCCAAGTGCGTCTGCGCGCCGGCCACCCACGCCGGGTCCTTCAAGTGCCGCTTCCACCGCACCAACTCCCAGGGCCACGGCCACGGCCAGGGCCAGGGAAGCCGCCCTTCTTCGCCCCCTTCACCGGCTGCGGCCAACGCGGTGCCGCCGCACCCGGCCTCGCCGTCCTCGTCCTCCGGCACCGTCGCAACCCCAGTGACGCAGCCCAAGCATCGGCCTCGAGAATCAAGAACGCTCGACAACGGAGAGGTAAGGGAAGATCATATACATGTCATAAGAAAGGGAGTTTATTTACTGCTCCCTCGATGTATTGTTTCCTTTGTTTGGAGATTGATTCCCATCCGTGAGTTAAGGTAAGGTTAATGTGATTGAGCGATTTTTCTGAAAATCAATTAATATGATTGAGTGAATTAAGGTAAGGTTAATTAATTTAGATTTGATCTTTAGAGATTGTTCGTGATTGATTCTACATTACTAAATATAACTTGCACCAGTATGGAAAGTTCTGATCTGTTCAGATTTCTTTCGTTGTGTGAGAGGGTGACGCGAAAATAAACCGATGAAGTGGGGGGAGGGGACGAAAAAAATTTACGAAAAAAAACCAGCGAAGGTGGGAGGAGGTACCAAAAAAAATCATGGGAGGTGGGACGAAAAAAAACCTAGAAGCGAGACTACCAACTGCTTCATTAAAAGTAGAGATGAATAGTATCGGGCCCTAAAGGCGCCGAATAGGATTTGGCAATAGCCATTGTGTCGCAGACAGGCCAGGGGAGGACAAACGGAGGAGTCCACGGGCTCTCGTTGGGTGTCCACGAGTCCCTTTTGCGTCGACGCGTTGGCGGCGTTTTTTTCCTACGCGAATCCAAACAGACGCAATGAGATTGGCGGCGATTTGGAGTTAACCTAAAAGATGAAATCGGCGGAACCCCTGCTTGCATCCTCCAAATATCTCGATCGGTATTATAAAAAAAAAATCTCGATCGGTATACTGACGCCGTGACCACTTTACTCTGCCCCGCCATCTCCTCGTTATTCTCCACCCCCAAACCCGCGGAAACCCCAGATCGCGCGACCTCTGCCAGAAATCCATGGGTGGCGGCAGCGGCGACCTCAGCCCCACCAGCATCCCCGGCTCCCCTTCCTCGTCCTCATCGGAGCCACTTCCTCGAGGTGATTCGCTCTGCCAGTAACCGATTGATCCCAATTTCCATCTGGTAGTACGATCGGTTCTGTTCTTTGACCTGTTGGCGCATGGACCGCTTAATTATGTGGTGACAGAGTTTGCCGATTATGTGCCGGTCTCTGACGGCGACTCCGAAGGGGGCTGCATCTGCGACGACCCCGAGGTGGAGGCCCTTCTCTACGGCAGCCAATTTCAGCACCGGTCGCTGCGGGAGGCGAAAGACCTCATCAGGAGGTAGCGTGGCCCTTTTAATTTGTTTGTTTATCTCTTGTGCTCTGCTCCTGTGTTATTTACATCTACACTGGAGGGTCAGTGGTTATTGAAAATTGGCCCCAGTCTCTGTGTTAAGTGCTACTATTGTTTTGAAAATACTGAGTGCTACTGCTAGAACATGTAAATTGACGCGCCACAGGCATGATTCTCTAAAAGGGATGCTGGAAAGGGGTGTCATGTCTCTGGTTTTGGAATGAACGTATGTTCATGTGTATTTGCTTTACACATGATCATCACTGAAGTCTGCGTTATGGGACAGCAATATTTCAGTCCCACCTTGGGGTTGGTTTAGACTAATTTGTCCTCTTAAATCGGGTTACCATTTTGAACCTCAGTTTACAGAACTTACGTTTCATAAACCCGTAAGTTGAAATGGTTGGTACCTATCTTAAAAAACTAGTTTGGTGTTATTTATGGTGTATTTCCAAATGTAATACAGCGTCGCTACCATGGTTTTCGAGTCGCGACTCATGCGAGTCGCTCTGGGGCAGCGACTCGGAAGAAGTCGAGCCTGCGTTGTGACTAGTCACGACTCAGAGTCGCGAGTCGACACTAAGCTGAGTCGACCATATTTTTGCGACTCATAGACTAGTCGTCGACTAGTCGCGACTAGTCGAGCGACTCGAAATCCATGGTCGCTACGTATTATGTATCTACTCCAATGAGTTCTTTGGTTTGAGTGAGTTCATAGGCGGTTATGTAAACAAACATGGAGAAAAAAATTCTACTGTATAAATATTTTTCATGACATGACACTGAAGTAGCAAAGCTAGTTAAAAAATCTTGTAGATAAAGATCATAGAGAGGTCAGCATGTTCGTTCAGTAATTTGAACCTATGAGCAGGTATAAGCCTGGGTACTGGATTGAAGGAGTTGGCGACACAAAAGGTGGGGATTATTTGTTGCCTGATACCACCACATTGTTATTGGTGGGTCCCAGAGGTGCTGGGAAAAGTACACTTGTGAACCGAATTACACGGGTCTTTGACAAAGATGACGATCCTTTTGCACCAGAGCGGGCGCAGGTTTCCTGTAAGTCTTATCAATTTTGGGCGCAGTATTTCGATATGTGCGAGTGCAGCTGATTTTCCTACTGCTGTTTACATTGCTAGATAATTCCAAATCAAATGGTACAAGCTTCATCCGGGAGTATAAAATCCCAAGAAATTCAAACGGTATATGTATTTGTGATACAAGGAGCTTGTCCAGAAACTCAGAAAAGGATTCCAAAATGCTGCAACGTTGGATGACGAAGGGAGTTAGCCATGGGGAGATGGTGACATGGTAAGACGTGATCCTTAATTCAATTATATATTGTCTTGTAGGTGTTTTGTGCATTAGGCTTTTCATTTGGGAGAAATTTGTTGTCATCCAACACTCATACTTTTCTCGCAAAAGAATCTTACACTTGTAATTATGGGGATGAGTATTCTAGGGCTTTTAATTCTTCACACCAAAAGATACATTATCAAGTGGATCTTTGTGTCAGTCAAAAAATCTGTGATTGTCAACACTTCGTCATTCAAGATTTCTACAGAATTTGATGTCACAATATGTTTTTAGTATCTTAAAGGGAACACATGGAGAATTATTTGAAATATTTCCTGCATGTACTATCCTGAAAATTATTTCTTTTGCTTCCTGCAAGTACTATCCTTCAGAACATGCATAGAGAGGTGTTCAGTTTATTCTTATGTTTCAACATTGTTTTGTCATTCCCTTTTTCGTTTTTCATAAATCTTATTTAGTCTTAAACGAAGCAATATACAACATATGAAAACTAACTACTCGACATTGCACTAGCTAACTTTTTTCATAACACATTTTTTTGACAGGGATACTGATGATGACACTAAGATTAAGAACCTCAAATCAATGGGGAGGCAATACAGTTTTTTGCCTTGCAAAACCAGGAAGGTCAACTTTGTGATATTTGTGGTTGATGGTGTTTCTATCCTAAGATCAATTGGAAGTGATAAGAAAGGATACATGGATATGCTCCGTGAGACATTTATGAATCCATTCTTGTCTTTTGGAGGTATGGGCAGCTATGATGCTTATAGTTTTATGTAGTTCCTTAATGTGCTAAATTTGTAATAAATATATGCATGTACAAATGAACACATATGTATTTGTTACTAATACTCCTTTGAATAGTTTGAAACATATTTCCTTTGAGGAGGTTTGTATACATATTTGTGATTTATGTAATGTATATTTGTTGTATAGAATTATTGCCTTTTTATTCTCAGCATGCTCATTGAACAATGTGTTTCATTAATTAACCGGTATGATAAATTTATATTTTGTACTGTCAGCATCAGAGTGATTATAACAATTGTGATTGCAGATGACAAGCCTGCTGTTGTGGTTACTCACGGGGATAGACTATCGTTTCAACAGCGTTCCCAAGTTCAGAATGAGTTAGCAGAGACACTTGCCATTCCACCCCAACAAATTTTTGATATACCAGGTATTGCACAGTTGCTTTTGCCACGTTTTCATTATGATGCATAACTAAGAAATACACCTTATATCTTCTACACAGGTTCTGATGAATATGAAACTGATATAGCTGTGTTGGATATGTTGCGTTACTGTATCCAACATGCTGAGCAGAACTTCTCTATGAAACTGAAGAATCTTGTAGAGGTTTGATTTCTTCCCCCTGATATATCATTCATCTATTGTTCATACTGTATATGAAGTTCATATGTACATTGCAAACTATAAAATTGATTTTTCGTACAAGTCATACTCATCTAAGTGAAGACCCACTTGATTTATTTTTACTGGGGTTACGGGGTAGAAGTGCAGGTAAAGAGTAAGAGTACCAGTTGTAACCTTCATAGGTAGGCCCCAATTTTCTGCCAATCAAGGAAAATTGCTGGACCTGCTCTCGTTCAATCTTTACCTTTTTCCTTGTTGGCTATTAAGATTTATATGGATGTTGCAAAGTACAAACTGCCTTAATTTATGGTGAGAAAGCACTCCCGTCCGGCTTTTACGTAGTACTAGAGGTGAGATGTGATCTCTCTTATTTATGAACCCACACATATTTATGGGGCAATCACAAATATGGCGCTCAGAAAAATACAAATTGGAATCTTTTGGCAGAACAAGTGTCAGGTCTCTAGTTAAGCACTAGGGGTCAAGCGAAAACTTGGTTGGGCAAGAACTCATCAGAACTGCCACACTGAAGATTTGGCCTAAGCTCCAGAAGTTGGCTGGCTCCGCCTCTGGGTTGTCATTAACAACAAATGAACACAGAAATGACATAAGATATACACTCCTAAATACCCCCCTATTAAAATATAAGACGATTTTTTGACACTATCATAGTGTCAAGACACGTCTTATATTTTGATACAGAGAGAGTACAACTGAATGTGAAAGATAGAAAGGAAAAAATTGCAGTTGCTTATCTTCGTTCGAACATTTCTTTAGTCGCTACTTACTTGAAACCTCATGTTTGGCAGATGCATGGGCGCGAAACCCTCGCAGAGATGATGGCGCGGTTGATGGGACTAGATGCAGTCATGGATGCCACCATTGTTTTCCTATGCGCCGTAGCCCTTCTACTTCGTGTATCAGATATCTTACTGTAGTGGTAGCTGGTGTTTTGCTATTGTGGATTGTAAATAAAGCTGTGTGATCAAAGGGAGTGCTCGAGAGTAGTAGCATTTATCACTCACGATATGCGACGCACTTTCTTGCCACTATCGAAGAAGACGGTGTCACTTCACCGTATACGATATGTACTGTTTGAACATATATATATGCAAGAAGCTTTGCACTGCAGTGTATAATACTATAGTTTCTGAAATCTGCCCACGGAGGGTACCTGTGCAAAGGCATCAATGGCATGGTTGAAGAACATAGATGATGTGCTAATCGAAGATTTTGAAGTGGCGGTGCAAACCTTTGACTTAATTGTTTGTTGCTTCCATTCTTCTCCTTTATTTTTGTTGCACTTGTTGCAATAGAAACTTGCACATCATTCTTGTTTTGATTGCTTTCCTTAGTTATCCATGCCATGTTCCTCTTTTTCAGCCCTTGTGCACTAAGGTTTTGCAAAAAAAAATAATTCCACCAAAGAATTAAGCCGAGTGGCACCTCGGCTATCATTCCATTTTAGATAATGGCAACTCTTTCTTAAACTTGTGCACTCCCAATTTCTTTTGCTTAGACTTGGCACCTTGATTTTCAACAACCGATTGCTTCACCTCAATGCCTTTATTAGCAAATGTCAACATCTCGATTGGCCTTTCATCATTTGAAATAAAATCTGAAGTTGCACACGTACAACATCTTTCTTAACACGATAAACTTGCTTGATGTCATACCCATACGTAGAGGTAACTTGGGCTGAGCGGACATGGGCTGTGGGCCCGCTACAATGGACTTCTTACTTCAGTGGCTACAAGAGGAGAGCAGCCGCAAGCGAAAGGGGATCATGCTAATGCCTTCCTCCTCCTCCAACTACTGCCTCCTCTAGTATCCGGCCAGTGTATCATCTCCTGCTCCTCTACCTTTGATCTGTGATCTTCTCATCCTTGATTCTCTTATCCGGATTGTAGCCCCTTCGTGATCCTTGGTTTGGTGAATTATTTCATACGCCGGGAGCACTTGTATTCATTGATTTGTGTTTGTTCGATATCAAATTGTTGCCTTCGATTCACAGGATACACCACTTGACCACATCTTTTTTTCATTCTTGAGCTCCAGACCGATTCTTTTTTATTTAAACGGTCTTTAACATATGATTGTTCATTGAATGTTGGTCTACTTGGAGCTGCATAATCTTGGCGAGATGGTTTGAAATAAGATGGAGAATATGCCCTTGAATCATACATGTCCATTGATGAATATGAATAAAAATTAGCATAAGGAGGTATCCATGGCATTAGCATTGGCGACCCAAAAGTAGGATATGAATATGCAGCATTAAAATCCTCCCTTTTCCGGTACTACTCCTCAAACTTATGCCTAAGGGGTGATCTTAACTTCTTTGGATTATTTGGCCGATAAGTACGTTTCTCTTCACCCTTATTTTGATATTTATCTAATAACTTTGCGAGACTTCTTACTCTTGTGCTTATTGCGGCCATTGTCTCCTTTGGTTTTGCTTGCATCGATCTTTGGATTTTTCATGTTGTCCCCAGTGTTTAGCGCCTTCATTGTAACTTTGATTGAATTCCCACCTTCAAGAATATCTTCATTGTGCACTCGAACAATCTCTTTACTTCAAAGCTTGATTCCGTCATATGCAACTTTTACCTTCTCATCTTTAGATGAATCGGCTTGAGTTAGTCGATGCAATAGCTTTTCTCCATCATGACCAATAGGTGTAGGTTGGTCATTCATTTGTGTTTCAACAAGTTTCAAACGTCCTTTATCAATGGTTGATTGTACTATTTGATGAAACATGTTGCAATCTTCAAAATTATGTTCGAACGAACCATGCAACTTGCAATACATTCATCCTTGCATTGATGGCTCTACATGGTTATAAAAAATTCTAATATAATCATTTTTCAGTAGTAAATCAGAGATACGATTACCCATGCTGGAATTGAAGGTAGACTTATCAATGTTTAGCCGATCTTGTTGTGAGATCGACTTTGGAACTAAGCAATCAAATGGTTCAGATTTTACATCACCCATTCGGCTATGTATTGTGTTTTGCATTCTCCCTCGGATGCCTTTGAATAAGAAGTTATACTATCATCGGTTTTCTCAAAATATTTAAAATTTGGCTTTATGTTTTTGAGACAAAAATAGTTAGAACACATGTCTTATTTGAGACCAAATATAAACCAAGTATGCAACAAGTAAAACTACCCATGTAGATATAAACTCTAAATGAAACAACAAGGAAAAGCTTTGGTTGTAATACATTGTCACTATCGGCCTCTCTAAATAGTATAATATGTTGACCGATATGCTTTGTAACAATCTTGTTGCTAACAAATAAATTATCCTTCTTCATTGGCCTCTCAAGATTTCTTATGAAGATTTTTGTAATACATGCATCAACAACAAAATTATGAAAAAATAAAAAAATAGGTAAATTACTTGCTAGATATACCTCTCCAAATATGTTGAGAGAGCATGATGGTTGCATGACCGAACAATATCTTGCTTCTCTTTTGGATGGCTCCATAACACCTTGTCATGTTCTTTTTTCTGTATTCCATGCCTCATCACCTTGAAGGTCCTTGTCAACCAAACTTTGTTCGACCACATATTGTTGCTCCTGATGCTCATCAAGCTCTTTAGTTCGGAACTCATAGGGCAAGAAATATGTTCCCTTAACTTCATAAAAATCAAGCACAACTGTTTTGCTATGCTTGACATGCCCTTTCTCAATGATAATTGCCTCTTTGGGTTTGATGGATTAGAAACATGCACTATTTTGATTTGGTTTTGTCAACTGAAGCACTTTAATTTCTGAATCATCATTATTTTGATCAATTATATAAATTGGCAAGCTACTTTTGTTTGAGACAATTATTTTTCTATTTGCTCCTTGAGGCGAGTGGAAAGATAGGCTTTAAGTTTTTTTTCTCAATTTCTTCTCACTCCGGATATGATTGCCCCCATAATGTTTTTAGAATCTTTCGGCAATGAGATATGCTTGTTGTCGGAACTTTGTAATTGCGCACAGGGTGCATAATATGTTGTAGTACTAGTTGAAGGCATATGCATTTTGTAGAACCATATTTTTGCTCGCCAATTCTATCAATTGACAAAGATTCATCTTCTTGGAAAGCTCAAGCTTTTATTGCATTATAGTAAGGAAACAACCTCTTTTCATGTTGTTAAGGCAAAGAGCACTAATCCTCTCAATTTTGGTTAAACTCTTTTTTTAACTTGGCTAAAAACTTTTTTAATGCAACAATAACCGCTTCAAGAAGGGATTGCTCCACAAGACTTTCAGATTCTTTCGGCAATGATTTGTGTGTGTTGCCAAAATTCTACAATTGTGCAGAGGATCCATTACATGCTACAATATTATGTGAAGGGATATGTGCTCATATATAATTTTCACAAATTCAGCTATGTCAATGAAGGTGTGGAGCTGAATTATGAATACCTACAGTAGCGTAAGGGGCTGAAAAATTACCAACGTTGGGTGATGGAGTCAAATCCAGCAGATCTCGGGTAGGGCGTCCCGAGCTGGTAGCCTTGGCACGATGGTAACAGGGACACATGATTTTTCCTAGGTTCGGGCTTTCTCGAAGAGATAACACCATACATCCTACTTTGATTGTATTGATTGAGGGGTACAAAAGTACATGTTGATCTACCACGAGATCCTGTGTGTATGCGTTGTTTCATCTCTAGGATGTGTTGAGGTTCTAATGGTCTATCGACTAGCCTAGCCTTGGCTTATATAATGTAACAGAGGCCTAGGATAACAATAGTCCTAGTTGGCTACGTCGGTGGAGAGGAGTCCTTATCTTGAATAGCCAAGGCTTCTCAATTCTTCCTTGTACACGTCATGGTCCGTCTTGACATGGCCCCTTGATGAACCGCCATGGGGGTCCTAGGCCCAGCCCACCTGGCCGGGAGACGACGTGGTAAGTGACTCATAGTCCAGGACACCATCATTAGCCCCTGAAACAGTCTTCAAGTTGGTGACGCTCCTCGGTTCTTCCGAACTGCTTTTCGTCTTCGATCGTCATAAAAGATGGTTCAACAAATCTTCCCATGTTCATCCTTGTGAATCGTTGAAGTACATCTGAGGAGTATACATGTCGGACATCCGAGGAGCTTCTTTAAGTTCCCGGCCTTTATCAAATGCTTTGTTATTTTTACGCCACACCTTGGGTTTGAAGTTTTTTCCCGCGTAGCTGTGCCTCTCATTGCCGGTCTCCATGCCAGACTGCTTCCGAAGTGGTGCACCACCTCATTTTTGAGTTGTCGATGAAGAGGCCGGCCTCCGTTGCGAAAAAGTTTTCCCTCCAAGATGGCTTCCACGAGTCAATTTTTCGCAGACTTTTTTCCAATTGATGCAATTTATTCTCTGCCGAGATGTATAGCCGGTAGCCCTCAAGGTGTGTGCTGGCCTAAAGTCTGGTATGCACCTAAAGGATAGAATAAAACCTATGATCCCATTAGCCCCTAGGACTTAGGTCAATTTGCAAAATCGGCCTGATGATCAAATCCTTGCTCGATAACATACTTTAGGAACAGAAACATGGTGTGCAGTAGCCCCCCAGATTCAGGTCAGGTGCGGCCGACTGACATGAGGATTGTAATCTCCTCGATAACCATATTGCACTTTAAATTTTCTGCATTAGATCGCCAATGCAGCAGCCCCCAATACTTCGGTTGGGCAAACATGCCGACCCTAGGATCGTATCTCCTCGAAAACTAGTTCAACTGTCGTATGCGTTTCACCAACACCGAGGTGCAGCTCGGCAGAGAAGATGCAGAACTGTGGTTCAGAAAAGATCTTTCGCTCACAGAATTACCATGTAGTACACCTCGACCAAGAGGATGTCCTGCCTCCTAAAAAAAGCATACAAATAGGTTAAACGTGTTATAAGCTCGAAAAACCAAAAAACTTACATAAATACTTTACATTTGAATTAAGTCAAGTTTTTTGGTGCCAATCCAAGATTGGTCTTATAATTAATTTGTGCTTCCGTCGTGCTTTAACATTACATCCGATCTCCAGGCTTCGAGTGGGCCAGCCTTCTGCTTCAACCTCCTTATCCCGAAGGCAGAGTGCTTCTCAGGCCAATTTAGGCGAACTAAACTCGAGCGGCATATAGATAAGCCAGACTATCCGACTATTTAACCATGAACTCGAGCCAAAAAATGAGTAGTGGAAAAAGACTTTGCAATGAATTAGAAAAAAACACTTAACAAATAGGACATGTTAGTCAGGACATGTAGCTTGTGATGACTAAGGGTAATTGACCAAATAACTATTAGTAGCATGGTCAATTCCACGATCCACTGGCATATTGGGATTTCACATATTTCTGGTTAGTTGCCACTTTATAAAAGGGTGAAATGCTTTCTTGCATGATATTGGTAATGTTTACATTAGGTGTTTTAAATTGATTAACCAAACTCATCATGTTAATCATCGACATATGAATTTGTGGGGTTGCCGATGCATGATGGATCGAATACATATGTTGCATGTTACTAGAACTACAAGAAGTTGAAGCATGGAGATTATTTTGCATCTTCTCTTGCACGTAACTAGATGCATGATTATTAAAACTAGGGCTAGCCGATACATTATTCTCATTAAACGATCTAGCAACAACATATGAATTATTTGCGTCTACATAGATGAATTGGGTATTCATATTACCTTTGTAGATCGTAGCTTCTTGATGATGATCTCCTCATAGCCACAACAGTCATGATGGACATTAGAAACTTCGTCCGCAACAGATTCACCAAAAAGTGTGTTCGCACATGAACACATCACCGTGTACCTCCGGCGTCAAGCATGATATGTAGGGCACGTCGGAGGAGGAGCCTCATTGGGAGCACGATATGAAAGACCCGGCGACAAGAACTCTTGTAGACCCAAAACACCACACACCTAGGAGGGACCCTGCCAGGTTGCATGGCGTCTATGAGCTTCCCTATGTCGACCTGATTGTGCCTAAGACCTCGTGGATCGCTGTTGTCGAACATGAAGAACAACCAAGAGAAAGAATAAAACTAGGTTAAAGGAGAAAAGATAAATAGTGGTAGATGTGTTTGTTGACCGTGTGTTGTTCAATTTGCATACCTCTCATCTAGATATGAGGCTTCTGGACTTCCGGTACAAGCAAAGGACTCCAAAACGCGTCCAAAAGTTCTAAAACCCTAGGTTGACTTGGACACAATCTTGTGAAACCTTCTAGATCCATTCGGAACCTTCAAGTGGTTTTGCTTGGAATTTCTGAGTCAACCAGGTGCTCCGTGGCAAACCTTCTGGACTTCGATTGAAATTTCCATGTCAATCCATTCAAAAATTCTGAGCTAACTCTACAACTTTTAACTCTGACTTTTTTTTGGCTTTGCAGGTTGCATACAACCTCGGATTGAGATGATCCAAAAAGCGAAATCATTCGTTTCGACGAGAAGAAGAATTTCTATGTTGAGGACTTTCCAATTTTGAAATCACCTTAATTGCACCTTATGACATGTCATAATTTGGTGTCAACATGTGCATCTCTGAATTTGTTATAACTTTTGCATCATAGCTCCATTTTGGATCATCTTTATACTTGTTTTGATCATTTCAAAGAGGGCCTTTCAATGGTGAGTTCCAATCATAAATTTGATTTCATATTGCAATAGTTTTGAGCCACTATTGCTGCTTTTGAGCATCAACGGAGCATGATCACAACACGAAGCTAGCGTGGTTGGTTGCCGAGGCTGGCCTCATTCTTCAGTTAGGAGGTTAGCCATTTGATACGTCCATTTTGCATCATGTTTTTCTACTGTTATTTATAATGTTTTTGGTCATTATTTCACTTTATGATGCAATTCTAATTCCTCTTCTCTCTTAATTTGCAAGATATATATGAAGAGGGAAATTACACGCAGCTGAAATTTTGGACCTAAAAGAGCTACAACAGAGATAGCTATTCTACGGAGCTCCAAATGACCTAGAATTTCACGGAGATTTTATATTAAATATATAAAAAATACTGGAATGAAGAACCACCAGAGGGGTGATTGCTTGTATTTGCGTTGGTATTTCCCCGAAGAGGAGAGGATGATGCAGCACAACAACGGTAAGTATTTCCCTCAGTTATGAAACCAAGGTTATCAATCCAGTAGGAGGATCCACCCAAACTATGTAAACAGTACCTGCACACAAATAACAAATACTTGCAACCCAACGCGTAAGAGGGGTTGTCAATCCCTTCTCGGTATTGAGATAGATTAAATTGTATAAGATTGGTTGAATAGATCTAACAAAAACACAAAATAAAATAAATAAAGAAAAAGTGCAGCAAGGTATTTTTGGATCAATAGATCTGAAAATAATATGATAGGAAATAGACCCGGGGGCCGTAGATTTCACTAGAGGCTTCTCTCAAGAAAATAGCATACGGTGGGTAATTTTTTTACTGTTGGGCAATTGATAGAAGAGCAAATAATTATGACGATATCCAAGGCAATGATCATGTATATAGGCATCACGTCCAAGATTAGTAGACCGAAACGATTCTGCATCTACTACTATTACTCCACACATCGACCACTATCCAGCATGCATCTAGTGTATTAAGTTCATGGGAAAATGGAGTAATGCAATAAGAACGATGACATGATTTAGACAAGATCTATTCTTGTAGGAATAGACGCCATCTTTTTATCCTTAATGGAAACGATACATGTGTGTCATGTCTCTTTCTGTCACTGATATTGAGCACCGCAAGATCGAACCCATCACAAAGCACCTCTTTTCATGGCAAGAAAAATCAATCTAGTTGGCCAAACCAAACCAAAGTTTCGAAGAAGAAATACGAGGCTATAACAATCATGCATAAAAGAGTTCAGAGAAGACTCAAATAATATTCGTACATAGAACTGATCATAAACTCGCATTTCATTGGATCCCAACAAACACACCGCAAAAAGTCATTACATCAAATAGATCTCCAAGAACATCGAGGAGAACACTGTATTGAAGATCAAAAAGAGAGAAGAAGCCATCTAGCTACTGCCTACGGACCCGTAGGTCTGTGGTAAACTACTCATGCATCATCGAAGGGGCAAGGGTGATGATGAAGAACCCCTCCGTGATCGTTGACACCTCCGGCAGAGTGCCGGAGAAGGCCTCTAGATTAGATCTTGTGGTTTTGGAACTTGTGACAGCGGAAACTATTTTATCTTGACTCCCCTAGGGTTTCTGGAATATTAGAGTATTTATAGAGCTGAGAGGCGGCGGAGAAGACTCCCATGGGCCCCACTACCCACCAGGGCGCGCTAGGGGCCTCTGGCGCGCCCTGGTGCCTAGTGGACCCCAAAGTTCTCCTTTGGTGCACTTCTTGGGCTCCCATGGTGTCTTCTGGTCAGAAAAAATTCTCCAAAAAGTTTCGTGGTATTTGGACTCCGTTTGGTATTGATTTTCTGCGAAATAAAAAAAAAGCAAAAAACAGCAACTGGCACTAGGCACTATGTCAATAGGTTAGTCCCAAAAAATGATATAAAGTTGCTATAAAATGAATATAAAACATCCAAGATTGATAATATAACAACATGGAACAATCAAAAATTATAGATACGTTGGAGACGTATCAGCATCCCCAGGCTTAATTCCTGCTCGTCCTCGAGTAGGTAAATGATAAAAACAGAATTTTTGATGTGGAATGTTGTGTAACATGTTCATCTCATAATGTTTTCTTTTGTAGCATGGACATTTGGACTTTTAGATGATTCAAAGCAATAGTCTATATTTGACAGGAGGTCATTAATACTCAAGCATATCAACAAGCAACCATGTCTTTCAAAATATCAACACTAAAGAAAGCTATCCCTAGCCCATTATGCTCAATTATTGATCCATTCATGAAGCACACTCAAATATTAACTATGCCCAATGCACAAGTATGATAATAGTGTTCCCTAGTTGGTGCTTTATAAGAGAGGATGGAGACTCAAATTATTTTTTTGCATAAAAGTAAATAGATAGGCCCTTCGCAGAGGGAAGTAGGGATTTGTAGAGGTGCCAGAGCTGAAAGCTTAAATTGAGAGATAAAATCGTTTTGAGAGGCATGCTCTTCCTGTCAACAAAAACGACCAAGAATTCCCAATACTTTCCATGCTAGATAAATCATAGGCGGTTCCCAAACAGAAAATATTTTTTATCCCTTTTTCCACCATTCTTTCACAATCCGTGGCTAGTCGTATCCATGGGTGCCTTCCATACCAACACTTTCCAAGGAATTTATTATTGAACAACATAAATAAAAAAATTCATTTCAGGACTGGGCATCCCTATTACCTTGCCACACTCTTGTGCAATGACAAGTGAATAAACACTCATCTTAAGAATAAAGTATCTAGCATGGAAAATATTGGCCACCCCCTGCCGCTTCATGAGTGGTACGGGCACACAAAAAGGAAATTCATTTTGAAAATTAGAGTTGGCACATACAAATTTTGTTGGAACGGCATGGAAATACCGCATATAGGTAGGTGTGGTGGACTCATTTGGCACAACTTGGTTTAAGGAGTTTGGATGCACAATTAGTATTCCTACTTAGTACAAATGGAGGCTAGCAAATAGATTGAGAAGCGACCAAGCAAGAAACGAAAATGATCATAAAAGAGCATAAACATAACACTACAAAAAAAAGACACATCCGTGACATTTTGGGCCGAACGATTTTTTTTCCTGTCATGCTTATGACACTTCTATGACGATAATTATGACAAAACCTGGTATCATCATAGATGTGGTGGGCTCCTAGTTCTATGACAAAAAATCATGACAGAAAATGGGCTTTTCGTCCTGGGCGGGCCGGAGACGCACCTGCATGACATTCTTTGGGCCGTCCATGACGGAAAAAATCGTGGTAGAAGCGAGGGCGAGGAAAATTTCTGGGAGTTCCCGGTTACGGTGGGTGGTTGGGGCCGAGCGATGCACGAGGTTTGCGCGTTTCTCTCATACACGTACGCGCGTGTGTGCGAAGCGTTGCGCTCTAACTGAACCCGAGTGAGGCATTGGGCTCTAACTGAACCCGAGCGATTGCACTAGCTACGTTACTGCACCCCAATCGATCCCTTGCTGTTAACTGAACCCGAGTGATTCCTTCGCTACTGCTGCTAACTGAAGCCGATCGAAGCTACCTCTTGATGAACAGTCCCCGGTGGGGGTTGGATGAACAGTTCCCGGAGGGGGTTGGATGAACAGGATCCCGTGGTAGTAGAGGCCGTTTCCGCTGGATGAACAGGACCCCGACCGAGGAGGTGGGGGTCGATGAACAGTAGCCTGTGGAGGGACCCCATGGAGGGCTGGTTTAATAGGACCCCGTGGAGGGCTGGTTGAACAGGACCCCGTGGAGGGCTGGTTGAATAGTAGCCGGTGGAGGCTGGATGAACAGGACCCAGTGGAGGGCTGGTTGAACAGTAGCCGGTGGAGGCTGGATGAACAGGACCCCGTGGATGAACAGTAGCTGGTGGAGGCAGGAGGAAGTCGATGGTGGATGAACAGTAGCAGGTGGAGGCTGGAGGAAGTCGACGGTGGATGAACAGTAGCCCGTGGAGTCCCGTTTTGCGGTACGCCACACCCCTCCTGATGAACAAGACCCCGTTTCGATCGTAGGCGCTCCAACACACGTCCGTTTCCTCCGTTTTGCGGTATGCCACACCCCTCTCGATCAACAGCACCCCGTTTCGACCGTAGGCACTCGAACAGAAGTCTGTTTCCTCCATTTTGCGGTATGCCAGACCCTTCCCGATGAACAGGACCCCGTATCGACCGTACGCAGTTGAACAGAAGGCCGTTTCCTCCATTCTGCGGTATGCCAGACCTCGTTTCGGCTGTTCTGTCCAAGCCGGTTGGCTCCCGATGAACATGCGACGCTGTTTACTCCATTCTGACCCAGCCGGTTGGCTGCCGATGAACAGGACGATGTTGCTGTACGCGTTAGAGACCCCGCCCGTATGTTCGTACGTAGCCGTATTTACTATCTTGCAGCGTGGCCGTACGTATGTGTACACGATATAGACGGGACTATGTGACATGCTACGTCGGTGTCTCTACTTCAACACATGCCGCTCCTTACTCGACCACGGTACGTCGCTGCAGAGAGACCGATCGACCGCTATTTATGTACACGTTCACGGCCGGACAGATAACACTACCTTCGCTTCAACCTAGTGGGTCCAGCTATCAGGGGGTAAGAAGGCAGTTCCTTTCGTGCGAAGATAAAGCCGGTGGGTCCCAGCTATCAGGGGGAACATTTTTTTCCGTGAAATACAGAGGCCCTTCCGGTAGGTCCGAGCTGTCAGGTGGAGGAATCATTATTTTGCGCGTAATAAGGAGGCACTTCCTTGCGTGCGGCCATGGACCCAGCTGTCAGCCTCTCCACTTACAGTCCTCTTCTGATGGCTGTCATTCGTTGACCGCGTTTACGATGCCGTACCGCCCGAGAGCACCAAGGTGGTGGACGAAGGCACGACCTAGGAAGGGAACGACCCGGAGCCGGGGAATACGCAGCAGTGGATGCCCACGCGAAGGGGAGTACGAGGGTTGACTACTTCGGCTGCGGTTTGAGGCTACCGTCGCTGGAGAATAACAGGGGGTGTGGGTGAGTAGAGGGAAGGCCTGGCCAGCAGTGGGAGTAGGGTGGGGCGGTGAGGCCTGCGTGGCAGCATAGCCGGCCACGGGAGGCAGGAGCAGGCGGCACGGCCGGCGCTGGTTTGGGCGGCTGGAGCAGTAAGACTAGAGGTTGAAGAAGCACGACCACCGTTGGATGGACATCGTACGGTCACCCCAGCTACAATCGTTTATATTGACTAAGTTGACAAAGCCCTGCGTCCGCGTCAACTTAGTAGGCCCACAAGTCAGCCTCCAAATATGGTGGGACTGATCTAGCAGCGGGGGTATTCATTATTTTTGTGCGTAATAGCTGGTGGATCCGAGCTGTCAGCGGGGGCAATGTTTTTTTCGCGAAATACAGAGGCCCTTTCGGTTGGTCCCAGCTGTCAGGAGGAGGAATCATTATTTTGCGTGTAATAAGGAGGCACTTCCTACTCGCAAAAAAGGAGGCACTTCTTTGCGTGCGGCCGTGGACCCAGCTGTCAGCCTCTCCACATACAGTCCTCTTCCGATGGATGTCGTTCGTTGACCACGCCGTGCCGAGAGCACCAAGGCGGTGGACGACGGTGAGGCCAAGTAAGGGAACGACCCGGAGCCGAGGAAGACTCGACAGTTGTTTCCCACGCAGAGTGGGTATGAGGGTTTACTTATTCGGCCGCAGTGTGAGGCTGCCGTCGTCGGAGAATAACAGGAGGTGTGGGTGAGTAGAGGGATAGCCAAGCCAGGGATGCAAGTATAGTGGGGCCGTGAGGCCTGCCCGACAGCACAGCCGGCCACGGGAGGCGGGAGCAGGCGGTTCCGCTGGCGCTGGTTTGGGCGGCTGGAGCAGAAAGATCAGAGACTGAAGAAGCACGATTGCCGCTAGATTGACATCTAACGGTCTGACGCTGGTAGAGTCGATTGTTGACTAAGTTTTTTTTTTTGAGAAACCTTGTGTACGCATGAACTTAGTAGGCCCACAAGTCAGCCTCCAAATCTGTGGCAGACAACATAGAGCCCATTTGCTATTTTTTTTAATAATTTGCAGCCCATTTGCTAATTCTTAAGGAATTTATTACAGCCCATTTTCTGCCCAGGACCACGGTCAAAAAGTTCAACCTTATTTTGCATATTTCGGTGGAGTCCGAACTGTTTTAATCCAGAAATGATAAACATTTATTTTTTAAGAACTTATTGATTTGCTAAATAAAATATCATTTTGTTTTTGTAAGCTAATAAGACATGGGACAATTGAGTTGGTTTTAGGGAAAACCAGTGGTAAAAAAATCAGCGCTGGGAGGGAAAAAAAAAGGATGTAAAGATGAAAAGGGAACTTTATGTATTTTCAATATAATAATACATGTATATGAACTAGTAAAACTATAGGTAGAGATTAGAAAACGGAAGTAGGACATGGCGTTTCAAGAGGAAAATAGAACTGGGCTGTGTGTTTGATTCAGTAAAAAAACTGCCTGCGGATGTTCTAAGAGAAAATATAACTAAGGCTGGCAGGCCAGAGGCCAGTTGATACCTGCTGGATCTTTGTGCCCCGTGGTCGTCATGGGCTGGGCCTGTTAAAAACAAAACCAAGCCTGGGCAGCCTACAGCCTAGTTGAAACTTGCTCGACCTGAAAAAACAATATACCTGCAGGATCCCAGTTATCAGTCTGTACTTGCAGAATTCTCTTGTTTATTGACTACGTTGAAAACTTCATGGGTTTCAGCGTCTCAGACGTCAGCATTATTTTTCCATCGTGATAATAAGTGCATGCACTTGCTTGCATACAACCATGGACCTGCTGGTTCCGTATGGTTAGGCTCTGTATGGACAGCCGTCTTGTGGTTCCATGGATGAATTTCATGCAAATCGGATGGTTTTCAGTGAAAGCAGACAAAATTCATTGCATTTTACATATTTCTTTTCATTATGGAATATTTTACATATTTCAACTAATAATAACGGACTAGGCCTTTTTTAGTCCATGGGAGGCGCTTCACGATCAAGGTCGCGAAACTTAACTGCTCTGGAAGGCCCAAATCCATCGCTCCTCTCTTTTAACAATTTGCAGCTGGGCTTGGCATGCCACAGCCTAGTTCCGATGTGCTGTGTCCAACTATCAGCCTGTGAAACCGGATGGATCCCCTGCGTACTTCAAAGATGTAAAAAATTTGGAGAACTGCGAATTCGAACGGCAGGTGCTTATGCTACCCATCAAATAAAAATCAGGTGCCTGAAAATTCGTTTCAAAACAAATGATTCAGCTTTATATCCACGTTGACCCTCGAAATGATGGTTGGAAGCAAATGCCAAGTTCATACCGAAAGATCCTTAACAACAATACCAACTTGCAGACAACCAGGTAGTACAAGTACCAATACCAAACTAACTTATAATCTTTTTAGTCCTGGCCCTAGTGTTCGTCTGGTAGAAAATCTTGCAGAGGACCAGCTCCCGCTCCTTCTCTTGCTCCAGGTCCCCAAGGTGGTACTGGTGCATCACCCAGTTGGTCTTCTGCTGATCGAAGTTCTTGTTGGTGTGCAGCACCAGAACCTTTTTGCTGCCCGTCTGCCGGCCATTGACCATCACCGGCAAGGTATTGCCGGTCTTGTGCCACATCGCGTGTATGCCGCACTCCGACTGTATCTTGCGACACGTCCCTGTGCCCCTTTTGAACGCCTTGGAGTTGCGCTGGAAGAAATGCTTGCTTAGGCCACTCAGTGTGATACCTGCAGTATTGTCAAATACAGGTTTTAGTGTACGTAGTTGGCATTTTCATAACATCTTTGGCATGTTGCAGTCACTTGTTTCACTTTTTATTAACTGTCAAATTGTAATTGCTTCACTAGGTCTGCGTCTAAAAAGAAAAATAGAGCTATAAACAAAGGAATATGTTTGTGCAAGTAGACGGTCGATCGGTGTCTCACCTGGAAGTTTCTCAGGATGGGTGTAGCATATGCCGTGCTCGCTGTCGATGGTTGGTATGAACAAATCGATGGGAGGGTGAGATCTCGCGCTGTCAGCACTCACTTTGGCCTCAAGGTGCTCCTGATCAGTGGGATCGAACTTGACGCCAGCCGACAGCACTGGCCAATCCTTCTTGGACTTGCATCGGTTAATTCCAGTTAAATGGTACTCAATGTATGATCAATCAACTGTTTTAAGTAAATGATGAAAGATTTCGATAGATAAGTGGTACTCCAAATCTGAAGTCCACAATACCCGAACAAACTGGGGTCTCGGCTTCATTACTACATGTAGACTCTAAAGACTTGAAAACCCCCATAAAGATCGAAATCATAATACAGGGCGACGGGACGAATACTCACAGGAGCGGCCTCGCTGGTTCCTTCCTTCATCCAGCTAGATTGAAGAGCATCCTTGTTGAGATCGATTTTTTCAGCGTCTTCCTTTTGACTACTTGCAATGAAGTATAGCAACTCCAGTAGCTCATCGCTCATCGTACCAAATGGATCGGAACAAGGCAGCGGCTGGGAGGCGGGGAGATCGGGAGAGAATGGGAGAGTGATTTTGTAGAGAATGCGAGAGTGTTGTTGTAGTACGAGAGGGGTGAGGCTCACTTTGGTGAACCGAACACGCCGCCAGGACTCTTGTGTCACCTCACGCGCAGCGTGTTGTCACGTCAATTCAATGTGAGGACATGATGAATAATTTGACCGACGTATACTAGTACTACTACTGTACTACTCCCTCCGTCCCAAAATTCTTGTCTTAGATTTGTCTAAATACGGATGTATCTAGTTATGTTTTAGTGTTAGATACATCTGTATCTAGACAAATCTAAGACAAGAATTTTGGGACGGAGGGAGTACTTACTAGTCGTATTTAGTGTCACATTTTAACCATAGGTTTAACTAACAAAATGTCAATGCATGTCACCGAAAATTATACCATTGGAAACTATGTTCAAATACGAATCCAACGATATAATTTTTTGTGACATGCATTAACATTTAGTTAGTTAAATTTATGGTCAAAATTTGACACGAATTACGAAGGGGACCAATAAACTAGGAGGGAGGTAGTAGTACGAGTAGCGCAATATACGGTATAGAGAACTAGTACAAATTTAGAAATGGAGTACGAAGTTACAAGGCTGTGTGACAGACTTTGTAGGCTACATGAGTAATACAAAATATAATTCACATTGGACAACACTTTCACCAACAAGTACGCACTTGAAGCCAAATTGATATATATATATATATATATATATATATATATATATATATATATATATATATATATATATATATATATATATATATGGCTTCTGCACAACATCTCCATCATCATTATCAGTACATCCTACACAGGTGAGTTAGGATGCACTTGATCCCAGAAAGGTATCTATCCTTCAAACTAACTACAATACATAATATCCAACAAAAGAGGGTCATGCTACAGTAGCAGGATACATGGCTCAGTCTAGATATCACTACGAATCAAGTTGTGCATATTTGTTGTTGGCATGAACCACATCGCCGCATGTCGGGTTTGCAAAAGCCATTCATCGCTTGGAAGCTTGATGCCTTTCACACACTGAAGATTATCTGGCAACAAGCTGTGTCGACGAATCTCTGGATATGGTGATTCATGAAACCCATGGTACGATGTGTAAACACAGTTCCCCCTGGCGAATGGAAGTTGCATAGCACGGTAATCATCACCAGTGATATGATCGATGATTGGTTGGATGATTGGATAATTGAGCCCGAGGAACATGGAGTGGTTGCCGAGGCTGTAAACCCGCCTTCGGTTGAATACGCCTGGCCCAACAGAGCTGGGATCTTTCTCGAACACGAAGCAGCCATAGCCATCACAGTCACGAACGCCCCAGGCATTGTACTGCATGTGGTTTGATGAAATAGTTTGGTCAATTTGGTACGTGCGAATGAGCATCAAATGACCGCCGTCAGTTGAACGAGCGATAAACCACCATCCATTAACTTGTATATTTCTAGGTCCTGGAATTATGAAGGCCAGCGCATTTGCCTCTACTGCACCAAATCAAATTGGAGACCAAAAGGACAAAAATATACAATCATGTTCAGAGTATGTGTGGAATTAAGATTATTATAACAGTGACACAGATCATAGACAGAGAATTGCAATGCCGTGGTCATAATCATACCCCAAGTTAAAAAAATTAAGCCAATGGCTTTCATATTCTAGCAATATGTCATGGTTCAAACATCATGTAAAAATGAGAGGAAAACAGCTATGACAGGGCCTACTCATATTCTACCATAGCAGTTACTACTGTTCTCATATCAACTCTAACGATAACATGCGTGGTTATAAAAATCTTGGAAATGAGAGTAACATATAGCAATCATGAGGTTATACTCATAATATCTATTCTAACAATCACTAGATGCCAATTGTTCTCATATCAACTCTAACAATAACATGTGTGGTCATAAAAATTTAGGAAATGAGAGGAACATATAGCAATGATGTGGTTATAGACATACTATCTATTCTAAATTTCTAACAATCAATAGGCAGTCGTAATCATAAGGTAAAGATGAGATGAGACAGAACAATTACACGACGATAGATTCCACCAGTATAGGCAGCCTATCTGTGCGTCGACCGCGTAAATGATGCCATTGTGCACTATAGCATCAGACATAAATGGAGGCTTAACAGGATTGATGATGAGCCATAACCATGTATGGCGACCGGATTCCAAATAGACTAATCCCATGTCGAATAAGGCAATGAGCTTGTAATCCAGGTAGTCTTCTGATGGTGTGGGCACTTCGCAGATTACAACCTTCAGCAAATGGAGGTTGCACCAAAAGCTCGACGCGTCTCATGCGCAGTAGGCAGGAGTGTCCGGCGGGCCGTAAGGCTTGATACCGGCGGTATCCAACGATGGAAGGGTGATCTCTCGCTGGGTGTAGATATCCACAAGACGCCACGGACTACCGGATTGGTGGATGAGGACGATCCAGTTGGCCTTCATGCCCGCCTAGTAGTGGCCGCGCATGAAGGACAGGTGGACGGGTAGTGGTAGCATGTTGAGGTGCACCATGGCAACCTCCGTAGGATCATCAAGTCGGTGTCTGGGCCACCTGCGAGGATCGGGCATCAGCAAGCAGGGTGTCTTGAAAAGGGCCGGCCGGTTGTAGACGAGTAGACGGTACAAAGACATCGAGCATGCGACTAGACGCACGGTGCTGAGCAGGTCCATACGATTATAGATCTGCTCCAAGAGAACATCGGGGAGGGAATTCCAATCGCGGCTCTGCGTGTCAGTCAGTTCTGCCATAGGGTTTTTTAGGGCGCTGAGTGATTGGGGTTTTCGGTGCATGAGAGCAAGCGGGGAAGTGGATTCGGACGGGCGAGCGAAGAAGATGGCATGTGTGGCCGAGCAGTGAGTGGGGGGATATGGTACGCGCGAGCTACCAAGGAAGATGGCGCGGGTGGGCGAGTAGTGAGCGAGGGGAAATGGTGTGCGGCCGACGATGGGGAAGAGAGGAGGAAGAAGAAGAGAGGAGGAAGAAGAGGGAAAGACGGGGAAGAAAGTGCATTAAATCTCAATTCTACTAGTACTACTACCAGGATATACCGTCCTTCGGAGTGTAAATAGTTAAGCCGATGACATGTGGGTCTACCTCAAGAGGGCCCATATGTCAGTTAATGGAAGAGAGAGGTGCGTAGGCGTATTTGCGGAAGCGTGCTCCACTGGCAAACATGATGGCAGTACTGGGTAAGGCTGATTTAGTAACACCAACACGCTGGTTCAACTTATTAATTAAGTGTCCCATCTGCTGAAGCGTGTATTGTGACTTCACTGTGAAGACTAGTTGAATAATTCTCTCTGACCGAGATGGGGAATAATGGATCGCCAAGACTTCCTATCTACAGTATCCCTATGCCTCTACTCTCATCCTGTCCAACAAGATGAAACATTGGCCAAGGCACTCGGAGCCAATAATGTAGGAGTACTAGTAGTATTTTGTGTCAAACTTTGACCATCTATTTAACTAATAAAATGTTAATGCATGTCACCAAAAATAATATCACTGGATTCGTATTTGAACATACTTTTTAATGGTATAGTTTTTTATGACATGCGTTGACACTTTGTTAGTTAAATTTACGGTCAAAATTTTACACTAAGTACGAAGGGGACCATTAAACTAGGACGGAGGTTTATATACAGGTCAATAAAAAAAATCATCAACCAAGGTAGTAGTAAATGATGAGTGCCCGAAGAATTTTTTTCCGAAAGTACTCAATAATAGGCTCGTTTTCCTCAAGAAAATTGTGTTTACGAACGTATTAATTGGAATGCATGCGTGAGGAACAAATGACTAGAACTTTTACACGCACTGGTGAGTTTTCTCTTAATTCTTGCATGCAACGTTTTAATGAAGCTTGAAATATGAACATGTCAATGGGAGGGAGTAAAAGCCTCATGCATGCACGCATGCATGCAACATGCAACACTCACACGTACACATGCACGCACGCAACACTCACGCATCCATGAGGCACACAGCACACGACGCAACACATACGCTCACGCTCAAGTGCTCAACCTACTCCCTCCGTCCATGAAAGACTATACATATAGAGATTTACACATTGACCAAGAGGAACCTGAACTTCATGGCATAATTAACGCCCAAAAGTAGCAGACTTATGTGTGCATGTGACCATTGAGAGAAGAAGATTAAATGAAGGTTGTTGCATGCTGTAATTAAGGATAGACATGTAGCCTTTAGCTAGAGCACAAGTTGGTGCATTAGTTAATCAATACCGATTAGATTAAAGGCTAAGTGCATTGGAAGTGTAGATGTACACTCTTTGTTGGAAAATTTTCTAATGCTAGATGTACAGTTTTTCACGGACCGAGGGAGTACACGTGCATGCACTCACATACACAGCTAGGGTGGTTCGCGCGCAAGGGTTGGACTCCTGTCGCGCCTGCGTAAAATTTTGTTTAACTGATTTCTTTGCTCTGCCAACTGACAGGTGGGACCCAGAAACCAGGTGTCAATTTAACCAGTCAACAAAGTGCCACATCGACTATATGGCCGGTCAGTAGGGTGCAATACAGTGCTCTACGGTGAGCTAGTGACCGTATAATCACAGCAAAACTATATAGTGATCGTAATGAGCGTATTGTTACATACGTTGACCGCTAGTGTATTTTTCTCGTTTCAAATTAAGCCATATTAACCGGAAAGGACGGAGTATGGACTAGTACTACTTTGATGTGTCCCGTCAACTCGCCGAATGAGGAGAAGCTTGCTTACTACGCCCTCTCCCTCGCCCACGCGCGGTGGCTCACAGGACGAGGAGAAGCTTGCTTACTACGTACGCCTACGCCCTCTCCCTCGCCCACGCGCATGGTGGCTCGCAGGATGAGGAGAGGGTTTTGACTACAACACCCTCTCCCTCTTCCTCGCCCTCGCCCTCGCGGTGGACGTGCAGCAGTTCATTCGGTGTCAGATTGCCAGAAGCATATTGTACTGTAGTATCATCATTGTTGGACCTTCCGAAGAGGCGAAGAGCCAAGTGCAAGGTTCACAGGAGTACGAACTGTTGAACCTCCTGAAGAGGCAAAGAGCCAAGCGCAAGGTTTTATAGGAGTTGTCGTCCTAGTAGGAGTACTACAACTATAGCGAACGATGCTACTGTATGATGCCGCCACGTCACCTATATCCAAAGTTGTGCCACCTTTTTTTCTCACAGAGCGTGTTGGAGCCCGCGCATCAGCCACACAAGTTGCAGTATACATAACACATTTACTAGTAATAAATTCTAAAGAACAAATGCCAGTATGCCACACAAGTTCATGTCCACTTCATGTGATAAATTTGTGCACGACTAGTCTACATATATTCACAGCGCTACCATTCACAATTTACCATACTCCACTTACACGTTATAGATGGGCTCCATGTCCTCCTCCAGGTTCCAGTCCCAGGTGTTCTTCATAGATGGCACGATCCATAGCGGTGGGCAATGGGAATCATTGTTGCAGCTTTCTAGTCCGGTTCCACATGATGGAGACTCATCCAAGCTGAAGCGGCATAAATCAGGGATAGCGTGTCCCAGCATGTCGTTCATCCGGCGGTGCGCACTGAAGACACAACCATGCTTCATGAACGGCAGGCCTTCGGTGTCATGCACGGAAGGTGGCATCCGCTTCACAATGGGGTAGCTGTCCCCAATGAAAAGCGAGTACTCTCCAAGAGTGTTCCTCGGCACCCACATAGCATCACGGGGATCGAACTCGGCGCCGTTCATTTGGTACACGCGGCATCTCAGATCTGGACACATGGTGACGTACATGGTCAAGGTCCATGCATAATAATGTTGTGCTCAAATATGGCGGTCAGTAATATTGTGCAGCAAATAGTACTACTCCGGTATAGAGGAAGTAAAATAACCGGCTTATTATATATAGCCACTCTTGGCTACATGGATGGGATAGTAAGACATGGAAAAACAAAAATGGTGGGAGCTAGTGGGTTCAAGTCTTCAAGGGCCTAGCTAGCTATATGCGTCCTCCAAGGTAAAAAGTACTAGTACTAGTAAGTAGTACTACAATGAAAGAGAAGGCGAGAGGGTTAAAAAAATATTATACTAAATTTTAGTACTAGTACAGTAAACATGTCCCAGTCAAGAAAAAAAATAACTAACAAGTACTACTACTCTAACACACAACAATGAGAAAATGGAATACCTGGGTAGATGGTGACGGTCCGATCGTGGTAGATTGTGTGACCATGTTGCACATCAGTGGTACCATGGGTAACGACTGCTAAGATAGTTGATCCCAATATGCCAAAGTCAGCTACAAGGTTCCAGGTTAGACCAAATCGCGGATGCAAATGCACATCCAGGTTCGGCGATCTTATTTTGATCGGGGGATGACTGGTCCCTGCAAAATAATGGAGTACTGTTAGGGATGTAAATGATGGTTTGTGCATTCCGTTTGTATTCTTGATACGTCTCCATCGTATCTACTTTTCCAAACTCTTTTGCCCTTGTTTTGGACTCTAATTTGCATGATTCGAATGGAACTAACCCGGACTGACGCTGTTTTCAGTAGAATTGCCTTGGTGTTATTTTTGTGCAGAAATAGAAGTTCTTGGAATGACCTGAAACTTCACAGAGAATATTTTTGGAATAAATAAAAAATATTGGAGAAAGAATCAACCAGAGGGGACCCACCGGCTGTCCACAAGGGTGGAGGGCGTGCCCCCCCAGGGTGCGCCCCCTGCCTTGTGGGTCCCCTAGACCTCCACCAACCTCAACTCCAACTCTTTATATTCACTTTCGGGTAGAAAAAAAATCAGAGAGAAGGATTCATCGCGTTTTACGATACGGAGCCGCCGCCACCTCCTGTTCTTCATCGGGAGGGCAGATCTGGAGTCTGTTCTGGGTTCCGGAGAGGGGAAATCATCGCCATCATCATCATCAACCTTCCTCCATCACCAATTTCATGATGCTCACCGCCGTGCGTGAGTAATTCCATCGTAGGCTTGCTGGACGGTGATGGGTTGGATGAGATTTATCATGTAATCGAGTTAGTTTTGTTAGGGTTTGATCCCTAGTATCCACTATGTTCTGAGATTGATGTTGCTATGACTTTGCTATGCTTAATGCTTGTCACTAGGGCCCGAGTGCCATGATTTCAGATCTGAACCTACTATGTTTTCATGAATATATATATATATGTGTGTGTGTGTTCTTGATCCTATCTTGCAAGTTGTAGACACCTATTACGTGTTATGATCCGCATACCCCAAGGTGACAATAATTGGGATTCTTTCCGGTGATTACCATAGTTTGAGGAGTTCATGTATTCACTAAGTGCTAATGCTTTGGTCCGGTTCTCTATTAAAAGGAGGCCTTAATATCCCTTAGTTTCCATTAGGACCCCGCTGCCACGGGAGGGTAGGACAAAAGATGTCATGCAAGTTCTTTTCCATAAGCACGTATGACTATATTCGGAATACATGCCTACATTATATTGATGAATTGGAGCTAGTTCTGTGTCACCCTAGGTTATAACTGTTGCATGATGAATGCCGTCCGACATAATTATCCATCATTGATCCATTTCCTATGAGCTTTTCACATATTGATCTTTGCTACGTTACTTTTCCGTTGCCACTGTTACAATTGCTACAAAACTGCTACTGTTACTTTTGTCACCGTTACCGTTACTTCCCTACTACTTTGCTACTAAATACTTTGCTGCAGATATTAAGTCTTTCAGGTGTGGTTGAATTGACAACTCAGATGCTAATACTTGAGAATATTCTTTGGCTCCCCTTGTGTCGAATCAATAAATTTGGGTTGAATACTCTACCCTCAAAAACTGTTGTGATCCCCTATACTTGTGGGTTATCAAGACCTTTTTCTGGCGCCGTTGCCGGGGAGCATAGCTCTATTCTCTGAGTCACTTGGGATTTATATCTGTTGATCATTATGAAGAATCTGAAAGATCCAAGAACCAAGATCTATCCCTCTACTACGAGGGGAGGTAAGGAACTGCCATCTAGCTCTGCACTTGATTCACCTTCTGTTTTGAGTAAGCTTGCGACACCTACACCTGCTAGTAATTCTGATATGTCGCAAGTAATTGATGATGCTACTTCTGCTATGCATGAAGCTTATGATGATACTACTGCTTTGCTTGATTATACTGTGCCACTAGGTGAATTTCTGGATGAAAAACTTGCTAGGTTTAGAGAGAATGAAATTACTAAAACTGATGAAATTGTTGAACATGATGAGTATGATTCTCCCCCTAGATATGAATTGCCTAAGGTACCTGAGGGTTATATTATGGATGAAGAAACTGCTAGAGACTTTTTTGCTTGCAATGATACAGATGATCTTAAGAAATTGTTAGCCAAGCTGAAAGAAAAATCTTTGGATGCTAGAATGCAATATGACCCTAAGTTTGCTACTTCACCTATCTTTGTTACTGATAAGGATTATGAATTCTCTGTCGATCCTGAGTTAATTACTTTGGTTGAATCTGATCCTTTCTATGGTTATGAATCTGAAACTGTTGTGGCACATCTTACTAAGTTGAATGATATAGCGGCCCTATTTGCTCATGAGGAAAAAATTCGTTATTACTATATTCTTTAAGTTGTTTCCTTTCTCATTAAAGGGTGATGCTAAGTTATGGTTTAATTCTCTTACTCCTGGTTGTGTGCGTAGTCCTCAGGATATGATTTACTACTTCTCTGAAAAATATTTCCCTGTTCATAAGAAGCAAGCTGCCTTTTTAACTTTGGGCAAATTGAAGAAGAGAGTCTCCCACAAGCTTGGGGGAGGCTTCTCCAATTACTTAATGCTTTGCCTTATCATCCTCTCAAGAAAAATGAAATACTTGATATCTTTTATAATGGACTAACCGATGCTTCTAGGGACCACCTAGATAGTTGTGCTGGTTGTGTTTTCAGAGAACGAACTATTGAGCAAGCTGAATTGATATTAAATAATATATTGAGTAATGATAATTATTGGTCACTTCTTGAACCAACTCCTAAGCCAACTCCGAATAAAAGAGGTAACCTATTCCTCAGTCCTGAAGATATGCAAGAGGTAAAGAAATCTATGAAAGAAAAAGGTATTAAAGCTGAAGATGTTAAGAATTTACCGCCTATTGAAGAAATACATGGTCTTGATAACCCGACACAGGTAGTAGAGGTAAACTCTCTCTATAGATTTGATGAAGGTGATATTCCTCATAATAAGTCTGCTAGTCAATGCTTGGATGAGTTTGATAATTTTATTATTAAACAAGAAAATTTCAATGCTTATGTTAGTAGACAATTGAAACACAATGCTTACATGCTTGACCGCTTGGGTGATTATATGAGTAGAACTGTTAATGATCTTAAGCTTATTAGTAAACATGCTTCCATGGTAACAACTCAAGTACAACAAGTACTTAAGGCACAAGATGATTTGCTCAATGAGTTGAATTGTAAGAACAATGTAATGCTGTTAGGATTATGACTAGAGGTGGTAAAATGACCCAGGAACCTTTGTATCCGGAGGGTCATCCTAAGAGAGTTGAGCAAGATTCTCAGAGAATTAATATTGATGCACCTAGTCCTATTTATAAAAAGAAAAAGAAAACTAATAGGACTTTGCATGCTTCTAGTGAACCTGTTATAGATACACCCGAGAATCCCAATGATATTTCTATTTCTGATGCTGAGACATAATCTGGTGATGAACATGAACCTAGTGATAATGTTAATGATGATGTTCATGTTCATGCTCAACCTAGTAATGATAATGATGTGGAGATTGAACCTGCTGTTGATCTTGATAACCCACAATCAAAGAATAAACGTTATGATAAGAGAGACTTTGTTGCTAGGAAGCACGGTAAAGAAAGAGAACCATGGGTTCAGAAACCCATGCCCTTTCCTCCTAAACCATCCAAGAAAAAGGATGATGAGGATTTTGAGCGCTTTGTTGAAATGCTTAGGCCTGTCTTTTTGCGTATGCGTTTGACTGATATTCTGAAAATGTCTCCTTATGCCAAGTATATGAAAGATATTGTTACAAATAAAAGAAAGATACCGGAAGCTGAAATTTCCACCATGCTTGCTAATTATACTTTTAAGGGTGGAATACCAAAGAAACTAGGAGATCCAGGAGTACCAACTATACCATGCTCCATTAAAAGAAACTATGTTAAAACTGCTTTATGTGATCTTGGAGCCAGTGTTAGTGTCATGCCTTTCTCTTTATATCGTAGACTTGAATTGAATAAGTTGACACCTACT